>OZ024866.1:34969173-35069173 GCA_964017155.1 Oasisia sp. SBJ-2009 | reverse complement strand
GAAATTGTACAATTTATGCATACTCTGATGTGTTCAACTCAATAATTCTAATTCCGATTTTTTAGCCAATATTCCCGACATTATAAATAATCAAACTTGATAAAATGTAGTCACGTGGGTCTCATGCAAGATTGACACAACTCAGATATAGTACTCAGCATTATTGGTGTCATTTGTCCTATACACAAAAGATTGTCATAATGTGACTCGTAGCACGCATACTTTGCAAACATTAAAATCTATGCTACAGATTTTACTCTCCGGCGCTTTACGACGCAGTAACTAGGTAGATTCTAAGTTCAAGTGGGACCATGCATGTGCATATTAAATTGTGTATAGAGGCCTACTGTCCTGTGATGAAGATAGACGGCTGTCTGGATGCTGATACATTAAACTACGCCGGCCTGTCAGTGTGTTCATGTACTATGTTTGCTATAGTTATAGACTAGTTGTAATGGAGCAATGATACTATTGTCAATAGCCTAGTCTAGGTATCAATTAGTATTGATACCTTGACTAGTCTAGGCCCTGTCTCGCCTCTACTCTAGGCCTATTCCGGTAAATCCCATTACCGCATTATTATTTTGGCATGTTTACTCTTGCCCTCAGCAGGGCCTTGGCCTCGTCACCCCACTGTTGTGATACCTACTTATACGAACCAAGTGTAAAACTAGATTGGATAAAGTTTAAACTAAGTCTAGCTCTAGTCTAGTAAGCTCTCGATGTTTTTTATTTGTGCCACGCGCCGGTCACAGTCGATATAGCGTCGCAGTTACTCGATCGATCGTTCACACTTTACGTCTTGCAGTTGTATTACTCCATTATTAACTTCTATGTTCACTTGAAGAGGGCAGTTGACTTTATTTTACGAAAACTGAACTAGTACTTTGGGACTATGCATGTTTCGATAGTCGGTTGAGTGGTTCTTACGGTGGCAGTTGGTTTGTTGCTAGAACAACAATAACAACAACACGGGCGACCTCTGGCGGGTCATTTATGCAACTGAAGATGTTTAGTGATGTTAATTTTCTGTGAAAGCGATATAAATGAGAGTACATAGACAGTGGTTTACACAACAACATATATATGCAGAACAACAGTACATATAACAATTACTTGTTTCAATTAACAAACCAGCTATACGTACTATCTGTAAATCTATGTTAAAAATTCACCTGCTTTCGGCCGTTCCCCGTTAGTATAGTGGTGAGTATCCCCGCCTGTCACGCGGGAGACCGGGGTTCAATTCCCCGACGAGGAGGCTCCTTTTTATTTTTTTGCGGGTTATTTAACCACATAAAACTAGATTTACGTGAAAGGTATTATCAATTCTGGAGTTTGTTTTAGAAGGCAGTCAAGTTAAACTCATAATTATGTAATCGTGTGTACTGTCAGTATAACCTATGTTATCTGTTGAAAGCTACCGATTGACCTTACGTTCTAACTGGATATGTTTACAAAACAGGATATGCGTGATTATTTAACCTGACTATTATCGAGCTAGCGTGCGTGCGTCCGTGCGTGCGTATGTAGGCCCGTGCGTATATATATATATATAGACCCATGGTCGGGGTTGCGATGGCTGCGTATTCGAAGGTTGAAAACGTTGTGTGTGGTCGAAAATTGTTCCGTTTGATTGAAAATAATTCAGCGCGTTTTGATGATGATGATGATGATGATGATGATGATGATGATGATGATGATGATGATGATGATGATGCTGATGCTGATGCTGCTGATGATGATGATCATGATGATGATGATGATGATGATGATGATGATGATGATGATGATGATGATGATGATGATGATGATGATGATGATGATGATGATGATGATGATGATGATGATGATGATGATGATGATGATGATGATGATGATGATGATGATGATGATGATGATGATGATGATGATGATGATGATGATGATTCAGGTTGCTAATTGGACATTGCCTTGTATGTAACGGTATATCTCTTAAATAGTATATGTATCGTACAGAAAGTCAATGCAGAGGTTTCAAAAGTGATAGAGAGAGAGAGAGAGAGAGAGAGAGAGAGAGAGAGAGAGGAGAGGGGGAGAGAGATAGGGAGAGGGATAGGGAGAAGGAGGGAGAGAGGGAGGGGAGGGAGGGAGAGAGGGAGACGGAGGGAGAGAGGGAGAGGGAGAGGGAGGGAGGGAGGGAGGGAGGGAGAGAGGGAAAGGGATAGGCAGATGGGAGAGGAAGAGGGGGAAGGAGGGATTTTACTGCGTGATTTTAAAATGATTTTCTGAAATGCGGTATTTAAAAGGTGAATTTCTAAACACAATCTACTAAACTATGTGCTTGTATGTCATGGTTTATATCGTTATTGTCAAGCAACAAGCTACGTATAATTATAGCCTAAATTATATACAGAGATAGGAATTGCAACGTTGTGTAGTTTTCTGTTACTACAATTTACGCGTATGTTACAATTTACCCCGTAGGCAGCACAACATGCCCCGTATCGGGGTAAATTGTAACACTTTAGAACACCTCAAATAACTTCTTATACCGCAAATGTGTAAGAGGCCGAACAATCAATTATCCTCAAATTATCTAAGGGGGATATATGTGGACCTTTTGACTTCAAATTTGTTTCGATCAGTTAAGAAACCCACCCGTAATCTTGAAATGTGTTGCTGTTTTTGTTACAACTAGCCCCGGTTTCCCCTATTCACAAAGAGTACACCTATTGTGTGTGTTATTTTCTCGGTGTACGGCTGTTTGACTGTCAACTGAAAACATGACGACACTAATATAGTAATAACCCCTCTCTCGCTGGACTGTTTGCACTATTGCTGAGAGAATCAACGGCACCGAACATAATATGTAGCGCAGTGTTGACCAAAATCTACCACACATCGGTAAACATGTCCACGGACGTAGTAACCCTATACTACACTGTAACTGGAGAGCGTATATCAGCATTTCCCCACAGAGGATATGCTCCGTCCTTGACGTAGTCTCGGCTAGGAATTCCGCATGACGTCAAAGTGTACTTACTGCTGACGCGCGGAAAATGCGCTCAGGCTTTAAATGTGGGGTACATAAAGCAACAGGCGTAAAATGCGTCTTCAAAAATGATGGATTAGTTCAATTTGATGGTATATGATAATTCGGGTGGTAAAAACGGTCATGAAAGCCATTCGCAGGCGTGTGATTTGCTTAGCTGAGCCTTCCTAATCTGGCGCTGTACGTAAAAAAGTTGACAAATTGACACCTGAACACGCAGACAGTTGCCGTGTTCCTGCTGATGTACCAATGTATACATTAAAGCTATTACTGTAAATTGCAATGACGCACTATTTTAACAATCAATCATAAGACATAATTAACCGTGGCCAGAACAATGTCGTTGGGACACGGTTAGAAAAAAGATGCCTAAATATCCAAGTTGACATTTTGTATCGTGTAAGCTGCCCACAATTATCCGTAGAATACATGAACGCAGATGTATAGCCCCGTGAAATAAAACACTCGCAACAAACATGATTTAGAGAGGCGCGGGTAGTGTAGTGGTTAGCACATCCCTCTGTCACGCCGGACACCCAAGATCAATACTCGGGCACGACAGACATGTAATATTTGGTGTAAAACCTGGCTGTCAGCATTGGAAACTGTGTATCGTCCGTATACTGGAGAATCACGTTAATATCGGTCCCGTCTCAATTTGGGACGTAAAACCCTTTGGTAGTGACCACCCTCAATGCCAGCATAGAAAGGTCAACTTGGTGTAAATTTTCTAAAAAAGACTGATTAGTTCGACGAGACTTCATAAGATTATAACGTTGTAACCACAATATACAAACACTAGTCGGTTAATAGAACGTTGCCGAGTGCCGGAAACAACTAAAATAACTGGAACGAGAACAACTTGGCAGAGATAAATAACATATACGTGTTCTCGAAAGTGCTCCCACGTCCACGGTGAACACGAGACGGCCAACATGTAAGACCACAATAAGGTGTTCGTCCGCCACTACCCATCAGAGCTGTCAAATTATGACAGATGACAGTCTGCGTATTGATACGAGTGTAATTTTGATTACTGCTGTCAACAAGATAACATGACAGATCACTGTCTGATTATAGCAGAAGTTAAGGGGTATCAGGTTAGTAATTGGACTGGGAAAAAGAGGTAGTAGAATATAACGAATTTTATACAGCACGTGTGTGAATGAAGGCTATAATTAATGTCTGAAAATATGAATACCCTTGTAGGACAAACCTGGCAGACAACGAAGGAAGCGGTGGTCGCGCTGTAGAGCGCTGGACTGTCACTCGAGGGGACGATGGTTCAATCCCACCTGCCGCCGTTTCAAAACTTAGGCAATTTCGTTCATCTCACATTACCTGTGTCTTTCGGAAGATACACTAAAAGCCTGTGGTCCCTTCTACCTGGTGTCTATGTCAGGAGAAGTAAAATATCACACACAGGGGGTAAATGTGTAACCTGTAGTGGACTCACTAATTCTAGAGAGAAGGATAGTTCCTGCCTTAGCCCAAGTATGGACTGTTTGGAGGTAAACCACCTAAGACCTAAGGAATCGTTATAATGGCCGCCTATGGGGGATGGCTAGTAGAGGGAACTCAAATGTGGTCTAGCCTACATTCCCTTCATCAACACACGTCGTGTGCGTTGTCGGCCAAAGACAACTAACCGCTGTTGATACGTCGTGATATTAAACCAGCGTCTACCAGGAACCCTTACGGGAGGCCTAATCTGTGTTTACTCTTTCCATCGAGGTGTCAACCGCACTCGTTTTCCCGCATCTCGTTTCCCAGCAAGCCGACTATCGCGCGCGAGACGGCGCCTTAATTCGGGGTAACAAAAGCTTTTTCATATTCCGTTTACATGCACGATAACCGCGCGGACGGAGTAGTAGGGCCTACGCCAAACCACGCGGGATCCTGTTCTCCGATCTAATTCTTGGGAAGAGCGCAGCGGGTTTCCACAGTTTCGCAGTGGATGTGGGGAGTGACTGATCCCGGAAAACGTTTTATGATCCCATGTTGTATCAATTAGCACAACCACAATCTATAGATATGAGTTTCTGGGATTCGACAATTCAATTGTCTCGAACAAAACCTCGGCGCAGGGTGTAGGCCTATATTTGTGACGTATTTTATTAATTACGGATCCACACTGATCAAAGCTAAGTTAAGGGGCTTGGAATGTGAACACCAGCAGTTTTTGTTGCTCTCCGCTGTGTCCATGCCTGCCCTCGAGACCGTGGACTCTCGGCCTCGAGATTTGTCTTCGAATTGCTGTCACTATCGGTCTATCCAGGGCCCATGCAGTATCCAGACCAAAGTGCAGCTCAAAACACGTCCACAGTCGTCCACAGTCTCGACCTCTATAGCGCTCACTTCCAATAATTTTTTCACCCAATTATTTGTTCTCCGAAACTTGCACTTTCTCTTGTCGCCGCGGTCCCTAGCCTAGGAGCAAGTAGCTTTAAGTATCTAGACGTGACGCCGTGATCCCTCAGACTGAAAGGGGTAACTCAGACGGGGTGTTATCTTCGTAAAACACTGCAACTCGTAAAACACTGCAAGAAACTGTTGTCACGGAGGAAAACATTGTTTAGATTGTGTGCTTAGGAGTTTTCCTACGTCGTGTATTTTTTATTACATGAGGTGCCCATAAAACAAGGACCACGGTGGATGACCCTGGTAGGTCTCTGCGTGAGGTATGAGTGTGTAAGGCTTCTGTGAACTAGGATGGGTAACCTCGGTGTATCTGGGGACATTTAAAAATAAAACAATAAAAATCGATTATAGACTGTAGCTTTATTATCAATATAGTATAGACTATGAGACACGAGCGCACGCGCACGCGCACGCGCACGCGCACGCGCACGCGCACGCGCACGCGCACGCGCACGCGCACGCGCACGCGCACGAGCACGAGCACGCGCACGCGCACGCGCACGCGCACGCGCACGCGCACGCGCACGCACACGCGCACGCGCACGCACGCACGCACGCACGCACGCACACACACACACACACACACACACACACACACACACACACACATTATTTCAACCACCCCCTTAGCGTTTCTGGTTTTGTTTAGGGAAGCATTTTTAACAGGCTCCAAAAATCTCCGACCACTCCGTCACTTGAGACTGTCAACGACACCTGCATAAACCAACTGAGATTTGGAGCAGAACTCTTCCCCGAGTGGAGAACGTGGCCCTTGATGAGGCGCACTTTACACCATTCTCAGGGGTGTGTGTCCCTCCATTGCACCCGCGGCCTGTAGACGTACCTACTCTGGAACAGACCTACACAATTGTTCACCTATGCCAATAGAATATATACTACTCAACATTTGCTAAGGATCATACCATGTTTGTAATGGAACAATCTTGAGATGGCAGCCATCCAGAGACTCATTGGAATCATGAGACGCCATTGCCAGGCTGTGATTGCATCACGTGGGTCACACACAAGCTACTGACAGTTGTTGCTGCTGGTAATTTAACTGTTTGGGACATTATCACGATTTGGAGTAAATTCTGAAACCTCCATTTTTGGGGTATGGGGGAAACCTCAATTTTTTGGGGTCTACTTCTTTGACTACAGAACGGGTGTTATATATCGTTCATATTTGGTATAGAGCAATGCAATTCAAGAAATAAACATGTCCTTGAATACATGTCATTTTTTGTTTTTGTGTGATACCCATGCCGAAAAATATAATACCACCCTAAATAGTGAACCCTATCAAATGTTGAGTAGTATACTACGTCTAGCAGCAGATATTGCTCGGAGCCCGACCGTGCTGGACTCGCTGTGATGTTTCCGCGGGCATCGCTTAGCGATTACCCGGTCGCTCGTTTCCTAGTAAAACCACTATCAGGAGAAAGTGCGTCTTTCTTTCCAAATAACGTTTTTTGCGTATTTTATTTACACGTGCGATACACTTGGGAACAGAGGCCGATATAACTGACGTATAGCACACGTGACCCCACAGGCACCGAGAGGGCACCGAGGGCGCTATGAGCAGTGAGCGGCCGACACGGCGAACTTGTAGTGTGATTTGTATTTCACACTAACAATAACAAAACAATTTTTAAGGATGATGATGATAATAATAGTGATAATAACAATAATGATAATGATGATAATAATAGCGTGGATTTGAATGTTGAAAGTGTGTCACTTGTAGGCCTAAGTTATAAGACCACGGACACGTGTCACAAGTAGGCTTAAGTACAGAACCACCGACACGTGTCAACTGTAGGTCTAAGTTAATGACCACAGACAAGTGTCAACTGTAGGCTTAATTTTAGCTTTAGGACCATGGATAAGTGTAAACTGTAGGTCTACGCTACATGACAACGGACACGTGTCACATGTAGGCCTATGTTACGGGACAACGGACACATGTCACTTGTAGGCCTAAGTTATAAGACCACGGACACGTGTCAACTGTAGGCCTAAGTTACAAGACCATGAACATGTGTCATCTGTAGACCTAAGTTACAAGACCATGAACATGTGTCATCTGAAGGCCTAAGTTACAAGACCACGGACATGTGTCAACTGTAGGCCTAAGTTACAAGACCACGGACACGTGTCAACTGTAGGCCTTAGTTACATTACCACGGACACGTGTCAAATGTAACGTAAACTATTTTTTAATCCTATAAGATCTATAGGCCGATGTCGTATTTCTGATAACTGTGACTTAAATTGGTCAGGCCATTCAGCAGTATGACTATTCTACTCATATCTAACCGACGTCCCGTGGATGTGTCACATCATTTCCTATGACATATTTAGTATTAGTCATTGATATAAAACATATTTTATATTATAAATTTTATTATTATATTTATATCTATGGTTTTAGTGTCTTAGTACACGAAATCAAGGCCCAATATATTTTTGTGTACGTGTATTTTCTTTCGTGCACGCGTTGACCTGTGTATATTGCTTCTTTCGCGTCATTTCTCTGCTTTAGCTCTGTCCTTGCTACGAAAAGTTTCAATTTTTTTCTCCGACTTTGTCTTGAGCACTAAAGTGTGTAACGATGTCAGCAAATAAAAAATAACCTGCTTTTTAGTCACCAGTGACGTTGTTAGGTAACTTAATCCGCCGACGTGATTCTCGTTAAAAAGAAGCATAGAAAGTCCCCATCAAATGGGGGCCGATGCGGCACATATCGTTGTCATTGTAAGCTCACGCGCAAACAAAAGGTCTACATTCACTAGTATGTGCATATTTTGCTCGTCTTTCGTTACAATAGTGAAACTGATCAGCGCGCATGTAGTGCCAATCATGAAAATTGAAATATATTCCTCCGCGTTTAATATGACAGCCGACTCACAAAAGAGGTTACGGTTGGTTGCACTGTCAAAATCGCGGCCACTTGATTTGTAAACCCGGAAATGAACGAGCGATCCGTCCCCAGAACCCTCCATCACGATGACACGTCACGTGATGTGTGTCACAACAGCTGACGTAGGCCACTTGTGTGGTGTTGTTGTTTTCCGTCGTCAGTTCCGTAATCACTTCGACTGTGACGCATCTAATCCAGGTCGACGTGTCTAGAGACGTTTGCTTACGTCGGCGGGGAACAAGGCGCGGGAGGTGGGGGTGGGGGAGGGGGGCGGGAGATTGAAGTGTTCCCTCCCGGACGCTAGGCTGATTACGTCTCCCCACGTCCCATGTTTCCCTGTTAACTTGTCTCGGCCACTTGAGATTAGGGCGCGTCACCAACGACGGGCAGGGACGGGAGAATGGCAGGGACAGGGCCGGGACACAGGAGGGAGACGGTCGGGACAAGGTCGGGACACAGGAGGGAGACGGTCGGGACACAGGAGGGAGACGGTAGGGACAAGGTCGGGACACAGGAGGGAGACGGTAGGGACAAGGTCGGGACACAGGAGGGAGACGGCAGGGACAAGGTCGGGACACAGGAGGGAGACGGTAGGGACAAGGTCGGGACACAGAAGGGAGACGGTAGGGACAAGGTCGGGACACAGGAGGGAGACGGCAGGGACAAGGTCGGGACACAGGAGGGAGAAGGCAGGGACAAGGTAGGGACACAGGAGGGAGACGGTAGGGACAAGGTCGGGACACATGAGGGAGACGGCAGGGACAAGGTCGGGACACAGGAGGGAGACGGCAGGGACAAGGTCGGGACACAGGAGGGAGACGGTAGGGACAAGGTCGGGACACAGCAGGGAGACGGTAGGGACAAGGTCGGGACACAGGAGGGAGACGGCAGGGACAAGGTCGGGACACAGGAGGGAGAAGGCAGGGACAAGGTCGGGACACAGGAGGGAGACGGCAGGGACAAGGTCGGGACACAGGAGGGAGACGGTAGGGACAAGGTCGGGACACAGGAGGGAGACGGTAGGGACAAGGTCGGGACACAGGAGGGAGACGGTAGGGACAAGGTCGGGACACAGGAGGGAGACGGTAGGGACAAAGCCAGGACACAGGAGGGAGATGGCAGGGACAGGGCCGGGACACAGGAGGGAGACGGCCATACACAGGACGGTCGGGATAAGGATGGGATACGGCGTGGACATGGTTAGGCCAGTCAAAGTACAGGTCAATATTCACATAGAGATAGCAGTTACAAGTTTACAAACATCAACACAACAGAGGCACAACGCACACTTGTACCAAATACCAATATGCGTAAATATATGACAACGTCAACACCCCGTCACGCTTCACATCACCCGCCACGCTCGAGTGCCCGTTATGAATCGCCCGCGTGACCGAGATATTACGCATGACGTGTCCTTGCCCTAAATCTGACTCACGACGACTCCGTGACCCACTAACGCTGACGCAGACTCCGCCGTTTGACGCACAACCAGGAACTGGGATCGACGCTTTCTGTTGAGTGCGGGCAGGTACACTTAGCCACACGGTGTTTCACAGAGGCGCTACAGCTTACTCGTGGACACTCACCCTCTTCTCTACGTGAGTCTATCGCCCTTTTCTCACCCCTTCTCTACGTGACGCTATCACCCCTTTCTCATCCCTCCTCTACGTGACTCTATCACCCTTTCTCACCCCTTCTCCACGTGACTCTATCACCCCTTTCTCACCCTTCTCTACGTGACTCTATCACCCCTTTCTCACCCTTCTCTACGAGACTCTATCACCCCTTTCTCACCCCTTCTCTACGTGACTCTATCACCCCTTTCTCACCCTTCTCTACGTGACTCCATCATCCCTTTCCCACCCCTTCTCTACGTGACTCTGTCAACCCTTTCTCGTCCCTTCTCTACGTGACGCTGTCAACCCTTTCTCGTCCCTTCTCTACGTGACTCTATCATCCCTTTCTCACCCCTTCTCTACGAGACTCTATCACCCCTTTCTCACCCCTTCTCTACGTGACTATGTCAACCCTTTCTCGTCCCTTCTCTACGTGACTCTATCACCCCTTTCTCACAACTTCTCTACGTGGCTCTATTATCCCTTTCTCACCCCTTCTCTACGTGACCCTCTCACCATTTTTCTTACCCCTTCTTTATGTGAGTCCATATAACCATTTTTCTCACCCCTTCTCTACGCGAGTCTATTACCACTTTCTCACCCTTTCTCTACGCGAGTCTATCACCCCTTTTCTCACCCCTTCTCTACGCGAGTCTATCACCCCTTTTCTCACCCCTTCTCTACGCGAGTCTATCACCCCTTTTCTCACCCCTTCTCTACGCGAGTCTATCACCCATTTTCTCACCCCTTCTCTACGTGACTCTCTCGCCACTTTTCTCGCCCCTTCTCTACGCGAGTCTATCACCACTTTTTTCACCCCTTCTTTACCTGAGTCAATCCCTTCGCCCACCCTTTTCTACGTGAATCTATCAGTCAATCTCTCACGCCTTCTCTATACGTGAGTCAACTTAATGGATTAGCGTTGAATGAAACTCTGTTATCTCGGTTATATCTCCACGCAAACATCCGTAAAAGTCTAACTTACGCTGGGTGACGAAACAATGACACGAACATACCCTGTGCGTTCTGTGCGTGTGCGTGTGCGTGTGCGTGTGCGTGTGCGTGTGCGTGTGCGTGTGCGTGTGCGTGTGCGTGTGCGTGTGCGTGTGCGTGTGCGTGTGTGTGTGCGCGTGGGTATGATGTTTCCTTTGTACAGACGCGTCTAGTTCTCTGCATTGGCTTTCTGCGTGATATCGTGTCACCTGTAGGGAAACTTATCTAGCTTCGGTCATCTAGTTCTGAGTTACCTTTTGTCCGTAGATTAAATAGTAGCATTGGGTTTACGGTTTTATCTGTAGCTGCACCTACTCTTTGGAATATGCTTCCTTCTAGTGTTAGATCCGTTAAAATATTGCGAAATTCCACCGTCATTTAAAAACGTCCTATTTACAACCTAGCTCATCCGCCATAGCTACTTGGTGTATCAATCCCTCTGTTGACAACGGGAACATTTATTGACTCTGTGTCTGATCAATCATTTGTTTGTCTTGGTGCTCCTCTGCGTCTTTCTCCAATGATTTAGGCGCAATAGAAGGTATGTTATTATTATTATTACTACTACTGTTACTACTGTTACTACTACTGCTACTGCTACTGCTGCTGCTGCTGCTGCTGCTGCTGCTGCTACTGCTACTGCTACTGCTACTGCTACTGCTACTACTACTACTACTACTACTACTACTACTACTACTACTACTACTACTACTACTACTACTACTACTACTACTACTACTACTACTCTACTACTACTACTACTACTACTACTACTACTACTACTACTACTACTACTACTACTACTACTACTACTACTACTACTACTACTACTACTACTACTACTACTACTACTACTACTACTACTACTACTACTACTACTACTACTACTACTACTACTACTACTACTACTACTACTACTACTACTACTACTACTACGATTATATGTAACACACAGGGATATGTTACCTGCATTAGAATACCCTTTTATTGTCGTAGAAGTTATTTTGTTTGTCAAAAAGTATGCAACAAAGGCGAATCAGCTTCGTGGACTCGACGTTGTGTTCTAATGAGTGCGACCAGACATTCTCTGCGCGAGTAAACATAAAGTGTTAGTACAGAACTCTATCACGGCCTCTAGTAAACATCCGTCAGCCCATTACGTGTGTCCGACTTACGCGGTCGTGACGGAATACACAGATACAGACGAGTATTGTGCGTTGTGTCGTAATCGTTTGTGACGGGTTCCTTGTTCGAGGCATGATCCGGGAATTACACACATTGTAGAGATCGACATCCATTTGCCCGCAGGGACCGATTCCGGTCGTTGAAGCACCCTGTTTCCTAACATCGCATGTGTTATTTCGCTTCAAGGAATCATGTGGTGTACACGGGTCTTCATCTCCCACACCCGTGCACGTCCTCAACAGATATGGACTAAAAAGCGAGACCAGGATCACTAAATAAGAGTGCAATAATTTGCCCAAAAGATCTTTCCAAGTACACGGAAAGTCTGAAGCCTTTGCTTTATGTATGAGCTAACACCATCAACAAAATCGTCGTCATCACGCTGTATCTTTAATATACCCCGCTAACTAGAAATGACACTAATGACAACGTTGCCTAGTCTACAAACTGCTGGCGTCTCGTTCTTATAGACAAGGGAGCCTGTTTCTTTGTTACATTCAAATGAGGTGGTTGTTCGTGGCCTTTTGACAAGGGATACGGGTAGTTTGTTACTTACTTACAAGGGGATATAATAGTTGTCCTGTTAACCTCGGACAAGGGCAATTGCTTCTCCATTGCCTCTACGCTATGTTTACATGCTGCCTTCAGGTAACTTGCATGTTCGTTGCCTTCAGACAAGATGTTCGTTATTTTCAGACAGGGAAACCTGCTTATTCGTTGTCTTTAAACAAGGAGCTCCGCTCGTTCGTTGCCTCCAGACAAGGCGTTCGTTATCTTCAGACCATGGAACCTGTTTGGTCGTTGTCTACGGGAAAGGGAACCTGCTTATTCGTTGCCGTCAGACAAGGAGCTCCGTTTGTTTGTTGCCGTTGTTCAATCCCATCTACCGCCGTTTCGAAACTTAGGCAATTTCGTTCACCCCACTTTTGCCTGTGTATTTCGGAAGAGACACTAAAAGCCGGTGGTCCCTTCTATCTGGTGTCTATGCCAGGGGATGTAAAAGATCCCACACGGGGGTAAATGTGTAACCTGTAGTGGACTCACAAATTCTAGAAAAGACAACTCCTGCGTTAGCTCAAGTTTGGGCTGTTTGGAGGAAACCACATAAGAACTAAGCTCCGTCTGTTTGTTGCTTTCAGACAAGCCAGCGCGTTCGTCCGAGTAACAAAGTATTGCAAGTGGCGGTCAGACGTCGGCCAAGAAGAGGTCGGGTTTAGGCGGTGTCGGAGTAACTGACTAACGAGACAGTTTATTTGATTTCGCCTGCAATGAAAGTCTTCTTCCGTGTCGAGTTACCACCGTACGAACGCACTGGAGCGTCATAAACCAACCGACGCACTGCACTTCTTTGCATTTTGGATTATTCAGATATGCTGATAAATCGCAAAAGGAGTACTCGGAAGGTTGAGTGGTGTGTGGATTTGCCGTGGGGCGTGTGACTGTGGGAGTAGACCCTGGGCGGTGTGGGTTTTTGTTGTTGAAAAATACACGTTTTCCGATTAGCATTTCTTTTGTTGCTACAACCATTCATGTATTGATGCAACACTTCTAAAAGTTCGTCAAACATCCCGTCTATTAATTTCGTGATGAACAATCCCCGGGGTCCGCTTATAGCATCCAGTGCCGGACTTTCGGCAAAACATTCGGGGAAATTGCTCGTATCTTCACAACGTATTATGGGGATACGATATGCATATTATTTTATGCGGTAGAAACGTTGACGGTGATGAAAACAGGTGTTCTAATAGAGCAAAAGGCCCATATCTACTGTGAAGTCGTTGTTTTATTGGATCGTGTTGCAATACCTGTCCAAGCATTGCCTGGCCCCCACATACATAAATCCCGCGACTTTACCATTTCACTGTCAAATAACGGCAAATTGGACAAACATGGAGTAACAGATGAGCAATGACTTTCCAGCGAGAATTTTGTCATTTGAGTATTCCTGATGTAGTGGATATACCATCGATTGTCTCTACAATATATATATATATATATATATATATATATATATATATATAAATATATATATATATATATATATATATATATGTATGTATATATAATATATATATATATATATATAATATATAATATATATAATAATATATATATATATAATATAATAATATATATATATATATATATTATATTCAGATAGTATTTCGGGTTACCTCAGCGACATGGGGCATTGATACCATGCCTCCAGACAATGTTAACACTGCAATAAATGAACAAGTTGACAATTACACGCCAGACGTGTTGATGTCGTATCGACTGACATGGTAGTGACGTAATGTCAACATGAGAGTAGTGCGAATGTGTGAGCGTTTGATGAAGACAGTTTTAAGCATATTTTAGAATAAACTGGAGAACCTCATTGACATAATATACACTACACTGTGTATTCCTACACAGCCCTGTGTATTCCTATCCTTCAGTGCAGTGCACTGTACATATATATATATATATATATATATATATATATATATATATATATATATATATATATATATATATATATATATATATATATATATCTAACTATATGTGTGAATTATTCTGGATGAAACCGTTCCGATATGTGATAAAATCTGTAACATTATCTGTTTTGTTGTCTTTTTATAACAGCCGTATCTATATTTTAATCGACTGCCCTCTATAGCGACATGTGAGCTCTTTGCCAAAACATAAAATTTAAGTTGACACTAATGCCTTCAAGTTAACACACGACTACACGCAATGTCATTTGCTACAATCAACGAAAGTATGTTCGCATTATTCGAAAATATTTTTCCCAGAACACAAGTGTAGATAATGTATCTGAATTTATTGCAACCAAATCTAGACTGAATACACAGGAAACTCGGTCTGTCGATTTAACAAGGACGCGACAATTTGCCCAGACAAAACCACGTAGGTAACAACCCATACAACTAATCTCAGTCAACGCAATCGTTTCACCAAAACGTGACGCGATTTACTTTGTACAATACATTCGTCAATTTTACGACAAATTTCGAGCAACCGATGGGAGAGTAGATAGTGTCAGATGTCAGATCGTTAAACAAACGACGTTGCTTCACATATTATAACGACAACCAGACCCGCAGCCCGCATTGAAGCTCCAGACAAAACAAACGACACAACTGTCTTTTATTGCATCTCAGTACAGATAGCGTGTTAGAGGCGCTCGCTTTTCACGTCGATGATTATCGAGCGGAATGAGATAAACGAACTTGGCACGCGACACCTTCGAGACCTTTCTAGCAGCATGTTATCGAGACAAACAAACGAAGTGCCGCTGATCTTGAAAATATACGCCCTTTTGACTTTGCGTTACCCGATTGTGTTTGTAATAGCGATGTATAAGTTTCCTCCAGAATATTTCACTATTTTATTGGCTTAGTTCTTAGGTTGTTCCCTCCAAACAGCCCAAACATGGGCTAACGCAGGAGTTCTTCTCTAGAATTAGTGAGTCCACTACAGGTTACACATTTACCCCCTGTGGGGGATCTTTTAGTTCCCCAGACATAGACACCCGATAGAAGAGACCACCGGCTTTTAGTGTATCTTCCGAAAGACACAGGCAATGTGGGGGTAAACGAAATTGCCTAAGTTTCGAAACGGCGGTAGGTGGGATTGAACCACCGTCCAGTCGATTGACAGTCCGGAGCTCTACCGCGCGACCACCGCTCCCCACATGTTTGAAATAAACTAACTGTCAGCTCAACATAATGTATTATGTTCAGTCATAGAATGTCATCGGAACAAGCTACTTAAAAGTACATTTCTCGGCCAAGGTTCATACATTCCACTGAAGCGGTAGACAAAGCGGGAAAGGCGAACGAACACACACGAATTGGACGAAACAAAAATGCGCAATTACTTCCTCAGAAAGAGGACGTAGTCTATAACAAAACTAAGCAGCGTAAACCTCGATATCTTTGTTATCCGTGGATAATTAAAACCTGTTTACGCGTTCATTTGTTTACGGTGTTCGCTAGCGTCGTGTCCGCCTGCTGCTTACGGCGCGTCTGCGTAGTGTCTGACTCGGCAGGAGTGGGCTCGCTCCCGGAACCAGACGGACGGCACGGGTGGCAGCGGGAACAACACGGCCACGCCCGCGTCGTCGGTCTGATGCTGTCGACCTCTCGGTAACCAGCAGCGAGTAGGGTCCTTGGTATCCCGATTTGGGAAGAAGCCGTGGTACCAGTGTCCGACTCAGTCGGCAACGTACACGGATTTTACAGGTTTACTCTTGCGCCGCCCAAATTAAAATTATAAAAATTATAACGTATAATGCAATGACTGATATATACAATAACAGTATGGCTCCACGACATAATTTCATATATTCAAAAAGTGACATGTACAACTGAAGTTATATACATTCAGCAGTACATTTCATACATTTCCAAAATAGAAAAGAAAACAATTGCCGTGAGATGGGAGACTCTTACTAAGATCAATATGATCGCTATCATTGGATCCACAAAACAAATACACGACAGTCACGAACAACTTTTAAAGACTCTTCCGAAAGACACAGGCAACGTGGGGTGAACGAAACCGCCTACATTTGGAGACCGCCCTCCTCTCAACCTGTCGTTTTGTGTTGTTCCATTTTCACTGCCGTGTCCAACGGCCCAACTATGGTTGTTTGGACAACTTATTAATATTAATATATTATTTCTTTACATTTTTATTGGCCACTTTCGGTGATGTCGCCTTTCAAAATGTCAGACTCAATTAAGCCTTGTAATTACTTCCGGTAAATGTTGCTAGTCAAGGCACGTTCTAGGCCGACCACAGGATAAACTATTATGTCTCTATTTTTGATTGTTTACGGCACGTTACATTCTATGTGATTAATTTACACCTGTTTCTGTTTACTCTAAAGTAATATGCTGATAAAACAATGAAGTCATCAGTCTTCCCAGCGTGAGAAATATTTCATTCTTCTATATTTTGAAACAATTTCTATCACTGAGTTCTTTTATACATTTATTGTAGGCTTATAAGGCACCACCACTGTGGTATTATTTTTAGCCATTTAATAAAAAGTCCACTTCATGTTATACTATGCCCCCGTAATATATACATTTAAAAAAAAGTTTTCGAAAAAAATCAATTTGACATTAATGAACGTCATCGATCAAGCACTTGCACATTTAAACCAGGAAACAACGTTGACTTCATCTGCGCGTTTCTCACCAACCGATTCGGCAAATTGTTATTCTGAGAAGAAACGACTTCTAAATATGTTTTATTTGAAATGTCACCAAATTAGAAATGCAATGGCGTTCGTCCAATTTACGGTGGTAGCTGACATGATTTATTAATAGTTATTCTAAGAATTGACGCTGCTAACAAGTCGACGCTCGGTTCCAGTTTGAATACTTCGGACACACGAAAACCTATTTTGGGACGTTATCTTTTTAATTTACGAATGGCTATTCTCAGAAAATTGCGGTCTGCCCTATGGGGGAATAACACCATGTTACGGACATCAAGGCACGCTGCACGGACACTATTTCATGCCGAACGGACACCATGGCATATTGTACGGACAACTGCCGTGGTGTACCAGCAAACCTAAGTACGCTGCCCCCGAAACGGGTAATGACCCTTACGTTGCCCCCGAAACGGGTAATGACCCCTATAAAACATTCGGGCGCAACTCCAAGGCAAGGCTCTCAGTTCATACGACTCGCCTCCATAATGTTTTTTTCTCGGAGAACGCAATACACTTTGGTCCTGATATATTTGATATACAGATCGATATTTGGCACGCTACACGGACACCGTTTCATGCCGAACGGAAATCAAGGCACGTCCAACGGACACTATTGCACGCCGAACGGAAATCAAGGCACATCCAACGGACACTATTGCACACCGAACGGAAATCAAGGCATGCAGAACGGACACGATTACACGCTGAACGGACACTATGTCACACCATATGGACACCATGGCACGTTGCACAGACGTCATGAAAAGGGCAATGACACCATATGATGTCACACGAATACCATGTGACGTCACAAGAACGCCATGTGTCGTCACACGAACACCATGTGACATCGTAAGAACACCACAGAGCTACACCGCCCTTCCACTGAGCGCTTGTTGATCCAATAAAATCCACTCCTGGTTTTAAGAACCGTAAAAACGGATTTATACCGGCCGCATTTAAAGTCACGCCTTTATTTCTTGGCAGCCGTTTGAACCATAAAACACACGTCTGTCGTCTGTGTCATTCCCCTCTGGTGGGCTACCAGTGTGTCCAGCATTGCGCAATAAAGACAAATGCTAGAATACGATATGACATCTGCATTGGATTTCTCCTTCGCTGGAGAGTTGTGTCACGTCTTAAACGGATGTCCTTGTAAGACGGTCTTCTCTTATGATGTCGCAGAGAGGAATTCGGCCGACAAGTAACGATTACTGACCATGACAGTTTCGCAGAAAGTACGTCATTTGCCGGGTTTAAATAAATTATCAACACGGTTGGCTAAATCTGAACTATAGTAATTTTTATATTTAATTTAGTATATATTTTATTTATTTATTTTATCGTTCGAATAAAAGTATATTAAGTTGTCAACATTTGAGTACCAACTTTACTTACTTAAGCTACGCACTCGTCTTGCGCACATGTGAAAAAGTACCAGCAAACCTATGTACGTTGCCCCCGAAACGAATAATGACCCCTATGTTGCTCCCGAAACGGGTAATGACCCATATAAAACACTCGTGCGCAACTTCAAAGCAAGGTTCTCGGCTCATACGACTCGCCTCCAGAATGTTTTTTTTTTTGGAGAGCGCTAGTTCACTTTGCTCCTGACAACTTTATTTATGCTGACAGGTTTTTGACTTCACTTGGCGCAGTTTTCAGTACGAAAACGACTTTTTAGTATAATTCCATCGCCACTCACTCTCCAATGGCAGACATTCGCTTAGGTTGTTCAGTGAGCTAAGGCAGTGCGGGGCGAACTAAATTGGTCAACTTTCGTCATGTCCTAAGGACATTCCCTGGATGTCTTCACTACTTACGGAAAGGTCCAAAATCTATGCAAAATTCATTTTAGGCTGTCGACAGCAGATAAGTTTAACAAGATTTAACAAGATTGCCACCTAGAGAATCAACTCAAGATGGCAGGTGGACAAGGAAGCCCTTTGGCTTATCGAGAGTCCAACCTATCTATCTAAATGTACCCCGCCCTTCTTAGGTACATGTCAATTTTATTTTTGAACATATTAACACTACTAGCACTTACACAATCAGCCGATAATCTGTTCCATTCATTTACTGTTCTTTGTGAAAATGAAAATTTTCTAATATCTAATCTACATTGCTTCTTTGCTAATGTAACTCCATGTCCTCTAGTCCTTCTCTCTTCCTTGACTGAGAAAAAAATATTTCTGTCAATATTTTCATACCCATTCAATATTTTAAAAACTTCTATCTGATCTCCTCGCAGTCTCCTGGTTTCTAGTGTTGTTAATCCACATTCTTTTAGACGCATTTCATAACTAATATTCCTGAGTTTTTGTATCATTTTGGTTGCTCTTCTTTGTACTCTTTCTAGTATATCAATATCCTTCTTGCGATATGGCCTCCATGCCTGTATGCAATATTCTAAGTGAGGCCTAACTATTGTTTTGTACAGTGGTATTATTAGTTCTTTTTCCTTGTACACTATATTTCGCCTAATTAATCCAAGAATTTGGTTTCCCTTCGCTGCTGCAATTGCACACTGTTCCGATACCTTCATATCAGCACTAATAGTTAACCCTAAGTCCTTTTCCTTTACGGTAGTATTTAGTACAGTATCACCCATTGTATATTGTGCATCTTCATTCCCATGTCCTGTGTGGAGGCACTTACACTTCCCATAATTAAACAGCATTTGCCACTTCTCAGACCATTCGGTCAACTTATTTAGATCATCTTGTAATTGCTGTCTATCTGTATCACTTTTTATTTTTCTGAACACTTTTGTATCATCCGCAAACTTCAACACCTTGCTTGTTATATCATCATCCAAATCATTGATATATATTAAGAACAAAATAGGTCCCAATACTGATCCCTGCGGTACTCCACTCAAAACGGATTTCCAGTTTGAAACCTCCCCATCAACTACTACTCTTTGTCTTCTATCAATAAGCCATTTTTCTATCCAGTTAATCATAACATTGCCTATGCCATGGGCCTTCAGTTTAAGTAGTAATCTTTGATGTGGCACTTTGTCAAAAGCTTTTTTAAAATCTAAGTATATTATATCTACTGGTGATCCCTCATCTACCCACTTTGTGACATCTTCCAAAAAACATTGTAAACCACACGCAAGTTGTAAACCATCCGAATCAACTGAAATAATTCCATATATTTACTTTGTTCATGTAATCGGAACAAACCGACTTAAATAGTAAGACAGAGTTCTGTTCACAGTGTAGTGTGTGGAGGGGGTAAGGGGTCCCAGGTAGGGGGATCTAGAGTTGGGGGGGGGGGGTGATGTTCAAAAGGTAATATAATCATTTAGCTACCACATAGCTACGCTATCAGTCCAAATAAGGACATGGTCAGGACGACAGTGATGTTGCGGCGCAGTCCTACAGTGTTTTGATTAAATAAAGTGCATACTACTTGGCAGTCGAGTCAACGTCAAACACGACACTTCATATGATCATTACGTATTGTAATATCAAGGTTAGAAACTGGCATAACGAGTGTCTAATGAGTGTCTGTTATCTTATGAAGTCTGTGTTTACGGATCCTAAACCAGCTAGATTGGGGAGCGGTGGTCGCACGGTAGAGCGCCGGACTGTCAACCGAGGGGACGGTGGTTCAATCCCATCTACCGCTGTTTCGAAAGTTACGCACTTTCGTTCACCCCACATTTGCCTGTGTCTTTCGGAAGAGATACTAAAAGCCTGTGTCCCTTTCTATCTGGTGTTTATGACAGGGGAAGTAAATGATCCCACACAGAGGGTAAATGTATAACCTGTAGTGGACTCACTAATTCTATAGAGAGAAGGATAACTCCTGCGTTAGCCCAAGTTTGGGGTGGTTGGAGGTACACCTCATAAGACCTAAGACTGATTGTTTCGGGGCTTCTTATACGTATGAACGACGGTTAGCATTCCAAGTTATTACACTCGTCTGATAACACATAACACACTAACGCCTTGGTAATGTTTTTATGTACGTTTCGCTAATCCTCTCAACAACGCCTCAGTTATTAAACCGGCTTCACCATTCACGACTTAACATTTTAATTTTACCGCAAACCGAATAGAAATACAGCCGAACCGTGTTGGTTTGGCGCATGGCTAGGCTTCCGTGTCGAAAGGCGACATGTCTTTAGTGTACCTACTAGCTCTGTAAACGTACGTGACGGCCCCTCGAGACTCTACGTGACAGCACGTACACACGATGCTCTCTGTTAATAATAACCGGCTTTGTTATTCTCTGACAAACACCCTACTCTAACAATGTACATAACACAAGTAGTATGCCGCTAGGCATATTTTAAACATTGCATGGGCCGATCTCATAGCTCTGGGTGCCAACACTTTGAAGTAGACAGCGGGCACGGTCTACCTGTAGTCCAGTTTATCCGATAACGTTAATATTCCTTTACCAGAACTAGGTTAATTTGTTTATGCTGACCACTCAGTTTACAGCTAAATATGAGATAATCTCTGCCCGTATGTCTTGATAATCTCACTCAGTGGAATCAATATCGGTCAGGCTATTCATAAGTGCTCCGACATAATTACTCATTAGAATACTCCGGTACTCCGACAATTTACTCGTTAGTGCTTCGACATATTTACTCGTTAGTACTTACTCCGGTACTCCGACAATCTACTCGTTTGTGCTCCGACATATTTACTTGTTAGACTTAGTGCTCTGGTATGCCGACATGTCTACTCGCCAGCACTCCGGGAGGCCTACTCCGATACGTATTTACTCGGAGTAACTCTGATACTCCGAAACACGCTATCAGACTATGTTCCCCAATGCTCGAAATGCCCTTTGCGTCGAAATTACTTTACTCGCCAGGGACCTTACGTATCTACCGCTAGTGAGCTACAGCTACAGGCAACATTGCTCTAGATTATCGCGACAGTTTCCCGTTATTTAGACCGACCTAATTCACAGTAGCAACACTACTGCCTGTATATGTAGTTTTTTTTATGTACTATAGCTGTGGTTTGGTAACCAAACGTCATTTCCGCTTCGTCGTCAATGAGTCGACGATATCGCTACTTTAACACACCTTCTAATTGCTACGTAAGATGCAACATTACTGACATTGCTTAATTTGCTGGTATGAATTATGCATGCAATCATATTTATGCGCACGCATACACGCCATAATGCATGTACGTGGGCACATACCCCCCCCCCCCGCATACACCGCGTACACAAGTAGGACGCAAGCTATAGGTTCTGCGCAATATCCACTATACACTGATATGTTTTGATCGTTGTGAATGGCCTTTCCCAGAACCACTGACTGCCATCGGCCCCGTTTTTCTGTTCGGCGAACCGTGGCGGCGAGACGACTCATTCATACGTCGATGTTTAGATTGTTCACACACAAGGTCGGTGTCGCTGTGTGAATGGCAACTCACTCACGCGACACAGTTCACGAGACGATACGTACACATTGCATAATGACGCGCCTGTGTGCGCATTTATTAGACCCGGGAAGCGCAGCGGCGCACGGAGACAGCGTGACGTCGGCACGTGCTGTATAGTCCGTAGACGGTCCGTGTGTCAGCGAAACGCTGGCCACGCGTTTGTTTGTCGGATAAAGAGGCGTTGCGTTTCGTTTACTCTTCTGGTCGAAGTGGAACGACGAAGCAGCGAGTTTACGTTCGCAATCGCACGTCAAACGTAGTGCGCGTCGGCAGATTATGACGGATTGACGCGAAAAAGGTGTGCGATCGTGTTGACATTCTCGACAAATACGTCATCGCCACCTGCACGGTACACCGCCGTCGCAGCCTTAAAGGCCTCCCGCGGATAAGTCTGTCGTGAAGGTTATATCGGTGGTCCGCGGGGTCTGAATAGGTTACGTCTTCTACAGTCCAGTTTCACTTAACCGAAATGTTACACTGGCGATGAACTGACGAAATCCATCTTGTCTGCTGTACCTAAAACCTTTCTCCATCCGTGTTCCTCCGATGTCTACTGGATGTGTACCTAGAATCTTCCTCCCATTACTACTACTGGATGTGTACCAAAAATGTTCTCTACTGGATGTGTACCTAGAATGTTCCTTCCATGTCTACTGGATGTGTACCTAGAATGTTCCTTCCATGTCTACTCGATGTGTACCTAGAATATTCCTTCCATGTCTACTGGATGTGTACCTAGAATGTTCCTTCCATGTCTACTGGATGTGTACCTAGAATATTCCTTCCATGTCTACTGGATGTGTACCTAGAATGTTCCTTCCATGTCTACTGGATGTGTACCTAGAATGTTCCTTCCATGTCTACTGGATGTGTACCTAGAATATTCCTTCCATGTCTACTGGATGTGTACCTAGAATGTTCCTTCCATGTCTACTGGATGTGTACCTAGAATGTTCCTCCAATGTTTTCCAGATCATACCATTGTCTTTTAGTCGAGATAATGATGTTTCACTTGTTTTCTTTAAAGGTTAGTCTAAAGAATGTTCTACCTATCCTTAGGCGCCTGACACGATCGGCTCGATAAACATGGAAGGTGTGTGAGATATCCTATAAGTGTGTCTACGTGCAAACAAGGGGTGGGACTGATACGTGTAGTCAACTGAGTGGACTCGACAGCCAATACGTTGAATACGTGTGACAATGACTAAGAAGGCGACAAGAAGGTCTACACACGTCGTTATAAAACACTTGTAGATTAATTCACCGTCTTTTGATCGCGATTCGAGACTCGGACGTGACTATCGGTCGATACCCCCCGCACTGTCGGTCGATACCCCCCGCACTGTCGGTCGATACCCTCCGCACTGTCTCGGGCCTAGGTGGATGTCTTTCTCGAACGTGTTATTCTACTCTTCGGTGGTTTCAACTCTCTCGTACGTACGTACGCACGTACGTACGTACGCACGCACGCATGCATGCATGCATGCATGCACGCACACACACACACCACACATACATAACACATGCGCACGCACGCACGCACGCACACACGCACACACACACACACACACACATATACATATTAACAAATTATCACACAAACGATGTGTTATTGCCTTTAGTGTAATACACTATTAATAACTACATAACTTCTGTGTCAATGAACGTAATTATTATTATATTAGACATGTACACGTCATTCCAGCCTAGTCACGGCCCTCACTTTCTCTCTCCGCGCTCTGTGTCTTTTCAACGTATCTTCAGCGTGAATAGATCATTTCTTTCCAACGAAAACAAAGAAATAACAAACCAAACTTTTTGGCGAGTCATGTTTACGTTGGGAGCACCGAGTGACCCTGGCCTATACTGCTGCGTCATATACGGCGGCCGGATTCTTGACCATACAGAAACGGACAAATGACCGTTCAATGTTGGTCACTTTCATTCACCTATGACTAAGTCTAAGCTATGTCTGAGTAGGACGTAAGAGTAAACACCTTTCACAACTCAAGAGACAAGGCGAATACAAGCCTATGGCTATGCCTATGGATCTCGCAATTTCTGCAATATCCGGAAACATCAAATTGTTTTAGTTGGAAGTCGTGAAATTCTTATTTTAGCTAAACATTTATGGTGTGTAGTGCATATTTTTGCCTGTTTCACCATTGCGTCATAATGACTTGTGTAATGGTTTGCAACAAATTACAATTTTCCATCAGTAGACCTATGACTGGGGTCTGCGTACACACACACATCAGCACACTGAGCCTGAATGTTGAGCTCTGTTAGGCCTACGTACTAAATCAGTGGCTGTTCGATGGCGGACGCCAGACACGTCAGCATTATTTCTGCCTTTGAAGGAGACGACATTTTGAAACATTCCCCGCAATACAAGTAACGGTAGTTGCTAATCCTCACGCCTCTCAACGGTGTTCGTGTTAGAAGTCACTAATCCTCACGCTTCACACCAGTGTTCATGTCAGAAATCATTCTCGTCACCTCCGTCCGTCTAAGTCAACACCTTTACCGCGCTTTATGGAGCTGTTGAACGGTCGACCGGTCGTCTGCTCGACAGACGCTAATCTGCAGCGCGGACACAGACACAACCCTCCGACCTACACCGTCAGCCTTGGGCCCGTATCGGCAGCAGCAGCAGCATGATTTATTCTTAATGGATTGCAGTGTTTGTGTCATTATTTAAAGAAAATACAGTGTTGCATTTTTCTCTCAAAAATAATGAAGAAGAAGTTATATCTAGGAGAGGAGAAGCACTATCTACGGTGGGGGGAAGCAGCCACATATA
Source organism: Oasisia sp. SBJ-2009 (assembly GCA_964017155.1). Taxonomy (NCBI): domain Eukaryota; kingdom Metazoa; phylum Annelida; class Polychaeta; order Sabellida; family Siboglinidae; genus Oasisia; species Oasisia sp. SBJ-2009. The sequence continues at coordinate 35,043,530 of OZ024866.1, read as the reverse complement.
GGTTAGGACATTTCCGTTTCACCTTTAGGAGTTTAATTTGAATGGTTCGACTCGAGCACCAAAGGCAACGTAGGACCTAAGACGACTGATGAGGATTAACTCTACATTAAACTACACATTAAGCATAATTTTTTAATGGTCTTATTATTTTAATGTGTTCATTAAAAATCGTGGATATGTCAATACACACACGCACACGCAGACGCAGACGCACACGCACACGCACCTACATGCACACGCACACATATGTACATATTAACAAATGCTCACACAAATAAAAAGAAAATATTGCCTATAGTGTAACACACTATTAATAAATACGGTGTCAATGAACGTAATTACTATTAGACATACCCACACTTTACCCAAAATTAACATTCAGATGCAAAGACCTAAACATGTTAAAGTAGGTATTACTAATTCGATTGTTGTTTGTATAACATCATGTGCAATGTGTCTTCGGAATCTCTTCTGTTGCTCGGAGTGACATATCATACTAAGTAATCCCGTTTGACATGTCGTCACGGTAATCGTCTTTAGTTTAGGCGTTATTGATTCATAATGTGTTTGCATACGATAACATATCACGTAGGAGAGCCACCAACACGTACTCCAAGTGGGTGATGAAACGTAGTCGAGAAATACGTAAGACTACGGGTAGAGGTTTGTCCTATACGTTTGATTGTCCAGAATACTGAGGAATTAACACTATTTTGTTATGTCTAATTACGTCGATCGTAACATACCGTCGAATAAAAATAGAATAATTATATGAGCAGACTGATCTAAATTCCTGGTTTAGCACTAATAACACAATAACAGTCAGGTTCTAGTCTATTTCGTTGGAATATGGATTAGGGAAACGTTTCAAGATCTGGGCACTTAAAGACACTATGTGCTGTCAATTTAAGGAGGACAAGTACGATGGATTTGGACATTTCTAGCACACATATTGAGGAAATGACAAATAGGAAACTAACAACCCACACACAAACAAGGGTTATAAAATAGAACAAAATAATGACTCGTTGACGATAATTCCATTCGAACGCTGACACAACTGCAACAGAAACGCAGACTGCCGGATTCAGCATTTGGATCCAGACCACCGGAGTCATCAGTTGGACTCAGACCACCGGAGTCATCAGTTGGACCCAGACCACCGGAGTCAGCAGTTGGACCCCGACCACCGGAGTCATCAGTTGGACCCAGACCACCGGAGTCATCAGTTGGACCCAGACCACCGGAGTCAGCAGTTGGACCCAGACCACCGGAGTCAGCAGTTGGACCCAGACCACCGGAGTCATCAGTTGGACCCAGACCACCGGAGTCATCAGTTGGACTCAGACCACCGGAGTCATCAGTTGGACCCAGACCACCGGAGTCAGCAGTTGGACCCAGACCACCGGAGTCATCAGTTGGACCCAGACCACCGGAGTCAGCAGTTGGACCCAGACCACGGGAGTCAGCATTTGGACAAAAGATGAAACACACAGAACTGTGCTGAAAGTATCGTATCAGGACAAAACAAGACACGTTGAAGGAGTAACGATGTCCAGCCGTGACCGTCGAGTGCACGCGCACCGGACATGTCAATGGGCAGGTAGACTATACATAATTAGATGCGTCGCGGTTGCAAATATAAGCAGTGACACTCACGAGCCTGAGAGCTGGTATCTCGTGCCCACTCGTCTGTAGTGGTCAGTGTTTGACTACACCGTCTCAGCTAGAGGAGGTCCGAAGTGACGCCGACAGTAGGGCGCGGCGTGTTGCCGGAAGTCAAGCGAACCAGTGCGGTGTCCGTGACATTCAGCACACAGCAGTCTCCGGGCAAGGCGGCCACGTTCTCTCGGAAAAACGTGTTCGGATATTACATGCAACACAGCAAACAACTCAAATTTATAGTCAGAGAACATTTAAATGCATTTTTAAACACGTCGTATTCGATGATTGACACTGGCGTCGGAACGTGGTGAATATGAAAGGCTGAAGCTCTCCAAACATCGGAACGTGGTGATTCATAGGGTCTGAATCTCTCCCAAATCCTCAAATTGCATTCCCCTTGAGGCTTGTCAAAACACATCGAGGCACTATCTCCAAAACCTACATTTGGACCCACCCTCCAGTGAGTTACACACAAAAACTTGAAAATCTAAACATTGCAGGCTTAATCCAATTTCAAGTCTCACACTTTAAAATATTTGGGGCTCGGGTCCCCTATTCCTCCCCGAGTTACGATGAAGTGTTTCCTTTTGTATGTGAACGTGTAGGACTATTGGTGCGACAAACTCATTGTCGCCATCATTACAGGACCGGGCGACTGGCGTACGATCACGGGAAAGGTCTAGTCGAATAAACTTATAGGACACTGTTGGCAATCTTTGCCTCAATATGTTTCTTTTCCAAATGTAAGAAAGGCCCGGCTGAACTGTGTCCGATATGTAAAGCCCTACCGATCAGTGTTTCCGAAATATTGATACAGATGGGCAATACTTCAACAGACATGTTTAAAATGTGCATTTATTGGTTAGCGATAGGATTTGTGTCCCTCTTGAATTAAACAAAAGATCACTACACTAGCAAATATAAAATATCTTACAATGTTCTTTCTGGGATTGTGGATGCTGGAGCAAATTAACTTCAATGCCGAATCCAAATTGTGTGCTTTTGATAAACGTCTAATATATGTCTAATAGGAGACTCATTTCGATAGTAACGACAGGAATGGTTGTGTTGAAATGATTGCTGGTTTAATTCGTTCGCAACAAATACGAACGCGAATGTAGACGGCAGGCGCACGTATCAAGCGCTTTATCATCACAACTGCATGCCGGGTAATAGTTCTAAAATCCGTGCAGAACGGTCGAAGCCATTCGTTGCAGGCACGAAATTACGCAAACATAAACGTTTGGTGTCATTATTTCGGCCATTAAATTGAGACAGAATCAATCACACTCACAAGTAAAAACAGTCGCCCGATCTGCACGAACCGACACAAGGCTCCCAATCAGCCTCCAACAAGGAGTATTATGGGTCATCAACAATATTATTATGTAAGCGCGGAATGGAGGGGAAACGACCCCATTCCCCATATGTAGGTAACCTAGTAGACTCCATACATCACGAATTGGTAGGCTGTTTCAAAATATTCAAATCAAATATCATACACAATACACACACTTGCACGCACGCACGCACGCACGCACGCACGCACGCACGCACGCACGCACGCACGCACGCACGCACGCACGCACACACGCACGCATGCACGCACACACGCATACACACACGCGCGCGCGCACACACGCACGCACGCACACGGACTATTGCTAATTGAAAATTGGCTTACTTAGTAATGTACAACATAGAATACGAAACGTATGTCATATGCATCAGACGACGTTTTTTTTTATGAAACCAGAAAAGCGTAACAAGAGAACATTGACGTACGCTATACAGACGTCATAGAACTTAATTGTCATCGCATCGTGTTAAACAATCGATGATTGCGATGATTTCATTACGTGATGACATTGTGATGTTTTCGTGGGACCATTTCGTTTATGATGTTCATTCAAGAAAACGTACGAGATTTGTTGCACAAAGCTCCCCTCCACAGCGATATCACACGTTCCCGCTCTTGAGCAGTGTGAATTGCTGTCTGGATCCATCGAAGAAAACACTTAGCAGTGTTAATGTAAACGATGATTCAGACGCCACTGTTTGATTTTATGAAAAAATAGCTCGACGACGCGAAACCGCGTTCACGTCTGTGTGTCAACGAAGCATTAATTCTCACCTGCTTTCCACGATGAAATACATGAATAATATTTATTATGATGTAAACCTTCATATCGGATGCACTGGCTGTCTACGTAGTGCATTGACAGACGTGGGTAGTGTGTCTATGTAGTGCATTGGTATGCCTGGGTAGTGTGTCTGTGTAGTGCAATGATAGGCCTAGGTAGTGTGTATGTGTAGTGCAATGATAGGCCTGGGTAGTGTGTCTGAATAGTACAATGATAGGCCTAGGTGGTAGTGTGTCTGTGTAGTGCAATGATAGGCCTAGGTAGTGTGTCTGTGTAGTGCAATGATAGGCCTAGGTAGTGTGTCTGTGTAGTGCAATGATAGGCCTGGGTAGTGTGTCTGTGTAGTGCAATGATAGGCCTGGGTAATGTGTCTGTGTAGTGCAATGATAGGCCTGGGTAGTGTGTCTGTGTAGTGCAATGATAGGCTTAGGTAGTGTGTCTGTTTAGTGCAATGATAGGCCTAGGTAATGTGTCTGTGTAGTGCAATGGTACGCCTAGGTAGTGTGTCTGTGTAGTGCAATGATAGGCCTAGGTAGTGTGTCTGTGTAGTGCAATGATAGGCCTAGATAGTGTGTCTGTGTAGTGTAATGATAAGCCTAGATAGTATGTCTGTGTAGTGCAATGATATGCCTAGCTAGTGTGTCTGTGTAGTGCACTGATAGGCCTAGGTAGTGTGTCTGTGTAGTGCATTGGTAGGCATAGGTAGTGTGTCTACCTAGTGCATTGGTATGCCTACGCAGAGTGTCTGTGTAGTGCATTGGTAGCCATAGATTGTGTGTCTGTATAGTGCAATGATATGCCTGGGTAGTGTGTCTGTGTAGTGCCTTAGTATGCCTAGATAGTGTGTCTGTGTAGTGCATTGGTAGGGCCTAGGTAGTGTGTCTGTGTAGTGCATTGATAGGGCCTAGGTAGTGTGTCTGTGTAGTGCATTGGTATGCCTAGATAGTGTGTCTGTGTAGTGCATTGGTAGGGCCTAGGTAGTGTGTCTGTGTAATGCATTGTTAGGTGGTTAGGCATTGTTACTTTTATATATTTACATTTCGTTGGGATAAGGCATGAGTAGGGCCTGTGCCTATGTCCTGTAATCGGAATGTTGTGGCAGTGACTGTAATTTGTGTTGGAGCTGTCCTCTTCTGAGAAACACGTGTAGGAGATGGCCGCTGGTCAGACAAGTAATTGTGTATTATAAATAACAAAGTCCGCCGTAATAAAGATAATGGCTGCCAGAACACCCGATGTAAGCTCGTGTAGGCCTACGCCTGGGTCCGCCCGCGTCGTCTGTGAATTGAGTTAATGTGATGATGTAAATAGAACCAGTAAAACAAGCAAGATTGATAAACAGCCGAGTTCGATACCAAACGCCATTGGGAGTGAACGAATCGGATGTGTGTCTGCGTAAGTTTATAATGTGATCGTATGCATGTCTATATGTGTGCGTGCGTGCGTGTGTGTGTGTATGTGTGTGCGCGCGCGCGTGTGCGTGCGTGCATGCTTGCGTGCTTGCGTGCTTGCGTGCGTGCGTGCGTGCGTGCGTGCGGAATAGCTGAATGCATCCCATAGCTTCCCTCAGCCTCAGGCTCAGCCCAGGTGGTATACTAAGAGGTAGGCCAAAATATTATGTTTTATGATAATAAATCGTATGCTTACACGGATCTTAGGTCTAAGCCTAGTGCATCTAGCGTTGGATAGACGTCTACCATTAGTCCTAATTCTAAATAATCCTTGTGCCTACGCGACTTTCCCGAGCGAGCGTTGGTATTGGGGTTTTGGGGCCAGTCATTGCGCCTACGCGAATTATCGTGATAGTTCCGTTACTCAAACCGTATTACCCCCGTAGTCTAGGCGTAGGCCTAAGTCCTAACAACAGACTGAAGTAGAGCGGAAGAAAATCGTTCGCCCTCCGGCAGGCAAACAAGTACAACTGTTGTCAAGATATGGGTTCGATGTTTTCAGGGCTGACGTATCACTCCCCCTCCGGCTTACTGCGTTATCGCAGAGCCCAATTTGAATCATGCGCGAATGCAGCGATTTTAGATAGGCTGCGTAACGCGGATCTCGTTAAGGGGGCTCGGCCTACATTTGTGGGCGGGGCGTAGATCGCGCGTATGTTACAGTCAGGACGTTATCTCGCCGATCCAACCGTTTCTGCGACGTTCATTGGTTTGTTGAAGTTAACAGGCAGCGAGATAAAAACAATTGGTACACGCATTCGTTGAGCCTACAAGCGTACGTCTACTCCCCCTGCTGTGCTAATAGGTTCGTCCATGTGCGGCGGCGGCAAGTTAGAAAGTCGCCGGCTGGCTGGTGCTCTTATAGGTATCAAAAGCCGAGTGCTTAGCCAAGTAATCAGCCAGTATTAATTGTTCGTAGCCGAGGAACGTACTATTGGAAGTTAAGCAGTGAGGACTTATTCGATTGTCTACACGAACGCTTACCGTAACTGATACACCGTTCGAGTGCAGCACGCACACCAGACGACAAACCAAGGGTTTAAGAAAGAAGACTAAGAAGACGTTATTCAACACTGCAGACACAGTGACAAGTTTCGCGGTCGGTAAACGGCTGATCTGTTGGATTATCATTGTTTGGCTGATCCAGCCCACCTGCGCCTTTCGGGTCCACAACAGACTCGGGCGTAGTGTACGTTCATCTGTATATACAACACATCCTCGGTGACTTTCATATTTCCTCAATCAAGATGTTGCAATTACGGGACGTTATGATGTATATTGCTGTGATCGTCCTCATATGCTTCACGGAGTTGCTGGCGACCCCTGTGACAACGAAAGACTTTATCTTTCCCGACACGACACAAGGTTTGTATACATGTACTTGTACTAATATATCACGTAGCCAGGTTCAATCAGACAACTCTTTGATCGGCGCTGTCAGAAGACACCTATTGCACTCGCCGGTCTTCACTCAACACACGGGACAGTGGAGAGTTTGCCTTTGAAGAGGATTACATTTCGTCATTCATTCACGCTGTGTTTGTATTTTTATGAATGAACACGTATAATGTCTTAGGCCGGTCGGTATAGATCTAAGGATAACTATCTGGCGCAACTGTATGGCACGTCTTGTATGTGAACATTAGTCAGTACTAGGCCTGCTATTCTTTGACTGCGTCAAGACCCCAGTTGTAAGAAGGCTGTGTTCAGTATTCTCATTTAAATTCAGGACTTCCTTAAATTAAAAAACGCGGATTGTGAAGTACTCCATTTCTTTGTTTGGTTTACGCTTCCGTGTTTTGTTCACTCTCTCTATTATTTTGGGCGACACCTCCGTGACTGAAAAATGTCACGCAATCCTTATTGGCCACTGCAGCACACAGACATTTCGGTGACCCATCATTGGATGACTGTGGGTACATGAAATACATGTTATGTATGTTCTATGACGACATAAAAGCGCCAAAAATACGATGTCCTTGTGGCGACTGTGATTTACTACGTTCTTTTTTCTCAAAAAGTTATATTGATTTACGACCGACCGGTGTACGCAAATATTGGCGACTTTGCCGTGGCCGCCTACAAAGAGATGGAAAGAAGCAAGTTGCCGGTTTGGCGTCTATCGAACAGCAGGTGTCTCTGATTTATGACGATTGCGTCACTCAGTTGGTTTTGGCGTAGAGTGGTTTAATCCACCGTCTGGAAGAGATAACCAGCCGTCGTAATGTACTGTGCGGTCGCTGAAGCATATACAAGGCCAGACGCACGTACAATCGTACACATGGCTACGATGTAGTGAATCTGGCGAACAGATTACGACCTCGTTATTAAAATTTATTATTATATATAGGGCTTACATGGGCTAGTACGGAAGTTGTTCACAATTTCCAACGTCAACAATGTATCAACGTATTGTTTAAAATGTATATACACATTGTGTATATTAAAACGGAAGTGCGGAAACGATTATAACGCAATCGTCTCACTGACAATTAAATGAATCGACTTAGAGACTGGCGGACAACAATAACGGCACGTGTAAAACAAACGCGCGCATTGCGCCATCGCCGTATTTTGCGTGGGGTGTCGTCTGCTTTCGCGTCTTCGCCGAAGATGTGGGCGGGTTGTTTGAAAGCGATGCACAGGATAAGTTTTACACACAGCCACGCCATAATAAATGCATTGTCACATAGATGCGGCTGGTTATCGGGCAAACTGTGTGTGGCGTTCGCAAATCTTTGCTACGTGCTCGTTATGATCGAGCTTTGGACGGCTCTCACCCACGCCTGATCCGGTGACTGCTTCGTTGGCGACACCGGCCGGTTACCAAGTGAAGTCTGATCAGTGATCACGTACGTCGAGACGTGGTAACGCCCACATCGCTCCAAATTCTACACCGACGAAGTGGCGCATGACAGTACATGCAGCAGCCTACCAAATCAGTAAACGTCAGGCTAAATAGGATGCAATCGAATCTTTTTTCTTCAGATTCTATGACGATATCCAGTTCCATACAAACCCAGGCCTGCTTGGCTAGGGCACGCCTGGACTGGACCATTTTTGGATCATTAGAGGGGCCCCATTTGTCTAGCTTTGACCATTTGTATTTCACGTAGATACTACTTGTACACGTTGTCAGACAACCAGGGGTTGAAGTAGCTGGGCCCATCTTACTGCGTGTACCTAGACTTATCCCTAACAAGATCCCAGTCCTACTTAGGCTAAGGCTAGAAGTAGAAAGAAAGTGCTCAGTCAGGCCCAGGGCAGTGGCAACAGCAATATACTGCGCTGTATGTCTATCACAGACTATGTCTAAGACTAAGTTGTTTTCTGTGCCGTGGTCCTGTCATCGCTAGGCCAGGGGCTGCTGTGTTTGTGTGTATTTGGGAATGCAATAAATTATTGTATTTATACGCAACATGTTTCCTGTCTACATGAAGAAAAGTAAGATTGGTCGGTTGAGTGGAGATGTTAAGTAATTAATTGCCATTGACTTGCCACAGTAAGCCGCAAGCATATGCATGGGTAGGCAACTTTAAATATTATGGAAATTGCATTGGTTGTCCTACTGTATTCAAGCCAAGTGAACAGAAATTCTTTTTAGAGACCTTTCCTGCATGCAGTGCATAATGATCTGTTTTTTCCCCAATCATAGGCTTACTGATAGCATTTGAGTGCCCCAAAAAACAAAACTACCGACTTGCTAGGTCATGAATTAGAAATATTTTATTTAACTATGTCTCCATTTCATTGCTCTGTGCTGACTCAGGAGGTCAGTTTACCAACTTGAAACTTAATGTATTAATTAGACTGACCGTACTGACCTCGTAGATCTACAAAAGGCAGAAAACAAATAAGTTTTTCTCGTATGAGATGAAGCCAAACCTGAAGCCTAGTTGTTACTTAGGTAGTCTAATTACATCTCTACATATTTATGACTGAATTGTTATAAATTGTTTTGTCAAATATTTACATAGGTTTTGCATATATCAAGTAGATTAATGTCTAGATATTGTAAAGATTTGATTGTGCATGCATGCATGTATTCATCCAGATAAAAGAACAGGCTAAAAGTCTTAGTCATAGTTGACCTCATCATAATAGCAACAACCACTCACTGTCATTCCATTGTTTAATTTTCTCCTCAACCTGTTGACCTTTGTATGAATTTGAATATAATAAGGTTATCTTAGCTTTATTTGAGCACGTCATTATGTGAACTCATTGCCTGACTAAGCTGGAATGACAGAAATTTGGCTTGGCCAAAGGGATACCAAATTAGCACAGTATATCATTCGAACTAGTCATGCATGACTAGTGTTTTCAGGAACCTTCAATGAATTGTAATCTGACAACCCCCCATTGTAAGGGGGCGATGGGTGTAATAAAGGGGTTTGTGCTGCAGTCATTTGTCAGCTATCCATTTGGTCCGGGTTCACGTGTAAAACAATCTCTTCCAGTTGAAGTACACGATCACCAGACTTGTTTTTCTGCTGATTGTGCTACATAACACTGAGCATTACTTCAAAATATTGGAAGCACACGCTGTAATTGTATGATATTGGATTTGACGTTTTGTAAGGTTTTTGTATTACTTTAGCATACAAGAACAGCTTGTTCAGGGTGTTTAGCTTGAGGCCAGGCAAGCCTACACAAACAGATGGCAAGGAATGTGACATAATTAAACAGCTCCCTTTGTCTGCTGTCTTCCTACATAGTATATACGTCCACTACAATGTAGTTTCTGTCGTATTTATGGGACATAAATGTTGAAGACGCCTACAATGGTAACATGAAGCTTGTTTTGATGTACATACGGTAATAAATGGCTGTATTTTAATCGTGTCTAACAGATTATACGGTTTCAGTTGTATGGATGTAAATCCTAGAGGATACGAGATAACATCACTCTGATATGTAACTGAGTTTACAGTACAAAGATGTCAAAATCTGTCATTGAATATTGACGTGATTGAAAACAGATTAGTACATCTCTCCTGGGGTCATCTCAAAATATAGTCTGTGAAACATCCTTTTTCCTCTTTATGTTGTTTGAATTTGTATGCTAAAGTTTAGTTTTTGTTTCATTGTTGCAGCTGAGTTTGTCCAAGGACTGACATCATACGAGATTGCTGTACCAGTCAAAGTCAACGAACATGGACACTTCGAATCGCACACATTAGAACATTCGCTCAACCACTACAGTTCACGTCGCTACCGTCGCGACACAGCGACGCAAGATGACACAACGCTACATTACAAAGTCACTGTCGAAGGACTTGATCTACATCTAAAGGTGACGCCAAGTCATAAAATGTTTGCACCCGGCCTTGTCTTTGAGCATCGGAGGGGTCAACATGGAAATCATACGAATGCCCGGATTACCCGAGTCTTAGGAAATCGGTGTCACTTCGAAGGGGAAATCAAAGGTCATCCGGGTTCCCAAGTAGCACTGGCGACATGTAATGGTTTGGTAAGTGTTTCTGTTGATATTTTCCTGTGGTATATATATATATATATATATATATGTATATATATATACATATATATGTAAATATATGTATACGTAAAATATGTAAATATATATATATATAAACTGTTCATGTGACACTACACTACCAGATACTACTGCTTGGATAGTTTTGAGAAGCTCCCCTTCTACACAATAGAATATCTTGATAATTACTATAGTATCACATGGCTGTTTATCATCTGATCTCGTTGATCTATGCACTGATGTCTGGGGTCGCTGAAGACAAATGAATACGAGAGTTCAATGCGTTACTAGTTTATGCAGATTGAGCAGCAGGATTTCAGTGTAGATTTCTAGTGCGGAATTGGGTTGGAAGAAATGTTAGGAGGCTTATAATAATCATGCAAGTGTGGGCAACTTTCGACTGGGCGTTCCCATGTGACATTATCATGCTTCTCTATTTCGCCGCCTGATCTTCTGCAGGATTGTGTTGAGTTGTATCTTTTAGAAAGATGCCAAGTTTTTCTGAGTTTTGGTTTTACTAGCTCGTCAAGGGGATTTGGTGTTCCATTTGAAATCTCATAATATTTATCAATCAGTTGTGAATACATTAATACATTTATGTATGAAATGTATGCTTATGTGCTCTTTCGTATTTAAGACAGCCAAGAATTATTATCAATACTTTTTGACTTTATAATGTTAAATAAGACTAAGTATCCCCCCATGATGCAGCACACTTGTGAGGTCTCCTGCAGGAATTCTCTGATTGAAAGAATGAGAATTATGTGCATGTACATAGCCTAACTGAAATAGTACCCTCCCACATCTCCTGGCTAATTACACAGGTTAGACAGGAAATAATGAGCCCCACAGGGGTGATTCTATAGTTGTTCCCTAGCTTGCAGATGTTGGCACTTAATCTCAGCCCCAATGTAACCGTATGCATGGACTGCTGGGAGCCATATGTTGCTAGTTTCGTGGCAACACTAACAGGTGCACCGGGCAATGTATGCTGGGTCTGAGCATTATGTTCCCTTCTTGGTTTCACAAACAAAGCAGCATTTAGAAAATTGTTTTGACCATTCTGTTCGCAGGCTTCTAGAACCCTGACATAGACTTGTCCAGCACAATTCAACGTACCCAGTTTGTTGCTGTTTGCATATGTCACAATGAAAATTATGTGCATGACCTCCGTTAAGCTTTGCACTCATTAACAATGTTGTTCAGTTCAGACAGTTTATTATCAAGTAACATTAAAAATACCCATGGAATTGTTGGCATTGTGGCGTTAACATACATAGTATACAATTAACATAAAACATACTCTTTCCTACCCCTATCATGTACTTGGTGCATTCTGCAATCGAAATGGGTAAAACTTTGTATGCCATTATAAATTCACACTACACAGTTCATTTTGATCTATTGGTGAATTGTGAAGAACAAGTTTACATTGCCACAATACTGCTGAATGATGAAGTAATGCAACTGTGTACTTGTTAAGTCCTACTTAAGATCACCGATAAGAAGTGAAGTTCTGTCCTACTGCCCCAGTGGGTAGAAATAAGTCAAAAGGAGGCACTACAGAAGTACTTGTTGTTGAAGATTATTGAGAGTTACTGAAAAGCCCTCTTAAGACAAGCCACTTGTGCAAATGCTATTTCAGTGCCATATTAATACTGATCAAATCTTATTGACATATCTTAAATGTATATATTTATCCATATTTATCCTGTTGCTATGCATGGCACACCCTTGTGATAGGTGAAATTAGCATATAAGCTACATTAAGTAGATTATGTTTATTTGGGGTAGATCTGCTCTCTCTCTCTGTGCCACCACAGGATTGGAATTCCAAAGAACTGCTTGAATGTTTATGTTACCCAGTATTTGTCCTGCAAGTACATGTACTCTGGTTATTATCATCATGTTTATGCCGTTCTTATACTTAACAGAGTGACTCAGTCGTGACAGAGTGACTCAATCGGTAAGGGGGGGGGGTAAATAATGACAAAGAAGCCCAAGATTAAGATGGATAAACAGCACAAAGACAGGCTAGATTCTGACCCATGCAACTGAAGGGGGAAAAGGAATCTGTGAGGTATTAGCGATCCTGAAAGGGTGGGGGGAAATCAGGATGGAGTTGGGGGAGCAGACTGTGGTTAATGGAGGTGACTTGTGAAGGAGATAGAACAAGATTGCCACCTAGAGATTCAACTCTAGATAGCAGGTGGACTAGGAAGCCCTTTGGCTTATCGAGAGTCCAACCTATCTATCTAACTGTACCCCGCCCTTCTTAGGTATATGTTGATTTTATTTTTAAACACATTTAAACACACACTACTAGCATCTACACAATCAGCTGATTATCTGTTCCATTCATTTACTGTTTTTGTGAAAATTTTCTAATATCTAGTCTAGCTACACTGCTTCTTTGCTAATGTAATTCATGTCCTCTAGTCCTTCTCTCTTCCTTAACTGCGAAAAAAATATTTCTATCAAGTGTCAATATTTTCATACCCATTCAATATTTTAAACACCTTAATCTGATCTCCTCTCAAACTCCTGATTTCTAGTGTTGTTAATCCACATTCTTTTAGGCGCATTTCATAACTAATATTCCTGAGTTTTTATATCATTTTGGTTGCTCTCCTTTGTACTCTTTCTAGTATATCAATATCCTTCTTGTGATATGGCCTCCATGCCTGTATGCAATATTCTAAATGAAGATAGAACTGTGTCAGTCAACCATATCTCCTGGGTGGACCAATGGAACAGAGAGTGTTCAGTACTAGAGATGGTGATGCCCAGGATAGACCTGTGTCACACCAGGGAGCCCTGTGATCAACTTGCTAGTGTAAGATCAGGTAACATGAGTTGACAGTCGGTACTTGAGGCCCAGCGTGACATCTACGCTGACATAGTCTACCCATCAGCAAGCACTCATCTGTCCCCGACAGGCTGAGGCTTTTTGCGGGCCAGTTTTTGGCTGGGCTGACATGTCCTGGCATTGTGAACTGTGACTCACGTGTTGACCCCCTACCAGCACTAGAGACTGAGTCCGTGTCAGGAGGAACGTGTCATCTGTCTGTCTGTCTGTCTGGCGGGCGGGCTGGCTAGCTGGCTGTTTGTCTGTCTGTCTGTCTCTATGTGACTTCAAGTGCATTGTCTCCACCATGTCTCATACTTCACTTATATCATCACCCTATAAATTGGATGTGATTCATTTTGTGGCAGGTTTACTTCGGGTGGATAATGCCCATGGGGGTCAGTATGTTTGTTCATGAGTATTATCCTGGGCTCGGTTAATCACCGGATAATAGCTGAATTTTTCTTGTCTGTATAAAATTGTTTTCAATAAAAAAAACATTAGGGTTCCAAAATATGACCTAAATGTGGCCTTACATATTTAAAGCCCTAAAAAGTACACAATTTCATGAACCAGTTGAGGTAGATGGAAGCAACCTTTGCCCATAGCTGCAAATTCATTACTCTTCAAATGATTAGGCAGTTAATATAATCATTACACTTAATGATGTTTGACAGTTGGACAAAGCAGCCTTCTTACTCTGCTTATTTGTGGCCTGCAAATAGATTGGCCCATAAAAAGGTCATTATCTCAGGCATTTCATAACCACCGTTGATAAGTATGATTTGGTATTGACATGTTCACAAAAAGGATATACTCAGTAGCCACTTTGTCTACGATCAACTCATGCTGTATCAATAGCGGATATCTATACCAGTGTTACTTAGTTAGATTGTTGCCGATTAGTCGGTCCCCCTATTTAATTTATTCCTTTTTATTGGTCTTGTTATTGGTAAAGTAGTCTTGTTGATGAGATCGTATCTGACGTCCACAAAATGTGTTACGGACATGTACAATATACGAGTGTATGTAACTGTGTCAGCTGTTGTATAACAGGGGCAGTGGTGTGATTATATTTGTGATAACGTCAGTTAGAATTTAAATCATCATGACACAGGAAAATTGATTGTTTAGTACAAAAAGTGTGGCACTTTCACAGATGCAGGTTAACATGACAGGTGTCAGTCATGTCAATCAGATCAATGCCCCTCAAGCAGATCTCATATGGGCTTGTTATGTGGCGCCATCTACCGGCAGGCTCCAACTGCCAACTAGTAGGGTAATTGAAAAGACTTACTTGCAGTTTAAACAGTTAACTAACTAAATGTTGTTGATTGATTTCTCGCATTTTATAGGTATAATTATTTTCGTCTATTCATCTGCCAGATACATTAGGCAACGTATTGTGCCCTTATGTAGACATTTAAACTCTGCGGTTACCTTCGCGAAATGTAGCTTTATCAGCAAACATGACTGTTTCATCACCGATACCGGTTCTCATGGATTCTGCATGGTAATGTTTGCAGGATCTTTTACTGACTGACTTGTTATATCAAGTAATATCGATGTTGCGGTAATCCACATTTGATTAGACGTTTACTCGATGAGACAGGCACAGATTGCTGTGTAGTCTGGTTAGTCCTGACCACCCAGAGTCCTGGTGGAGTAAGTCACCGGACAAGCCGCAAAGAGTTAACCCTTGCCCTCCGCTAATAACCCTTGCCCCCCACTAAAGCAATTAAGATTCTTATCCGATTGGCCGAGATGTGGTTATGAGTGCTGCCATTAGGTCTAGTTGACTCGGCAGCCCATGGTTCACCAGTATGGCACCGTTTCTAGGGTCCAGGGACGATCGTGACAAAATGGTCGAATTCTAGACAAGTCCTTCACAGCTATTAACTTTATGTTTTCGTGGAACTGTCAACTTCGATCAAGTGCCACACATAGTGTCACTAGCGTGGTGGTGTCTTTGATAGGTATCCTGTAACGGGTTTTAGGGGTGACATGACTGCTTGATCAGGGTTGATTAAATTCAACAGCAGCCTTTGATACTGCGGGGTATACTAAATGGGCATACCATGATCCCAATGCGACTTTGTCCTTGTCCTAAAATTTAGATACACTGTAGCCGTGGGTGGACATGGATCAAATGTCAGTTACATTTGGTGTATTGCAAATTAGCAGTCACTTCAGTCACTTCAGAGTTAAAGAGATCTGATGACCTGATATACGTGGTATACGTGAAGTTATAATATTATTTTAATAGACATTCCTGCAGCAGTGTACTGATAATCTGTCACAAATTATTTAAATTAACTAAGTCTAGTTGAAAGTTCTGGATTTGTTCTGGGATTGTGAATTGTAACAAGGTTGCAACAGTGAAACACCGAATGTACTGTATGCAACATAATTGGTTATAAATGTAATGTATTCCAATAACGTATACTACTACTATGTTTATTCCTCTCTAAGCAGTCATAGAGATTTAAATATTAAGTCAATGTCAACACGAATGATTGTCTTATTGATTCATTTAACCACATTGCATAAGAGACAAGGTTTGTATTGGTGTTAGTTTTGTTTTATGGTCAACATCAAAACACTCACTATCAAACTGATCTAAGCCATTCTATGCCAGTTAGCATTCCTAACATGTATGGCCGTTTTATCAATTCAGCATTTCTGTTGTGGGGTGATTATTGTTGTGACTAGGGGAAACTGTGCATGACTTGTTTTTTCACTCCCAGACTTTGGGGTGTGACTTTGGGGTGTGGGATGGCATTACCTCGTCGTTAATCACAGCAAGTTGGATAGATGCTGGGGTGTGGTGTGACCTTCATCTCCGTTATCCATTTAAATTAACTGGCATCTGGGATTGCTGCTGTCATCGGAGTGTCAGAGCAGAGTCGCTCAGTTTCATCTGTCATTTTGAGCTGGGTTTCATTTCTGTGTGTCTGGTTCCAGTCAGAACGCTGTAGTGTACAGGGGGGTACAGTGGTGTGTACAACATGATGTACAACATGATGTACACCACCAGGGTGTACAACAGAGCATATCCATGGCACCAATAGTATTAATTATATGTTAGTAATTCATTCATCGGTTTATATCCCTGGGTTGACCTCAAATTACTGGGATGACTGGATGACTCCTGTTCCCTGAACTGATAAGCCCTGGCTACTGAGAAATCACACATTTCTTCGTATACAGATGGCTCTTTGAAATACGATTCAAATTCTTTTTTTACTACATTACTTTTTCCTTGTTAAGACAGTGCCGGCACAAAAGAAAAAAGTGTTTTATATAGCAAATTGTATTGGTGAATGATTGCACATTATATCTAACTGCAGAAACGAAATCTTCCAAATTAAGTAACATCTGACATGTTATGTTTAAGGTTGTTTCCAGACTTGGTGAGCTATTTTTCTTTTCCAGATGTAAGAATGACCATTAGTCTTGATCTTAAAGATAACCTGGGGTCACTTGGTGGACGTCCAGGTTTAAGGCCAATGTCTTCAGCCCTAGTTTATTGATGGTGGAAGTGTGGGCAGTTATTCAGGTGTATTTACCTGTACTCCCTGATTAGATAAGGTGGTTTACTCTGGCTTCAGGTGGGAAGCAGACCACCACAAAACAGGTGGTGGAGTATGTGGGGTTTACGGATACTAGACTATACAGCTGAAGGTTACACATGTACAAGCTTTCCTGCAAGCCAGCGCATATGTTGACACGTTATGTTGATACCTTACGTTAGCACCTTATGTAGAGTCATAGACATAAAATAATCATGACTTTGATGCAGGGCTTTATGCAGGATCAAATTATTACCAATCACCCTTGTTTTGGTGGACACATGGATATTAATTGTTAAGTCAGTTTACAAACTTTAGAATGTGTCTGATGACCTAAAATGGACTACAAACACACATGTGACACCATTTACACTCACTTTCAAGGCATAACTGACACTATCTATGGTTTTGAAGACCTTTTTTTTGCTCCTTCATTTTTTACCTGTCCACCACCCGTCCACCCATATTTCTACCCATCCACAACGGTTTTTACCCGTCCAAATGACGGGTGGACGGGTTTCTGCATAAAGCTATGCTTTGATTGCCAATCTCTGGAAGTAATAATTAATATACAGTTTGGACTTGTAGGCAGCAATAAAAACAAGACCACTTTAAAATAACACTAGAAACCATTGTTAAAGAAATATAACCCGAATGCACCGTAATGATTCTCCAGACTAAGGTCTACCCGAAAATGAGTGGTACCAAGAAATGCAATAGAGGAATGAAAGAATGGGGCGAAATACTTACACCCCAGGGAATGAGGGGCTCCTCTGGAGTCTCATAAGGTGTGGTATATGGCCCATAAATCTGATACTGATAGAGTGAGTGGGGTAATCAAGAACCTCAAGTGTAACTTACCCACTTACCAACTTAATGTAAGGTCGTGCACTTTTTATTCAAGGTTTTCAGTAACATTTAGTTTACAACCTTCCTCACAAGTCCATTTCACTTTTTAGTTAATTGTTTCAATACTGACATTTATAGTGTAATAATGCATTTCACTATGCTATGCAGTTTTATATTTTTGTTGTGATGTTGCATTTACCACTACAGTATAACATTCGGTGTTGTCAGGGTACGTTTGATAATGGGACTGTTGAACAAGTTATTAAGAATTCCAGCATGAAATCTTGAGTAGCTGTAAAAAGAGAAGCCTGACTGGACATGCAGCCGTGAGCAGCATGCGGGCTTTCAGTAATATGCGGGTGGGTTGGGGTAGGGTGGGGTGGAGGCGAAACTACATCAAAGCACAAATCTGGGCTGGACAATGTCACACAATACTTACAAGTCTTTCTGTCCCCGCATATTTGAAATCTTGATCTTCCTTTAAATACTTCCTGTGATGCTGTTTGTGTAGGTGCATACAACAGAAACCTATTAAGATACAAACAGTCACTGTTGGTTTCAATGAGTTCATTCTTCACCTTTTCCAGCACTGTTTCCAAGGCTTTTATCCTGCGATATACCGTTAAATGCATTGATGTATATAAACTGATGAATAGAAAAATGATTGTGAAGGTAGCCATGTACCTTTTTCCCAGACACGCTCCATTACACGAGTGTGTAAGGTGGTCTGTCTGGGAAACACATCAAACACTAGATGTGTTTATGGCTGTGTTAGTTAATGCCCCGTTGAATATGCATCACAAATTAGTGTAAACAAATGCGTTTTATTGTGTAACAGAAACCTTTAATAGTATTTCAACTTGGGTGGGTAAATTATTGACAGTAGATTTACTACCAGATAATATCAGTATTGGTTAACAGAAGCCATTCACTGGGTCTGTTTAACACATAGATTTAAGAATATATATATATATATATATATATATATATATATATATATATATATATATATATATATATATATATATATGTTATTATTGTACACCTACAATCACCAAGGGTGTATTGTGCTTCTTTACAATTTCTCATCAATCTAAAAATCTGTCTTTGTTGTTGTTCTTAAAATATAACATACAGCAGGTAAAAACAACATGAGAAAACAAAAATGTTGAGCTGATAATTATATTATGGTAAATGTCTTCATTGCATTTGTAGACCATAGTCATGTATGTACATCGTGACTTATGTATATTGTATATCATGTTTGTGCTAGTTTATGTGACATTGTACATGTATGTTAGATAATTAATGTCTTCACTGTTATGAATAGACCCAACATTCAGCTTTTTATCCAGGTCTACGATTCATTCACAGTACACTCACATACCTGTCATGTGTATACGAACAGGTCACATATTTGTTTGAATACACGATGAGTTCTCGTGTTGATGAAATGTAAGATTTGGGTGTTTCATAACACCACCCATATTGCCTAAAGCTATCAGCCCCAAGACTTTGTTCTGTAAACGAATTCTGCATAGAGGGTCTTTTTGGGTCATTTTGACATTGGGGTAATGTGATAGGGTGTGGTGGTGCGTATCTATCATATACAAATATAGCCTTGTGGTTATTGATAGTTACATATCCTGTAGAAGACGTATCAGTAAGTCGATCTATTTCACCAGTTATATGTAAAATAGTGTTCATATGATCGTGATAGACAATAATACTAGATGTCCTCCTCATAATCTAGATCAGATGTATTTCCATTCAAGCTACATGTTCAGCTGTGAACTGACGTCTGTCCACTTGGACAGACGCGATTATGAAGTTACAGTCACGCATCAACTCACAATCATGGGGGTTACACATGCCAACCAGTTCACAATATCAGTCACATTACACCATGATCAGTATCCTCAAACGTAGTACATGTAATAGGTTTCTTGGTTAAGATGTATCGTGACAATTAGACTG
Organism: Oasisia sp. SBJ-2009; assembly: GCA_964017155.1. Classification (NCBI taxonomy): domain Eukaryota; kingdom Metazoa; phylum Annelida; class Polychaeta; order Sabellida; family Siboglinidae; genus Oasisia; species Oasisia sp. SBJ-2009. The sequence continues at coordinate 35,023,527 of OZ024866.1, read as the reverse complement.
TTGCAAAAGGCTATGAGATGCAGCCGAAATATACAGAAAACAAGTTGCTTGAGAGGATAGATTTACTAATTTACTAAATAACATGATCGATATGTCTGACAAACTGGGGGTACCCGTTTAAAAAAAAAAATTAATAAGCCAAAGACTTCCTTGCCATCTGTTTTTTGTCTAGATAAAACTGGTTAAATTAAGTATTTTTAAGGCATGTGAAAAGAAGGGAATGGTTGGGAGTTTAGGAGTTGCGCCAGCTAGATGGCCATGAAACATATGCAAGGTTACCTGTTATCTCCAGACACTTCACTTCTCACTGGCATGTTTGCATATCACTACATATCTGAGTCTGAGAGACGTGCAGAATGTGGGTTATGATGTACCTTATAATGTTATCACAATGACATGGCTCATGATAACAATGATCTTGTCTTGTCTTGTCTTGGTATCAGCTGTTTTTATCATCTGCAAATCACCCAGCGATCTTTGCAATGAGTCAAACTTAAACAGTCTGATTTGTCGACGCTTATTTTAAAATTGCTACACATGGCAGTGCACTTTGTGACTGCTTGAGAACAGTTTAAATTTAAGTTTTGTTATAAGTTTATTTAATAAAACTGATTTTTAGACATTATTTACTACATAAGAAATGGCATGTTCATTTCTAGACATTTCTGTTACATCATCACAAAATGTCATTTCTAGTTGATATAATGGTTTAAAAAACAAGCTAAGAAAGTGGCTTTTCTAAACATTTACACATTTGTTACTATTATGATATAAACCCATTTGTGATTTTGTCACATGTTCGGTCAACATGCTCGACGGGGGTAAATTATCGAGTTTGCTTTAGTGTGCATTAACAAGTGCAATGGGGGGAGGTGGAGCCTGGATGTTTACAGTACACAACTTGGATCTTTATTGATGTTGAGCTACCACTGTCATTTTTATTTATCACTCGTGGTGGTGGCGGCCCCCATAAACTAGACTTTCGCATTAAGTTGCTACACAGCTAAACACAACCCTGGCCAATGTAGCTGTGTGTCTGTGGGGACCAGTCAGACTGTTATCCTAGCTGGAAGTGGTTTCAAGGGCCTGATAAATATGTGACTAATTCAAGCATTCTGGGCCTTCTCTTTCATCTGCCCAGTAAGAATGCTGACAGACACCCTTCTGTATCATGGCAACAAACCAGGCTCCAGGCTAGGATTATCTCCTGGTTAACATTATCTCCCGGTTAACATTATCTCTAGGTTAGCATTATCACCTCCTATTTGTCTGTTTAACACTGGTGTAGACTGTGTAGTCACATTTCTCTTAGCCATGCATCTCCGTATGTTGCTAGAGATCACTGCAAATGACTAGAAATGAATACATATAGTTTTCACGATGCTATGCCACATTATTCATTTTACTTTGTTATTTATACACTTATTAAATGTTTGGTTAAATTAAATTATAAATATCTTAGAGGAAAATCATATTGTATTGGTAACAATTGTAGCGAACAATAAAAATATCCTACATTAACATGTCTCATACTTTTAGATGTGTGACTAATATCAATATATTGTTCATGTGACCCATGTAAAATTCCTGTCCTGCTGTAAATGTGAATATATAACTCATTGGGCGTTCACCCAGGAACATTTCAAGACTGTTCTTACGAGTGTGTCAATTGTCTTTTGCAGCATGGCCTTCTACGCACACGGCATGAGGATTATTTCATTGAACCAGTCAAAGGGCATGACCGCAACGAAACTGATAAACACCCCCATCTCATATACAAGAGGTCAGCACTGAAACAGCAAGATGACCATTCAAACCATCATGATGACCATGACGGATGTGGAGTAGATGGTATGTACATAGTCAGTGCATCTTCCACCTATTTGGCTTATTCTGCATAAAATATATCTATTTTTCTATTCAATGCCTGCAGAAAATTGTATGTTTTATGACACAATTTAGTTAATTATATTGTTGGTGACGACACCAAACTTGTCACTAATAATAAGAAGAAATAAAAATAATGGCATTGTGGGAAATCACAATGATAATTTTTAGTCCGAAAATGATTTCTTGTCAGTCCTATTCAAATCTCACACAAGCTTTTCTATACGATTTTCAAGAAGCCACGCTGGCTATTTGGCTGAGTAATCTCCACCATTTAGTGCAACAGCCCAGGGTGACTTTCCCTACGTTGACTCTTGAGTTTATGTTTATTAATAACTGAGACATGAGAGATGTCACGCGGAAGCAAACTTTAGCACTGTCTCGTGACCCCGACTGCTTTGGTGCGTGCTGTCTGTCTCACTATGTCCAACTCCCCATTGAGATTAATTGCACTTTTATACGGTATTGTATTATTTATTCTACATCGTTATCACAGTACCCTTGACCCTTAAGTGAGCTGCAGCACGTTGCTGCATGTTGTGCTGGTGCGTGTGCCGGTGGAGCGCTGGTGTGAGCGCCGCAGCTACGTGGTACTCGCTCACACACTGTCCTCAGTTCACCTGCCCTCCACAGATAACTCCGCTACTTTCTCAGGCACCTGGGGCGTGTCCAGAAGTGACAAACCTGGAACTTTACAACTGTGACAGGTCATGGCTGCTGGGTGCAATGTATCCCTCCGTGTGATTGACACCCCGTGCGAGTTTTTGCAGCCTTAAGAATAGCTATTGTTAGTTACTAGCTACTGTAAAAATTAATAGTGCCCTCTGTTTTAAATTATCAAAGGTAGTGGCAGCAATGGCCAACTTCTTTGGAAGACAGGTTGGCATTAGCTATTTTATCAAGTCGTCATCAGTTACTTCGGCAGAAAGATTTATCCTGGCACACTGAGCAGTCAATTTGGCAGACCAATGTTAGCTATTTTAGGGAGATCAGTGCCAGGTGTTTTGGCAGACCAGTGCAAGTTGGTTTATGAGAAATATATGTACACCAAAGTAACTGAGAGACCAAATGAAGTGAAAGGAAATATTCATAGTCATCTCCTCGATGTTCCTGGAATAAAATGTCAATTAAAACAATTAGGGTAGGTCTTGGTACAAGTAACACACCCACAGGAAATGTAACAAACAATTACGGTTCGCAGACAAACATGCATACGGCGTGCTATCGAATTGCCAAAACTCAGTCAATTGTGGTTTTTCTTTTAAGTGAACATTGGAAGGGGGCAGAATTGGAAGTACCGCTGACAGCAATATGGGGCGAGAAGATGTCGGTGGTTATTATACGGGTGATTTAGTTCCTAGAACACAGCTGTGAACTACTGCAGTCCCTTGAGGTTGCTGGCTCAGTCGAAGTGCCAGACAGTGGGACCATGTGGTAGACCTTTATTGTACAGTGTGTTTACAAACAATGCCAGCTCGCACAGTCACACACAAAGGTTTGTTTGTTCACAGACAACTGTGGTATCTTAGAGAAGTCTCGTTGCGTTTTTTCACTCTCGTTTTTCTTGCCATGCATTGTGAACATGCTAATTGGTGGTTTGGAATGGAATCGCCTGCAGGAATAGTGGAAAAAGTCAAACTGTTGTAGCCGCAAGGGTAGTAAATGTGGATATGAGGAATGTACGATCGCCCCATCTCGTACCCCACCCCATGTGCATACAGGGATCCTTATCCGTGTGAAACTTAGGCTGAAATTCAAGACAAGATAAGTTTGGGAAGTTGGGTGTGGTCATTGTCAGACTATGAATGTAGTTCTGCTGTGGTATTGTGGCCTGTGGATGAACTTGCTGAATAGTGTTCAGAATGCTCAGCCATATAGAGGATGTTTTAAAAAGAGGCATGTTTTCTGCACTTGCTAGTAACACTGCTAATGGCCTAGGGGAAAGCAGTACTAATTATCATGTAAGTCTCAGAGAATAATTTCATGACATTAGATCGCATGTCCAGGTGACTTCTCAAACAAACTCTGTTTCACTCAATGCACTGTATGAATCAGGACGACAGCTAAAACCAATTAACACAGTTTCTGGTTGCCAAAGTTCTCAGGCACACATTTCAATTGAATCTCTGGTGACCAAGTCACGCAGATGGGGATCAAATACCTGCCAGGGTCACCTGACACAGTCTAATTCTCAAACACCTCACAATTAGCCAGGCAGGCAATGTAACACGGACAATTCGTCATGGCAAAATTCGTCACGGACCATTTGATGCTGTGACAGTTTGGAAACATTTCCATTTTGCCTTCATCGGTGTCTGTCTACTGCTTGCATAATGGAACAGGCTACTTGTGATGTAATGGGGTTTTGTGTGTTGGCACCAGTACTAATGCGACTGTGTCATGTGACCAGGCACGTATATTGATCTTCCGAGAGAAAGTCAGGTTTCAATTCCCGTTCTTTGACCATGAGATGCGAGATCATACGCATACAGGTGTCTGGAAACTTTTGGGGTCTTCATTAATTCATTAATGTGCAGGCCCCCTGAGCACGCTGCGGCTGCATAGCATGCATTCTGACAGCCTAGGGTTGTGCCATTTGTCCATGTAATTGGTTCGTTGAGGGTCTCCGTTTAATGGTCTTGAAGGCTCTCCCCCTGCAGCTAAATCTGATCACATTTCTCACAGAAGAAGTATCTCAAAAGATTGCAGACCTGGAAGTTTAAAGGTTTTGTTATTTTGTTAAGTGTAATATAATATTATGTATACTGCAATTCTATGGGATATCATTATTATGCTTCCAAAATGTAAACATTTCATTGTAACAGTGGGGTGAAGTGGCATGGGGTGTGCTGGGTTGGTCGATGCAGGTATGTTGACGGTATCCAGATGGCCACAAGCGTGTGAACGAGTCCAATTAAATGTAGACAGGGTCGGTATAATGGGTATAATGGCCGTGACAAGGGGTGGCTGAGGCAACACCTACTTTACCCCTAAAAGCTTTGTAGAAAAGAGCGTTGAAAAGAGTTAGAAGAACTGTTGACAGCTCTTGATCAGGGAAAAGGGAAAGGTTACGCAACAGTTGAATAGAGATGGAAAGGCCAGACAACATCTTGATCCACCCCCAGTGGGGCTGCGTGGTGTCGGTAAAAAACGTGGGTATAATTTGAGAAAGACACCGCAAAGTACTGTGCATCTTTGACACAGGGCTGACATTCCTTGAAACGATGATGTAAGATAAGCTCTGAATGACTGCTGTATGGAACATGTCTTGCACGTTTATTGGCCTGGGGATAGCAAACAACGTCCATTGTGTATGTGCTCCTGCTAATGTGCTAATCATTATGATTATGATAACTCTGATAAGATATAACCAGGGAGCAGGAATATAATGGCCATCTAAATCACGTTTCAAAGCCACGAATTGTGCATTGCAGTGGACCAGCGACCCTAATGAATAATTGTGTTTTTTATGGTGGTCGTTCATGGGAGCCAATGCGCGGTATGCTGGCTGAAAACAAAACATGATGTTTCTGTGACAATACAGTGATCAGTATCAGCCAAGTTGCCATTGTGGTTGTAATTAGTGCGAACTCTCCTGTGAGATAATGTTTCTGTCTGGGTTCATTCAACTTTCTGACTAACTAGCGGCCAGTATGTCACCTGTATCAGTATGTGCGAGCAGCCACATACTCCGACAGTGGCATGGCGAAAATTGAAATGTCATTGCTGGTCTTATTATATTTAGTAATGTGAAGTCATTAGTATGTATGTCGAGTGAATAACCATGTTCTATCACTGACCTTGGTAGAACAGAATGTAAAATCACTACAATTACACAATGGGGGTTGGGTAAGTAGTGACAAACCCCTCTGGTCAATAGGTGGCACGCCCCAGTTTTGGAGCCCTTTATCAGAAGAAAGCAGTCTAGACATGAGTTTACTAGACTTAGTATCTGATTGAACCGCCTTATAAGGAATAGGTAATGAAAACAATCTGACTGATCTTACATTTCTTCATTCTATGATAATGTCCCTGTAAGGTGTCTTAAAATACCTCTTTTGCAAGCGGTACGTGATGCAATGTTCTGGCTCAGTATTTGGGTTACTGCATGTAGATTCTTGTTGAATACCACTGATTATCATGTAGTAGCAAGTAATATCATTAACCATTTACATTGTATTGAGCAACGATTGTTATTGCTGGATTTAAAGGGGGAAAGTGGCGTTAAAGTAGCTTCCTGGTAGAGTAACATTAACATCAAAGTAAAGTTACAGTTGTAAACGAAACAATGCATTTGTAATGTGATTGTGACACTGTCAAGTAAAGGGTGCCTATATTAACTCTGTCAATTATTTCCAGGTTCTCAGCACAATACTTGTCATTTGGCTAGTACCTTGTGTTGACTGGTTTTGCACGATGTGAAGCAAATGAGAGCATCCAGAGAATATGACACTATATGTTATGTTTCACTGTGGTTACACTAGTTGTGTGTGTGTCTGGCAGGTGAAACAGACTTTGAGAAACTGCGGGAACGATGGGAGAAACACCATCACCACGACCACGACCACGACCACGCCAAGTCGGCCCACCATCGCTCGAAGCGCTCCATCAGTCTGGAGCGCAACGTGGAGACCCTTGTGGTCGTCGACAACAAAATGATGCAGTATTATGACAACGAGGACGTGGAGAATTATGTCCTCACAATCATGAACATCGTAAGTCTGCCTCATCTGCGTCATCTGCGTCATCTGCATCATCTGCGTCATCTGCGTCATCTGCATCATATGCGTCATCGGCGTCATCGGCGTCATCGGCGTCATCGGCGTCATCGGCGTCATCGGCGTCATCTGCCTCATCTGCCTCATATGTCTCATCTGTCTCATCTACCTCATCTGTCTCATCTGCTCATCTGCCTCATCTGCCTCATCTGCCTCATCTGCCTCATCTGCCTCAACTGCGTCATCTGCCTCATCTGCCTCAACTGCGTCATCTGCGTCATCTGCGTCATCTGCCTCATCTTCCTCATCTGCCTCATCTGCCTCATCTGCGTCATCTGCGTCATCTGCGTCATCTGCCTCATCTGCCTCATCTGCTCATCTGCCACATTTGCCTCATCTGCCTCATCTGTCTCATCTGCCTCATCTTCCTCATCTGCCTCATCTTCCCGTCTGCCTCACCTGCCTCACTTCACCTCACTCACATTAGCCCTGTCCTTGAAATGGTGTTACATAACCCTGTGATTGCCATCGTAAGAGTGACAGAAAAGAACAGATCTGTGAGCAAAAACGAAGTCCTTGGATTTCCTTTGTATTTTCAATATAAAGACGGGTGCACATGAAAGGATTCAAGCTGTGTTGTAGGCGTCAAGTTAATGATGTGTCTTGTGTAGATATGGTTGTGTGTTCTATCAACACAGTGTGATAAACTGCACACAGTGTGTTAGCCATCCTCACCAGTCAGTGTGTTGGGAGTTGACCCACCCATTCCTTACACTTCCGGACAAAGCTTCACTAATCCAACACGCTACCTGATGCCAAGTGTGGCAGCCGACCTCCTCTTTCCAACTGATTAATCAGCCAATTAGAGGGATTCCACTTCTCTGCACACCCCCAGATAACCAGGCAAAGTGTACAGGGTTTTGGGCCAATTTGTAATCAGTCAAGTAAAGCAGCTAGCAAAGATATACTGATAAATCTTATCACCATACTAGTTATAGACATAGGCTTCTGCACACCCTATGGCCAGCACAACTAAGACAGGACTTACATGACACGGTTTTGCCTTGAAGCCACACCGATTCCTATTGACTTAAAGTACAGCAAATGTTGATTTTGCCAAAACATGTCTAATGTTTGAGGTGTATGTTGAGCCTGTAGCCCTTGCATTGTTCATATCTCTGTCAGTCATCTGAAGGAAATGCTACAGCTTTAGCCAGCGGTGTCATATAATGCGCTTACCACAAGAAATGATCTTCAGGTGTTTGGCTTTGCTTTGTGTGGTTGAATGGGTTGTTTATCATACTTAGAGATCTGTGAGTCATTTGACGAGAGGAAGGGCTTCATCCTGGCGACTGTCAAAAGTCTGTATTATGTAAACCAGCAGTTTTTGGTCCTTGGAGAAGAAAATGAAACGTTTTGTAACATAACAAAATTGAAGTTGCAGAAACTTGTTGGGTAAAACTTGCCCTATATAAACCTGGAATTCAGTGCAAAAATATATATATAAGAAACGTAATTGACTTTTGGCAGAAACTGTTGCATGTTACAGCCAAAGCCGTTGCGTGCCTGACAATATGCGTCTGCGCAAGCCAAACATTGTCTTCAGTCTGAAAATATTCCTTGTCGAATCTGCCATTCTTTGATCACAACAGCCCAACCTTCTACAGGGTGCACAAAAGCCTTTTTTAGTGAGAAATGTGATAAATCCACCCTATTTTAGGGTTTCTTGCAATGTATACGCATGTGTACAAGAAGCAATCTACAACCTTTATCGCTTACATGGTTAGTGATAACGATAAGTTTACTCATAGAACTAATCCAGTCAGATTACAGCATGCCCCGTCATCACCGGTGAGGTATTTGTGTGCATTTCTGGAGGGCGATAGATTCTGCCCTCCTTCTGCATCCTTAGTCGCCCTTCCTTTGAGTGTGGTCTAGATTACACGACTTCGATGTGTTATTTATATGGCCAGCACTCCCCGACCCCCTCCAGTTTACACCGCTACACCTGTACACCAACCCCCCCGACTCCCGCTACAATACGCCGCTACATCTGGCAACCTACAACTACCGTTCTTGGACAACCATATCTGAATCAATTGTTTATGTATTATAAATGTATCTACCTATATATATATATATATCAATTTTTAGTTTTAAATTCATGAGCGATATCCACAGAAAGATGGAACATGGTTTTAGGTTTATCTGAAGAAAGTACTGTTTATTATTTAATGTGTCTGCCACCAACTATCAATGAGTTTGCTTCTTTTCAGGTGAGGATCATGTACCACGATTCGACAATAGGCAACGCGATCAACATTGTTCTTGTTCGCATCATGTTTCTAGAAGAAGAAGAGGTTAGTAGAATTAAAGTCTTTTAATAGACTGTGTTAACAATATCTCATGAACAGCTAACGTTTTTGTCTTTGAATATAGAGAAGTTCCAGTTTCTTTGCATAATTTCTTCAGACAGTTTTTACCTGAAGAAATTGGTTTATATCTGAATATGTTATAGTTCATGATCTGTTCTATTGTTGCATGCTGAATTACTGTTTTTAAATAGTTGTATTCCCTCCCCAATGACGACCTTCTAAAGCAGCCTAAAGTTCGTCCTGTCAACACTAACATGATGTATGTGTAATGTCTACACCAATTGTCCTTTGTTGAACAGGGCCAAGAAAACCCTGTCTTTACAACCACTCATAAGTACCCCTTTCACCTGGCAAAACCACACAACATATCATTACTGTCATATCTCGCACAGCCCTAAAACCCCACACTGTAACCCTTCATACAACCCGTCATTACCATTATATCTGCCCAATTCTGGCAGAGATGACCCAAAAACTAACCCTCCTCACAATATACCCGCGTTTATGAGAACCCACAAAAAAAACCCACATAAACATGCTTGAGGCAACAATGGTTCACTCTGAGACAAACTACTGTGTAATTATAGCACACCTGGATGTATCTATAGTAGGACATACACCAATCACCATGTCACATCTCTGTGAATTTCCGTTGCCCAGCATTTAACAGGTGTGGTAAATAGATATTCTAACTACAGGATACAACTGATAGGAATCCCTTGGGCAGCTGTTGTATGGGTCGACAGACTTGTGTTGTTCCGACCACAGATCCCTCATTACAGATTGTTTTACTAGTCACAGAAGATTCATTTGTAAAAACTCTGACTGATATGTAACCTGAAATTTAGCGTACAAGATAAACTAAAACAAATGTATTGTATGTTATTGTTGAATTCTGAAATCGCTTTTTAAAGAATATATGACTTCCTTATAGCATTTCTTAACTGATCTGGTAACATGAAATTTGGCACACACTGTCATTTTCAACAGTAAGAAAATGTATGTTTTTGTTCATTGTTCTCTTCACACATAGACAAGATAACACCATCAACACAATCGCTATATAGTATATGACATGGCTCTGTTTCCCACGTATTCTTAATGCTTGACAGTTCGGAACATTTATTAAATCCTATTAAAAATTCGTTTAAATTTCAAAAGTTGTATTTAAGAAGATTGGATGTATATAAGGTTTCAGTCGTTCAAGTAAATGGGTTAAACCTTGTGAATCAATTTGACACTTTCCATGACACTGCGAAAGAGTCTGTCCTTGATCCTCAAGATAATTTGTTTAGTCACCTGGTATAACTGAATAAATGTGACATGATATTGCCAGAGATTGACCAAGAACTGTCTCAGACTGCATATCGGGCCAGTAATGTCCAGTGTTCTGACTGTCTGGTGGATGTGTCCATTGCAGAAAGACCTGACCATCACGCACCATGCCGACAACTCTCTGGCCAGCTTCTGCAAGTGGCAGCAGACTATCAACCCTAAGGATGAGAAACACCCCAACCACCATGATGTAGCTATCCTACTTACTAGGTAGGTACCCTCCTTTTCCCTTCTCAACAACAGTCTCACCACCACAGAGTCAGAGAATGTTCATTTGTTGTGCTACTCAGAGAGCTTTCCGGGCTGTGTAGTTTGATCACAACAATGTGTTTTCTATGATTGTTCCTTGTTATGTTGGTGATTCTCTGCCATATCTGTGTGTGTAGCATCCTCTCACATGTAATGTCACACTGGCCAGTGGTCAGGTGGACTGACCACTGCGTTGGGTGGACTGACCAGTGGGTCAATGGACTGACCGTGAACAATTTTTTTGCATTTGGTTAATTATTGATGTTAAAAGCATGCAGTTGTAGAGTGCTGGGTCTAAATACTGTACAGACCTGTGTTGGAACATACAACTTGTGTTTTCAGAAAGGACATTTGTTCGCGCATGAACGAGCCATGCAGTACCCTGGGTCTGTCTCAGGTGTCCGGGATGTGTCAACCCCATCGCAGCTGCAGCATCAACGAAGACACCGGCCTCGCTCTAGCCTTCACAGTCACACACGAACTCGGCCACAAGTAAGTGAATCAAACAATTCATTGAACATCATCATGCTGACTTGTGGTTTTGATAATGCATAATCAAAACTGTTTTTGATCTTGTTATTTCTTGTTTTATTTTATTGTCATATTTGTTTAATGTGATATAATGTAGCAAACTGGTTATTTTTCTTGCATGCAGTGATGCTTAATTTGTGTCTTTCTATCCCATTTCCAACTACAATTGATTGGATTGTTGACAGTTTTATTCTCACATATCAGTAGTGACCTCTTAGAACAGTTTGCATAATGAGGTGTGTTCCTCTTTCTACTCTGTATTTTCTATAGTGCATATTTATAATTTATGGATAATGCAGTGTGCAATTCTTGAAGCTATTGGTGGCAATGTCTTGATTTTGGAGCGGCACTTGGCATGGCTTAGTGAGATCTAACTTTGCACCCCATTAATGTGGGTATAACCCTGATGTGGGTGGATCTGTCTGCATTCCCAGGCCCCAAGGATAAGGACCAGTGAACATAGTAGTTTGTCGTGCCAACTGCTGACAGATTCAGCCAAGCCCGATTATAATTGGACAGGTTGCTAAGACTCTACGTGGGTGTCTAGTGTCTATCTTTCTTGTCAAATCCTGTACCGTCTCCACTAGAAATGTGCAGCTTAATTAAATTTGATAATGACTATCTAAAGATGTGGCATGTGAAAACGGTGTGTTGAATGATGTAATTTAAACTTTAACCTTTATTTTTTTATAACTAGGGTATCTTACATTTGGGATACCCATTACATTGGGATAGCAGTACAAACAGCACCCACAACAGCACCCTGGTGGGTGCTTAATGATGCCCTCCCTAAGAGACATTTGCTCTGTCACAAGAGTCTGAGGTTAACAACAGCACTGTCTCGGTTTCAGTGGGGTCATGCTGTTTGATTCACGTGGATGTTTTTTTTCTTTAATCACCCCTTCAGCATTGAGGGGTGAACATTTCGTCTGACACCACCCCCTGTGTGGTCGCACCCTCTCTCACAGTGCGCTGTGTCACATGCAAAATCGAACAATTAATTAAATCCGTGTCTGTAATAATTGAAACATGATGCCGTACTTGATGTCGTACCAATGTAACATTTGTTGAGAACAACCTTAAGATGCAGCTGCATCAACACCGTGTTACTCCTTAGTCAATTTACATGGTAATTACATTTTATGTGGGACCACCGCCGCACAATGGCACCTCAGATGGGTATCCGTTCTATATGAAAATTACAAGGGAAAAAGCACTCTGCACGTTCCACGGCCAGATGCTACCAAAATAGCAAAAGGACTACTTTTCTTCTTCGGAGGTCCTTATCTAAAAGACTTGGACCATTGGCCCCAATATAAAATTACAGGCGATGGTTTGTTTAACTGATACAATCTATTAGTTCTCAATTTCAAGGTCTCCTGTTAAAAAATTCAACTTTAGGGGAGGCAACCATGGAGTAGATCAGATAAAAAGCAGTAGAAACATCACCAAAGTGCTCCAGCCCAGTATATATTCAATTTGTGTAACTCATGTTCATACTTTTGCAAATTACCCAAAGATCAAACATGATTCTGTTGATCAATTTAAGGCAAGACAAGCTCATTTCTAAAAATTGACTGTGCATAATACTTATACGCACATTACAAACATGAACATCACTAGCCAGTGATTACTTGGTCAGTTGAGGAATGAATTGCATAAAATTGACATAGTTTCATAGGAACATGTTTTATTTACATACACTTGTGTTTCTGGTGTTTCATCTATAAGCAGACATTGCATGTAGATGTACTTGCTCTTTTGAATAAGGCATCTCCTGTCTGCCAGGGTGTTAGCTTTCACCCCTCCTTGAGGGTGTGATTCAGTGGCTGCCAGACCACCCCCACTGGGTGTATATTACCCTACCCATGGCATGTAATCTTAAGTGGAATGACGAAACAGTGGAAATGGGCGAGATGATTTGTTTCCTCAAGTACGGTTGTGTGGGATGCAGTACTAACACAGGCAGGGTGGGCTACTTAGTACGAGAGTTTTTTTCGTATAAATTCCAATGATCCACCATGTTTATGTAATTCACAATCTAGTATTTTGTAGTTATTTTTTATCAATTAAAAGTTATTTGTAGACTGGAACCATCAGTTGTAGATGTTGAAAGGTGTAATCGCATTCACAGTGTCTGTACATTAGTAATTGCTTTCCTGTTTGATACGCGGCATCAGTGGCCATTTAGCAGGAATGTAGGGCCCATTAGCAGGAACATGTGTAGGTTTTAGGGAGTTGCACTTAGGGTTGTGTTGTGATTGATGTTGTTCTCGTGACCCGGGAATTACCCTCCAGAGCTCTCGTGTTGACAGCCCCAATCTGGATTCAGATGCCTATCAGTTGCACCTCTCCTGGCAGGGTTTGGTTACGCTCTCCTTCCTGTAACCTCCCCAAGACATTGGTGTCACAACCCCTGAGCAACTGTCACAGTTTTGTTCACAGTAGTAACCTTGCTAGAGGGGTGTTTATTGACAAAGTTGGAACCGGTTCAATTTTTGCAGGAGCGTTGGTTTGATTATGTAACAGATCAATTAGTAAGAAGGGTACAGAGAGGGGGCAAGTAAGAAGGGTACAGAGAGGGGGCAAGTAAGAAGGGTACAGAGAGGGGGCAAGTAAGAAGGGTACAGAGAGGGGACAGAGGCAGGGAGGGTAAAACAATAGTACATTTTATTGTTTATTATTTTTATTTTTGAATGTTAGTCTGCAATGCCATGCAAATTGTGGCAGCAATTGTCTCTAACAGATGGGAATACTGACAGGCTAGAGAGTCATATCAAGTAAGTAATTCTGTGTCACCCCATTTCAAGCAGGCGCCCTGCCCTACACACCGACTGACCCTACAGACGCTGTAGTACTCAGATATTCAGACTTCTAAGAATGAATCATCTTTAAAAGAGCACTGCTCCGTGATGAAAGAATCAAAGAGACACCAATTAAGTGCATGGTGACACGTGTCATCAAGCAGACAGTCACAACAGCTGAGTAGCTGGTGACATTGAAAGGACAGACAAGATAGTAACCCTGCTAATTACCCCACTGTCACAGTCAGTCTTAAAGCGCCCTGATTCCAGACAACCCAACATGCATGCCAGCTCCCTTGGGAATTACACACTTCCCCTCTGCCTCACTGCAGTTCACACCCTTCTTTTACACACCCCAGGGGTGCAACCCTGGCTGTGCAGAAAAAAACCAGCCAGCCCTTTTCTGCGAACCACAAGGGCAGCGGTGACGTGTGCACCCCTGTGGGGTGAAGTGTGCACCCCTGTGGGACAGGGTTCAATGCTAAGGGTGCGACAGACTGGTCTCAGACCCACTGTCACATGGCTGTCCTCTGTCACAACTTGTCATTGTTTACACAGCCATTGTCACCAACACATTCCGTCCTTCAGTCCGTCCATCTGAAACCTGTGGTATTTTGTAGAACCTTTTAGCAGTGGTTATATTTTAAATACCTGCAAATTGGTGGCGGTTCACAGAAAACCCTGAAGTTTGTGAACGGTGCAGCTGTAATCATATCAGATATGATGTTTTACAAATTCCTCACATTGACAAGTAAGATACATTTGCTAAGAATGAAAGCACTTTCAATAATAGTAAGTAATAATCGTCCACCAGCGGACTTGTTTTCTACACATGTCCCGAAGTAGATGAACACAACAAAACTATGGGTGAAAATTACAGGTAATGAATGATCTAACAGGAATTTCAGTCTAATGATCCAACAGGAATCTCAGTGTTCTGAACTCTGGCTACATTCCTAGATCCTGTGTTGATAGTCTTTTAACGTTTGTCGGTGTACTTGCTTGGGTCATGAACTACAGCAGCACTGAGCACTGGGGACCGATTAAGATAACCAGACACACTTGTTCTGTTGCATATTTTGATACGACCCCCAGGATATGTTTCCTAATTTTTGTCTACCAAAACATGTGAGTCGTGTCTGGGTGTAAATCTCAGGCTGGATGATGGTTGAGTGTTTTGTAAGTATCCTCATAATTAGGTGTATAGTAAGAGAGTAAGTAACTAAGACAGTTTATTACCATGTAATATTAAAAATACACAAGGAATTTGTGCATCGTACCGTAAAACATGTTTGGATGCACTTTGTGTTTATGTATTTTTGTTTGCTAGTTAGAAACAAAGTTAAGCAAGAAGAAAAAACATACTTACTATTTTTGTGCATTCACCCTAAGAATAACCACTTTAATTAATTAATATCAACACACATTTATTAACCTTACACAAACAGCAGTAAACTTATTGCCAATTTACAAAACAGATCAAATAACACCAGAAAATTTGTTCCTTTGTAGAATGTGCAAAAAGCCAGTTGAACAGGTTTTACAATAGACGAATTATAGCAACTTGGAAAGCATTTGATTTGCTTAGAGGTGCACAAGGCAACGAGCACAGATGGGTTCTTTCAGGGTCATTAAACCTGTCTCTAAGTTTTCCGCTGACAACACATCCTTTCAGAGATACAATCACAGACAGGGCACCAGTATGTTGGAGGCACTGGCTCATTCTTACCATTACATCAGGCATAGAGGACTAATAAAACAAAAACAGTGGTTTCTTATGAGTCAACACAGTGCCAGTAGGTGCCAGATGAGTACACAGCGGGATTGGTCTTTGATGTACACCAGTACAAGCAACAAGACAAGCCTTTTGAAGTGTTGAGACCATTCAGATAGATATCCTGATAAAGTAGTTCCTTTGTCGTCTCGTCTCTATGTTGAACATGATATACAGCAGTGAACAAACCCTGTTGTCCTCGCCAAATGGTTTGTGGTCTCTAGAAATTTTCTGTGGTTTACGTAGTAAAGTCTCTGTGGTTTTGGTTAATTCTCTGTGGTTTTGAAGACTTCTGTGTGGCCCAAAGCAGTCTATGTTGTCTCGATAAACTCTTGCCTCAGCAAACTCTTTTTGTCTTGGTAAACTCGCAGTGGACTCTGTAAACTCTCTTTGATCTCCACAAACTCTCCATGATCTCCGCAAACACTGTATGGTTTCTGCAAAATCTGTAGTCTCAGCAAGCACTCTATGGCCTCCGCAAACTCTCTGTGGTCTTCAGCAAACTGTGTGTAGTTCTTGTCAAGGTCGCTATGTTTTGTTGGGACATTCTGGTGGCTGGTGTGAGAAGCTAAGACACTGCCAGACTCTACTGACACATTTGTAGTGCAGTTTTTAATAAAGCTGGCACACACACGCATGCATGCATGTATGCATGCACGCATGCACACACACACACATACACAAATATGTTATAATTCGTAAGAAAATCTGATCATACTTGGAATAATGGATCTGTTGGGTACACCTGACTAAGATGAAGACTATTTGTTGTCAAGGCTTCACAGTGTATGCAGGATAACATGTTTGCCAGTCACAAATCTTTTGGTAGACACGTGCATCTTAACTCACACACGAGCCAGTCGCGCTGGTGTGATTATGATCTAAAATCATGTACAAACTCATGTGTGACACCAATTGACATTATCTATGATTTATTTTTGAAGACTTTATTGCTTTAACGATCTACAACAGTTTTTAACCATCCAAATGAACGGGTCTACATAAAGCTGTGTTTGTTGTAGTTTCGGCATGCAGCATGATGGCGTACACAACGGCTGTGAGGCTCAGCGGGGCAAGTTACAACTGATCATGGCACCACAGCTGAATGCAGAGGCCAGTCCGATGATCTGGTCCAACTGTAGTCGCGAGTCCATCACACGCTTCCTTGAGTGAGTCTTGGGGGCTGGGCCGGGCAGGATGACACTGAGGAGGGTTGTAATGTACAGGGGAAGATGGGGTGGTTGTGAAGATGAGGGTGATCATGTAGATGAGGGTGATTGTGAAGATAAGGGTGATTGTGTGTTTTTACATATATTATGAGAACTGATAAGTCAGAGATCATAAGGAAGAAACATAAGCAGGGAAAAATCATGACTCGAGAATCAAGTGACTTTTAATGAAGACGTTTAAAAATATTTAATCAAAGCTTTGCCTAATGTAGGAGATTTACTCATACTATTATGATAGTGTTATAAAAATGATGACAAAGTTTAGTAATTCTAATGGTGGTGATAATAATGATGACAATAAAGAAAATAATATGCAAAAAAGGTTATCAATGTGATGATGGTTATAATGATGACGTGGACAGAAATGAAACATTTTTGTTAGTATTATGGTGATTTTCAGAATATACAAGAAAGAAAGTTGCAAGCGTAAGTATTAGAGAAAAATGAAAATATGACCTATTTGTTGACAGTCGTGACTGGGGCTACTGTCTCGATGACGAGCCGAGTGAACATGACTTTGAGTTCCCTGTGCTGCCCCCTGGTGTCATGTATGATGTTGACCACCAGTGTCGCCTCCAGTATGGCCCCGATGCGGAGTTATGCGAGGGAATTGACGTAAGTAGAACTGTTTATAGACTTCCACTGAAACAGATCATCTCCTATGCTTTTGCTCTCTGTGAACCTTTATGGTACATTTAAAAACTACTTATATATATATATATATATATACAGCTGTATATATATTGTATATAATAATATATATAAAATAAAGGTCTGGCATGATTTTCCAGTTTGTGTATTTAACTCACCATTGCCTTGTATTTGTCTTTTAACTCACCCTTGCCTTATATATTTGTCATTTAACTCACCCTTGCCTTGTATTTGTCATTAAACTCACCCTTGCCTTGTATTTGTCATTAAACTCACCCTTGCCTTGTATTTGTCATTAAACTCAGGCATTGCCTTGTATTTGTCATTAAACTTACCCTTGCCTTGTATTTGTCATTTAACTCACCCTTGCCTTGTATTTGTCATTTAACTCACCCATGCCTTGTATTTGTCATTTAACTCACCCATGCCTTGTATTTGTCATTTAACTCACCCTTGCCTTGTATTTGTCATTTAACTCACCCTTGCCTTGTATTTGTCATTTAACTCACCCTTGCCTTGTATTTGTCATTTAACTCACCCATGCCTTGTATTTGTCATTTAACTCACCCTTGCCTTGTATTTGTCATTTAACTCACCCTTGCCTTGTATTTGTCATTTAACTCACCCTTGCCTTGTATTTGTCATTTAACTCACCCTTGCCTTGTATTTGTCATTTAACTCACCCATGCCTTGTATTTGTCATTTAACTCACCCTTGCCTTGTATTTGTCATTTAACTCACCCATGCCTTGTATTTGTCATTTAACTCACCCTTGCCTTGTATTTGTCATTTAACTCACCCTTGCCTTGTATTTGTCATTTAACTCACCCTTGCCTTGTATTTGTCATTTAACTCACCCATGCCTTGTATTTGTCATTTAACTCACCCTTGCCTTGTATTTGTCTCCAGGAGCTGTGCATGACACTGTGGTGCCGCGTTGACAACAAATGTGTCACCCGTCTAGAGGCGGCAGCTGAGGGCACTCTCTGTGGCAGCAACGAGGTAAGTCACCTCGATGTTACGTACAATCTGTGTCGAAGAAATAGCTGGATCGGTTTTGTTTTTGATGAGTTCTTTCTGTTGTGGATTTCTCCTGCGAGCAAAATTTTTGACAAATGGAGTTCATTTGTCGTGGTTTTTTTATGTTTCCTTGTGTTTTGTGTTTCTCTGTATTTATCTGTGACATTGTGTACTTTGTGTGTTTAATTTGAATTAAAGTCGCTGCAAACGTGATAGTTCATGAAACGTGTGTGGTTTGTGTTCCAAACAGGAAGTACATACAGTTTACGTTGCTGACATTTGGCTACAGACCATGAGGATTTAGTACCCTAGAACAAAAACTGGTTAGAAATTGAACTGGCAATGATTTGTGGCATTGCTTATGTAAACATTGATGGAGCCAATAAAATTAGTCTTATCTCGATGCAGCTCAATTTATTGGGTGCTTTTGCCTGCGAGTGGTTTAAGTGAAACGTACATTCGCTAATTCTTTGGCCCGTGGGTAAATTGTGACATGAGAATGTACACACAGTCCATCAGATTAGGTGGTAAGTTGCCAGTTCACTTCTGGACAGATTTGTCTGGCCAGCAGCCATGTTCTTTCATAACCTTTAGTCTCGGCTTATAATCATGTTCTGTAGGGGCAGGATAGGTTGTGAAAATGTATCAATTTCTGATGTTTAACAATCGTGAAACTGATTGTTTTCAGTCGGGTTGTGTAGTGGCTGGAGGATAGTTTCACACAGCCTGTGGGGGTAGTTGTGGCTTGTGAGCTATGCGTGGTTGCATATAGATCATGCGATTGTGTTTTGAAGCCCCTGGGTGTTATAATTGCACATTCATAATCATGAAAGTATGAGTATTGCAAGCATAACCATCAAGTCAAAATTATAAGTGTTTCCTATAATATTTTTTTTTGTAGTATACCTTGGATGCCCATAATTACATACAGTCATGTCCCAATCTGTGTTCACGGTATTTATTAACACAAAACTGTAACTAATAAATACAAAATGTATTTAACGGGATCACAGCATTGTATTCATCTTTGAATAAGACTGTGTTAAATGTTAAAATGGTGATATTTAGTTCTTATGAGCTTTCATAGCTACAGTGGTATGTTATGTGTGATTTCCCTTCATTCCTACCTGTGTGTGTTGTTGCAGTGATAGTTTGTTTGACTTTTCTCGTGACTTGCATTCGTTCCTACCTGTGTATGCATGTGTTGTAGCAGTGTTGTTTTGTGTGACTTTTCCTGTTACTTCCATTCATTCCTACCTGTGTGTGTTGTAGCAGTGTTGTTTTGTGTGACTTTTCCTGTTACTTCCATTCATTCCTACCTGCATTTGTGTGTGTTGTTTCAGTGGTGTTTTGTGTGACTTTTCTCATTACTTCCATTCCTTCCTACCTGTGTGTGTTCTTTCAGTGTTGTTTTATGTGACTTTTCCTGTGACTTCCATTCATTCCTACCTCTGTGTGTTGTAGCAGTGATATTTTGTGTGACTTCTTGTGACTTCCGTTTATTCCTACCTGTGTGTGTTGTTTCAGTGGTGTTTTGCTGGGCGCTGTGAGATGATTGGGATGAAGCCTGAGGCGATAGACGGCCAGTGGGGGCAGTGGGGCGCCTGGTCTGAGTGCAGTCGCAGCTGTGGGGCGGGCGTCTCCTTCAAGCAGAGACACTGTGACAACCCTCCGTAAGTCTCAACACCAGTTCTTACACCTACAACACTTCTGCGTCTGCGTCCGTATCTTGGTTGTGTCCCTTTTGATTATGGTTAATATTTACTTTTTGACTAATTAGTAGCTACAGTTTCGTGTGTGGTGTGTGTGTGTGTGTGTGTTTGTGCGTGCGTGCGTGCCTGCGTGCGTGTGTGTAGTATGTGTAGTGTGTACTGTGTTCACAACCCCAGTAATGATGTGTATGCTGACTGTCATCATGTGTTCACAACCCCAGTAATGATGTGTATGCTGACTGTCATCATGTGTTCACAGACCCAGCAGTGGGGGCCGGTACTGTCTGGGAGAGAGGAAGAGGTATCGTATCTGTAACACAGACAACTGCCCTGACTCTGGCGTCACTTTCCGTGAGGTTCAGTGCTCAGACTTCAACAGCATTCCCTACAAAGGAACCCTTTATGAATGGGAGCCAATCTCCACTCCAGGTTTGTTGTTTTATTATGTACTTTCTAAATGAGAAGTAACAAATAACATTTTCCTATGTCCAGTAACTAGTTACTCCCCCTGATGGTGTGTAATGGCGATAGGGTTCTGGCATGGACCCTTGTCCTTCTTCGAGGGGTTACGTGATCATCCAGTGTTATTTGATCTCCTGTCTGTCTCGCGTAAACAATAGTGGCCACACTGAATAAAGGAGGTGATAAAAAGCCGAGTGAACCTTGACCGCTGTTATCAAACACTCCCGTCTGTAGCTAGAGTAACAAAGTGAATAATTAATCACTGGTCTAGTAGGATATGTTATCTAATTAGATTAACTTTGGCCTAATTAGATTCCCATTAATCCCAGGTCGTTGTATGCAGCTGATAATCTTTGCCATTTCACTGGGCAGTAAAAACCCTGGCTTCACTGGTTCCTGGAATACAGGATTTGTTCAAGAGTGTGACACTGTGGGTAATTAAAATTGACTGGGCCATGGTGTGGGGTTGGTATTGGGGTGACTAGACGGGGTATTGGGGGTATTGGGGCAAGGCGGGTGTTCCGAAAAGCCTCAGTCACTTCCCAGTCATGAGAAATGTATTAACCAAAACTTGCAGAGATGTGACCCAGAACTTGGGTTCACACTGCGTCATTCGGGGTTGGTTGCCTGCCGTAAGAAAGAAGAACCCTGCAAAGCCGTAGAAGGCATGCACTGTTGACATGTTGTACTCATGTAATATATCGGCTGCATTTCAGCTGGGACTTTTTTAAAGTGGGGTTTAAGGGCTCTCGACTGGTTTCACACAAGCCTAGTTTGACTGGCCATGTCACTCTTAGACTTGTTTCTTTGTCTCTATCTTTCACCAGACTCTGGTATATGCTACTCTGAATAGTGCTTGAATACAAGCCTGGGTTAGAAGCTGTCATTTTGTATGAACAGACATTCAAAATTTATATTAAAACAATGCTATAAAAAGGTGGTATGTTACATTCAGATATGCAATGAAACTGGAAAGGTATATGTGTATAACACATGTAAATATACTTTAAATTAAAGCAATGACTATACAGACTGCATGTAATATATATAGTTTCAACTGCTACTGTGTCATCTGGACTCTACCGTTGTCACAAGAGATTATATTTGTGTTGTCTGGCACAAGATTATGTCTGGGTTCTGTTGCACCTAAAATAGTTCAAGTTCAGCTGTCGCTGTCCCTCGACCGCAGGTAACCTAACCGGGGTCCATAGTGCATTCGATTCAGGCGGGGTTCTGGGGCCATGTTTGGACAAAAAATTGGATTCCAGTGGAAGGGTTTCTGCAGCTTGTACTGCTACAGCTGGGGTATAGCTGAGGTAAATAAACTAGATATGTGGCAGAGGCCACCTTGTCTGTATTAGTAGCCATATCATGGGACTTCACTTGTCTTAGATGACCATACTGATTCCTCTTGACCATCTTTTTAATGCTAATTGACAGACCACCTGTCTTGAGAGACCACCTGTCTTGAGAGACCACCTGTCTTGAGAGACCACCTGTAAAAAGAGACAGTGTTTGTTGAGCTGAAGGAATTTTTGATCAAGCTCTGCTGTCCTACATGTATCATGTCACCAAGTATATTTACATGTCCTCTCTGTCCACAGCCACACCCTGTCAGTTGCACTGTAAGCCGGTGAAGCGGTTCTTCTCGGTCATGCTCAAGGACATGGTGGTGGACGGTACGCCATGTCGATCAAGTGGACGCGACATGTGCATCAGTGGCCGCTGTAGGGTGAGTTGGTCAGCCCCTCTTTTACCTTCGTCCTATCTCATGTGCTGAACTGTAACAAGTAACATGTTACACGTTACATGTCCTCTTGCTGCTCTATATTAAAATTTCAAGTAAGAATCAGCAGCTTTGTAAGTGCATTTAAGAGAACATACTTACAAGACTTGCTAGATTAGACAATCAGTGAGACAGTGATATTGAACATTTTAACACGGTGTAATGAACATTTTAACTATCTATTTCTATATTTTCCAATATTATTTACAATTTTAATTATTCAAATTTAGCATGTATTTCGTATATCTTAATTGGATTATGCAATATGCTATTTTATCTAATTAATATGTTTAGGAAGATAAATTACATATAAGGAAATTGTGATTAAATAAAATTTATTATAAGTATGAAGAAATGTTTGTGATATTTTAATTAATATTCTTGTGTTGCATCATATTTCCTTGTAACTTGTAATGCTTGTAACAAACTTGCCAATTCCACCTTATGACCACTCCAAGTGGTGGAAACATCCCACTGGAAACAACCATGACTCAGTACTTGCGCCTCCGTGTGAGTGCTCTGGAACTAGCACTCACATGGCTCCGCCTCGTGACCAGAGTGAGCATCAGTTGTTTGCTGTTGCAGCACGTGGGGTGTGACTGGGTGATAGACTCGGCGGCGAAGGAGGACCGCTGTGGTATGTGCCACGGGGACGGCTCCACCTGTCAAACCATCCAGGACGAGTTCAACGAGAAGGAGGGAGTAGGTGAGTCTTAACAATGCTTCTGCAGCTGAAGGTTTCTCTTGCTTGTGTGGGTATGCGTAAGAATAATTGGACTTACATTAGTCGCCCTTTACGTATGTCCTAGCGTAGACAGTAGACTTGGTGTGACTGTGTAGACAGCGTAGACGACAGTATAGACTGTAGACGTAGGTGTCGCCGTAGATCCAGAGTCAGAGGAATGTGTCTTCTCGTACTCTTGGATCTGGTTTGGCGCACTTGGTATGGGTGTGTTGGGGGTTTATATAGTGGGCTGGGTTAAGTGTGCAGTGGTGTGTGAAAGGGGTAGTTGGTATGTGCAGTGCAGTGCTGCTGACTGGTGACTATACCGCACTTGTTTTGGAATCAGTTCGCAAAACATGAACCTGGCCAGTATTCGGTGTGTCACGCATTGCTCGTTTGTCGACATTAGTTGTTTAGTTTTAGAGGCGCCATTGGACAAACCACTGAATTAATTTGGTCGGGCCAAGTCGAGGTTTATAGAGAATTGTCAGGCTCAGTGTCTGTAGGGTTATGTAAAGTATTCAAGTGAAGCTATGTAAGTCTAATGCTACAAAACGAGTCAGTTTATAAATATAATAAAATATAACAATCTTATTTTATTATGGGTACTGTGAAACTAGTGATGCACTTATACTAGTGATGCAATTATAAATATCCTATTTTGGTGGATTTTCACTGGATTTTTGTGTAGACATAACAGAATGGTTATCGCCACATCTGTTATAAGTAACCCACTTCTTGGCTGTTTCAACTTCAGAACTATGATTTACAATTGCATATTTCTGCATTGTATACGGTGAATGTATTGTTGTTGTAGTTGTTGAATAAACTCCTCACGTATCTATCTGTCTGTATCTCATGAGTTGTGTGTGTGTGTGTGTGTGTGTGACAGGGTACGTGGAAGCGAAGGTGATCCCATCGGGAGCGAGGAACATCCGCGTGGAGGAAGTGGCTGAGGCCAATAACTTCCTGGCTGTGAAGAATGAGAAGGGTCACTACTACTTCAACGGGCACTGGGTGATCCAGTGGAGCGGGGACTACAAGGCAGCGGGAACCATTATTCACTACGAGCGCAACGGAAACCTGGAGACGTTCAGTGCCCCTGGCCCCCTCAAGGAGCCCCTTCACATCATGGTGAGTCACCCTCGCAAGCCACGGCTGTTTGCCAGGCAAAACTACCCCTGGCGGATGCCCTAAGCGAAGTGTGGATGTTATAGCTGAGTGGAATTAGCCATGAGAACAGCTGAAATACCAGCTTCAATGTGAAGGCGGATACACAATTTCTGGGAATTCCAGTATAATAACTTGTCCACCCAATCACATGTGCAGCGGAACAGTTTTTGTGTATTCAAATATTTGCTTCTACATCCCATACATTGCATGCAAAACAAGCAGAAATCACCGAAAATGATGTCAAATGTCCGGAGACCAACCATACTCATCACAATTAATTTCATTGGCTGAGTTTCAATTCAGAATTTTGCAAAGGGTTAGCAAGGTGACTATTGCCTGGTACTGACGTAACTAGCAGCAACCAGCCCTAACATGCCAGGATGTTAGATACGTAGCTAGTTTATTTTCGGGTGTGGTTAGTTGGATGTTGTAGTGAAATCACATTTTGGGTGAAGTGGTGTCCAGTTTCCAGAACATGACCCATATTAGTATCGAGCTGAATAATGTTTATAACAGACGTAACAATGTCTATAACAACCTGTGTCTGTGTCCGCCAGCTGCTGTTCATGTCGGAGAACCCTGGCGTTGAGTTCGAGTACACCGTTCCCAACGAGAACAGCACGAACAAACGCATCCCAATCTTCCACTGGAAGTACATGGACTGGACGCACTGCACCTCCTCTTGCGGTGGCGGAGTGCAGAGGTCAGAGGTCGTGTGCGTAGAACAGGAGGCGGGAATTGTTGAGTCGCACTACTGTAACGCGTCGTCGAAGCCGGACGACATGCAGAAGTCTTGCAACGAACACATCTGTCCGGCCAAGTAAGTCAACACTGACAGATTCTCTCACAACAGCAAACCTGTCATTTACTTCAGGTTTAACGATGACTGTTGATGGCTGAACGCGGCCACACTGGTAACTGTTAGTGTCTTATAACAGTGACAACTAAATCATCACATTGAGAGAATTGGGTTTAATTTTGGGATTAGACAAAATCATCACATTGAGAGAATTGGGTTTAACTTTGGGATTAGACAAAATCATGAAATTGGGGGGAGAGTTGGGTTTAACTTTGTGATTAGACAAAATATACAATAAATTTTATATTTTACAACACATCAATGATATCTATTAAAACATGTAGTCATTTATTTCTTTATGTATTCATATTTTTTATGTTATCATAGATAACAAATATTCATCTAGAGTCCATTACAACATATAGAGTCCACTCTACTGTGTATTTGGGCATGCCATTAATTGACCAATACAAATTGCCAGATTAATACAGTAACATTTGTGATTTTGTTCACAAGAAATGTTCACGTTTCAGGTGGTGGGTGGGACCGTGGCAGCACTGCTCGGTGACATGTGGCCCCAATGGCTACCACAAGAGGACAGTCATCTGTATCCGCAGCGTGGGACCCGATGAACAGATTGCCCTCGAAGATGACCAATGTGAGGGGGTACAGAAGCCAGCGGTCGTAGAACCCTGTCACTTCAAGGAACCCTGCCCCAAGTCAGCTGACTGGAAGACTGGCGAATGGACTGGGGTGAGTTGTAGTGCCCTGTGTAATGTTTAGTTCAGACAGAAAGTCCATATGTATACATAAAGTACAATTAAATAATAAATAGAGTACAATACGTAAAATACAATTAAAACAGTTATCAAGTACAAGTACAAAGTAAGTGAATAGTAAAAATAAATAGATCATGAAAAAAATGGAGTAAGTGTTAAAAAAAAAATAGGGTATAGTACAAATAACATGTGTACAATTGGGATGTCCAGCTCAACAATATTTAAAGAGGCATGGCCGTTTAAAGTGAGCAGACATGATGTTTGCACACTTGTGATAATTATATCTTTGACACATATAATTATGTGTTTGAAAGATCTTGAGATATTGCTCTCTTATTTGTCCAAGTCTAAGAACTGTTGTTGATATAGACCTTATTTATATAACTGTCTAAGGCATATGGGTTCTAAATGTAGCAGTCTTCTTCAAACAAAACTAAACCTTGGCCCAGAGCGGAAAAAATTTGGTTGTGTCTGGATGATATTTAAGTTCAGAACTGTTGTATGGTGAGCGTCCCGTACAGTACAGTACAGTACAGTACAGTACAGTACAGTACAGTACAGTACAGTACAGTACAGTACAGTACAGTACAGTACAGTACAGTACAGTACAGTACAGTACAGTACAGTACAGTACAGTACAGTACAGTACAGTACAGTACAGTTGAACTACCTCAGGAAGTGTCAAGACTGTCACATTTAGCATGTGTTGTGTCACCTGTATTGGACTGTCACATGTCGTGGTGACATCTTGTAGGACTGTACGGCTGACCCGTGCTCCGTGAAGACTCGTGAGGTGGTGTGCAGTGATGACAACGCGGTGTGTGACCCTAAACAGAAGCCCAAGACAGAACTGAAGTGCACCAACATGAGTTGTGGGGTGTGGCACCCGGCCGCCTGGTCTCAGGTGAGTCTCTTCTCTTGTACCGTCAGTGAGTACTTTCTCTGTAATAAACGTCAAGATTCAATAGCTTTATTGTCCTTTTAAAACAATTTTAAAAATGTAAATTTGGCTTCAGATACACATAATAATAAATACATAAATATAACCTTATACCAGACAATGTTTTGTTTTAGGGGAATGAATAATTTCTTTAAATGTATTCACCCAGAGCCTGTTGTGTTCAGTTACTAATCAGATATGAATATTTATTACAAAATAGTAAGTTTTTGCATACATTGTTAGGTTACTTGTAAGTAGAGATGCTGTTTGGTTGAGCAGCTCTGCCAGTGAAGTGTCAAATGTGAAGTGTCAAACTTTCTACAAGAATAATTTGACAATATTTAGACAAGTTAATTGTGGGTAATTACTACATGTATCATAGATAAAATGACGATATTTCCACCACGGCGAGAGTGTGGTTTAGGCGAATGATTTGACATGTACATCGTCATTGCATCCGGCACTATTTTCTCTTGCAGTGCACACGCAGCTGTGGCGGAGGGATACGTTTCCGCAGTGTCATCTGTATCGGCGGTCACGCGTGTCGTGTCAACGCCGAGCCCGTCTCCCAGCAGGACTGCAACATGCAGCCCTGCCCCACGGGGGCGTCAGCTGCCAGTGGGGGCGACAACCACCTCAGTGTGGATGCCCCCACCCCCGCCCCACCCCACACCGAGATACCCCCGCTCTACATCCACAACGACCTCGTCAATGTGCACCTGGCAAAGAAGCTGCACGAGAAAGAAGGGCAGGAGGGTAACGGGGTGGAGGAGAACGGGAACGGTCCGGCAGTTGCCATGACAACCGAGACACCGGTCAAACCTCCAACCACCATCCACAGGCCGACAACTACACAGACGACAACAACAACTACACAACGTCCAACGACAGCACCAACCACAACAACAACAACCAGCACAACACCGTCGACAACAACAACGACGACTACAGCTAGTACGACAACCACACCAACAACAACAACTACTGCAAGCACAACAACTACAACTGCAGCAACTACGACGACAACAACAACTACAGAGAGACCAACTACAACTACGCTCCGACACACAACAACAAAAGCAACAACCACACCAAGGACAACAACGACAACTAAAGTACCGACAACAACACAGAAGTACATGGATGATGTAGATATGTTCCTGCATGATGAGAGCAGTCAGCCTTCACCTCCGGCTCCAGGCTACCAGTGGATTCCTCTGTTCTGGAGCAAGGTACTACTGCTTACATCAGTTCACTGTCATCTCTCATCAGTTCACTGTCATCTCTCATCAGTTCACTGTCATCTCTCATCAGTTCACTGTCATCAGTTCACTGTCATCTCTCATCAGTTCACTGTCATCTCTCATCAGTTCACTGTCATCTCTCATCAGTTCACTGTCATCTCTCATCAGTTCACTGTCATCTCTCATCAGTTCGCTGTCATCTCTCATCAGTTCACTGTTATCTCTCATCAGTTCACTGCCATCTCTCATCAGTTCACTGTCATCAGTTCACTGTCATCTCTCATCAGTTCACTGTCATCTCTCATCAGTTCACTGTCATCTCTCATCAGTTCACTGTCATCTCTCATCAGTTCACTGTCATCTCTCATCAGTTCACTGTCATCAGTTCACTGTCATCTCTCATCAGTTCACTGTCATCTCTCATCAGTTCCCTGTCATCAGTTCACTGTCATCAGTTCACTGTCATCTCTCATCAGTTCACTGTCATCTCTCATCAGTTCACTGTCATCTCTCATCAGTTCCCTGTCATCAGTTCACTGTCATCAGTTCACTGTCATCTCTCATCAGTTCACTGTCATCTCTCATCAGTTCACTGTCATCTCTCATCAGTTCACTGTCATCTCTCATCAGTTCACTGTCATCTCTCATCAGTTCACTGTCATCTCTCATCAGTTCACTGCCATCTCTCATCAGTTCACTGTCATCTCTCATCAGTTCACTGTCATCTCTCATCAGTTCACTGTCATCTCTCATCAGTTCCCTGTCATCAGTTCACTGTCATCTCTCATCAGTTCACTGTCATCTCTCATCAGTTCACTGTCATCTCTCATCAGTTCACTGTCATCTCTCATCAGTTCACTGTCATCTCTCATCAGTTCACTGTCATCTCTCATCAGTTCACTGTCATCTCTCATCAGTTCACTGTCATCTCTCATCAGTTCACTGTCATCTCTCATCAGTTCACTGTCATCTCTCATCAGTTCACTGTCATCTCTCATCAGTTCACTGTCATCTCTCATCAGTTCACTGTCATCTGTCATCAGTTCACTGTCGTCTCTCATCAGTTCACTGTCGTCTGTCATCAGTTCACTGTCATCTCTCATCAGTTCACTGTCATCTCAGAAGACATTGTTGGTCACTGTAAACGTGACTCCACGTTAGCTTCACATGTCTTGAAGATTAACCTCAAGTAGATCATATTCCAGTAAAGATTGTTCAGTTGTCACTTTTTTAAAGAAATGAGACAAAAAGTAAACAGTGTTTAGTAAGGATTAACCGTATTAATGAAATTACCTGTCAGTGGGATTGGCAAAAACTTACTCTTTATTATTTGAAATCATATTATGGTTATGCATGTGTGAAAATACAGCTGGTATGTTTGTGTTTAAACCAGAAATGTCAAACTGTAACCATGCAGGTTTAATGGAACAAAAACCACTTTAGTAATTGCTAATGGTGTGGATGTATAAAAAGTACACATATCTCAGGGAGATGGGTGATACAGAGATGACAATATATTGGTTTCACGGTATGTGCCAAACATTTGCTAGTCCACTTGCCGTCTGGGGATTTTCCTTTGATGACAGCCGTGTAATACCTGTTTAAAATAGTCCGGCAGCCTGTGATGTATGAATACGTTCACTTGCAGTGTTCAAAGCCATGTGGTGCGGCAGTGCAGACGAGGAAGTTGATGTGTTACGAGACAAACTCGATGGAAGAAGTCGACTCACACCTGTGTGACGCCATTCCACAGCCAGCTGTCACCAAGGACTGTGACAATGACCCTTGTCTCTCCTGGCAGGTGTCCGACTGGAGCAAGGTGGGTCCACAATACAAAAACTGTCAACCCCACCAAAGTTAGAAATACGATCATGTTTTTACGGAATGGTTATAGTTTTTGTAGATTTTTAACACCGACCTTTTGGAAGTACAATAGACAAAGAACACAATATGTAGACACAGTGTACAAATCTAATAATTTGTAGACACAGATTATTAGATTCAATGTTAATGCTGGTTATTAGACATGTATTAGTGGTGATAATTAGTCACATTGTATGTGGTGATTATTAGTGACGTTGTTAAGGTGGTCGTGGAAATGGTGACAATGAAGATGTCATCCTGTTGGATATTTCGTACTTACAACAGCAGTAGAAAGGTAGCATCTTTTATGACAAAATCTGAAAATGAAGGGTATTTACTATTAGTAAAACAGAGCCCAAAAGAGACAGTGTGTTTGAACTTGTGTCAACCTGTCAGGTGTGTCATATCGTATCACCTTGTCTTGCAGTGCACTGTCACCTGTGGCAGTGGCGTACAGACTCGCTTCGTTGAGTGCCCCGAGTCAGACCGTTGTGATCCTGACGAGAAACCTGATGACGAAATGACATGTGACGCTGGCGAGTGCCGGGACCTTGAATGGGTGGAGGGCCCCTGGAGTGAGGTGAGGGAACTAATGTCTCTTACATTTCAATCATTCACTCATCTTTCTTTCAGAGTAATTTAGCGAAAAATTGAACTTATCTGATATCGATTGTGACATTGGTCGATTATATTAAAGATTATCTAATTCTGATGAGGTTATTAGATGATAATGAAACTATTTATAATTAAACAAAACTTAAATCATTGCCATGGAAACACATTCAACAATAAATAGTGTTGATACTCTAAGGTCACAAACCCCACATGGACTGGTGTCTTTTTGACCAAAAATATCATGCCAGATTCATGGTTCATGCCAGATTGTAGTAATAGCTTAATCATTTTTCAAGAATTATAAATATTCAAAAAAGAAAGAATGGTACTGTTTCTAAATTTGCCAATGTTTGGTCAAGATGGCAGACATTTTGTTTGTTACCATCGAAACGGGGTCTGGCTTAGAATTTGTGATATTTTTGATAAATAATACAATTGTCACAATTGTCATATGTACTTACCTGCCTTAATGTGCTGGTGACTGTTCCAATTAAAAAGACACATTTTGATGCAGAGGGTCAAGAGTTAATGTGTCCAAGTAAACAATTCAGTCTGTTGGAGATAGTTCCTGTCAGTTCATTGAACTCATTTCTTCGCTGCAGTGTACAAAGAGTTGCGGCGGTGGTGAACAGGCCCGTTACATCCAGTGCATGAATCGTGTGACGAAGCAGACAGCGGACGGCTGTGACCCCAGTAAGAGGCTCGTTGACGAGAGGAAATGTAACGAGGAGGCATGTCCAGTCACAAGCACAGGTGAGTGTCTGGGTCTCATCATGTTTGAACTAATCAACTTGCTGGCGTAGTCTGTATCACAGAACTTTGACAGATTAGATAAAATACTGGAATAAGGAACAACTAAATAAGCCACAGGTTGTGTCAAACAGTATTTATATATAGATTATATATATATATATATATATATATGTTTATATATTATACACAATTAATTATATATATTATATATATATATATTATATATATATATGTATATATATATATACATACACATATATATATATATATAATATTTTATACATGTATGTAATGGAAGTTGACATTAAAATGGTGATTGTAAGTCAGTCTAGAGTAGAAATGCAGCACTCATTGGTTGATTTACTGGTTCCTTGGAAGACGACAGATTTACAAACAGCCCTGTCTGATTGCAGAGTCGCCAGCAGGAACGTTTGTGTGTCGCTCCAACGCCCTGTCGTACCCTGTGTGCCACGCCCTGCAGCGGATGGGTCGGTGTCGAGTGAAGTACGTTCAGATGCAGTGTTGCCGCACGTGTCGGCCGAAACACCACGACAAGAGCGCGCCACTCACCAAGTCATAATGCCCGCCCACCGTGCACGCGTGTGTGCGTGCGTGTAGCCAAATTCCAGAACGTTATTGTCAACTGACGCGGGGGACTGGGCGAGTTTACTGCACGCGTGAGTCGCAAGGACACCGGTGACATGCTGCCGCAGAACAGACGATGACGATGAACCACTGGAGCTTGCCTGAATGAGACGGGGATCATGTGACTGTATCATGTGACTTCTGGATGTCTAGCTGGCTCTGAACAATGACAATTGAGGTTGAATGGTCGGTGGGCAGATGCAGCCAGTGGTCAGATGCAGCCGGTGGTCAAATGCTGGTTTCTCCCACAGTGTTTGACACAGTTGCAACGAGAGAGACGCAAAGAATGTCAGCGTCAGAACTTTTATGTCACTGTGTGTGTCAGACTGTCGACATTGCCAGGGTTAAATGCAACAACGTTGTCGTGGCGACCATGACGTGTTCCTCCCAAATGATCACACTCTGATATTACGAAGAACGTCAGCGGAGGGGTGAATAGCCTTATTCGACTGCTGGCAGCGTTATCCGCACCCCACACAAGGGCGCCACGTGATATATGCAAATTGTCCTGTCATGCTATCTACACGAAAACTGTCTGCACGACTACTGACAACGCAGCAAAGCACAAATGCTGTGTGTGTGAATTTATGAGTGATTTGGCCCGCGGACTCACAGACTGTTAACGTCTTCAGTGTATTCATCCACCTTCAGTGAGCTTCTAGTTATGAAAGTATGCAAGTTAGACGCCAAGCAAAAACAGTCTGTAACATAAGTACAGTCAACTGCGTATTTATCTGAACACTATTTGTATATAAGGATGACAACGTAACACATGTTATGATGATCTTGGAGTGAGTGAGTGAGTGAGTGAGTGAGTGAGTGAGTGAGTGAGTGAGTGAGTGAGTGAGTGAGTGTGTGTGTGTGTTAATGAGTGTGTTTGTGTGGCTGTTGGAAAGTATCATAGGCATACAACGTCAGTCGTTGGGTGTCCTCCTGTTGATAAGAAGTTCACTCACTAATAACATGTACTACTAAATAAGGTGTATTAATCCTGACCTTCATTCATCCTACGTTGCTGTGTAAAATATGTGAACAGGTCAAAGTGAAATATCTGGTTGAAAATGACTCCTAAATAGGCATGACATTTGTAAGTCTCAAACCAAACTCCTGCATTAGCCCAAGTTTGGGCTGTTTGGAGTAAACTACCTGACACACAGTGAACTTTCTGCTAACCAATCTTTAGGCAAGATGACTGCTCTTATATAATTTAGTTACGATCTATTCATTACTATGGTTATGCTGTATGTGAACGCTGCATTCCAAACTGACGTTTGGTTGTCGGAGATAAGTAATCTTACGTTTAACATGGTTATTAGAGGTGTATATGAAACATCCACATCTTATTTATTCTGTGCGAATGATACATGCAATCTGTTGTCTAAATATCCCTAGATAAATAATTAGCACTTTCTAACAAAGCAAGCACATACAGTTTCTCTGCCTTGCTGAGTTATTATTGCAAGTTTCAAATGCTTATAGACCTTAAAATGAGCATTGACATCAGTTCCGGTTTGTCAGTATTCCCCAGCAGTAATGTTGAGATGTTGTCATGTTACCATGGTTACAACACAATACTGTTGCAATCTTTTTGCAAGTGCTCGTGCAATGCAAACATAGTTTTGTTACCACAAAAGGCGGGGTTTTAGTGTATATCTTTATCGCCTCATCACCCGATACACTAATGCTCTCTGTAACGATGTCTGATACATGTCCTTATTCACCTCTTACACTGGTTGTTAATGCTGTATACAGGTGGATGTTAAATTATAACATAACAAAATGTATATTTATTATTATTATTATTATATGTCTGTATATTCACATGTAATTTTCACTTTATAAAATAAACACATTAATAATGCAATTGTCTGTTCCCTTACACAAAACAGCCAATGACATACCACTGAATACCATTGAACACCATT
Source organism: Oasisia sp. SBJ-2009 (assembly GCA_964017155.1). Classification (NCBI taxonomy): domain Eukaryota; kingdom Metazoa; phylum Annelida; class Polychaeta; order Sabellida; family Siboglinidae; genus Oasisia; species Oasisia sp. SBJ-2009. The sequence continues at coordinate 34,989,534 of OZ024866.1, read as the reverse complement.
CAGTATCATTCAGTACCATTGGACCATTCAGTGATATTTCTGTAGGACTCTGTGGTACTGTCAATGATAATTGACCACTGAACGGTATAAAGAATAAAAAATATCATTCAAATTCAAATACCATTCAAATACCATTGGCCATAATATGCCCTAGTACCATTCAATGGTATTTGAATGCCATATTTTGTAAGGGTTGGGTTCTCATCAGCAGTACAGAGTTGCAGGAAGATAGATTAAATGTCCATTCCATTTCTTTCTTCTATGTTAACAGAATCTCTGTCCATCAAATATTGTAACTTCACTCCTAGAAAGTATGCGAATCTATCCAGTTTGCTGCCATTTGAGCATTTTCACAAGAAATAATTTTGCCACCACTAGGGATATACCGTAAGTTCTCCATACGCGACAGTGTTAATGTATTTAATATAATGTTGGATTTGCAAAGTTGTATCTTTAATCACCTGTTGAATGTGTCCAGGTACAACATAGACCTGCCATGACATGGGACAGCTATTTGACCAGGCGTGAGATTGTGTGATCATGACAACTGACATTCTAGTGCAGGCCTGGAAATAAATGACAGCAATAACTGATGGGACAGTTGGAGATGACAATACACTGTACTATACACAAAGCAATTGGCTGGAGTAAAGACGAAAGAGCTGGAGATTGGTCCACTAGTCACACAATAAACAGCCCTAGTAGTGCGTCGGTTGGCAACATTATTCTCGCCACACAATCCCCTGGCTCGAAGGGTCACTGTGTCCATGTTGAGGGGATGGTTGCTCAACTCAAGGTGTGTGTCTAGCGTGGCGATGAACACAGCTTCCGGATGAACCGTGAACAATGAAGCAAAACGAAGACATATGCTACGGCACATAACGTCTGAGTTCACGAAGTCTACGCTAACTCGTGCATAGTTGCATACAGAGCTTTTTATATCAGGAATATGTCCACCACAAGTTCTGTTCCCCTCAGACAGCAGCAGATTGGAACCATCAGCACATCAGCACCCTCACTATGTCTATGTTCAGTCAAAGACGGCTGACACAACGTCCCGCCACTGCCACAGTGCCAGGAACACTGAGTTGTACATAATAAGCTACTCATAATATTAATATTCTAAAGTTTTAATTATATTTTTAATATTTGGTACAAAGGCCGCTACGCTGAAACACAACTGTTAGTCATCGCATGGCTAATTACTCTCAAAAAGGCTAGCCCTTAACAGGAAGAAGAGCAACAACGAGAAGAGAAATTAAGTTGGGAAGCTCTAAAGCAATGCAATGTAACTGTCCACTTGTCCGTCAGGTGGCGCCACATGTAGCTCGTCCTGATAGATAACCTCGACTACCTTAAGCCTCGGTTACCCAGGCTCCCTGAGATGGCAGCACGATATATTTTTTATTCTGAAATCATTAGTCCACAATCATTATATTGTGAAATATACATAACCAATGAGTGTGTATGTGAGCATAAAAACATGCTAGATTGAACGTAATGTTGCTGCAAATGATGTGCTATACTGATATTCAGAATACACTTTATGTTCATCAAATGGTATTATATAACTTGACTTGTAAGATGAGATGCCACTGAAACAAGGAGACTTGTCCACATGTGGAGATGGCAGCTTGTCACACCAACTCTTTCACATGAAGCTGATGCAGGTCGTATAGTGTCAACCATAATTATTTTCCGCCATTGGTTTCATTCTGCACACATCATTGCCTGCATATATGTCTTGCTTTCTGTAGCTCCATTAGCTGCAACACAAAATATAAAAACATTATTAGTTCATAACTTTACATAGCGTGAGGAGTAAATACCGGCACATGAACATACATGAAACTGTTACAATAGTGGGGCGGATATGTGAAATTGGTGTGCACTTCCGGAAAGAAGCATGAAACTTTGTCCTAGGGGGGTTTTGGGTATGCTGATTTCAAAAATTGCGGGAACCACGACGTCACTCCAACGGTTCCCGCCCAAAATTAAGAAATTCAAAATGGCCGCCACAAAACACGTTTTTGCCCATAAAATGGCTCTAAGTACCCCGATTACCATGATCTTGATGTCTATACCTATGTTTTTAAGGTCAAGGAATCCAATAAAACACATTTGAAGACTCATAACATACATCTTCATGGTGAAAATATTAAAAAACGCTCATAACTTCAATTTGTTTGCAACAGCGTATGTAAGTACCGATTACCATCTTAGTACCAATGTTAAGGAATCTGATTGTGTGTCGTACATTCTGATAAAGGGACACATATGCCATATAACTAAATGACTTGAACAAGTTCCATGAATTACCACCAGGGGTTGCGGATTGTTCCAGTCGCCTATATTCTCAGTACTATTCAGCTATGAATTGAAACCATGTGCTGAGGTTACGGCAAGTGTTCCTTTAAAACATTATCAAATTATTGATCTTCTTACAAGCTCCTTACTCTCGGTTACACTGTCCCGAACAGAAGCACAACTCGCAGCATAGCCTCGGTTACCCAGACTCCGTGAGGTGGCAGCACTTTTAAGCCCCTCAACTTCGCCTGGGATAGCCTCGGTTACCCAGACTCCGTGAGGTGGCAGCACTTTTAAGCTCCTTAAATCCGCCTGGTACATTAATGGGCTTAAGTTTCTACATCCGGGTAGCCTTACCCCAGATTAGGGTAGAGACGCTGATTGGCTCTCAGGCCAACTAGGAAATAACAAAATTAATAACGATATACTTTTACAAGATAATAATATCAAATGAAAAGTACTCAACATTGAACTTATATTTTACAGTATATAATTTACAGTTGTTTATAAAATAAGAATTACGGCAGGATTAGCCAGTATCCGTGAGGTGGCAGCATTGTCTAGCCCCACATGGATAGCATACCGATTAAATAAGGATACATTTTTTTATCAAATAATGCTGTATTATAAAGACTATTCAGAATTAAACTTATATTAACACAAAATAAATAGAAATACAAATTTGCAGTTCTTTATAAAATATATTATACAGGCCAGGTCCGTGAGGTGGCAGCATTGTATAGATCAAGCGGATACCAAACAAAAGCCATAAATGGTACCAGACTGTCTTCTCGGCGTAGTTCCGCAGCCGACCGACAGCCGGTTAATCGAGACTACGCCTGGGATAAATGTGGGTCTGCATTTTCGTGCCGTCAGGGCGGCCTTACTCCAGATTAGGGTAGAGACGCTGATTGACTCTCAGGCCAACTAAGAAATAAAAATTCAAATAGCGATATACTTTTACAAGATAATGGTATCCTATGTATTATAAAAACTATTCAAAATTAAACTTATATTAACACAAATTAGATAGAAATACAATTCAAATTTAGAGCAGGATTAACCAGTGTCCGTGAGGTGGCAACATTGTATAGATCACGCGGATAAAATTATTCAAATGCCGACATACTGACCAGAATGTCTTCTCGGCGTAGTTCCGCAGCCGACCGACAGTCGGTGAAGCGAGACTACTCGCAGCAATGCTTTCGAAAGTCATACGTCACTCGCGGTCACTGCCCGTGATTGGACAAATGCCATGCAACCAAGAGACAATGTTGCACGAAGTAGAACCTTCCCTACCCATGAGACCGTTGCAAGCAGCGGTCTCATGAGACGCCGCTGCTTGCGATTTTATGTTTACACTAGGCGATCTGATCTGGCTGCAACGGTGTTGCAAGCAACCGTGCCTCACGTTGCAAGCAGCAGCGTTGCATAGTGTAAACCCGCCTTACCGAGGGCAATCGTCCCACCGTGCAGCCACACACTCCCAACGTCAATCAGACGGGACGTGTCCGCCAATTACCTGCTCCATTATGATGAACAGGAATCAACCATTCTTCTCATTGGGTTCACAAAGCGGTTTTCCCTTCACTATGACGGCCCACATCATTTTCGAACTTCAGGAAATATCGTTTTGCTCTCCAGACAAATTCTCTTGTTGACGATAAACTACTCAAAGAAATTTCAATCGGACGCATTGCTGGGCCGTTTACTAAACCTCCATTCACAGATTTTTATTCATCCCCACTTGGTTTGATACCTAAATATGACCGGGGTAAATTCAGGCTCATTCATGATTTATCCTTCCCCCGAGATGACTCAATCAATTTTCATACATCTAAACAGTTCACGAGTGTTCAGTATGAAACATTAGATCACGTGGTAGCACTTGTACATGACTGTGGACAGGGTTGTTTCATAGCTAAGGCTGACATTAAAGATGCGTTCCGGCTAATCCCAATTAAGCCTCAATATTATCATATGTTGGGCATGACATGGAATGGACAATTTTACTATGATAAGGTATTACAAATAGGATCTGCTATTAGCTGTCAGACTGCTGATCGTTTCAGCAGGACAGTCCAATGAATCCTACAGCAGCACTTCGCTGTCGACCGTGTCACACATTTACTGGATGATTTCATATTTGTTAGTGAAAATGAATCGGTATGCCGCAATTATCTACAATCATTTGAGCAGCTGTCACTCCATCTAGGTATCCCTCTCAATCAGGAAAAAGACTTGTCTGCTTCCACTTGCCAGACTGTGTATGGCATTGAGATGGACACTCTAACGTTAGAACTCAGATTGCCAGCAGACAAGTTAGCGAAGGCTACTATTTCAGTGGATCGCTTAGCAAAGCGTCGTACAGTAACGCTGCGTGATTTACAAGGTGTAATAGGTTTTCTGAGTTTTTGTTGTTTCGCCATAGCATGTGGACGTCCGTTTCTCTGACGTTTAATTCAGCTGACTCGTGGTATTAGCCGTCCACATCATTATGTCACTTTGAACAGTGAGGCACGAGCCGACTTACAAGCCCGGAATACTTTCTTGTGCTCTTTCAATGGAAAATGCATGTTCTTGGATCACAAATTTCTTTTCTCTGAAACGATCAAGCTTTACACAGATGCATCCAGTGACATTGGTTGTGCAGCAATGTTTGGCACAAAATAAATGACAAAACAAAAACATAAATGCAGCTGCGTGGTGAATTTATTTGCAATGCCACCGTAAAGAGAGGTCCATGTAAATAACAGAGACGTTCTTATATAGAACAGTTACCAGTCACAAGGACTGGTCAAAATGTTTTAAACTCTAAATGATATAAACTGATATCAAATGACATTTTGATAATACACACACAGAAACGTAACAACAAAGGATCGGAGGCATTGGAAGTGAAAATGATAGATAAATAGGGCTTAAACAGTTGATGTCAACCGGTCTGGACATTAAATAGTCAAGGAACGGTGGCTTAGAAATCAACACATTCAGTGTCACATTGTGCACAGTGCAAAAAGTATTTCGTTAAGCATTTCCATGAGCATATTTTAAAGGTATAATTATATCCTAAGTTCACACATAAACCTGTTTTAAATATCTACACAATTGACCTATCTATAAAATGGGACAAGTTGCTTAATAACCCTTCTAGACATCATGTGGATAGACACAATGATGTAGGCCTACGTCAGAGTTGGCCTACGTCACGACCGTAATAACATAAATGTGCGCATGACCTTCATATATGCTGCGTTCAATCGTTCTTGTGTTTACCGTGAATACCAGTTCGCGACCCCTACATGACCCAGTTGCATAATGTCACCAGTGCTATACTGGAGAAACGCGTGACATTTCGATTTCAACAGCTTGTGCAATTGGAGCGCAGCATAACAGTTTGCCAACCAAATATGTTTACGTATAGGACGGACTGTGTTGCTAGGCTACAGGTCATGTGATATGCATGAAAACTGACGTCACACGTAGTGCTTCTGGCGTTGCTGACCGTCTAGAACAATCTCGCCACACCAAGTGTCACTAGCGCAGTGACAATCGGGAGGAGGACGTCACACGACGGAACGGTTGCGTCGGCCATCAAGCCCGATGCTATTCCGTCGTTGCACCCGTCATTGAGGCAGCATTGTCTGCACAGCTAGGGAGGCAAAAGGAAAGTATTTGTCCTTCGTCATCGTAATACAATACGATACGATACGATACGATACGATACGATACGATACGATACGATACGATACGATACGATACGATACGATACGATACGATACGATACGATACGATACGATACGATACGATACGATACGATACGATACGATACGATACGATACGATACGATACGATACGATACGATACGATACGATACGATACGATACGATACGATACGATACGATACGATACGATACGATACGATACGATACGATACGATACGATACGATACGATACGATACGATACGATACAATACAATACAACACAACTGCAAAAAAATTTAACAACTATGAAGTAAGTGGCTACCAGTGTACACATATCGGGATGGATGTCAGCTAATTCAGTTAGTATAACATATGCATAACTGACATACCTGTAAACACTATTACACTAAGAAGATACATTTGGATTTTGTTTGACTAACGTCGAATACGTACCGTTTTAATAAAAACGCGTCATAACATAAAAATTACAAAGCTTATTATTTTAATATAATTATGTCCCAGCTAAATACTTAATACAGATGGATGTCGGCTAACTCAGTTAGGATAACATAAGCATAACTTACAGGTAAATACTAGTATATTAAGATGATACATTTGGATTATGTTTTACGAACATAACGTGATAACGTGTCATAACATAATAATTACAAAAACGTATTATTTTAATACATGTCCAGGCTAAATACTGAATACAAGATTATAAGTGCTTGGTAATATTCGGACGTTTAGTGATTTTCATTGACGAGTTTCAATAACTTTCAACAAACTTGTGCAACAATCAATTCCAAATTAGAATCTCCAGTTCAATGTTGACATGCGCACGCATTGACTAACAGTGTTCTTGGCACAAGTGCAAAAGAAGTGGCACTTTTTAAATATCACTATAGATTCCAGTAGTACGGTGTAATACAGTAGCCTACTGTCTCGTCACAAAATAAATAAGTATATTACTGCCACTGCCACTGCCACTGCCACTGCCACTGCCACTGCCACTGCCACTGCCACTGCCACTGCCACTGCCACTGCCACTGCCACTGCCACTGTCACTGCCACTGCCACTGCCACTACGACTGCCACTGCCACTGCGACTGCCACTACTACTACCACTACCACTACCACTACCACTACCACTACCACTACCACTACCACTACCACTACCACTACCACTACCACTACCACTACCACTACCACTACCACTACCACTACCATTACCACTAATACTACTATTTCTACGTAAACTATATACGCTTATGTTGGTACGAACCATAATAGATGCTTAACACAAATCACCCGTGTACTTGGTAGTACTACTTACTTTGGTTTTGCCATCGGAATAACACACTTCGGTGAAGAATTCGTCACACACGTCATCTCGAACATCTTTTTCATCAGACTTACATCCGCGGGCGAATTTCACTTCTACGCCGACCATTTCAATCCGGTAGATCTACGATAAGAAGCAAAACAGCATAACGAAAAGCACAATGTGCCCTTTCAAAAGCCTTCTTGAGCATTGTTACCTTTGAGGAGAAAACAGTTTACCCTGGCGCTAACGAAATTAATAATGCAGAGATGAGTTGGAACTTGAGCGTTCCTCCGCTTCCGGTGTCAAGCTGTCTCAGTGATGTTGACAATTCTAGTTGTTGACATTCCAAGTTATTTTTAGACCTCTTCAAAAACGTCGAATTTGATCAGAATCAGACACCCGTCTGAAATATTTTGGGGATATATATATATATATATATATATATATATATATATATATATTATATGCACATACTGTGAATGTTTATTTGAAAAGAACATTGTTATTATCATTATTAAAAATACCCAACACCCACCCACTGTCCACCTACCCAACACTCGCTGCAAATAGTCATGTTATTGGAGTCGACAACTCCGCAGTCTTCTCTGACGTCATCGATGAAGTTCCCACACGTGTAGCACAACACTGGAAATACAAACATAATCCAGTGCAACCAACCACGCCATCACCATCTTAGTGTTAATAATAATTCTGCGCACCAATTTCTGAGAACATGGAAGAACAATCAGAGACGATATTTGCAGTTTGTTTCAATTTTGCAAGCCAGGACAGTTTAACATGCAAACTAGGCCATGCAAATACTCACCCACATTTGAAGACGGATAAACGATTTCTGAAAATTCCAGTGTAACGACCCATTGCCCATGCGCACGGGCAGCGGAACGGTTTTATGTATTCGAACATCCCAAACGTGTGTGTGTGTGTGTGTGTGTGTGTGTGTTTGTGTGTGTGTGTGTGCGTGCGCGCGCGCGTGCGTGTGTTTTAAATTTCTGTCCTACTGGCCAGAACAGTTGAACATGTTGAATCTCCCGGATTTCGAATTTCTGAAGTCGGTAGGTAATGCTAAGTATAGTTCTAGGCTACATGCCTGTATCCAACAAGGAAGACCAACCCCCTTTCAAACATATGTCATATTACACGGGTTTGGGGGATATGGGTACTTTAGCGGGCATTCTTCGCAATGAGTGGACTTACCAGCTTGTTGGATAATGGATTTTCGATGAGATGACGTTGTAGACGCTGTGATGGCTGGTGTGGTGATTCCGAGCGTAGCGGCAGAAGTGTTGGTGTCTGCGATGGTGCTGCCATCTGATAGGTAAACATAAAAGTGGCATCACCTGACGAAATTATGTAGAGATAATCACACACAAATTAAATGCACATGGAAATCATAATACCAATAACATTTTAATACTATCATGTTGATTTACTTACTGTTTCTGTTAATTGATATTGTAATAATGTTTTTTTTATAAACACGCTAGTGAAAGGTAGGTCTGCAAATCCGCTAGGTTCGCGTCGGTAGGCCGTTCCCGTTTGTACTCATTACGTTCTTTTCTGTTCATGACGGGAGGTCCAGGGGAACTCATTCTATGAGGCTCGTGTTAATCGTATGAAGGTGAAAATACATTTTAAAACTGCATTTCAGCTGAGTGAACCAGCCCCAGTATGAACGTATGCTACACAGCAGGTTGGTTATGCAGAGGTCACGCAGTTGGTATCATTTTGAAATAACAAATTGCCATGTACATTTTGACAGCATGAAAATATTTAGATTCTGTAAACGATATGTTGTTACCTGTTATACTACTATCGACGTACCCCATCATAAACATGGTAAAGTACTTTTTATTATTTTAGCAGGTCCCTACTTGTTATACAAACATAGTCTTTCTATAAACGTGCGAGTTGTCCACGCATGTATTCTCATTATATTTCTTTTGTATATTCTTTGTGTTATTATACAAGATTTGTCGTATTTGTTTTGTATTGTATATAAAAACTATTATAAAGAGGTACGTTAGAGTTGATTTAGTGATTACGACAATGCCGAAATATCTTGATGTTCTCTCAAGTGTAGTCGTCGTGTTTGTGGGTTGTGATTTTGTCGTACCTGCCGAGTCTCTGGTGACGGGAAGTATCGTTGTAGACGCGGCGGACTCGTTTGTGACCGAGCCGGTCGAGATAGCTGTGTCAGTTGTAGCAACGACAACGTTAGCGCTTGTTGTGGTAGTGCTGGTGGTTGTGGTTGTCTCCGTGACGGTGACAGGGGCGTCACTAGTGCTCGTGACGACAGCAGTGGTGGTGACTACGACGTCAGATGGTGCGATCGATGCATCGGCAGTGGTTGCGTCAGTGGTGGTGGTGGTGGTGGTGGTTTCGTCAGTGGTGGTGGTGGTTGCGTCAGTGGTGGTGGTGGTGGTGGTTGCGTCAGTGGTGGTGGTGGTTGAGTCAGTGATGGTGGTGGTTGCGTCAGTGGTGGTGGTGGTTGCGTCAGTGGTAGTGGTGGTTGCGTCAGTGGTGGTGGTGGTTGCGTCAGTGGTGGTGGTGGTTGCGTCAGTGGTGGTGGTGGTTGCGTCAGTGATGGTGGTGGTTGCGTCAGTGGTAGTGGTGGTTGCGTCAGTGGTGGTGGTGGTTGCGTCAGTGGTGGTGGTGGTTGCATCAGTGGTGGTGGTGGTTGCGTCAGTGGTGGTGGTGGGTGCTTCAGTGGTGGTGGTGGTGGTTGCGTCAGTGGTGGTGGTGGTTGCGTCAGTGGTGGTGGTGGTTGCTTCGGTGGTGGTGACAACGGTGGTCGTTGGTATGTCTATTTCACAAGGAAAGAAACACATTCAAATAACTTGTTAATAATTATGATATTGCGTTTGCCTACAATAAGTATTTAGTAATAACACACAGTTTATACTGACGAATATAATAATGTAAATACTAAATACTATTGCAATGCACGCATTTGGAGTAGAAATACAACGTGCAACTGAATTGACCAGCGTAATATAGCCTTAATTTTCGATTCACTTGAATTTGTACTGTTCCAGTTTGCATCCAAATAGAATTTGCATAACAGACACACGACACAAACCTCCGACTATGGTACCAACTTGTCGGGCAAACCTCGAACACGTGTCATACAAAACACACACGACACAAACAGCACGACTATAGTATGTAACCTAGCGGGCAAACCTCGGGCAAGTATCATACTGTCCACACGACACAAACAACATGATTGTGATATCCGACCTGTCGGGCAAGCATCATACTGTCCACACGACACAAACAACATGATTGTGATATCCGACCTGTCGGGCAAGTATCATACTGTCCACACGACACAAACAACATGATTGTGATATCCGACCTGTCGGGCAAGTATCATACTGTCCACACGACACAAACAACATGATTGTGATATCCGACCTGTCGGGCAAGTATCATACTGTCCACACAACACAAACAACATGATTGTGATATCCGACCTGTCGGGCAAGCAGCACACTATACACACGACACAAACGACACGACTATTGTGTCCTACCTGTTGGGCAACCTTCGGGCACTGAGGCGTTGGGCGGGGCGACATCTGCAAACACAACGTGTTGCGTGTTACTTGTGCTGTGGGATTGTATCACTCGTTCACAGAGTTCTGACAATTAAATCCTTCAGCCTTGATTCAACCTTCGCCTCGTGTTTTGAGACTTGCGATTTGAATTGCTCAAAATATATCAGTTTCATTAAACTATGTTTCACCAACCTAAGTGCGACACTACAGTCATTAAACAATTTCCCAGCAATAAATGGTATTAATTCTTTAAGCACATCAACAGATTTATCATAAAACCAATAATTAGTACAACACAAAAGGAAATGGCACACTGCCCGATAAATACTCACAGTGTTGTACTTGGGTCGTGAGGCCTGCCCTGTGACAAGTTTCGCAGCAGTAAGTATCTCTCAAATTTTCCCACGTGAAGCAAAGTTGGGAGTATATGGCAACCACTTCATCACACGAACTTTCTACACCATTGACATTGAACGCATCACCGCTGTCGCTGCAATCTAAAGCCACACTGTTAATTCAGGTGAAACGTTGAATCCCGTTCTAGGTCGGCTTCCTTAGGATTAAATTGTGTCATCGTTCCCGCGAAATGTGTGTGTGTGTGTGTGTGTGTGTGCGTGCGTGTGTGCGTGCGTGCGTGCACGCGTGCGTGCGCGCGCGTGCGTGTTTGCTACGTGTGAATGGACGTGCTTGAGTGCGTGTTTATTATAGTTGCCTGTATTCTGTATGCCGAGACCTTGCGTGCGTGCGTGCGTGCGTGCGTGCGTGCGTGCGTACGTGCGTACGTGCGTGCCTGCATGCATAGATGTATGTTTTGGGCCGTTTTTTTGCATGCCAGTATATATTAATTCATATAGGTAGCCGGCAAGGCAGTCGAGCAAGCGGACAGGCGGGCAGGCGGGCATGCGGGCAGGCGGGCAGGCGGGCAGGCGGGCAGGCGGGCAGGCGGGCAGGCGGGCAGGCGGGCAGGCGGGCAGGCGGGCAGGCGAGCAGGCGGGTGGCCAGGCAGGCGAACGGGCTGGCGTGCAGACACGAGGCACGAGGCACGCGGCACGAGGCACGAGGCACGCGGCACGAGGCACCAGGCACCAGGCACCAGGCACCAGGCACCAGGCACCAGGCACCAGGCACCAGGCACCAGGCACCAGGCACCAGGCACCAGGCACCAGGCACCAGGCACCAGGCACCAGGCACCAGGCACCAGGCACCAGGCACCAGGCACCAGGCACCAGGCACCAGGCACCAGGCACCAGGCACCAGGCACCAGGCACCAGGCACCAGGCACGAGACAGACTTACCAGCGGGAATATCTGTGGTGAGGTCAGTGGGCGAACATTCGGCTGAAGTGTCTACAAACAGCAATCAAAGTACACGTGACCAGGTGGACACGTGACCAGGTGGACACGTGACCAGGTGGACACGTGACCAGGTGGACACGTGACCAGGTGGACACGTGACCAGGTGGACACGTGACCAGGTGGACACGTGACCAGGTGGACACGTGACCAGGTGGACACGTGACCAGGTGGACACGTGACCAGGTGGACACGTGACCAGGTGGACACGTGACCAGGTGGACACGTGACCAGGTGGACACGTAGTAGCACATGTTATTGCAGCGTTACCAACTGAATGACAAACGCTGTAAGAATGCACATTAAAAATACGATAGCTATAATTAGTTATGTATGTATTTGATCGTAGGAATTGAACAACTCTGCTGGCATCTTTGCTCACTGTCAACGAGAACTTATGTCTTCGATAACAGATAGATGTTGATAACATTTGAACACTGTCGGTGTATTTTATATTACATCAATGCTACAAATATTCTATTATTTATAAATACTTTGGAAATTATACCTGTCACACGTAATTCATTTCATTACCGATACTCTTCGAAGATCAGCAAAACGTTCCAAAGAGCCATAATAATATTCGTTGCTAGGACAATGTTGGATATGTAGATAAAGAATATCCCTTTCTTACATACCCAGTACAGGCAAAATAAACAATACAGAACGTGACAAATATAACTCGAATAAACCACGTACCACTTTTTGGAACAGCGCAGTCAGCCAGACACTGCCAGTTGTAACAGTACTGAAACATAATTAAGGTAATTAATACAATTTAATATATATATATATATATATATATATATATATATATATATATATATATATATATATATATATATATATATATATATATTTTAGTACATATATATAATATATATATATATATATATATATATATATATATATATATATATATATATTATATGTATACATTTATTTGAGTACACACACACACATACACACACACACACACACACACACACACACACACACACACACACACACACATATATATATATATATTAAATGTAATAGTTACATCACATTTGGCAATTTACACGATTGTTATTCACATGTGTAATGAGTATACACTCTACAGTCACTTCTGACTGCATAATCACACAGATTGATTTATGACGGAAACTATTTTATTTAATCTTGAGATGGTAATTTTTGTCAAAAGTTTAGACCCTCTCAAATTGAAAAAACCTGCGGTTGTAGAGAACATAACCCTAAGAACTGAATGCGAATTAACTCAACTAAATAATAAATTAGGAGTCTGACAGAAACGATAAGTCGGCATATTATGTGAGCTGCTTTCCGCTGTAAACGTACACGTCGTGACGTATTAGCACGGACTATATAATTCGACAGCGAACCTTGTCCTAATACACGTACTACAACGTCACCGCTGCATACAATTAAACCTGCACGCAATTAACAAAGGTGCAGCTTGATATCAAACGACATAAGTACAGTATATTTAACAAGATTTAACAATATTGTCACCTATAGAGATTCAACTCTAGATGGCAGGTGGACGCCCGTTGACTTATCGAAAGTCCAACCTATCTATCTGAGTTTATCCCGCCCTTCTTAGATATATGTCGAATTTATTTTTAAATATATTAACACTACTAACACCTACACAATCAGCTGATAACCTGTTTAATTCATTTACTGTTCTTTGTGAAAATGAAAATTTCCTAATATCTAGTCTACACTGCTTCTTTGCTAATGTAACTCTATGTCCTCTAGTCCTTCTCTCTTCCTTGACCTAGAAAAAATATTTCTGTCAATATGTTCACACCGATTCAATAGTTTAAACAAATATTGTGTTGCTGGTTCAATTCGAAAAATATTCTGCAACGTCCCTGTCTGTCGTACCTTGGTCGAGCCGCACGGTGTGCCGAGGACTGCCCCTCGAGACGTCGTCGACACCTGCTGGTGGCTGTCCACACAGCTCAGCGCTGAGCAGATGGTCTCGTTTACCGTCGCCGCCTACGCCAATAACAGAGGACTCCAAATGGATTGTGGTGTTGGTCACTTGCAACTAGGCTGACAGTTCAATGTGGATATGCATGGACTCGCGTGTGTTATAAAGATATGTTAGTGCATGTGTATGTAGTATACGATCAAATTTTACCGAAGTCAATTGCGATCAACATGTACAAATCGATGTGGTAATTAAGTAGGCAATGTTCCAACAACATGCATGCTCCACGGAAATACGGGGTAGACGACCGTCCGAATAGAATAGTCGGTTGTCACGTGAAGATGTACGTCAACCATGACCATTGTGTGTGTGTGTGTGTGTGTGTGTGTGTGTGTGTGTGTGTGTGTGTGTGCGTGTGCGTGTGCGTGTGCGTGTGCGTGTGTGTGTGCATTCCTGCGTGCGTGCGTGCGTGCGTGCGTGTGTGTGTGTGTGTGTGTGGGAGTGTTTGTGTGTGTTGGCATATAATATGTGTGTATATAATGATGTATGTATATATGTTTATGTACGTATATATGTATACATAAATATATGTATAAGTATATATATATATATATATATATATATATATATATATATATATAATCTTGATTTACAAGTGTGTAAACACGACTGTGTGTGTTGACACGTACGTCGCCGTGGTACGTGTAGTTGTCGCCGTAGAACCTCTCGCACTGGTCGTCGAGCGAGTAGACGGCCCCGGGCAGCACGTCCTGGTCGGCCGTCGACACGCCGTCAGCACACACTCGGTTGTGGAGGCACACTCGGGGGAACCTGCGTCAACACGACCGGTTCACTCTACACTCCCACAGATACATCTCTCACATCTTAGACAGTTGTGTTCTCAGCTACATTTTGTTTGTAGAAACATTGTGAAACAAACATGTGAATCTCACGTCATCGGGACATTGAACGTAATCTTTCAGTCAAATGAACACTTGTCGTTTTAATCTTCATACTTGGCATTATATATATATATATATATATATATATATATATATATATATATAACCAACCACTTTTAGTTGTTTCGCAAAGTACTGTTGACATTATGACACAATGCAAGTTTTCATCTTGTAGTGCGTTACATTTCATTCAGTGATTTCACTCTTTCTGGAAAAGCCCATATTACTAACCAAGAAAATATATCACGTCAGATCTTGTCTTATACCTATGATGATAATGAAGAAATTAAACCTACGTTCTCTGGTCATCTTAATATTAAAAACATAGATATAACTAGAGTATCTGACAAGATTGTCGACTCCTTACTCGTCGGTGACGCCGCTGATTAAGTCTTTGAAGTATTCAACGGAACACGACGAGAACTTGAAAGAGTTAGCTCGAGTCGCTTCCGTCATCGTGTATGTGGACGACATCGCGTAGTTGTCTGACGAATTGCAGTTGTTGTAGAATCCGTCTGGCAGCGCTCCCAACCTGAGCAGACATGGCGACCGTTTCACTCAGACAAAGAACTCTTAAGGAAATCTCATCTTTAAATAAAATATGTTGTTAACATTCATTGGTTTTTTCAAAATGCAAATATGCATTGCCATATTACCGAGGACACTATTTCCATGACACAGCAGTGACGTTGTGTGTCATGGTGTTGACAGTTTTCTGTATTCAAGATCACTGTTACGGATTAAAGTTGATAAAAAAAAATGCAAAGTCGGTTCAAGAGCTCTTTGCAACGTTAGTGAAATGGTCTTATGATCCAACTGTAACATAATCTATAAAATACACATCGTGTCAAGTGTGACATCGTGTCAAGTGTGACATCGCATCAAGTGTGACATCGTGTCAAGTGTGACATCGTGTCAAGTGTGACATCGTGTCAAGTGAGACATCGTGTCAAGTGAGACATCACACAGAGATACTGGGAGAACTAAACGTCTTGTGAAGCTTCCTGTATAGTTACGACCCATGGCGAGCATTATATATTCAGTCAATATGTCGGCTACAAATTGATACCTGCGTGGAATGTGTTTGAAATGGCGCACGGTGTCCACAGTATGCGTGTTAGTGCATGATCCCGCTCTCCCACATAAACAAACTCTGACAAAATAATATTCTACATAAATTCGACTTTTTCTATTTTATCAAGATATTCCATTAGCCAAAAACCAGTGAAAATATATTACATTGTAAACATATACCTTATGTGCGAGACAACACTGAAAATAGATGATATATTTATCAGTAACCTAGCAATCAGATTACTCTCCCCACAACGCGACATGACATTCACGTAATTTTCCGTCACGTGACCCCATTTTGACCACTCGTGACTCGTCCATGCGATATCCCGGTAGTTTTAACATAGCGACAAATCCTCACTTATATAGGACAAGACGGCTTCGTCGCTTTTGGGTGCGATTTGGAACTCACCAAATCAGAGCGTATGGTACAAGAAAGGTTGAATAAACACAACAGTAAATATAAACTTAAAGTATGCTCTGTGATAGTTGTGTTACCCTATTCCAAGCAGGTAGACCCCTCGCCGCCATGAGTGCAGTCCGGTCTCCTCAGCGATGCCAACAGCCGACCGACCTCGACATACAGTCTTCCAGTTGGTAGTTCCTACGGGCACACAACAGACACAAACTGTCTAAACACCATAAGGCGACCGTGGAAGCTCTCACGTCATCAATCTGTGTCATTATACGTTTATAAATGGGCACACGCACGCACGCACGCACGCACGCACGCACGCACGCACGCACGCACGCACGCACGCACGCACGCACGCACGCACGCACGCACGCACGCACGCACGCACGCACGCACGCACGCACGCACGCACGCACGCACGCACGCACGCACGCACGCACGCACTCACGCACGCACGCACGCACGCACGCACGCAAACATATACATACATACATACATACATACATACATACATACATACATACATACATACATACACACATACACACATATACACACACACGCACGCACGCACGCACGCACGCACGCACGCACACGCACACGCACACGCACACGCACACGCACACGCACACGCACACGCACACGCACACGCACACGCACACGCACACGCACACGCACACGCACACGCACACGCACACGCACACGCACACGCACACGCACACGCACACGCACACGCACACGCACACGCACACGCACACGCACACGCACACGCACACGCACACGCACACGCACACGCACACGCACACGCACACGCACACGCACACGCACACGCACACGCACACGCACACGCACACGCACACGCACACGCACACGCACACGCACACGCACACGCACACGCACACGCACACGCACACGCACACGCACACGCACACGCACACGCACACGCACACGCACACGCACACGCACACGCACACGCACACGCACACGCACACGCACACGCACACGCACACGCACACGCACACGCACACGCACACGCACACGCACACGCGCACGCACACGCACACGCACGAACTTACGCACTCCGTGTAATCAACATAAACATGATATTTATTGAAATGGAGGCTGCTAGCTCCTCTGCTCAGATTTGGCCGAGCAGTAATTTCTAACGGAAATGTGCTGTTTAGAACGTGAGAAAGTTAAACATCAAAGGATAATGCTATTAACTCTGTTCGCTTCGCCATTATTGCCAATTAATTTTGTTTTGAAACGTTACGTTTTGTTTACCCTTTGAACATGTTGCGGGCGTAATCTTTATAGTTGTGAACATTGTTCCGAGCGAAGTAAAGAAACTATGCACAATTTGGCAGGCTGTAGCCTTCAACACTCATGTTGCAGTCATAGGAACGTAATATTAAATGAAACAATGAAACCTGTGAACTGTCACCCTCGCCTTAAGATATGGCGCGTTTCAAACGAAGAGACAGTCACCGTACCTGTAGTTGCGGCAGATGTATGGGTCAACACATCGTATCTGAAATTAAGATACAACGGCAGATGTTATTTGGTTGAAATAATTGTATATATCACCCCTGCGAACGGCAACATTTGCGACAGAGTGACATATATAGAGACAGGTAATGTATTTATGTGACACGAGTGAATATCAACTATTTCTGACAATTGGAACACTGGGTCTTCTTACGAGCCAACTGCTCAACATGTCGAGTAAATATACGCCATTTAAAAACGATTGCAATGTTGTGAAATTATCATAATACATAAAAATACATTTAAAGTGGACCTCTTTATTACGGTCGTCAGAGCTATTAGACAGGAGCTGGGGCACTCCCCCTCTTTATTACGGTCACCAGAGCTATTAGACAGGAGCTGGGGCACTCCTCCTCTTTATTATGGTCATCAGAGCTATTAGACAGGAGCTGGGGCACTCCACCTCTCTATTACGGTCACCAGAGATACTACACAGGAGCTGGGACACTTCCCCTCTTTATTACGGTCACCAGAGCTATTAGACAGGAGCTGGGGCACTCCCCCTCTTTATTACGGTCACCAGAGATACTACACAGGAGCTGGGACACTTCCCCTCTTTATTACGGTCACCAGAGCTATTAGACAGGAGCTGGGACACTTCCCCTCTTTATTACGGTCACCAGAGCTATTAGACAGGAGCTGGGGCACTCCCCCTCTTTATTACGGTCACCAGAGATACTACACAGGAACTGGGACACTTCCCCTCTTTATTACGGTCACCAGAGCTATTAGACAGGAGCTGGGGCACTCCCCCTCTTTATTACGGTCACCAGAGATACTACACAGGAGCTGGGACACTTCCCCTCTTTATTACGGTCACCAGAGCTATTAGACAGGAGCTGGGGCACTCCCCCTGTGGAACCAAACGCGCACAGATCTCGCTCAATCTCGGACGTCTTATCATTTAGTACGGTATCTGTTTTACATTTTCATTCCATCCGTGTGAGGGCGCTGCGTTTTAAACAGCCTCAGCTCGGATGAATTAGCTGTGATTAGGTCTTAACAAACGCGACCTGAATAGCGAGGTAAGCGGATTAGCGGGACACAACGCCTACACATTACTGTGACAACAGTATCAATCTTCCACTGTCACAACGTGATGTTAATTGCGTATTACTAAGGTGGTCGTAATTCAAGAGTACTTGTAAAGACTAACCGTGTCCACAGCAGCGCATAATCCGGGTTGCTCCATGACCTTCCGTCCTGACCTTTCCAAACAGCGAAGTTGACAATTCCAACGGTTGCGTTGATAACTGTTGTTTCGACGGAGTCGCCTGTCGTGATGATGGTGCCCGCTGTCCATGTGGACTCCTCAAAGGTCTGGAAAGGGTGCGACAAGGTCACCATTACTGTCGCTGTCGCTGTCGCTGTCGCTGTCGCTGTCGCTGTCGCTGTCGCTGTCGCTGTCGCTGTCGCTGTCGCTGTCGCTGTCGCTGTCGCTGTCGCTGTCGCTGTCGCTGTCGCTGTCGCTGTCGCTGTCGCTGTCGCTGTCGCTGTCGCTGTCGCTGTCGCTGTCGCTGTCGCTGTCCGACGGGCGTTGTCGGCGTCGGCGTCGGCGTCGGCGTCGGCGTCGGCGTCGGCGTCGGCGTCGGCGTCGGCGTCGGCGTCGGCGTCGGCGTCGGCGTCGGCGTCGGCGTCGGCGTCGGCGTCGGCGTCGGCGTCGGCGTCGGCGTCGGCGTCGGCGTCGGCGTCGGCGTCGGCGTCGGCGTCGGCGTCGGCGTCGGCGTCGGCGTCGGCGTCGGCGTCGGCGTCGGCGTCGGCGTCGGCGTCGGCGTCGGCGTCGGCGTCGGCGTCGGCGTCGGCGTCGGCGTCGGCGTCGGCGTCGGCGTCGGCGTCGGCGTCGGCGTCGGCGTCGGCGTCGGCGTCGGCGTCGGCGTCGGCGTCGGCGTCGGCGTCGGCGTCGGCGTCGGCGTCGGCGTCGGCGTCGGCGTCGGCGTCGGCGTCGGCGTCGGCGTCGGCGTCGGCGTCGGCGTCGGCGTCGGCGTCGGCGTCGGCGTCGGCGTCGGCGTCGGCGTCGGCGTCGGCGTCGGCGTCGGCGTCGGCGTCGGCGTCGGCGTCGGCGTCGGCGTCGGCGTCGGCGTCGGCGTCGGCGTCGGCGTCGGCGTCGGCGTCGGCGTCGGCGTCGGCGTCGGCGTCGGCGTCGGCGTCG
>OZ024866.1:34944173-34964173 GCA_964017155.1 Oasisia sp. SBJ-2009 | reverse complement strand
GGTTTGCACCGACCTGCACATACGGGACGACATACGGCATCTAATGGTTTGCACAGGCCTGCGCATACTTGTGATGTTATACAATAAAATATAAACATGCTATATCAGACCGACAGCCCAAATACGTTTGGTGAAATGTTATGATTCGTGACGAATCAATCGTTCACCCTCTGACGAATCGTCGACGTGACCGGTGAAGTCATACTGACGGTGTAGTACTGATATTTGTAACTCCGCGCCCGTTGGGCAAGGACCTTACTGGAAATTATCCCAGCTCCGACAGCTCGCTATACGGTAATTTGAGTGAGAACGCGGCGATTTGAAGGACAGCGCTGCGATTATTATCAATATTTAACGGTTACATTCTAAAGTCGGTTCTGCTTCGTCTAAACATAGATGTGTTTTCAGTATATTATGATAGATGTAATATATACTGTATAACATCAATGCGCGCGCGCGCACACACACGCACACGCACACGCACACGCACACGCACACGCACACGCACACGCACACGCACACGCACACGCACACGCACACGCACACGCACACGCACACGCACACGCACACGCACACGCACACGCACACGTACACACAAACAAACAATATGAAAACAGGTGGCGCACTCCCTTATTGTGGTTACAATATAAGACACTATTTGATGAAAACCGGTGTTGTCTTAGCGTCAAACTTCTCCAGACTCAGAATCCCAAAACAAGCGGAAAAGGTTTACACAAATGAACACATGACGCAAGGATTCTTCAGGCGGACACAAGAAAGGTGGGATACACCTGGTAGAAGGTCTGAAGACTTTGAAGACCTGTTTTTGGCGGGTTATGTCTCATAAGAGACGATGGGCATAAGTTATAGTAACGTCACCTCAGTCATTATATAAGTACGTTAATCATAATTCAATACTCCGGAAAACAACATACGTTCCTGCGACAGGACTGGGAACACGAACCCAAAACTACCGATTTACACACATATATTCCGCCATTGAATGGTTATAGCGGACGACATCTGATGCAAGCAATGAGTCTTGTTACCGCACTGGAACTGTCAAAATAATCTAAACCAAGAATCTACACTATAAAGAGTCGGTCTCTATTCACAGCATTGACGTGGTCACACTATTAAATTGCATAACACCAAAAACATTGAAATAAACTACTTGACTTACCAACGATCGCCCATCCCAGCAACACGAGGGAGAGAGAGATTAGAATCCTCATGTTTACCCGCAGGAACTGTCCGGAGTTTGTCTAGCAGTGAGCACAACGGGCGAGTCATATGAGACATCTGTGTCTGTAGTCGTCGTAACGTGGCTGTTTAACTAAATGGATCGTTCATTGGTACAGTTCCTTGGTGTTTGTTGAACTTGTTGACCACGACAGGCACACCGGCCTTACACGAACAGTCGTGCGAATAACAACGCTTATCTCAGGACAACGATTGCGTCTTTAGAATAGCACAACGTGTGTGTGTGTGTGTGTGTGTGTGTGTGTGTGTGTGTGTGTGTGTGCGTGCGCGAGCGGGTGTGCATGTGCGTGAGTGAATTCCTGTGTGTGTGTGTGCGCGTGCGTGCGTGCGTGCGTGCGTGCGTGCGCGCGCGGGAGCATATGGAGACATATTTGCAAGTATTTCTTAATAAAAATTATATCGTTGTTATAAATACAAAATTAATGTAACTGAAAACAAAAGTCGATGCAGTCGTGGGCAATTGAAGGCACCCGCGTGACAGTTATATCACAAGTAGTCGTTGCTGATGCTGATGTTTTCCAAGACGCTCTCTAACTAAGACAAGTAACCGTATGTCGATGACGCGATCCGCAACAGGTGAAAGTAACTTTATTTTGGAAACTGTTTTAATGAAATAGTTGGCGGTGTGCCGAATACCTCACGAGGCGACTTCAAACCTTCGTGGTTCGACGTCTGCACAACACCTCACGTCTCGCGACGTCTAACGGCCACTCGTTGAGGCGAATCCTTCTCTCGTAGACGACTCTCGTTGACAAGGTGTTGCTTAATCATCATCAGCTACATTTATAATTACAGATTACTTTACCAAGGCGTATTTTACACCGTGTGCCAATAACGACATTTATCGTAAATTATACAAAAGTACGCAGCAGTTAGTATCAATAACAATAGGTATTACAGAGTGATACCAATCTTCTCAGGTCGCTACTGTTCTTCAGCACTGATACAGCCACGCTGTCGTATGCGTGATTATTGCCAGTGAATAAATACAGCTAATCGACAAACATGAATACGAAATAGTGCTTAGTTAATACTACGTTATATAACGCATGCACTTAATGAAGAATTCATAAGCGTGGGTCGGTGGGTCGAGCGGGCGGGCGGGCGGGCGGGCGGGCGGGCGGGCGGGCGGGCGGGCGGGCGGGCGGGCGGGCGGGCGGGCGGGCGGGCGGGCGGGCGGGCGGGCGGGCGGGCGGGCGGGCGGGCGGGCGGACGGACGGACGGACGGACGGACGGACGGACGGACGGACGGACGGACGGACGGACGGACGGACGGACGGACGGACGGACGGACGGACGGACGGACGGACGGACGGACGGACGGACGGACGGACGGACGGACGGACGGACGGACGGACGGACGGACGGACGGACGGACGGACGGACGGACGGACGGACGGACGGACGGACGGACGGACGGACGGACGGACGGACGGACGGACGGACGGACGGACGGACGGACGGACGGACGGACGGACGGACGGACGGACGGACGGACGGACGGACGGACGGACGGACGGACGGACGGACGGACGGACGGACGGACGGACGGACGGACGGACGGACGGAAACGTTGACACACACACACACACACACACACACACACACACACACACACACACACACACACACACACACACACACACACACACACACACACACACACACACACACACACACACACACACACACACACACACACACACACACACACACACACACACACACACACACACACACACACACACACACATTAGTTAAATCTTTTACATTACACGTCGATGCTTGCTCATGCTAAAGACGAGCAACAGAACTTATAAATGGAGTCTTCCCTAACGGCGTGGCGAGAAAGACGTAAATGAGTCGGGCTGGGCTCTGCCGTAGACGGACCTGCGTGTCCTGCCGTGATGACCAACGTAGAAGACCACTGACCACGCCGCTGTTACATCACCGCTCCGTGGGCTGATACTGTGCCAAGACCATTGTACATTGTCTCTGGTCAGTTAAATAGTTGATGACATCACAAATACAACGTATTGGCGGCCATTAAATGTACCCAAACGGGGTGTAATTATCCTGGCGAGAAAATCGCACCAAAGAACAGCTCACGACGGAGGAGTCATTGGAGACGTAACTCGCCTCACCGCGTAAACAACTTCGATAGAATATATGTAGGGTATAGTTCTGTCCGCCGACCGTGTCGCATTGTTAGAGCGTTATAACTGAGCAGGTTTAAACACAGTCTAATCCCAGACAGCGATTTGAAGATATTAGTGTGCGTTATTTATACATTATTTCACATACAATGATCATACGCACTAAAGTGTTATACAATTTAGACTTCTTCTTCCAAATACTGGACTGGACCCTTACAGTGCGTTACAAGTCCAGCGAAGCTAACAAGTTCGCGTTGGGGTGCGGCCTTATGTTCTACAATCTACAGTGTTGTTTTCTAACGGTGTGTGTTTAGAAAAAGGAATGCACACATGTGTTAATAATAACATTGTGTCAAGCTGAGTGACAACTGTGCTGACTAAATTATACGGTCCGGACATGTGGCGTTGGTTCTTTATATTAGTTGTGACAACAACCGCTGTGCGTTGTGTGGAAGACAACGTTGGTGGCGTTGTAGCTTTTATATTTTTGTGGGCGTTAAAAACCATTCGGTTGACGTTTCTGCCCATACATGAGTCAGTCGTTGTCATTAGTTACCATTAAGTCCGTTAGCGCTTCACGCTGAATCTCATATTAAATACATCGACGATTATGAGCAAAAGGATTTTCAGCAAAGTTGTTTGTCGCAAATTAACACGAGGCAAACAAGTTTTGTGGCATGTTTTGAGGGCGAGCGCACATCACGGACTGCCGTACGCCATATCCGTGGCAGTGATTTAAACAAACGTAATATTTTAATATATTGAACGACATTTTTAGCACTTCTTCACAATACTCACTACAGGAGAGTTAACGAACAGCCTGTGATATTTATACCATAAATGCTTTGTGTTTCGCTGCACACTGACTTACATTTATTGCGCAAGCGCGGAGACGTCTCCCGGATAGATCATAACGCCCGGGAAAATGTAAGAGCGACAACGTTTGGGAAGCAGTTAGCGATGAGCGCATTTAAAACATGCAGTAGATGTTTATTACAACTACTAAAGGCAAGTTCAAACATGTCGGCACTAGCATAATGTTTCTCGGAACGACTGATTCGTTTGCTGCTCAAAATAATCTGTTTGGATAGTATTATCCTAAAGCAATTTATGTGTTTGCCTCATCATTGCACGCCAGGTGTCGCTGCTGCTGGTTACATCAGCAACCGCCATCACTATCCTTGGCACATTCCGTTGCTACACTCCTCTTTAAAGCTCAGCTAAAGAAATCGCTCACGACGAATGTGGCCGACCTCCGGTCATGTGATATAATTATGGGTGATTTCAGCCACACGCTGTTCGCGTTACATGGACCGTTTGGTACATAGAAGCAGATATTCGAATACACAAAACCGTTCAGCCGCTCGTGCGCTTGGGCGGACGGGTCGTTGTACTGGAATCACCAGGTATTGTGTATCCGCCTTCAAAGCGGGGCTCTAAACAGTTGTATTGTTCTCAGGTGAGCGAAGTCAGTTAACTAATTCGACTACTCGAATACATGAATCCGTTCAGCTACTCGTGCGATTATACACATGAATTCTCAGACATTGTTTATACGTCTTCAAATTGGAGCGGGTATTTGTACCGTTCTCTCGGCTAGTTCGACTTAGTCTCGCCTAAACGACTGTCGCTCAGCTACGTAACTTCGCCGAGACGATTAAAGGGGCTAAAGTATGCTGCCACCTCACGAAGCCTGGGTAATCGAAGCTAGTTCGGCTCAGCTAACTTCCACACCAGGGGCTAGTTTGGCATGGCAAACTGAGCTCGCTTGCGAGAATAGTTATAATCAAGCCCAATATCCCAAAGACGAGCGAGTCTAATGTCAGACCTATGTGTATATAAAGCAAAATATGTATATGATGTAAATTACTAATTAACCAAGATAACACCATCACCCAGTCCTTGGGTTTTACGGCGTCGTTGAACTCACTTAGCTGAGAAGATCGGCATCAAATAATTATTAAATCTTAGGATATTAATACCGGCCGCCCATGCGATTAGCGAATGTGCTTGTTACGCTTTGTTTGCGTAGGAAAACATTCACTGTCACGTGGCATTACTTTCGTCGTTAATTAGTCGTTAAACGTTGCATAACCATTATGGTTAACCAACATACCCCCGCAGTATACCGGGACATTAGAGCCAGCTTATGCCATTTGAACAACCAGCCCCACCAGTCGGCGCCACTCGACACAGCTGACCGCAAGCGACATCTCAACATCCGCGCAGGTGTTGCCCAGTTCTAACTAGCCTCGGTTACCCAGACTCCGTGAGGTGGCAGCACTTTTAGGCCCTCTCAACTACGCCTGGGACAGTATATATTCTTAAGTTTCTACATCCGGGCAGCCTTACCCCAGAATAGGGTAGAGACGCTGATTGGCTCTCAGGCCAACTATGAAATAAAAATTTAAATAACGATATAGTTTTACAAGATGATAATATCATTTGAAAAGTATTCACCATTGAACTTATAGTAACACAACAGTAAGTAAAAATTCAAATTTACCGTTGTTTATAAAATAAGAATTACGGCAGGATTAACCAGTATCCGTGAGGTGGCAGCATTGTCTAGCCCGACACGGATAGCATACAAATTAAATAAGGAAACCTTTTGATTAAATAATGCTGTATTATAAAAACTATTAAAAATTAAACTTATATTAACCCAAAATAAATAGAAATACAAATTTTCAGTTGTTTATAAAAAAAAATATTACGGCAGTGTCCGTGAGGTGGCAGCATTTTATAGATCACGCGGATACCAAACAAAAGCCGGCAAATGTCACCAGACTGTCTTCTTGGCGTAGTTCCGCAGCCGACCGACAGTCGGTTAAGCGAGACTAAGTTCTAACCAGTTCTTCATTTAGTACAGTTATCCTAGTCTGATCTGAAGTATTTGTCAGTGGAAAGCTGTGCAGAGTCGTCCGCTGGTAAATGATGATATAAGCTTAAATTGGTTATCAATTTATTTCAATTTATTGAAAGTGTATTAGATCATAAAGCTAATAACCTGCAGAATATAAGAAATATTAGTTATTTAAAATAAACAAATATGGCAAGTTGTTACCAAATGTAATTGTTAGGATGGTGTATTCTTTGCTGACATGTTAATTACTTAATTATCATTGTTGTCACATATTTATAGGCTTGTCATTATTTTTGCCTATTTAAAACATCAAATTACAATTTAATGAACAAATATATGCTATTTTGGGTAACCTCTGTAATGGTAACAATAGGACATTTTCCAGTTCAATGAGCAGCTAGTAAATGGATATGTGGAGATGTATTAAAACTATTTCTATGGCTAAACACTCTTTCATTAGGTTTGGATTTAATTTGTGATTATTAATCATCTTAAAGCTTTCCCAGCCTTTATCTGGCATAAGTCAGCATACTAATTTTTAACAGCTATTCTGGTGTCTAGAACTTGGGAATGTTTAACATCAAAGATAAAATATGTCCACATTGGCATTATTAATGTTATATATTTAATTTTGAAATTTGATGTTTTGATTACCACTTAAAGATGTCGGGCAGTCAAAGCTTTCACATTGCAAACTTTGTTATGATCATAATAAAATAACTAAACACAGTTTGAGAGGCATTGTACCTTCAGTCATATGTGTTACAGTCATATGTGTTACAGTCATATGTGTTACAGTCATATGTGCTAGTCATATAATTATGTTATATTCTCTGTACATAATATTTAATAACAAATTAAAACCTAGATCTAGGAGCAGATACCCTCCTTTTGAAAAAGTTCCATTGTAATAAGATAAAATGATATTTATTTATCAAGTTCCTTGTTTGTGCTGTCAAATGTCTCATGGGATGAAGAGATTACATAGTTATCTGTTTCCCTGCATTGATTGTGCATTCCCCAGTTGATCCTGAAAGTGAGTTTGTTCTCATCATAATTCACATCTTCTGTTGCAGTCTCTGCACCCAACCTGCTGCAGCGCCTCCTGGTGGTGGGAGGCCTCACTAACAACACGACTGGAGACGGGAACATGAGCCACAACGTGTGCCAATACTGGGAGGAGGGGAGGAAGTGTTGGGAGTTGTTGGCAGAGCTCCCTCAGGTGAATTACAGGGTGTTTGACGTGTGTCAGGTCGCCTGTGACCAGCTGCTGCTGACAGGTGGGGATGTGGGTGGTGTGGCACAGGGCAGCTGCTGGTTGCTGCAAACGGTAACCAAAACATGGATCAAGTTTCCTCCGATGATAACTCCTCACTACTACCACCGCAGTGTCTTCCTGAGAGACCAGGTGTATGTGGTCGGTGGGTGGGATGTCAATGGGAAGGTGACGGGGTCTGTGGAGAGGTTTGACCTCAAGCGGCGTCAGTGGTCGGCTCTGTCTGACCTGCCACACCCAGTGTATGTCCCCGCAGCCACCAGCCACGGCCACAGTGTGTATGTGATCGGTGGCCATGATGCTGCTAATAAGGTTTTGTCATGCACACAGAGCTACGACTGCACAACAGAACAGTGGCTCACCCTGGCGGCCACTCCCAAGGTGTGTGACCTCGGTGCTGCTGTCAGCCTGGGGTCTGTAATATACCTGGTGGGAGGCGCCCAGCGGTCCTGTCTGCGGTATGCCCCGGCTGAGGACAGGTGGACAGAGCTTAGTGAGTCCCGCCTGGACCATGCCAATGCCCCGGCTGTCGTGTGGCAGGGTGGGGTGCTGGTGTCAGGGGATGGTCGTGGTGACAAGAAAGAAAAGTCAGCAGCGATCGAGGCGTACGATCCTGTGCGGAATGAGTGGACAGACTGGGTGACCACACTGAAGGTGCCACTGGACGGCCATCACATGTTCAGTGTCATCCTCTCTGGGGTCTGATGTCAGGCCACTTGTCTCCACACGCGTCAACACACGACTGACTGTGGTCTCCAGTCGACACTAACCTACACTTCCCTCCAAGTCTGTATATTACCACTAGTTTGACTCTCTGTAAGTGAAGCCCCTCCCAGTGGCTGGCGTCTGCTGCACTTTCTATCTTTATTCACATGCTCTCTACTACAAACTACTGCTGCACTAAATCACCAAAAGGTTGATATCTAGTGCCATTTACTATTGTCGGTGATGAGACGTTGTTGTCTGCCACTCCCCAGATGGAGCCACTGGATAATTATGTTGATGTTGCTATCTGTTGCACACAACACTGTCACCAGTTGTCATTCTATGACATGTGATAACTATATTTTATTTGTGTGTGACAATTTTAGTATATTTCTCACACATCCACTTGATATTTTACTGTTGTAGATATGGGGAGTGTGACTAGTTTAAATTATATATTATTTATGGATTAAGTGTGGCATCAATGCTCACTTCTGTTGATGTAATTGAAATAATTATATGTGATATGTAGTCTAACAGGTTTGTACAGAAATGTAACAGTGTAGATGATTTGCAACTGACCTCTGCATAGTGTAACTTACAGGACCAATTGTTTGATGAATTTGTTACAACTAACCCCCCGGACTGGGTCAGTAACAGACCTGTAACTTACAGGACCAATTGCTTGGTGAACTTGTTACAACTGACCCCCCGGACTGGGTCAGTAACAGGCCTGTAACTTATATGACCTTGTGAACTTGTAGTGTCAGTTGTGGAGTGGCTGGATTACGGGACTTTCAACTGAGAGAACTGGGTTTATTTGTTGAACCCTATGGGGTCGTGTCAAACCTTTGGCAATATCTGACTCTCAACCGAGAAAACTGGGTTTGAACTGTTATGTTGGACATGTGACAAGTTTGTTCACCCTACATTGCTCCAGTTCACTCAGTTGTACGACTGATACTTGGCCATGTGCAGTGTGGATATTTATGTACTAATAGTCATGGAGCATTAATTACAGCATGGCTGAATGCTTCCCAGAGATGTCCACCAGTTATTCCAGGGAGTAATGTGTCAACTGTCACTAACAATTCTGACGGCTGGATACTCTGGTGCGTCAGTCGCCTTTACTTCCTTTTTATTTGTTGCCACTGATCATTTTACTGGGACAGTGTGAGATCTGTAACACACAGATCAGTTGTTTGTTGGACTTAATTGTTACAACTGATCCCATCACAGGGACAGTGAGAGATCTGTAACATACAGTCAGTTGTTTGGTGGACTTAATTGTTACAATTGATAACAGGGACAGTGAGTGATCATATTTAGTTGACTGGTTGTATGATCGTCAAGCTATCAGAGTTTGTTTTGTTGCTGACTTGTGTTGAACTGTGTAAAACACTGTAATCAGATGTGTGAAACATTGTAATCAGATGTATGAAACATTGTAAATGGAGGCCGGGGAGATGTGGGGGTGTGTATGTTGGGATGGGGGTGTATGTGGAACAGTGGGAGTGGTGTGGGGTGGTTATGTATGGGTGGGGTTTGTGTGTGTGTATACAGATACGGATACTGATGAGAGAGCTGCTATTCGCAGATGACAGTGCACTGGTTGCACACTCTGCTGAAGAGATGCAGAATATAGTGGATGCTTTCTCCAATGCGTCAAAGAAGTTTGGCCTGAAGATTAACATCAAGAAGACCGAGGTGCTGTACCAACCCAACTCTACAAGAACCCGAGAGGAGGATATCATGGTTGATGGAAACAAGTTGAACTCTGTTCTGGAATTCACCTACCTCGGAAGCACTATATCAAGTGATGGATGCATTGACGATGAAATACAGAGGAGGATGGCCAAGGCTAGTGCATCTTTCGGCCGACTACGCCAGAGACTCTGGAACAACCACCATGTGTCCATGCGGGTTAAAGGCAAGATATACCGTGCAATCGTGCTGTCCACCCTCCTATACGGAGCCGAGGCATGGACAGTGTACAGACGACAGGTGAAAAAGCTGCATGCCTTCATGATGCGACATCTGCGATCGATCATGAGGATAACCTGGATGGACAAAGTGACAAACAAGGAAATACTCGAACGGACAGGGCTACCATCTATGGAAGATCTTCTGATCAGAAAGAATCTCCGGTGGACTGGACACCTCATGAGGATGTCACCAGACAGGCTACCAAAGCAGGTTCTCTACTCCCAACTGTCTTCTGGTCAGAGAAAGAGAGGGCGCCCTCGCCTCCGGTTCAAGGATACCATCAAGAGAAACCTGAAGCTGAGAGACATAAAGATCGACTCCTGGACATCACTCTCACAGCAGAGAGATAAATGGAGAGCAAGAGTCAAGTGATGGAAGCAGTCTTTGTCGCTTCGCGACCGACCGCATGATGATGATGATGATGATGTGTGTGTGTGTGTGTGTGTGTGTGTGTGTGTGTGTGTGTGTGTGTGTGTGTGTGTGTGTGTGTGTGTGTCTGTGTGTGTGTGTGTGTGTGTGTGTGTGTGTGTCTGTGTGTGTGTGTGTATGTCTGTGTGTGTGTATGTCTGTGTGTGTGTATGTCTGTGTGTGTTTATGTCTGTGTGTGTGTATGTCTGTGTGTGTGTATGTCTGTGTGTGTGTGCTTGTGTGTGCTTGTGTGTGGGTAACTGTGCATGTTGGGTGTTGGTGTGTGTGTGTGTGGGTGACTTTGTGAGATTTGGTGTGCGTGTTTGTTGATGTGTAGGTGGGTGGGTGGGTGTGGGGGGCTGTGTGTGTGTGTGTGTGTGTGTGTGTGTGTGTGTGTGTGTGTGTGTGTGTGTGTGTGTGTGTGTGTGTGTGTGTGTGTGTGAGTGAGTGTTTACAAGTGTTTATATCCATAAATGTTTGTGTATGTGTTGTATGCATGCCATGTGTTGTATGCATGCATGAATGCCAGGCATGGGGTAATTAACTTGTAAAATTATCTGATAAAATTACAATTAACTCATTGTGATTAGTTAAGTATATATATATATATATCATATTCGCTAACCTATTTTTTACATTATATTAAAATAATGAGTAACTTCAATGCACTTAACTTACTTTAAAATTGGAGTTGCATTCTGAGATAAACTACCATTTTTAATTTGTATGTAATGCTTTTGTAAACATTATTGACACAATTCTGGACGTTAAGTGCATCCAGTGGAATAGTAAATGTATAAGGTGCATATATCATTGTACATATTTTGAATATTGTATTTTGAATACTGTAGTTTAACATATTTATATTGTGTGAAAAATATGCTCATAAGCTGTTGAGGAGATTAATATAATTATGATTTATGGGACGTGGTGGTACAAAAACATGTGTAGTGTGAAAAGGGATTATCTCACAGTGAAGCTAACCGTTAATTTCTAGTATATTAACTAAACTGGTTAGTTATTTTTGTGTGATTCATATATATTTTGCTCGTGACAATCAACAAAATTTACTGTGAAAGATTAACTAACCAAGATATATAAATGCATAAAACACATAGATGTTTTAAATAATCGTATCAGAAAAACCTGCTAAACCAAATTGCAGTGCACTCAGTAAAAGGTTTTACAAATAGACAGATGTGTAGGAAAATTATTTATGAGGTAATTTTCATGTATTTATACAATGCATGTTGAAAGCTCCCACCTTGTAAGATATAGTATAACGTTTTACCCAATACTATAACCTTATTATTTTAATATATTCTAATTGGATTAAATTAAATATCTAACAGAATTAATGATATTTGTTTTAGTATTAGTTAGTTTACGTTAATTAATGGTTGTAATTAGGCCATGCCTGGAGCATGCATGCATGTGTGGATGCGTGTACGTGTGCACATTGTGTGTATGCATGCGTGCGTGCGTGCGTGCGTGCGTGCGTGCGTGCGTGCGTGCGTGCGTGCGTGCGTGTGTGTGTTTGCATGTGGAATGGATTGTGCATGTCAACAACACGCGTGTATGTGACGAGTGAGAATGTTTGGAGGGACATATCTAGGATGAACTGTCTGTAACGCATGTGTCGTGTAGGGTCAATGTGCCTGTTGTCGGAAAGTCCCATTTGTCAGATAACATCTTGACTTAAAACCCCAGTTAATTTATATAATGAGTGGCGCCGCCTAGTGCATCACTTCTACGAATTTGTGTGGTGTCGTGGTGACGTCACTCAGACTTTATCTTCGACAACCGGCACATTTGCCCTGCGCTGCTTTGTACATGTGCGTGAACTTCACTGTGAAGTGGGTGTATGTGTTTTTGTTTTAGGAATCCGACTGCGTTTTGTCTTTGAATGTTATTGTGTATGACACTTTCATTTCCAGAAACCCATGTATTCTACTGTAATCATGTAGTGTACGTACTAAAAGTGAACATCATATGGAAATAAAATTAATTATTCACAACTGTTATAAAATGTGTTGTTACTCTGATGTTTTTTGTTATCAATAACAAACATTATGATACCCGTGCAGTACCTGCAATAGTGGTCATATCATAATGAAGTTATTAAAGTCAAACAATTAACTGTAACTGTCCGAGACAATTGACAAACAAACTGACATTCATACATCACAAGAGGTATGCACGCACGCACACATGCAGGGATAAATGTACATACGCACACACCCGCACGCACGCACGCGCATACGCACACATACACACACATACATACAAACACAACCACGCACATACACACAAACAAGCAAACAAACACTTAAGAACATGGACATCGACAACAGAATCAACTGTATAATAATCAAACAATTATGTTTAACGGTGACGAAGGTAGGACTATAAAACATAATAGGCAACCTAAACGTTGATACGTCTTGTCTTAAGTATTGTTTCGTGGCAATGACGTGCTGTTATGGTAACCACGTGACGTAATGACCCCACGTGATGACAGTCTCCATGCTCTCTTGTTCTCATACTCCACGAACGCAGCAATGTGGTATTATGTTAGTTCTTCTCGTTGGATCGCACCACTGTTGCAGTTTATTTTCCAAAACGACACCAAACGCGCTGTCTGTCACGTGTCTTTGTATTTTACTTTGCTAGCTGATTCCGATACTCTTTAGCTCACCGGCCTAGACGTGACACATATTTAAGAGTAGTTTCTGTTGTTGTTCTGTGTCAGGGGATGTTTTGTTTTGAGATCCCCAACCCCCGTGTCACACGTCTTAGTGCTGACACGTAGAGGTTTACCCCAGTGAGAGAAATAGACCGATATCGTAAATTGGAATTTTGCATTTAACTTCCTCAGTAGTCGCTGCCGTTGACATCATTTCGCACATGTCACGAGCTGTGAAACATTGTTGCCGCTAAACAAGCACCGTATTTGTTGTCCGGTACCGTCTCGTGCAAAGACCTGTGTCATTCAATAACGTGGACTAACTGTTTAATATCTCAAATTTATAACGTTCGTTGTGAATGAATATTTTATTAAAGTACAGTATAATCCGATTATTATCATTAAGTGTTTTATTATTTTTATTGAAAATCGACCGTGTCCCAAATGCTTAATACGGTGTGAATAAACCATACTTGTCATTCGCACTTGAGAGGTAATCACATAAATTATCAGGTAAGGCATACTTCAATTATCAACAGCGATGGTGTCCAAAGTACGGTTTGTGCATGGTGCCGGATGCGATAATACCCTCAGATAATTTACCCAGACAATGTTTCATTGTGCGCTACTTATTGTGTTGGTATCACCACATGAAATACACTGTCAATTAGGCTAACTATCAATAGCTATATAATAACACCTTTCCTTGAACTGATACAATTATGCACCATGAAGCATCCTGTCACCCGTAGATTACATTTCTTGCTCAGAAACTACCACACTTGATAACCGCAGGGAAATGTGTATAACTTGATAAAGAACAACGTAATGCACTGACACCGCTATATCTAACTCGAATAAACGTTTTGACCAGAAACTCACAACACACTGTGCGCTGTGTATGTCCGGTCCACACAGCCAATGCAGCGGTCTCA
The DNA here is from genome assembly GCA_964017155.1 of Oasisia sp. SBJ-2009. Lineage (NCBI taxonomy): Eukaryota > Metazoa > Annelida > Polychaeta > Sabellida > Siboglinidae > Oasisia > Oasisia sp. SBJ-2009. The sequence goes on along the minus strand of OZ024866.1, from coordinate 34,949,892 downwards.
ACACAGGTACACGACAAGGCACACGTGTCGTTGTATGTGGACATGTTGGGACTTTCCTGGATTTGTGGAGCCTCCCAGTCCCGATATATAGGCTAAGCTTTTGGGTTGCGTTTAAAATACCCAAGAGCTCCCTACATTCGTCTACCGATGTCATCATCCGAGACAGCGAAACACCACCGGAAAGGGTTGTGACGATGTCAAGGTCCGAGACATGGCGGCGAGACAGTGAGACGAGATGAGTGTGATATAACAGCGTGACGAGACAGCGTGATATAATAGCGTGACAAGAGAGCGTGATATAACAGCGTGACAAGAGAGCGTGATATAAGAGCGTGACAAGAGAGCGTGATATAACAGCGTGACAAGACAGCGTGACGAGACAGCGTGATATAACAGCATGACAAGACAGCGTGATGTAACAGCGTGACAAGAGAGCGTGATATAAGAGCGTGACAAGAGAGCGTGACGAGACAGCGTGATGTAACAGCGTGACAAGACAGCGTGATATAACAGCGTGACAAGACAGCGTGATATAACAGCGTGATGAGACAGCTTGGTGACATCGTGAGGAGACATTGCGACGTGACATCGTGAGGAGACATTGCGACGTGACATCGTGAGGAGACATTGCAACGTGACATCGTGAGGAGACATTGCGACGTGACATCGTGAGGAGACATTGCGACGTGACATCGTGAGGAGACATTGCGACATGACAGCGTGAGAAGAAAAAGCGACGAGACTTCGTGACGAGACAGTGCAGTGATATATGAAGTTTACAAAACAAATTATCTATCAGTGTTAGAGTTGTTCTAGTAAATCTAGTGGGTAGGGTTATTTAAGGATACAAATTATGCGATATTAAAGGGTCAGAGAAGTTAGTAAACACGTCATTTTCACTTAGTTTAATACTAAAAGATTTGTATTGACCTATTTTTAGAAGGTTTTCATGCCAAGTAGTGGCATGAGAAACTATATGTTAAAACGTTTAAATGTGTATGGAGCTAGTATGAATTTTAGCGATATTTTTTATTTCACTGTATTACCAGTACAAATCGCCTAAGAATAATAAGCACACATCTGGCACGATGTTTACTTCTGACACAAGATCACTGTCAGCCCGCAACACCGGAACAGATGCAGTGGAACAGTGAGAATTGAGAACTGGGAAAATCGCTCGAAAACAATTCAACTCGGAAGATATGTTGAGAGAAGGTTTATTTGACAAACCATTTACGTGGCGCGCCGTCTTCTCTCGAACACTGAAACAGGAAAACGACGGGCAATAATTAACAACTGTTTTAAGGGAAACGACGCCCAATAATTAACAACTATTTTAAGGGAAAAGGCGCACACTTATTAACAACTGTTTTAAGGGAAGCGACGCACAATTATTAACAACTGTTTTAAGGGAAACGACGCGCAATTATTAACAACTGTTTTAAGGGAAACGGCGCATAATTATTAACAACTGTTTTAACGGAAACGACGCACAATTATTAACAACTGTTTTAAGGGAAATGACGCTCAATTATTAACAACTGTTTTAAGGGAAACGACGCACAATTATTAACAGCTGTTTTAAGGTAAACGGCGCATAATTATTAACAACTGTTTTAAGGGAAACGACGCACAATTATTAACAACTGTTTTAAGGGAAACGACGCTCAATTATTAACAACTGTTTTGAGGGAAACGACGCACAATAATTAACAACTGTTTTAAGGGAGACGACGCACAATTATTAACAACTGTTTTCAGGGAAACGACGCACAATTATTAACAACTGTTTTCAGGGAAACGACGCACAATTATTAACAACTGTTTTCAGGGAAACGACGCACAATTATTAACAACTGTTTTCAGGGAAACGACGCACAATTATTAGCAACTGTTTTCAGGGAAACGACGCACAACCATTAACAACTGTCTTAGAGTATTTAATTTGTTTTTCCTTATTCCTTTATGTTTTCATATATACGACTTATTAAGAGACAGCCTCCCCCGGTTTTCCGATGTCGAGATTCATGATTCGCAGCGAGCGGGAGACTTGTGGAAGGGGAAGTGGTCTTGAAGCTGTGTCGTTCTCAGCACCCAACTTTAGTTTCTATCCCTTGCTCCCGACGTAACTTCCGAGACTATTAAAATATACCAGTTTAAAACGTAACTAACCATAACTGTTTTGTACTTCTAACCCTGCAGCAATTGATTCCATTTCTAGCTGTATTGATGCGGAGCAGCAATTTTACTATCATAACAATTAGACTGGTACAAACTATTTATTCCCGTCGTCTGATTTGTTCTAACGATGACGAATTCCACCCTAGTGGTGGTGACTTAGCTAAGAACTCGGACACATTGGATCAGTCGGGGAGGCGCAAACACAGTCTGACATTAGTTGACCATTAATTGTCAAATGGACCCTGGGTCTATGCCTCTAAAGACACAATATCCGTCGCTCTTGTGGGTGATTTCAAATTAAACCCGCTATGCCTACTGTGCAATGCTCAGTGTGTCTCGCAGTCCTCGATTACCATAGTCTCGCTTAACCGACTGTCGGTCGGCTGCGGAACTACGCCGAGAAGACAGTCTGGTGAGTCAGTCGCCTTTTGAATATCTATCCGCGTGATCTATACAATGGTGCCATCTCACGGACACTGGTTAATCCTGCCGTAAATTTGAACTGTATTTCTATTTATTTTGTGTTAATATAAGTCTAATTTTGAATTTTTTTTATTATTATTATTTTTTATTATATTTTCATTATTTGATAAAAAAGGCATCCTTATTTGTGTGTTATTCGCGTGGGACCAAACAATGCTGCCACCTCACGGATACTGATTAATCCTGCCGTAATTCTTATTTTATAAACAACTGTACATTTGAATGTTTACTTATTTTTGTGTTAATATAAGTTCAATATGCAGAACGTCTCTTTCCCCAGGCAGAGTTGGGGGGCTGAAAAGTGCTGTCACCTCACGGAGCCTGGGTAACCGAGGCTACGATTACCCAGGCTTCGCGAGGTGGCAGACTGTTATCCATATGACCGTGTTTGAAACGACAAATTAAATATGGATACACTTGTTATCAGATAATACTATATTATAAAACCTCTTAAAAATTTAACTTATATTCACACAAAATAAACAGAAAGACAAATTTGCAGTTGTTTATGAAACAGGAATTATGGCATGATTAACCTCGATTACCCAGGCTCCGTGATGCGGATACCAGGGACCAAACTGCCCTCTCGGCGAAGTTACGCAGCCGAGCGCCAGTCGGTTAAGCGAAGCAACACGGATACGTGTTCATTACCATCAGGATTGCCGTGGACGTCTAACAGCCGCCTTCCTCCTGGCAGCACTTGTAGACTTTATCCCAGTAGGCCTTCGTAAACGGACTTATGCAGCCGTTCGGGCCACCGTTGTGGACGCGCGCGTAGTCCTCGCAAGTGGCGATGTCCTTGCCGGCCCTACGGGCACAGGCGTCGGCGTAGCGGTCCATGTACGCTCGCACACACCGCGCCGAACACCGCATCATCTTCGTGCATTCCTCAAAACCTGATCGATGATGTGATCGTAGATTAGTAATTACGCATGACGAAGCACAGCCGTCATTGCGTCAATCAGTATTAGGTTGATGAAATGTGACACAACCTATTGGTCGTCGGATAAATGGGCCGAAGGATAGGTTTTAGGCTGGAGACGGATGGATACGAAGGTTAATATAGTCATCAGTTGCTAGAAACATAGACAGATTTAGAGCCGTGTATACATACAAGTATATGAGTATCGTTCACACATATATGTGTTGTATACATGCATACACACACACACGCACGCACACACGCACGCACGCACGCACGCACGCACACACACACACACACACACACACATGGATTCATGCATACATACTTACACACATGCATGTGTTCATACATATATACGTTACATACATACATGCATATACATAAATAATGTTGAAAGCTTGTAAAATGTCACCGATATCTAAAAAGTAAATATAAATTATGCAGTTCGTACTTCTGCCAGGCGTGTGGGCATCGACCCAGTACGGTTTTTTTATCCGGAACGGGCCGCAACTCATAGAACCACCGATCATTTGGCACTTATTGTAGTGTTGTTTGCATCCTTCCACCTACAATTGGCAACATAAAGTCAATCTGGAGGAGAGACAAGTAAACACATGCCGCGTAGTGTTGCATGCACCCTTCCAGTTACAGTTGGCGAAATAACGACAACCAGAGAGCGAGGGCGAGGGCGAGGGCGAGGGCGAGGGCGAGGGCGAGGGCGAGGGCGAGGGCGAGGGCGAGGGCGAGGGCGAGGGCGAGGGCGAGGGCGAGGGCGAGGGCGAGGGCGAGGGCGAGGGCGAGGGCGAGGGCGAGGGCGAGGGCGAGGGCGAGGGCGAGGGCGAGGGCGAGGGCGAGGGCGAGGGCGAGGGCGAGGGCGAGGGCGAGGGCGAGGGCGAGGGCGAGGGCGAGGGCGAGGGCGAGGGCGAGGGCGAGGGCGAGGGCGAGGGCGAGGGCGAGGGCGAGGGCGAGGGCGAGGGCGAGGGCGAGGGCGAGGGCGAGGGCGAGGGCGAGGGCGAGGGCGAGGGCGAGGGCGAGGGCGAGGGCGAGGGCGAGGGCGAGGGCGAGGGCGAGGGCGAGGGCGAGGGCGAGGGCGAGGGCGAGGGCGAGGGCGAGGGCGAGGGAGAAACAGAGAGAGAGAGAGAGAGAGAGAGGGAGAGAGAGAGAGGGAGAGAGAGAGGGAGAGTCAGAGGCAGAGGCAGAGGCAGAGTCAGAGGCAGAGGCAGAGGCAGAGGCAGAGGCAGAGGCAGAGGCAGAGGCAGAGGCAGAGGCAGAGGCAGAGGCAGAGGCAGAGGCAGAGGCAGAGGCAGAGGCAGAGGCAGAGGCAGAGGCAGAGGCAGAGGCAGAGGCAGAGGCAGAGGCAGAGGCAGAGGCAGAGGCAGAGGCAGAGGCAGAGGCAGAGGCAGAGGCAGAGGCAGAGGCAGAGGCAGAGGCAGAGGCAGAGGCAGAGGCAGAGGCAGAGGCAGAGGCAGAGGCAGAGGCAGAGGCAGAGGCAGAGGCAGAGGCAGAGGCAGAGGCAGAGGCAGAGGCAGAGGCAGAGGCAGAGGCAGAGGCAGAGGCAGAGGCAGAGGCAGAGGCAGAGGCAGAGGCAGAGGCAGAGGCAGAGGCAGAGGCAGAGGCAGAGGCAGAGGCAGAGGCAGAGGCAGAGGCAGAGGCAGAGGCAGAGGCAGAGGCAGAGGCAGAGGCAGAGGCAGAGGCAGAGGCAGAGGCAGAGGCAGAGGCAGAGGCAGAGGCAGAGGCAGAGGCAGAGGCAGAGGCAGAGGCAGAGGCAGAGGCAGAGGCAGAGGCAGAGGCAGAGGCAGAGGCAGAGGCAGAGGCAGAGGCAGAGGCAGAGGCAGAGGCAGAGGCAGAGGCAGAGGCAGAGGCAGAGGCAGAGGCAGAGGCAGAGGCAGAGGCAGAGGCAGAGGCAGAGGCAGAGGCAGAGGCAGAGGCAGAGGCAGAGGCAGAGGCAGAGGCAGAGGCAGAGGCAGAGGCAGAGGCAGAGGCAGAGGCAGAGGCAGAGGCAGAGGCAGAGGCAGAGGCAGAGGCAGAGGCAGAGGCAGAGGCAGAGGCAGAGGCAGAGGCAGAGGCAGAGGCAGAGGCAGAGGCAGAGGCAGAGGCAGAGGCAGAGGCAGAGGCAGAGGCAGAGGCAGA
>OZ024866.1:34909173-34936673 GCA_964017155.1 Oasisia sp. SBJ-2009 | reverse complement strand
CGAAATGTATCTAGAAGGAGACGAATAAAAACGAATTATGACGCACACACTGCGACGGGCGGACAATGTCGTGACGTACAACTAGTGGCGTCTGTGACGTGCGGATGACGTCACCGTATGGTGACATTTGTTTGACACTCATAACATTATGGATCACGTAATGCCGGGATATTTTCATTACGTAACTCGTACGGAACGTCTGGTGATTTATTTATTTATTTAAATAAATAAAATAGGTTATCCCGCTTTACCTATCAGTCTAAAACTACTGTTTTAGCTCTACCGACGATATTGATATTTAACATTACAAAAACCGGTATACAAAATTGTATGGTATGTCAATGTTGTAACCTTGCGTCTCCTTGTGCATTCAAACATACAACATTTGTAATTAAATAAAACTGAAATAACCAAGTTTTACAACATAGAATGACCGCTACTTTGCATATAGGCCTATCAGTCGACGTAAACCAACCAATCAAAACGTTGCATTTAATATTCCTCCTCTAACCACGTTATACTTACCATAATACTGAACCGTCAACACAATTCAACCAATCAAAACGTTGCATTTAAAATTCCTCTCCTGACCACGTGACACTTACCATCCTGCAGAGTCGATATAAAACAACCAATCAAAACGTCACATTAAAAAACGTAAATGACCACGTGACACTTACGCAGGCACTTGCACGTTTCAGTATTCCAGTCACAGTTCTTGCTTTTGTCGTTCCACCTCAGGCCCTGGGCGCACGCCCACTTGTACTGGCCGTTGCCGCAGACGACGTAGGCATTGCACGTGTGGCAAGACTGGTAGCTGCCGTCCTTGAGGCCGGCGCACGAACGCACACAGTGCCGGCCCGTGCTGACACACGTCTCGCCACCTGCAACGTTCGACGGTTCTTAAAGGGCAGCGAGAAGTTCACAATATTAACTTACATGTGTATACTATATTGGTTATGCATAGTAACTGTGCACAAATTAAGATCGTTAATAAACAATTAGTTGTAGTTTAACGTATCAAAACATCTTGAGACTTATGCGCCAGTGACATAAGCCACATCGTTTACGTCACGGGCGCATTGTTAACTGTGCATTAACTGTGCCCACATTTCGTTAATGAATAAATAAATGGGGAACAGGGGAAGAAAGGGTAGATGCAACCCTGGAACACATTTGGTTTTGCCCTCCACCTGTAAATCAGAAGTTAGGATAAGACAGCAGCGAAAACGTGTGACCGGCACACACACGCACGCACGCACGCACGCACGCACGCACGCACGCACGCACGCACGCACGCACGCACGCACGCACGCACGCACGCACGCACGCACGCACGCACGCACGCACGCACGCACGCACGCTCGCACGCAAGCACACAAACACACACACAATATATATATATGTATATATATATATATATATATATATATATATATATATATATGCATATATATATGTATATATATATATTTATATATATATATATATATATATATATATATATATATATATGCATATATATATGTATATATATATTTATATATATATATATATATATATATATATATATATATATATATATATATATATATATATATGCATATATATATATATATATATATATATATATATAAATATATACATATATATATGCATATATATATATATATATATATATATATATATATATATATATATATATATATATATATATATTATGTGTGTGTGTTTGTGTGCGTGCGTGCGTGCGAGTATATGCTCTATTATTATCATCATCATCATCATCAACATCACCATCACCCTCCCAACATTATCATCATAATTATCATTACAACAATTAACTTACAGATAAAGCAAACGAAAGAGCAGTTAGGACCTAACACGTTTATAATTTCTTTCAAATTCCGAAATCGTGCACTCGTGGCGCCCTCTACAGGTAGTGGATCTTACTAACTTCAATCGCGCAGGAGACAGACCGTGTAGAAAGGCAAAGCATATCAACAAGTCTTTAGTAACTAACTCTAAATAACTAACTCTGAATAACCGCCGGGTTTTCAAGTGTATCTTCAAATGGTAGACCAATTTCCAATGGTCTAAGAAAGCGAAAGAACACAGAAAAGGATTTACATGGATCTTGGCACCTGGGAGGATATATGGACCTTGGCACCAGGGAGGATATATGGACCTTGGCACCTGGGGGGATATATGGACCTTGGTACCTGGGAGGATATATGGACCTTAGCACCTGGATGATATATGGACCTTGGTACCTGGAAGGATATACGGACCTTGGCACCTGGCAGGATATGTGGACCCTGACACCTGGGATGATATATGGACCTTGGCACCTGGGAGGATATATGGACCTTGGCACCTGGGAGGATATATGGACCTTGGCACCTGGGAGGATATATGGACCTTGACACCTGGGAGGATATATGGACCTTGGCACCTGGGAGGATATATGGACCTTGACACCTGGGAGTATATATGGACCTTGGCACCTGGGAGGATATATGGACCTTGGCACCTGGGAGGATATATGGACCTTGGCACCTGGGAGGATATACGGACCTTGGCACCTGGGAGGCTATACGGACCTTGACACCTGGGAGGATATATGGAACTTGACACCTGGGAGGATATATGGACATTGGCACCTGGGAGGATATATGGACCTTGGTACCTGGGAGGATATATGGACCTTGGCACCTGGGAGGATATACGGACCTTGGCACCTGGGAGGATATATGGACCTTGGCACCTGGGAGGATATATGGACCTTGGCACCTGGGAGGATATATGGACCTTGGCACCTGGGAGGATATACAGGTACCCATACAATCCCCCAAAGTGATGATAGCCGATTCACGATGATAGCCGACTCACGATTATAACAGACCCACGAAGATAGCCGACCCACGACGATAGCAGACCCATGAAGATAAACAACCAATGACGATATTCGACCCATGACGATAGCTGACCCACGACGATAGCCGACTCACGATGATAACAGACCAGTAACGACAGCCGACCCACGTCGATAACCAGCCAATGACGATAGCCGGCCAATGACAATGGCAGACCTACGACGATAGCCGACCCCCGACGATAACCAGCCAATGACGACAGCCGACCCACGATGATAGCCGACCCACGATGATAGCCATCCCACGACGATAGCCGAGCCACGTTGATAATCATCCATTGACGACAGCCGACCCACGATGATAACAGACCAATGACGATAACCGACCCACGATGATAGCCGACCTACGATGATAGCCGACCCACGATGGTAGCCGACCCACGATGATAGCCATCCCACGATGATAGCCAACCCACGATGATAGCCGACCCACGATGATAGCCGGCCCACGATGATAGCCGACCCAAGATGATAACCATCCATTGACGACAGCCGACCCACGATGATAACAGACTAACGAAGATATCCGACCCACAACGATAACCGACCCACGACGATAACTTACCCACGCGATATCCGACTTACGACGACAATCAACCCATGACGACAGCCGACTTTCGATGATAACCGACCCACGATATAGCCGACCAACGACGCCAATAGCTGCCCCATCGTGAGACATCATATCTAGCCAGGAGAAGACGCTAACGTGCCATGTGCCCGGCACACACAAAGGCCCTTCCCCAAGTTAACTCTTTGAAGCCGTCGGCTGATGGACCTGGCCAGCAGGATAGTGAAATATCACGTTTAGCAGTCTATTCTTGAAGAACCAACGTGACAATAAACAGGTAAGTTCGTATAAAGCGCAGTGTTCAGCCCAACGCCGTCTGTGTCCAGTTGCTCATCCTACACAAATAAGGCAACGTGGAGTGAACACAATTGTTCAAGTTTAGATCTACTGCGCCACCGCATAGTACAGAACAAAACTCTACTTCTGACATATGGAAACCAGTTGTGAACGCGACCGTAGAGATTGGCGAACATCGGCTACAGGTTGAATTGAACAATCTCCACAGTTGTATGATGTATTTGCAAGTCAGCGAGATGATAGAAAGTTGATAAAAACAATTGACAGGGGGGGTATGGAGAGTTGTGAGCGGTGGTCGCGCGCTAGAGCGCCGGACTGTTAAAGGGATACTTCAATCAGTGAGAGATTCTCACCATTTACTTACATTTGTTTACTATATTAGTTGTGCATAGTAATTGTGCATAGAGATCGTTAATAAACAATTAATTACAGTTTAATTGTCCCAGAAACACTCCGTGTTGCATTCAGGGCGCGGCCATCTTGAGACTTATGCTCCAGTAACGTAAGCCGCTTACGTCATTGGCGCATGCACGTTCGAACACCCTACGTCTGTCCAATGGTATTTGATGTATCTAGTACGTCGCGGATTGGTTACGTCACAATCACAATTGTTAGCGAAGATTCCGCCAATCTTCACCTTTTTCAACAATGCGCCAGTGACGTAAACGACGTCACTGGCGCATAAGTCCCAAGATGGCAGCGCCATGAATCTAAGATAGCATGTTTTTGATACCATTAAACTATAACTAATTGTTTATTAACGATCTTTGTGCACAGTTACTAGGCACAATCAATGTAGTATACATATTAAGTTAATACTATGAACCTCTCACTGACTGGAGTATCCTTTTAGTCGTTGGGGACCGTGGTTCAATCCCACCTACCGCCGTTTAGAAATTTAGGCAATTTAGTTCACCCCACATTTGCCTGTGTCTTTTGGAAGAGACACTAAAAGCCGGTGGTCCCTTCTATCTGGTGTCTATGCCAGGAGAACTAAAATATCCCACACAGGGGGTAAATGTGTAACCTGTAGTGGACTCACAAATTCTAGAGAAGAACAACTCAAAAAACTAATGACAACAGTGGTCAGCAAGCTGGCCGAGGTCATTTAATGAAAAAGAAGAAGGAAGAAAAAGAAGAAGGAGAGAGAGAGAAATAGATAGACAGACAGACAGACAGACAGAAAGAAAGACAGACAGACAGACAGACAGACAGACAGACAGACAAACAGACAGACAGACAGACAGACAGACACACACACACACAGACAGACACACAGACAGACAGACACACAGACAGACATATTGAGAGGGCGAAAGAGATGGTGAAAGAGACAGAGGAGGGACAGAGAGAGGGAGGGAGAGAGAAAGGGAGAAAGGGAGAGGACAGTAGAACGAAATCATATAAAGAGGAACGTAGTTGGAAGCAGAATGAGACCGAACGCGGAGAAACCGACGGTCTGTAGTCGCTGGGCGACTAATGTTACCAAGCGAAAACAACACGATCCATCTTCCTCTCTAGAGTGAGTAACACGAGCACTAAGGCGTGGACTGGGACGACGATCGTCGCTGTTTCACGAGTGCATCTTCAACAAAAATCAAATCCCCACCACTGGTCACCTCGTGGTCAGTGGTCATCTAGCCCTAACTCTCTTACCTGCAGTCTTGACCGCAGCCAGGACGGCCGCAATCGCCAATACATAGTGTAAGTTCGTCCTCGCCGCCATGCCGGACACAGTCCGACTCGTCAACAGTGGCGTGTGTTGTGTTTATCTAGTCGTGTCACCGAGTCCTCCTGTTTTATCCGACCCGGCGACACGCCTCAGCGAACAAATCACTGGAGCGTGAATCGTTGAATAATTCGTCGAAACTGCATCCGGATCTATATCACTAGCAGCTGAAACCACACCATTTAGCAGCAGCTAAACCCCATCATGGGCTGGTGTAGGCACGTCAGTACCTACAGGAGTTACAACAGCACTTTGAGTACACCAGCAGCTTTTTAAGCGTAAGCAGACAGCGGTTGCAAAAACTATGTCAATAGCGGATGCAAAAGCGGACAACTAAATATGTTCGCAAAGGAAAATGTCAAACATTTGTTCTAATATCTGAAAAAGATCGCACAGCAATGGTATACAATGGTGAACGACCGAAATATGACCAGAACAAGCTAAAGAACAACCAGGCGGTCAGAAAGAAGCACCCGGCCGATGCACCGGAGCACCGACTGATGTTAATTGGAGGTGAAGTAGGTGTCCTCATATTCGCCGTCGTTGTGAAAGGGAGTACAGCCAGGTGACGCCGCGACGACGCTGCCGCGCCCATATTAATGTCATAATTATTACTCGTTATCATGTGTGAATTTATCACCATGACACCATATCATAAACGTCGCCCGTGAACGATGTACTTGACGCAATCCGTTTTCCGTTTTGCATCCATCTGCCTGGGTGTCCCAGTTAGTTCAGTTAAGTGCATATGTCAAGCTGGACAGGGTATTGGACTGTGTCCAGACGGCATGACCCCGGTTCTAACCGAGCGTCTTTTTACTGCGATCGTCTAGAGTCTATTCAGTGCAATCGACAAAGGTCGAAGTCGGCGATACAGTTGGGCGTTGGTCATATAAAGTATTGCCATCTGATATCGAGCACTCGCAGCAGAAATGGGTGTAACATCTATCAATATATATATGATATCTAGGTGTTTGTCTACGCTTCCCGAGTACGGCAAAGTCCTGATAATACACGCTAACGTGGTGTCATGGCTTCCAATCTCGTCAACTATAACCACGCAGCCCAGACGTGGGATTTGCTGTGCTTGGAACAACCCGTCGTTGAGTTTGTAATTTTGAAATATTTCACATTAGCGCCTTCCAGAGATGCGTGTGCTGCGTAATATGTCCGTAGGACCAGAAGAGAACTGAGCAAAGACAGCACAGAAGGAACACAATAACGCCGTGTTCACATCACTCGAAGAGAAGAAAAACATACATGTTCTTTTGACATCACCCGAAAAGGAGAGACGAAATAGGCACAACATAAAAGACACTCATACTGTGTTTATGTCAACATCTCGACATTGCATAAGGAACACCTTGATGTTGTATCCACATTACCATAGTATGAGAGACATCTAGACGACATAGAAGAAGCACACGCGTTTTGTTCATATCGCCTGAAGAGGTATGACGACATAGAGGCAATAGGGAAGAAGACATTTATGCTGTGTTTAGATCACCTGAAGAGGTGTGCTGTGCTTAAATCACGCAAAAGGGAGTGGCGACAACCAGACCACAAAAGGAAATCATTAACAACGTAAAGTTTGATTGTACGTTGACAACAGGCCTATATGTTTCACCGAAACTCGGGCAATTGTTGTACAACAATAATAATAATGTTATACGAGTTGTTATGTCGAATTGATGACCAAGAAATGGGCCGATAGGTAGGGCCATACATTAGCGAGAGCCGGGACAACAATCAAAGTGACAGTACAAACCCATCAATAACTAGGGCCCACATATCAACTGTGACATACATCCAGGCATTCTGACGGTCGCAAATCAGCGCAGTGACACGCTTAATAGAATGTAATAAGCGAATAGCCAAAGTTAATTGCAAGATAGTTACACTGAAAGTGTGGTCACATATGATACGATATTCCATCAATGAGCACTTGTCAAATAGCTGACCATTATTGTCATTGGGTTTCGGAATTGTCATTCTCTATAACTAGTTAGGCCACTAGCTACAGGTTACACATTTACCCCCTGTGTGGGATCTTTTATTTCCCTTGGCATAGGCACCATATAGAAGAGGCCACCGGCTATTAGTATCTCTTCCGAAAGACACAGACAATGTGAGATGATGAAAAAAGCCTAAGTTTCGAAACGGCGGATTGTACCACCGTCTCCTCGATTGATAGTCCGGCGCTATACCGCGCGACCACCGCTCCCCACATATTTAAACCATCATAAAATAGTTAGTATCTGGCTGAGGTGTATAAATGTGTTTATAAAAAAATTAAATACTATCTTAATAACTATATGTTTTATTACACTTTTCTGCCGCTGTGACGGTCTGGAACGTCAAATAGTCCAGAACGTGTAGAGCGCAATGGCTCAGGGGTAGAGCTCCGGAATCGATTACGAGAACCCGGGTTCGAATCCTGTGCTGCGGTGTTAAAATATTGGACAAGTTTTTTCACTTTGCATTACTCCAGTTCACTCAGCTGTATAAATGAGTACCTGTATATTGACATTTGTCACTATGTGTACGAGCAGCCTTTCGCACATTAAGTGTAGCATGTGACTGGATGCTTCCGCGAGAAGTTGAGATGGCATTTGATTGAACATGTCTGCGCTCTGAGCAGTCCTACGCACTGGATACTGCGCTGTATAAAAGAAGAAGCAAAACGTCGTTCTACTTCCTTTTATCATCGGTTTAAGCATATTGCGCATGACTCGTACATGTGTACATATTCGGTCCAGGGTGTCGTCCCACCTCAGTTTGAGTGTTGTGTATAAAATTTATGTGTGTATGCCAAAGCCCCTTCCAACCCGCATTGGCCAGCGGGGAAGGGTAGGCCAACAACACCAGCATGCAAAGCACTACAAAACCATGGCCCCCAGACCCCTGCGGCACCGAAAGAGTCCATGACCAAGGAGGCGGCTCTTGTCAACTGGGACTACGTGCAGAGGGTGCTCAGAATCTTTGGGTCAAAAAGAGCCACCGAAAGAGGGTAAGTGACTAAAAATAGCGACCTACAGCTTCAGAACCTTACTAAGAGATGAACACATCCACGAACTCGAAGAAGAACTTCGGGTATCCAAGTTAGTATGGGATGTAATTGGGACCGGAGATTTGAGAAGACGAGAGGAATGTTGCACTACTTTACAAAGCGGCCACCTACTATTCCATTCTAAGGCAAACAACAATAAAGCAGGAGTAGGCTTTCTCATAAACAGGAAATGGAAAGACCATATAGTGAGGGTAAACAACATCAGCTACAGAGACAGAGTAGCAAAACTTGTTCTGTGCATAACAAAGCGCTACAAACTAAAGATCGTGCAAGTATAATACAAAATCATACTCAGAAGAAGACATAAATAGCTTCTACAATGACGTCGGTGAGACTTTAAGGACACCATGCCACTACACTATAGTTATACGAATTCTTTGCGCAAATAGGGTAAACAACAAACCCTATTATAATTTTATGGAAACGTCAACTGGCAAATTTGGGCTCGAAATGAGAAACGAAAGAGACGACACCTTGGTAGAATGGGCAACATCAAGAATGTACAAAATCATGAATACCATATTCAGAAGAAAGCAGGGAGACGAATGTGGTAAAGCCCAAATAACAATACAATAATTATTATTAAAAATCATTTCGAGAAGATAGGAGGGGCTGAAGAAAGTGCTGCCATCTTACGGAGTCTAGCTAATCGAGGCTACTGTAATGGCAGCCGTTGGGGATGTCGTGTTTCAACGAAATCAGGCGTGTTTGCTTTAACTGTTCATTGTCTTACTGTAAATTAATTGAAGTAGTAAAACAAATATACGTGAAGACCATCATGTCATATATTTATGCATTTCCTTAAATGTGATAAGGTTATAAACCTTACTTCTCATATTATCGCCCATATGCGAAACGGCTCAGTGTTACTCTTACTGTTAGGCTCAGGCCAGTGTTTAAATGAAACGCCAGATTGCAGATAGTTTGCAATATTTTACTGTTTGACTTAACCACGAAAAAGAATAACCTAGATTCGAGTTGCCAAACTTCTCACACATCTGAATTACATTTTAAACATGAAAGTCACCACAATGCCCACATGGACTGGTGAAGTGTTACATGAATTGGATAATTACCCGTGCCTCGTAGGCGTAGCGTATGCGAACAAACTCCTGCATTAGCCCAAACTTTGGCTGTTTAAAGTACACAACCCAAAAGGGATCCAATTTTTACATACAAAAAGCACCAATATTCAGCAGGCTGCTATGGGAGTATGGTACATTTAAATATGACAGGCCGGTGCGCGGACAAAACCCCCTCCGGTCAAAACCCCCTCGGACAAAAAACCCTCGGACAAAACCCCCTCCATACATAACTCCCTCTAGACATAAGCCATTTCCGGACAAAACCCCCTTGGACAAAACCCCCTCCATACATAATTCCTTCCTCCGAACAAAACCCCCTCATCATTGCTACTAGATTCAAGAATGTCAATGAATTTTATGTCAATTTATGCCTGACACATTTAAATAATGGTTACAAATTCGTATTCAAAGTATAACTTAAATAAACGTCTTTACTCATACTGATATTGTAGATAAGACATATGGTCCACAACCAGATATTTCTTAAATGAAAGATTCTTGCATCTACGTTTAAATGCAGCAACACTATTAACTATTTTTTAAATCATCACAGATAATTCCATAATTGCACTCCCTTTACACAAAGATACTTTGATCGCATAATAGAACAGACACCATGTGGTTCTAAATCATATTGAGTGAGCTATTTTCCATCTTGTAAATAAACGCAGAACATTTGATGCAAATAACTGTAGTACGCTCTGTACATAAATGATAACGGCAAAGGCTAAAACAGAGAATTGTACAAAATATATTATACATATTTTATATGAGCTTTCCAATTTAGAAGTTCATCAATAAACACACCAAAAAATTGTGACCCTTAATCTTTCGATGTTAACATTTTGCATTTGTATACTGATTTCTTTGTTGAGCATAATGTTTCCAATACACAACATAATGTTTCCAATACACAACATAATGTTCAATTAGTCTACTGATATTACCATTTGCAGGAAATTTGTTAGTATCATCTGCAGAGGATGAATGTTACTAGATTAGATATGTTACACATGTCATTAATATATAGAATAAATAGTTTGGGGCCCAATATTGAATCCTGTGGGATTTTTCCAGAATCAATCAAATCAAGCAAGTGCCTGTGATTTTTGTTGTGGCTCCTTTCCTGTGGGTTTATTTCCACCCACCGCATAGATATCCCAAATATACATCTATTAACTTCACAGAATATCTAAATCCCAAACCACCCTAAATCCCATATTTTATATTTGAAGAAATGACACCATGCTGGACACATTGGTTGCATTCACATAGCCAGGCAGACAAACTCAGACAGAGGGTAACTTGCTTGAATAACACCTTTATTATGCCAGTAATTATAAAATATTTGGTATGTATTTACATTTTTTACATACCAAATGATATATATATATTATATATATATAGTTACTTTTATTATAGTATGCATAAATATACAAGCCAAGCTAAGTTTACTTCTTTTGTTAATTCTTGAGGCTATGATGAGGGGGTTTAGTCCGAGGGGTTTTTGTCCGAGGGATTTTTGTCCGGAAGGAGCTTATGTCTTGATGAAGTTGTGTATGGAGGGGGTTTTGTCCAAGGGGGTTTTGTCTGGAGGGGGTTTTGTCCTACCTTCGACAGGCCACAGCATTGACAATGTCTGCTATCCAAATCATTTTTATGCACAATTGTCTGCAATATGGTGGCATGTATATTGCCATCAAAGCCGAAACCTTACTATTCCAGTAATGCTTATTCGTGGATTATCGCCCTGTTGAAATTTGTCAAAATTTGTGCAATCGTTTGGTAAATGACTGCAAAAATCATTGAACGCTGTAAATCCCTGTAATGCTCGTTGACAATGTAAAAACCTAGACAGATTGTTATTAATCTATTAGTGATTTGTTTTGTTTGATATAACTGGTGATGATCATAGTAGCAACGATAATTGTCTTTGTAAACATTACTGATGGAGAGTCAGACAAATCGGCAACTAACAGCGGCTGTATATTCAGTCGTTATGCTAATTGAGTATTTCGTATTTGTCAGGGTTATAATGATGAAATTAAAATATACTCTAAGTATGTTACTTGTTGAGTAGTCAACTTTCAGAATATATAATATTTATCATTTTTATAAAGTGTATTGTTGCAGCCAAATCTTGAGTTGAAGTGTTAACTGTCAAGACACTGGAAATGCGGTATTCAGTGTTCATCTCATTTGTAGTACTGAACTGGTTTAAAAATGCAAACAAATTGAGACACAAGACGATAGAAGGTTTCCATGTGTTTGCACAGTGGCAGCACTGCAGGGCTTTATGCAGGATAAAATTATTGCCAGTCACACCAGTTTTGGTGGACACATGGATGTTAATTGTTAAGCCAGTTTACTAACTTTCAAATGTGTTTGATGACCTGAAATGGACTACAAACACACATGTGACACCATTTACACTTACTTTCAAGGCATAACTAACAATATCTATGGTCTTGGAAAACCTTTTTTGGCTCCTTAATTTGTTTACCCGTCCACCCATATTTCTACCCGTCTACATTGGTTTTTAGCCGTCCAAATGATGGGTGGACAGGTCTCTGCATAAAGCTATGGGCAGCTGTGTGTAACTGTTTATAGTTTCCACATTCAGGAAGATGAAGGTGAAGATATCTGGGATGACACTGCTCTCATAAAGGCCTATGACTCGGCCATCAAGGCAATGAAGGTGTGTACAATTTATATTAGTGTTTGATGCTGTGCAGGTGCATTCACTAACACTCTAACAGTGCAACAAAAATCATTGTGTGAAATATTTTTCTTTGGACTACTGGTCATTTTACCTACCACTGTATTATTTTTGCTCAGTACATGTGTAACTGTATAATTTTATAAAATCGTTTTGCATCCGTTTTGTAGTAAAATATATAAATGCAGTTACCCATATCTGGTTCATTAATATTAATTGTAACTTTAACCATTATAATTCTCTCAGGTAAAATTAACCAACCGTATGTAAAAAGCTTTATGAATAGTTTTCATATACAGAATATATATGTATATTATGTATCTGTGTATAATATATTATGTGTAATATATATGTTTATATATATATATATATATATGAAATATATTAAAATATATTAAAATATACTTTTACCAGACAAAGATCGGAGGAGTTTGTGATACCGAACCCACAGTCAGCAACAACCAGGAAGAAAGTCAGAAAAAGCAGCACAAGAAGAAATGGAAGACAAGAAAAGGACTTGCACAGAGACAGACTCACCAACAAGTTAGTGGATGACCAGTCTGTACAATAAGCATGCATTAACCACTGTCATGCTAACATACAATTAATGTGTTAATGTACAGCCAGTGTTGTGCATATTGTTATACTTTATGAGATAAACTTGACTTTTAACAATATTTATTGTCAAGCATTATGTGATTATTCAACATGTTATTATGTAAGAAGTAGATTACATATTACGTGTATGCTTAACACTAGTCTATGTTTAGTATTTTTATTTATGTGATATCATAATTCTCATGGTATATGAAATACCTCTGACAATGTAGATATTTTCTTTAAAAGAAACATTTTGTATGTAATTAATGTCTAATTACTAGCAAGGTTGGGTCCAAATGCGTATCTTAGGATAAAATAACAACTCGGCCAAATCAAATATAAACTTGTTGCTTTTCCAAATTTCACTACAAATACATCTTTCCAATTCAACTACAGTGAAATGTTAGAAAAAGTAATCGATTGATGCATTTGTAAAAGAAAACACATTGAAGATTTCTTTTAATATTTGACAGATTTTAAATGTATATATTTTATGTATTTTTGTTGTATTTCCAAATATGATAAAAAAAAGACCAAATATCAAATACAAATACATGGATCTTATGATTTTACTACACATTGGAGGAAATTTATTTGGACCCAACCCTGGTGATCAGTACTTGAGTAACATTTGATGCACGTTAAATGTTATAATAATAGATTTCTTTTGAGTCAATATGCTCGAAGATCAAGCTCAGTGGCGGTAGTTGGATGTTATAAGAATTACAAGCTGTACTGCCATTTTGTTGCTTTCTTACGTTTCCAGTGGAAAGTTGGCGACACGTGTACAGCCAGGTTCTCGGAGGATGGTCAGATGTACGACGCTCTCATTTTGTCCATCAATAAACCGGACCAGACTTGTCTAGTGCAGTACGTGGACTACGGCAATGAGGAAACACAAGCATTGTCAGCACTTTTACCAGTGGCATCTCTCCATGGGAAAAGCAACTGTCGTCTACCAAATGACAGCCATGTGGCTTCAGACGTAAGGATAACATTTTATCTTTGGCTGAAAGATTCTGATGGCAAATCTGTCGGTGTTTTGGTCAACCGTACATAAAAATGTTGATAATTATTTATTAAAAATATTGTTGTTTTTTTACGAATTATGTATAACCAGTAAATTACGCTACATTGTTCGTTAGTGGTATGAGAATATGGTACCATAATTACTAGGTTCGGTGGTCTTCACCTCTGGTCAGAAGTGGATACGAAAATAAAAATCGTATCTCTATAAAGATTACTGGTGCTGTATCTTGATGAATGTGATTATCAGATTGGGTGAATAATTTGGATATCTGCCAAAAATATATGATACTGTCTATACTGTATCTTGATAAACATGTTGATCACATTAGAAGAATAAACAGTGTTTGAATTTTCTTAATACAAGTAATTTCTAGAAATTTGACTATCCCCAGTACACTCTGACATTAACACAGTTGTTGGGAGCCAGTTTTTCTGCTGTGCCTGTGAGATGGCGTGGTGAGCAGTGAGCACACTTTAGTTGGTGAAAACAGGTGTATGCGATGGATGAAGAGGACGTTGTGATTAGGGGCGGAGAAGACCTTGGGACCATTTCACTAGAGGAAGGAAAACCCAGCATAAACAGAATCAGACAGAAAATTTAAAGAGAACTTTTAATGTTTTTCACTGACATGATCCTTACGAAAATCGTAAGCTGCAGAGCACTTTCGCCATCATACTAATCGATGATCTATACAGTTGGAACAGTTTGGCAAAACATACATAACACTTGTCAAAATGTGTTTGAAAATATGCCGCACCGATCATTTGTCAACAACTTATGACTTTTTTACTCACTGCGAATATCTAAAACACAGTCTTATCAAAGCGGCCGACGTATTATTGAGGAAACTATTTCGGTGTCACACAGTGTAAACATTTAGCTGTTGAATATTTTCAGTTTACAAGATTACAGAGAGTGCCAACATCTTAAACTGAAATTATGTAGCCGTGTATAGTAATATGAAGGTAACTGTGTACAATTTAAATTAGATACAGCCTAAATTTGCTCAAAACCGGATTAATAAATGTCACAACAACCTTGACCTTCACAAAATCAATGTCAACGGGTCAAGACACTAATAGTAGACAGTCATAATTTAGCATACTTTTGATTGCTAACATTTTGAAGACTTATTTGGCTGTGGACAACTGGATATTTCCTTGACACTGGACTTCGAGTAAACTGCCAGCTAGTGAATTCTACCTGTTTATCATGCATATCTTTGTTTTAAAGTGTGGTATGGCGTACTCTTTAGAAATTTGCTTTTCCAGGTGCATTTTTATACACCGGAACCAGAATGAAATGTTAGTGAAATGCAATTTTTCATTTTTGTCCTATGTAAAGTGAACTTTCAATTTTATGGATCAAAATCTGTGTTAATAGCACTTTAAAATGTTAATGAAATGGTCCCCTGACTCATAACATTTCCGGGGGGTTAATGGGAATTAAAAAGAATTGAATCAGATATACTCTGAAGGAGTTTAATTATGCCACATGACTTTGTAAATAGTGAAGTACCTGGGGGTAGATATTTCACATAATTTTATTATTTTTGATACCTATAGCGCCATATAGCCAACTTTTATTGTAGTAATGCTCCAACTGATAAGGGACCGGCTCTGAACCGCCAGGGAACTACGTCTTGGCTCATTCATGATATGGCGAAAAGTGGCATGTGCACAAATGTACCAAATCAATGTACAAAAAATGTACATCAATGGTGTCAGTTTGTTACCAGGGCTTTATGCAGGACCAAATGTTATGCCAGTCACACATGTTTTGGTGGACACATGGATGTTAACTGTTAAGCAAGGTTACAAACTTTAAAATGTGTCTGATGGCCTGAAATGGACTACAAACAAACCATATACACTCACTTTTAAGGCATAACTGACAATATATATGGTTTTGGAACATCTTTTTTGCTCTTTCGATTTTTACCCATCCACCACCCGTCCACCCATATTTCTACCCGTCCAGAACAGGTTTTACCCGACTAAATGCCGGGTGGACAGATGTCTGCATAAAACTGTTTGTTACAGTCCTGGTCATAGGTGTCTAGGCTAGCGCTGGCCCTAAATTTTGTTTAGCCAATTTGACTCAAGGTCCGAAATGTCTTTAGCCAAATGAGATTTCCTTTAGCCATTTTTAGGTCAAAAAATAATGTAAAATAATTATATAGAATGCTATACATTATTCACTATGAAACACATAATTTAGTTATCTAAACATTGGCAACATGATTAGCATAAAAAGCATATAAAACAAACACGCTATATAATTGAAAAGAACATTTTTGTAACCATAAAAAGGAAAGCTGAACAACAATTGAGAATTTTGCAAATACCCAAAATAAAATAATGGGACATCTTTCTTCTATAGAAGTGGAAATTTAACGTTTTATAACAAGGCCTTATAATTAAAAAAAATCTACTGTACTTTTTTTTCACTCCGTGTGCATGTTTGTTCAGTAATGTTCAGTAGCCACACCCATTAATCTCAGATGTCACGTGGCCAGTTTCAAGGAGTAGTCAGTGTAGGGATACGTGGTCAAGGTAAACAATCAGAGAGCTTGACCTTCGAGGATATTGCCGCAAAAGAAGCCATTGTTATTATTATTATTGTAGGTGCACTAACGTGTGCCACAAACAGCATTATATAGTATCTGTATTCAACGTTTCAGAACGACAGCATGGACATGAGCCCTCGGGGGGCTATGTCCCCCCGCGGCAGTTCCCCCCGCTCCACCCCTTCGCCCTGCCCCTCACGAGGTCGCAGCAGTCTACGGGGTACCCCACGACCTCGATTCCCCGGTGGTCGTGGAGGTCATTCGCCCTTCAATGCGTGGTCCAACCCTCCAGCTATGCCACCGTTTATGCCGGTGAGTAACATTTATAATAGATATATATATATATTGTATAATCATCTCAGGTTTTATTTCACTATTTTATTTCACTATTTTGTATATTTAACATTATAGCTCACATTTAAATGTCTCACATTATTTCTGTGGATTTGATCTGGCAAAGTAACAATTCCAGAATTATCCTAGGATGCTAGCTAAAAATTAGCACCCTATGATGATTCTGGAACTGTGCTAATAATTATTATTAACACAGTATCTTTGAATGTGGCAATCATCTCTCAAACTAAAAAATGACATTTCAAGATGTTTAGACAAGTGGGTCAGTTCAATTTTATTCTTGGAATTCTGATTTATAAATTTATAATTGTATGTATATATATATATATATATATATATATATATATATATATATATACACACATATATATATATTATATATATATATGTATATATATATAATTATTTTCTAGTAAACAATATACATATAAACAATTATAAATATAGGATTATATATAACTATTTATATTTTTTACTAACAGATTATGTGTGTATACTCTAATATATGTAAAGGTTCTCTTTCTCTTTTAATATAAAATATAACAGAATAAAAGTACAAAGTAAAAAGCCCAAAAGAATAAAAGTGCTGCATGAATTTAAATTAATTTCATAAGCCAAGAAAATCAGGACATCAGTTACAGAAAAGATACTTTCAGCTCAGACAGTGAAAACTGCTGGGAATTCTCTTTTATTTAATATAATCTTCTGAAAGGTTTTAGTTGGTTCATGTCATATAACTCGATTCTGTTTCAGCCAATGATGGGAGCACCATTCTCAATGCCAACGTGGCCGGGGCCTCCAACTCCACCGGTTAGTTGGTTTCATATATTGTTATCATATGTGATATGTATTCTTGTATTATTGCATCAGTTATGCGAAAACCATGAATCCAATTTTGGTTAGTATTGGAAATTTGGAATCATTCACTGTACTTCTAAAAGCTTTCTAGAAGGGTCTCACAGTACAAGTTTCTAAAGGGAGAATGTCAGCAGCTGTGTTTAGAATTGTCAGAGCAGTATTTTGTAATGGGCAGTCTGCTGTCTAGAATGTGGGAAAGTTAAATTTCAAAGAGTATTGTGGCTAACTCTGCTCGTCTCGTTTTGATACTGGGTATTTTGCTTACCATTTGAATGTATTGCAGGTGGAGTCTTTCAAATTGGAAACATTTTTCTAAGCTTAATATTTTTGTTTGTTTTATGGACATATTAATATATAGCAGGATGTAATGTATTATGAATTCCAGCAACATGTGTTTTTATTTCATTTAAGTTAGAGTTTGACGGTTATTTCAGAGAATGCCCCAGATGCCCCCTCCTCCACCCCCTCCCATGGTTGATGAAGACATGATGGAGAGTGACAGTGAGGCTCTCTACTCTATGCTCATTGCATGGTACATGAGTGGCTACCACACTGGCTACTACCAGGTAAGGAAGGATAACTCTAAAAAACTGCTAAACCCAAACATATACACCACTGTTGAGCACATTGTTCTCAAAGTCCCTCATTTCTTACCACCACAGGGATGGTTTACTTGTTTATGTATTGAAAATTATTGTATGTAGAATAAGGGTTCATGTAATTCTTAATTGATGTGGTTGAAAATAAACAAATTAGTTATTTATTTACTACCCGTACTTAGATAAATTATTACATATTGTACCCAAAGGCACTATTTCCACTACATCGGCGAATATATCTTGGTGTTAAAAGTTTTCAATACACAAGTTCTTGTGTAGGGGTTACATTTATTTTAAAGACCAAAATCTAAGTTATGAGCTGATAAGAATGTTTATGACACATGTGTGATGTACAGAAATTGTGCGATTTCAGTGTGCATTTGAAGAATTATTTTCATTATTTGCAGGGTCTAAAACAAGGGCGGAGACAGGGCAAGACAGATAAGACCTGAATATGGAAGTATTAAATTGTGTTAAATTGTCTGTGGTGATCAAGTGAAAACATTCACAAATAGCAAAGTGTTTATAACTATGGTTTTCTTAGCTTCCATCAACAAGGAAACAGGTGTCAGACATCACGTGAATCTGGCATGTGTAACAAGTTTTAATTTATTGTTTTCACGCGGAATTGTTCCACATATTTGATACCATAAACTGTCCCCAGTTGCAATGCTAGTTTGTTGTAATAATTAAAATTAATGTTTGTATATGTTGGAATAGTCTAGGGTCTCATTCCACGTGTTACAATTTTTAGGATCAAAATGTTGAGTCGAACAGGATAGTTTTACATAAACCGTATTGCATTTTTATATTATGGAATAAATGATGACTGATGTAATCTCATGTTTCCAGTTATGTTGGCCAGATTATGATGAAGAATTGTTGCTCTGCTATTGTGTTGCACACAGGAAGTTGTCAGGATTTCTTCCTCCAGATGTGACAGTTACAAAGTGATTTACTAATAGGTGATATGACAGTTTCTGTCTTGTCCCTGTAGAGTTGCAGTACACAATTTCTCACAAACAATGTATGGGTAGTGTGGTAATGCGTTATTTTCGTGGAAATTTTGGAAAGTCTTTTAAACGGCAGCATGATAACGATATGCTAGTGTGAAAATTGACTGTTTTGCATTCGTCATAAATTATTCGTTGATATCTTTATGGACATGTTTTCTTTGTGTTATTGTGTTCATAAGGTTTGGCTGAACTAGCTGCAGGTATGTAGTTACAGCAGTTGTTACAAGAAACCATCCATTATCACACTGTTTGCAGTTTGTTCCATTTCTTGTTTACAAAAAGGTTGTCTACATTTACTTGGCTTATTAAGAAAATTGGATTTGTTATGGATATTTCGACTAATCATTAGCTGCCAGGTTAGACAACTTGTAGCTCAATGTATTAAAAACAGGTAAATCACAATGTGAATAAAACAGTGATTGTATTTAATAAGTAATTTAATTTTTGTTAAACAAAACGTAAAATTGTTAACTGACCATTTTCGGTTTAGTGAATGCAGAATGATAAATAGGTAGTTTTCAAAACAAATTACAAACTTTATGATGTTTTACAGTGATTTTGCCTGTACGTACATATTGCAACATAATTCAGATTGACACAGAAAAATAACACAGTCGTATCGACAGATTTTTCATATTGTTTATGAAATACCAAAACACAAATAGGTTTGCTTTAATAGTACTATATTACATAACAAATTATAATTTTGAATGTCTAAAAGAGCATGAATACAATTAAAGAACGTAAATTAACAGAAGCTAGACGTGGCTCACAGAGGAGGGAGATATCAGTGTTCTGTGAGGGGAGCATCAGTGTTTATGGTGTACAATCAGGATTCTAAAACAAATGTTGATGAACACCAAAAAGCTGAAGGAATCTATTCTCTATACACACAGGGATATCACTATTTTGTAGCCAACCATAACCAGAATTTGGTAACAGCAACATCGGCTAGATACGCCATCAAAAATATTGTACTGGCAGACAACAGTCTGTTTTGTCATACATTCCTATATTGACAAATTAATACTTGGCATTGGGCTGCATTGTGTGGAATAAAAGATCCAATGTACCATCTGTTTACAGTCGGTCACGACGTACAATCTACCACACTTCTGCTGTTATTGATCTACCAATGATTGCTCTGCATTGTTTCGATGTGGACACAGATGTTGCGAGAATGTTAACATCCCAATGTCTCTGTCTAGTTCCTCCTCCCTCCTCTGTTCTCTCGTTCGGTGTCTCCCTCTCATTTAGAGTCGCCCTTTGCTTTGGCGGCTGCAGCTTCCTCTTTTTTCTTTTGTTTATCCCGCATGATATCCGCATCCCTGGTTTTATAAACAACAAAAATATATTGAAGAGGATGCACAGCTACTTACATAAGATGTCATTACGTACAGTGTTTTTATTTTTAGCATAAAATATTGTAGAATGCATAATTGATATATCTACCCAAAATTGTTACCAGCTAATTTTTTATGAATCTGTTTTTAAGTAGTTGACCATTAGTTTTTTATATGTATATTTAAACTTGAACACATCGTTTGTAAAGCATACAGAGTCGAAAAGCAAGCAATACATAGTTAAAGCTTGAAAACTGCCAACAAAATGTACACATTAAATGATATCAGATCTGCTGAAATATTTGTTCTTTCAAGAACAGTATAAACACACTGATGTTTTTGATGTGTGTGTCAGTCCAAACTTAGGAACAAAACTGGTATGTTAGTGGCATAAATCTACTATAAAATCGGAATAATGAATTAAGACAAATTTCGAATTACTAGAATTTGCCATGCCAAAACTAAACTCATTTGTATTTTAATTGCATTTTAAAGTTAAACAATTCTCAAAAAGTTATTCTACCCCAGAATTCAAAACAGGCCCCACTGGTGGCAAGTGACCTCATTAGTGCAGTAGCGGTGTACGAACCTTTGCTTGCGCTCAGTGAGGGACTTGCCAGCGTTGGCAGGGGTATCTGATGCCTTCTTCCCTCCACCCTTCTTCAAAGCCTTTTCCCTGGCTTTCTCCCGCTGGTTTCCTCCTGCACAAACAAATCTGGTGTCAGCTGGCTGGTTATAGAACACAGAGCTTTGGAGACAGGCATATGGTACATTGGTAGTCTACCCTCTCAACAAACAGCACTCAAGTCAAGTTAGTGTTCACTGCCAACAGTTGGATTCATTCTCTATACTGTAAAGTTACTAGAGCCACATGATTCGTGGTCAAGTTGATTAGCTCGACTCGCCAATTAATACACAATAGAATTAGGCCATATGTATGAGGCCATGCTGTGTGGAGTACTGCCTACTTTATCTGGTTTCATAATTTGTTTTTATTGTAGTAAATATGCCTAAAATCTACTCTAACCCCATTTAGTTAAAGTTGGAGGTTTAGACAAACCCATGTTTAACCCGAGTTTAATCCAGATGGTGTGTTAAACGGTTGAGTTAAAAATGTGATAAAATAAATAACATCTAAAATGTCATTTAACATCAGAAATTATCAACTTTAAATTATTATGTTATGCTGTTAAATAAAGTATTTAAAAATTACTGTTATGCTAAAATGTAACAATAAAAGGACATTTCTTGTTCAGCACATGTTGATGCTGGCTAAAGTGTTATCTGGACTGAATGATGTGGATTATGCTTCTATAAAAACTGATATGAATTTTATCTTTATTGTAGCTTTTAAGTTGTTCTTAGGTCTTACTTGAAGTTTTTATTATGCAGTGCTTACCCTTAATTACATCCCAGCTTCCAGTTAATTGAACTAAATTATTATCAAGGCATTTTCAAAATGGTTTTACGAATATTTTTGATGTGTAAGTGTTCGGAATTTCATTCTACATCATTTCCAGTAAAAAGAAGATGTTATTTTTTATTGTGATTTAGACCAATTTAATGCTGTCGAGTAAATTTGGCGCGAGCAGTTGGGCGATGTCTTGCGAGTGCATTGCGAAGTCGAAATAAAACGCAGTTAGCAACATTTTTTATTTACGCTTAAAACAAATAAATCTGCATTATACAGAATAAAAGTGAATGATGTAGCCTTAGTTTTGGGTACATATTCGCAAATCTTGAGACATCGCCTTTGCTGCCGTGATAAATCTGGGGTGCATTATCCATTCACGCCCTGTGACATCGGCTTATATATGTCGACTCGTGGCATTAAATTGCTTCTATATCTGACTTCACCAGAAGTGATGTAGAATGACACTCTGAACACATCGAAAGAAGGTGATAAATATGTTTTGAAAAGGCCCTAATAATTTAGGCCAGTTAACTGGAAGATTACCATTATATTTATAATCATAATAATATTAAATAAACTATGGCGAAAAATCCTATAAAATGATTTTACTGCACCACCTCTAGTTCTACTATGGACTGTGTCACCTTTAGACGCATGCGTACAGTCTCAAAACAATGCTCAAGACAGAGCTGGCACAAGAGGCAGTAATGCCTAATATAAGCCAGAAAAGGACCTGTAGCTGTAAGAATAATAATGACGGAACCGATCATCATCATGATTGACATGAATGATGATGTGTCCGGATTCAACACAAGTGGCAAAATGAACTTTACAAGTAAAGGCACATTATGGAATCGACAGTACAAAATCCGTATCACATTCAATCTCATAATGTATAGTATTGTTGTGATTTCACCAATCGTTCATCATGGCAATGAATGAATCGGTCGCTGACCAGTCCGACAAGGCCCGACTCGGTTACGGTAGATGGACGAAATAAAATCTTGACGGCAAGTAACAACGAATCGCCAATTTAAACGTATAATTTTATTAGATCATTATCATTTCGCACTTTTAGACAATACCTACGTGTCATTTTTATCAGTGAATCACGGGTCACTGTCTGTATATTGTGGTTTTACATGCGAAATAACAAACTCGCAAAGGCGCAACGCAAAAGAAATTACTGCGCATGCGTTATGACAACAGGACATCCGCTTGCTTTGATAGGACAGACTCCGTTACGTGGCGCCACCATCTGCTGCCTTCATTAGAGGTCTGACCCTAACCATGAATAATCCAAACTATTTTGTACTACACTGTACTGAATACTGACCTGGTTATAGACAGTGGTTGATATGTGTACGAGCAGCCTTCGCGCATTAATTATAGCATATGGCTGGATGCTTCCCAGAGAAGTTGAGATGGTGTCTGATTGAACAAATCTGTCAGGGAAGTATTATAAAATGTAATTATTGTAAAGCGCTTTGAGCAATTCTGAGGACTGGATATTGCGCTATATAACAACTTACCTTTTACCAAACTCTACCTCCTGACTATTTTTATAAATAACTTAAACTCTAATGAAATTGACACTAATTATTTATTTCGTCATAGGCCTAAATCAATCAACCGATTGATCAACATTATTGATGAACCAATCAATAAATCAGTTTTGCACACACACACACACACACACACACACACACACACACACACACACACACACACACACACACACACACACACACACACACACACACACACACACACACACACACACACACACACACACACACACACACACACACACACACACACACACATATATACCAAGCCTGGCCTAATATTAATATAATTATAATATATATATATATATATAATATGTGTGTATGTATGTATATATATATATATATATATATATATATATATATATATATATATATATATATATATATTAGGCCTGATATGTATGTATTGTGCTATATATTTTGTAGTTATATCACTGCCTATAAATAATTAGTGAAAATTAATTATTCAGTAGACTTGAAGCTATTTATAAACATGGTTAGGAGGTAATGTTAGGTCAGTACTCGGTAGCACAATGTATGTCGGAGCTGTCCCAGCAAATTGTAGGTTGTTGCAACGTGATCATGACTGGTGATGGTGACGTTGTGAAGTGACGTTGTTGCAATGTAATTTTGTAGACTTCCATCTACGTTGCGACGACGTAATGAAATGACGTTGTGAAATTACATTCCAGCAAGAAACACATAATCTACGGTGGCCTATCTTGTTGGAACCTTCTAACAACCATTAAACAAGCCTTTCGGCACATCGCAACGAGTTTTGCACGACCCACTTCAACCATCTTTTCAGACCCCTACATATTTAATATTTAAAGTGTTTTCCTTCAGAATATAAATTACACGAGAGGCTTTCAATAGGGCCCGTAAGTGTGTCACGATAAATGGCGTGTTCCACTGCTTCTGCTTGTAATAATCCTTCGGACAGTATAGTTGAAATTGTTAGACTGGAACCGTTCGATTATTACAACCAAAAACAAAACGAAGTCCTATACGTTAACATGGAGAATATGGACCTCCTGCCCCCAACTGCCCCCAGCCTCGTTTTCGCGCGCGAGACTAACACGCCTTATTTCATTTAAAAACAAAAAAATCACTAAAGGCATACTAGTTACAAATGTGATGGCGTAGTGGTTTGAGCACAGGGTTCTCAATCGAGAGATTGTGGTTTTGAATCATCATGTTGCTATTTTGAACATTAGACACTTGGTCTTCCGTCGTTGATCGACTCAGCTGTATAAATGTAGAAATCTGGGCTGCTACTTCGATAGGCATATGCAATTGGATCGACCGCCTCGTGTCCAGCTACTGCTCTTCGGCATATTACCATCTGCGCCTCATCGGCAGAATCCGACACCTGCTGACACGAGACGCGTGCCATGCCGCAATACGTTGGCTTGTGCTGAGCTGCCTCGACCACTGCAATGGTCTACTCGGTGGACTTGAACAATGGACTGACCAACCGACTCCAACGAGCACAAAACTCGGCCGCTAGCGTTATCAACCGTGTCAGACGGCGAGATCACATCACACCGATTCTGCGATCGCTGCATTGGCTGCCGATCAAGATGAGAGTAACATTCAAGATCTGTACTTGCATGTGTAAGATCCTACATGGCTTGGCCCCGGACTACCTCAATTGTGCGTTAGCTTTCAACGCGCCTACTCGCGCATTGCGATCAGCGAGTGACGCAACATTGCTCGCATTGACGGTGCCGAGGAGAACGGTCGGAAGGTGCAGCTTTGCAGTGGCAGGTGCAACCATGTGGAACAGCTTGCCTAAGAGTGTGAGAACAACTGAGACACTGGCAGATTTCCGAAAACAACTAAAAACTCACTTATTTCGTTTACACTACCTGCCTTGATGACACTGATTTATATTCTATGACGCTGTTTGGTTTTAAATTGTTCGGTTTGGAATTGTATTTTTACACACTAATTTATTGTTTTATAATTATTTATCTTAGCTTATTTATTTATTTTTACTTACTTATTACTCGTATATTACTTATTTATTTAAATTAGATTACTAATTGGAGCTTACCTTATGTATTTAATTAGTCTATATTTTAGATTTGGTCAACACGTCATAGTAATGTTTTTATTGATCTTAACTTATTTACTTATTTATCTCAGCTTATTTATTGTTATCTTACCTTATGTATTTAGTTAATTTATATTTTAGATTTAGTGAACACACCGTATTAATGTGAAGCGCTTTGATTGATCTTTAGTTAGCTAAAAAGCGCTATATTAAGCAACGGAATTATTATTATTATAAATAAGTGAATGGCCGCAGCTAGATATTAACGTGTTAAAATCACATATCAGAGTAATGATCATGATGGATGTCCGTGTTGTGTTGTTCCTTGGATGGATGAAAATAGGTCTTTGTGGTTATTGCTTGTAAATAAATGTGATTAATGCTAGCATACGTAATATGGTGAGTGTGTTTACCTATAGTTGAAGACAAATGAAATACGCGCTACACTCCCTACTTCATTGCAATCCGCTATTACTAACTATAATGAAACATGCGTTACACTCCTTACTTCATTGCAATCCGGTATCACTAACTATTTTGAAACATGCGTTACACTCCCTACTTCATTGCAATCCGATATCACTAACTATATTGAACATGCGTTATACTCCCTACTCCATTGCAATCCGATATCACTAACTATATTGAAACATGCGTTACACTCCTTTACTTCATTGTAATCCGGTATCACTAACTACAATGAAACATGCGTTACACTGCCTATCACCTCACAATCATTACCATAATCATTGGAAAGCGGTTTGAGATTGTCTGCATTATCAGATTCACATTACATGGTTTTCTTGAAGACAACGTATGTCACGAAACAAATTGGCAAACAAAATTAGTAAAAGTGTGACGCATTTGTCAGATACGCAGACACTAAGGCCGAGTTCGATTGAGCTACGAGAGTAACTCGAGTAATGTGTCGTACATCCGATATCATTTGATCACATGCTTGCCAATAGAGAACATCATTCACAATTTAAACACCGATTATTTAATTAATTTACATAAGGGCTTTATCTCCGTGATCACGATCATCGCTGTTCAAGATTCAAAAGTTGGATTACTCTCGCAGTACTGCGTGCGCAGTGTAAATTACCAGCAACCAAACACCACGTTAGGGTTACGCGAGTAACGCGAGTAGGCTAATCGAAGTCGGCCTAAGATACGCAGACACTAAGTCCTTCCTCCATACTGGGACAGTCGACTGTTACATCGATATTGATTTTACGTGTCCTGGGGCTCTGTAGGTAAATGGGTAGAACACCCGTATCGCAGTCGACTGTTTCCGGACCAAAATTATCTTGCAAGTGCAGCAAGTTGTGTAATCATTGGAAGGCTAACGCCAACCTTCTTCTGACGCAGTTCTTTTCTGCTACCAGTAGTTTCTTATCCTGTCTCTCTGGCTGTGCTGATGTTCCCAACCCTTATCTTAAGGACTAGAGCACATGGAGTTATGTTGAAGAAGAACCAGTGTGGACTAGATATTAGAATATTTTCATTTTCACAAAGAACAGTAAATGAATGGAACAGATTATCAGCTGATTGTGTAGGTGCTAGTAATGTTAATAATAAATTATGTTTAAAAATAAAATCGACTTATACCTGAGAAGGCGGGGTATACTTAGATAGATAGGTTGGACTCTCGATAAGCCAAAGGGCTTCCTAGGCCACC
>OZ024866.1:34866673-34904173 GCA_964017155.1 Oasisia sp. SBJ-2009 | reverse complement strand
CGACACCTAGCAAACAGTCTCTTGACTGTCTTGACCATATTCTCCGCTTTCCCGTTGAACTGTGGGTAATATGGGGACGGTGTCACATGTTTAAACCCCCATGTTTTCGGAAACACTGCAAACTCAGCAGATGTGAACTGTGGTTCGTTGTCACTACAGACGATATCTGGGACTCCAAATCGAGCGAACACTTCCTTCATTTCACGAATGACATTTCGTGAAGTGGTTGATTGGAGCTTGGCAACTTCGATGTAGTTGCTGTAGTAGTCACTAACGACTAACAGATTACGGCCATGTTCTGTACAGGTCAACAACAATCGTTGCCCATAGTCGGTCAAAGACCTCGTGTTGCATGATGGGCTCTTTGCCAGGCGAATCACGGTGTGTCAAATGTGCCTAAACATATGCATGAATCGTGTCCTCTTTTTAATATAGAAAACTAAGAATTGAAAATGTTCGTCAACTCATGATATCTGACATCAGTCACACTGTTTATTTTAACATATTATGACAACAAAAACAATTGTAGCCTTTCAAGTAATATATAACAATAAGCACCTGTAATGTACGTTATATCTAGCTAGCATGTACACGTACACCAAACCTTCCATCCCACATTTAGCTAACAACGATTCTGACAGTTTCGAACTTGTGATTTCTGGCAATAAATGACACGTATCACCACAAATGTTCTGCACGGGAACTGCATATTACCACATTTGCACATGGATAACATATTAGTAGCTATGACATTTCAACGGTTTGAGGGTGCCTCCACCACTTTCCCACCCACTCTGACAACACTCTAGACGCCTTCCTTCACCGGCTATGACCCTTGAAAAACAATATAATACTCTGGTGATATGTTTACGTACAACAAGCGATGCGGGGGCATTTTGATTATGGCATTGTGAGCAGAGACACTGATGTGGACCTTGAGATGCAATTGATCAAACGTCTTTGCATATGGCTTAGATCTTGCACCCGCCCAACTCCGTAAGAGGTACTCCTTCACTTGCGCGACCGTCATTTCCGGGAGCTCTGCTCTCTCGACAAACTAAGTCAGACAGACAATATGGGATTGCAGTGCATCGCTGCATGCTTGGTGGCAATTCTGCTGGTGACATCATTTCCAGTGAATACGTATGCCTTCTCCAGAACAAGGCGGCGATGCTCGCCCACTCGCGATGTAGAGGAAGGAGTTTTCTCTCTTCTCACTTGTCCCAAACTCGACCTAGAGGTTTTTCATATTATCACGGACTAGCGTATGGGTGAAGTGCACTAGGCGCATGACTGTGTCTGTGTCATTTAACATAAGGACTAAACGTTGGCAGCCATACTGGTCTGCCCAGATGGCATGAGGCACGATCCTTTCATCTGCACATTTCAATCGTTTTGCAGGTTCTGGAATCTGCTGCAAAGTGGTGTGTCATATGATATGCACTTAGCCAACATTTCTGCCAGGATCCACAAAAATTGCATTTTAGTCTCCATGGCATAGACACAGGGAAATTTGCACCTAGAAGTGCCAATCAAACACTCTACACCAATTTGGGCGTGTATTAAGACACTGTTGTGGCTGAAGATTTTATTTTCACCCATATTAAGTTAACCACAGTAGGCATGATTTATGGATAAATGCATGTAATTACAAAAAGTAACAGGATTATAAGTAACATGGTCATTCAATACTACTTCCATTTTACGTCATTTAGAAAACTAGCAAAATATAACATGTTGTCCAGTAGACGTGTGCCTAGGTGTTCTTAATATACTTGTGTACTATACTGTGGTGTTTTATACTTGTGATAAGTACCAGGAAAACCAATGCTGCCTCCAAAGAAACCTGGATTTCCAGTTTAACCTGAAAAGAAATACAGGTGACAGAAATGTACATACAATCTAAGGCCTGTTACATTCAGTGGCTACCACCTGAAGATAGTGTCACTAAACATTCAAAATCTAACAAAACACATTTCGTTGGTTGTGTGTCGCAAGGGATGATGAATCAACATGTCATCGGTATGACAATAAATATTTGCAGACAAAAAGAGCAGGTAAAAGGAAATACCTTTTTATTGTTCACTGTACATGTTGCAGCCGTGAATACATATAATGACAAAGTGACAGTACTTTTATTTGCGTACTTTCACACAATAGGTCGACAGCAATGAGTAAGACAAACATTCTGAAGAAATATAATCCCTGGTTACTGTTTTAGGAAATATTCATTTGCTACATTATGAAGCTCAATTACACTGTGCAGATCTATCACGGAAATATTATTATGGAAATGGTATGTGTGGTTAATAATAAAATCGGCAGTTGCAAGTAATATACCTTGACAATGATGAAACTCTGCCCGTGATTTCTCTTGACGATGATGAGAAGAACTCAAATTTCAAACACTTGTTCAGTGATGATGCTATCACTGTAGTGACTTCTTGTGACTTGTACTGAAAATAGAATACAAGTAACATTAAATATAATACTAATATATAAGAGAAATATTGTAACTGTATGTAATGTATAAACATCAGCATCCAAGATGTTATAATCTACGAGCAACAACTAGAAGCACCAGGAAGAGTTAAATTTTAGAAGCCTAACTTGTTTAGCTCCGTATAATTTTAGATAGTACATGTAAACACGCTAAAAAGGTCCGCCTAGTCAATGAAGCCTAGAGTAACCACGCTACCTCCAGTTATAGACATAGTCATATTATAGAATCCCTCAATGCCAATGGCCTTAATGGAATTATGGTAAAACAATAAATTAAGACAAAAACAATTGGATGGCACTGTATTATAATAACACTACATATGTCATGTCATATATTCGTCTAAATGTTGGACATACAAGTATTGTAATGCCCAGTATTTCTGACTGAACCCGAGTAATACTGAGACTGTGAAAGTGATATCCATCATATACATGGGATTGTTTTGGTCTTTCGCATGATATAATGTTTTAATGTCTCCGTTTTAAAACAAACAATTACAAATAAACTATATATATATATTATATGATGATTTTCTAATTTAATCTTACCTCAAACACATTATTGTGACTGTCAAAATGTCTTATTGCACATCGTGGTTTGTCTGATATAATTTGGACATATATAGGCCTCCTTGTGATAGAGTATGTAACATTATCAGATATGAATAAAAAATAAATTAATTCATCAATTCACATTGCTCCGTATTGGCTTGGTGATAGCCACATTACTTCCTATAGTTCCAATACGAAGGCAACACGAATAGGTATACCCTTAATCCATAACATACTATGAATGTAGGCCTATACAGTGTGGTTATATAATTGTAGGCCGCAAATTGCTCATTGATATGAGCATGTGGAACAGTACAAGTTTCAAACAAACTGAGGACGCGAACAGTGACCTTAGTCCGGGTGGATGCTGGAAACCTCTGGAATGTATCGCGAGACAGAAACTAGCTATTGTCGTCCCCTATCGAAATCGCACGTCACATTTGAGAGTGTTTCTGCACCACATTCACCCGTTTCTGAAGAAACAACAACTCGACTACTGCATCTACGTAGTTGATCAGGTGGGTCGTCACAAGGTAGCTTACCGGGCCTAATAAAACATATTATACCATATATACATCTTATAGAGTCTATATGTGTCAGGTTTCAAATGATACTTTGAATATCGTCGGCAATAATATGTGTTGACGTGTTAATATTACGTACGTTTATATATAATGTTTGTTTCAATTTGTTATTTTGTAAAAAGAAATGTATTGATATTTCTTTGACGTATTTGTCTGTCCCTGTTCAATGATCACAGTGGAAACAAGCATTCTTAGGTCACTCTTATCTACAATGTAATTTTTATTAGTATACTAATGTACACGCTTACATATTTATATCGAATACATCTACCATAACCAATCCATCAATCTTTTTACTGCTCTTGCAGGGCCGTCTTGTTCACCCCAAAACGCCCCTTCTCTCCAGTTATTCTCTCATATTCCAATAGCCCTGTTAATTATCTCTTTAACCAATCCTCTGTCACTGCACTCGCTCCTTCCTTAGCCATTCCTAGTATGTTCGTTCCATCTTTATACCTATGATTCAACACGGGTCATATTTAGGTATACATTAGATAATCTTCGTTTGCTCTGTTCATGTCCTAAAAACCTGTATCCCTAAACATTCCTTAAGTAAATGTGCACGTGTTTGTTTACCATTCTGACGTACATGCCAAAATGCGATTGATGCATTCGTTTTGATGTATTTACTTGAACCACATTCACCAATATTACAATATTATTCGAGATTGACACAAGCAATTGACACAAGCCTTTCACGCTAATGTTCTCTCTAAGCTCCCATGTTGTGGCAAGATGTAATCGCGGTGATCACAATATTTTGCAATTGTAAACATTAACGCTATTAATATGATAATTTGCAGAACACATTTATCCAATTTATACAATAGTTATATCATAATGAAAATCACATACACATAACAGTTGGATTGAAAAATATCGATTATGGTGTAGTATACAACAACATATATCAATCGTAGTACTGGTGATTAAGATATTCAACAGGTACAATAGTATTTCTTTGTTCAAAACAAATTTCATAATTACGCAACTAGCAATGTTCTACTTACTTCTACGTTTCGACCACCATCGGCGGCCTTCTTCAGGAACTGTCAGTTCCTGAAGAAGGCCGCCGATGGTGGTCGAAACGTAGAAGTAAGTAAAACGTTGTTAGTTGTGTAATTATGAAATTTGTTTGGAATAATATATTGCCAACTTGATGAACATTTTCACGATTAATAATAAAGTATTACTTTGGTTAATTTTATATTTCTTGTGTCCGCATGTTCTAAAAGGCGTTACCGACGACGTTTAACCGAGCGATGCTGTTGAACATTGGCTTTGCTGCCGCGCGTCGTATCGCCAACTACTCATGCTTCGTCTTCCACGACGTTGACTTGCTTCCCGAGGACGAACGAAACCTGTACACGTGCAAGGAGAACCCAATACACATGTCTGAAGCCCTCAGCAAATGGAATTACACGTAAGATATCGAACGGTACAGTATGTAAATAATAAAGCGGGGGCAATGTAATAGCATCTTTATGTTTCAATGTGCATTTAATTCTAGTAACATTTGTATTCGTTACTATTTATAAATGATTTTTGTTTTATAAATTAGCGATTCCGGTGAAAAGGTGCATGGTGGTGTTCGTTGATTTCAAGCCTGTGCTCAGTCGGCAGTAACGAATATGCTTTGTGGTACCATGAACCAGATATAAATAACACATTTTATTTTAATATATGTTTATGTAAAACTAAGGCGCAGCCTAATCTGTGGCAAGTCCAAAGTAACACTCTTGTGATATCGAAGGAGTTCTTAGGGTTGATCGTGTGTGTGTGTGTGTGTGTGTGTGTGTGTGTGTGTGTGTGTGTGTGTTGTGTGTGTGTGTGTGTGTGTGTGTGTGTGTGTGTGTGTGTGTGTGTGTGTGTGTGTGTGTGTGTGTGTGTGTGTGTGTGTGTGTGTGTGTGTGTGTGTGTGTGTGTGTGTGTGTGTGTGTGTGTGTGTGTGTGTGTGTGTGTATAAGTATGTATGTCTAAGTCAAGACCCGTCTTCAGATCATCCGCCATTGTTCAAAGTGTTCTTCTCTACATATACATCACATGTACAATGTACAGATGTAACGCGTTGAATAATGTGCTTGTAGAGTGAAGTATCAAGATATATTCGGCGGAGTGACAGCCTTCAGCACCGCTGTCTACAGACGGCTCAATGGATACTCAAACAAATTCATCGGATGGGGAGGAGAAGATAACAATATGTTTTTCAGGTAAAGTGAGCGAGCAAAAATATAAAATGGGAGATCGGATATACGCTGTAGCGCTTACATGTTTCCGGCGTTATAAACGTTCCGATTGACGTTTCTGCGCATGCGCGATATATGTAAAATCATGCATAGAATGACATTAAAAAAAATTCTTCACAGTAATCATCACAGGAAAGTTAACGAACAGCTCGTGGCATTTATATCGAAAATGCTTTGTTGTTTCGCTGGACATTGATGATTTTTTGCGCATGCGCAGAAACGTCAATCGGGACGTTTTTAACGATCCGAAAAATATAAGCGCGACAACGTCGCTCGCGTGGTTGAGAATAAAGTTTTCGTTTCATTTTAGTGTGACATATTGTAAGTACCCTAGCTATTATATAAAGCGACCTTGACGCTTCTGCTCAATAATAAGGACTCCGTCTCTCCAGATAGAAGTCGTTGTTAGCTAAACGTTGTGTTAAAGTTGCATTCTTTGCTTATTTGTATACTTCATACCATATGTCTCACTTTGTGGTTTTATACGTTATTTGATCAAATATAACTTTGCAACAAACAACGAGTCTGGAATTTCCCAAGAGTTGATCTATTTTTACCACCGGAACTCTCCTGTCAACGAAAGTCAACGATGTCGCAAACAATGTCGTAAATGATACGCGCACGTGTTACCGATGATAAACTCGCAGATACGCAAACAAATGGGGTATGTGGATGGTAAAGTCTGCTTTTGATTAAATATAAACACTGACATATATCTATATGTACACATAGTTATTTTGTAAACACATAGGATTTGTTGTTTATGCCAATCTTATCGTTTAAACTTACCTAACGATAGTCAATGCGTAGCGCGTAGGCCTGCGCGGCCACGGCACTGCCACTGACGGACTGACTTGCCGACTGGCACTGCCAGTGCAATACGTGAGGATGGATGCGGTCGGAGGAACAATCTAAGTAACTAAGATATGTCATAGTCTTTTTTATAGAGATTTACAACAAAATCTGCTAACTTCATTATACATTCCAATACATTCGCCATTAAGCAAAAGTAAATGGTTTGGAATATGGGTGGCAAAGCCAATAATTTAAAATGTTATATTTTCAATTATGCAAACACTCTCTTTCCAGAACATAAATCAGGCGTGGTTGTGTTGCAAAAATAAAACACAGATAAGATGATAAAGCCCATGATTAGATTAAACATTGGCAGTATATGTTGGTAACAATTATGTATAAATAGTTTACTAGTTTCCGTGCATGATTTTTCACCTTACATAGTCCTAACTGTTGTATTTTTATATGGCACAACACATTCTTCTAGCTGGATATTTTGTTGTTGCAGGTAATCAATTATAATTGGCAATAGTCAATAGTCAATAACACTTTCATTTCACACGGTTGGTTTTCTGCTGGGCAGAAATAGGGCAGATAGTTGGGATCATTGACAGGGCTAAAAGAAAGTGCGACAATACAAAATACATGGATAAGCAAATTTGTCATTTGTATAGAATATGTTGTCAGTCTCCTTCTGTAGCTGTGCATATAACCATTTCTAAAATGTTTGCACACTGATGACAGTAAACCGACTAGTCTGGAAAATAGAGAAGCTTATGGACAGGGTTGGTCTTATGCCAGACTGAAAGGTATTTCTGCCTTGCCAGGAAAGAATTAGGACAGCAACGACAATAATACATGCCACCGATAGCATTTGATAGAATATGTTGTCAGTCTCTTTCTTAACCTGTCTACATGACCAACTGTTCTAAAAACAATTATTGATGATTTAAAAAATATATATTGATGATTTTAAAGCCACAAAGACTTCCTCTCAAGGGGCATACATTCCCGGTCAGAAACCTCAATTAGAGGTAAAGGCCATAATCTATTGTTTGTTAAATTAAACCAGCAAATCCATAACAAAATGTCTATGCTATCCTCAGAAGAGAAATGCTAATGACTGCTAGGATTTTGTGAACAAATGTGAAAACTCAACTTAAAACAGTCTGGACATCAGTGTGGCCTGATGCCAGTTTCGAGTCTGACTAAAGACCTCTGGTAACTATCAGGTGGTAATCCAACCTATGGCTCTGTGCAAACAAAAGTTGTGATCACTGTCAGTGCCCAGAACGTCACATGCTGCGAAGTGCATTTTTCAGTAATTAGCACTGTTGGATAAAAGACATTGATGTTGGGATCAAAGGGTATTTTGAAGGTTGAAAACAACCAGTGTGGTGAAAGGTGATTTGCAGTGAAGGTAACCAGTTTTTGCAGACAGGAATATCGATATTGACTTTTTTTTACATGTTAGGAGTTTCCGCAAAAACAGGGATAGAACAGTACTTTTGCGCCCAATTAGAAAGTATGTAGCAAAAGAACACAAGTGTATACATTAGTGACATAATGGTAAAAGTAAGTTCTTATATAGCGCAATATCCAGTTCTCAGGACTACTCAAAGCACTTAACACTACTTCCCTGGCAGACCTAATCAATCAAACGCTATCTTAACTGTTCTGGGAAGCATCCAGCCACACTGCAATTAGTATGCAAAGGCTGCTCGTACAAATATATATATATATATATATATATATATATATATATATATATATATATATATATATATATATATATATATATATATATATATATATATATAAGAAACAATACAATAATATAACCATTTGTTCTACAATATTTGCACACTTATGATATCAACACTCTTTCTAAAAACAGACAGGATTACATTTGGCTAACAGTTATTAATTATATTAACTATATATTTACAATGCAAAATGGTATTACTCATACATCTACTATGCAAAACCGGTGTATAAAATGTACGAGCTGTAGCATGCAAATAGCTAACGATCAACTCACTCAGTCACTCAGTCACTCAGTCACTCAGTCACTCAGTCACTCAGTCACTCAGTCACTCACTCACTCACTCATTCACTCACTCACATATTATGTACTTGTTCCAGAATCCACAAAAACAACCTGACAATTATCAGGACCCCGGTGGAAATAGCCCGGTACAAATCATTTGAACACGACAGAGATGCGACAAACCCTGTAAACCCAAACAGGTACATACATGGAACTGGATTTACAAATATAGCAATAGGTATGCGTCTATAATTGGCGGCTGGAATATCATTTTACTAGTCGACGAAGATATATTATATAAATGTGAGCGTGACGCAGGATAGAGCTGTATGTGGGCGAATATTACCTGTTTAGATGTCTAGCCTGATAGCCCAGACAAACGAGTACTCATTGATGTCAATTTATTTCACAGGACGAACAACTTTCTACTTCCGTGACAATGTATCATACTGACGCCAGACCACGTTTGATTTTTCCATAGGTAGTCATTATAAAGTTTCCTTCATTTCCTATGAAATTTAAATAGGTCTCTTATTGACAATTTCTCAACATATTTAATCTCCACTGCTATATAGCCACTGCTATATAGACGCGCCCGGGAAAATTCGTAACATTTCAATACCCCAATTTCCCACAAACCACTTTAAAACATGACGCCCCTTGAATTCTGCTAGAATCAGACAGTGGCCTATCATGTTGACATCACCAGTCAAAATGACACAAGTAAGACAAACACCGACTGTCTCTGTCGTAATTTGACAGCTCTGACGTCTAATGTGTTCAGGTTCAGTGT
This sequence comes from Oasisia sp. SBJ-2009, assembly GCA_964017155.1. Taxonomy (NCBI): domain Eukaryota; kingdom Metazoa; phylum Annelida; class Polychaeta; order Sabellida; family Siboglinidae; genus Oasisia; species Oasisia sp. SBJ-2009. The sequence continues at coordinate 34,894,651 of OZ024866.1, read as the reverse complement.
AAACACAGTGCGCTGTAACATATTTTTAAATTGTGCGCTTTATCAAATAAAGAAAAAGGGTAAACTGTTTCACAATTATTGTGCATTGTGAAGAACAAACAGCGTACGGGCACAGGAAACTCATACGATTGTCTATAAAACGGTCCATCAACGGGGATATTCGAGTTTCGAAGCCATATGAGACGTTCAAGACCAGTGTACGTACGTACGTACTTACGTATGTACGTACGTACTTACGTATGTACATACGTACGTACATCTCTGCATGTATGAATAGGTGCGTGGGTTTGTATGTTCGAATGTACGCACATTGGTACGTATGTACGTACATACATACATGCATGCATGTTAAGCTGACATTCTTCTATAACGCTGTTTTATATACTAACACTCACACTACCTGTTTCCAGTCACCCTAACATTACAGACACCATCAAATGACCTTTTTACATCTTGTTCAGGTACAAACAACTGATAGCTGCGAACATGACGGACAAGATTGATGGATTGAACAGTCTTCTCTATGATTTGCTTCAACTGGAAAGAAAACGATTGTACACATGGGTGTATGTTCGAGTGTTCGAGAATGTGACGACACCGACATACCGTTGACATGACACTAATAGTGCCGCTATCGCAACAACGTTGTTACGTGATTGTAGTATACCTGTGCTACCTTATACATAGTATGTAGACATTAACCTTGTTCTGCGCAAACCTGCTTACAGCTGAAGCACGTGCACTTACAATGAAATCATTGCAAAGAAATATTAATTATAGTAGCATACAATATGTGTGTGTGTGTGTGTGTGTGTGTGTGTGTGTGTGTGTGTGTGTGTGTGTGTGCGTGCGTGCGTGTGTGTGCGTGCGTGCGTGTGTGTATGTGCGTGTGGGTCCTAAAAGTCTTAATTTTTTTATATTCTTTATTAAAGAGCTACAACAAAATTGATGTGAATTTTTATAGCAATTATTCGAATAACCGTATTGATTCAACAGTTATGTCACTATATACAAGGGGATCACGAGAAAAGGACCTTGCCAATTTTGAAACTAATTTCACACTTCAATGTCTTATGACTACACACATATCAAAATATTATTTAAAACAAAAAATAAATATTCTGAATTGTTTTTTAAACATAGACGCGGTTGATAAGGTTATTAAAATCATGATTATCAAATATCATCTTTTAAAACCAAATTTCTGACTGTTGGCGACATGATGGTCTTAATAATAGACAATACAGGATTACATTACATAAATCGGCAGTACAACCACAATGCAGATAAACATGTTTTGCAATATATTCTTGTTCATAATGAAAATGGACTCTTTCAGAGTTTAGACTCTTGTAATGTGCACATTTCTGTTAATATAATTATTTCATGTAATTATATGACTTTATTTAATTAGAAATATGGTTTATTAATCACTAATAACCATGTCATACACTGATAACAAACTAGAAACGCTACGTACGCGGAGTTATTTGGGACACGAAAGGGGTATTTTTCAATTCTTTATCAGTGTCATTAATGATTAATAAAACTTATTTCAAATGAAATAAAAACATAAGGTCACAGGAAGTAAACCAGTAATTGAAAATATGTATATTATGAACTGTTTTACGTTATCAAAGAATACCTTTTCCTTATAAGTTGTGACACGAAAAAATCCCTTTTGTGTCCCAAAGAATCCCTTTAGAGGTAAATGCAACGATTTGAGGTTGCACACTTTCTCGTAATATTTCACATACACATATAGGTTTTACCATATGTATTCTTATAAACGTACGAGTATATACTTACTTGAACTAGTCAACATCGTCTATTTAGTCACCGGAACACGTGGGAGGCAGCAAGATAGCTTTTAATCATCGATGACGTTTCATTACTGATGATGGTAATTTGAGCACCGTAAATTACAAGGATGCCCATTTCAATATGACACCACACTATAATTCTGTACATTGGCGTAGTGTCGAGCAATCGTGTATGATTCACTGCTTGGTGCATGCGTGTGGGTTTGTCCTTGAGTTCTGGCATGTATGGACGTGACCGTAAGTACCTGCGCGTCCCTACTCATGGACACATCTTAATATTTTATTAACTTTACAATTTTGCCGTTCGCTTTGGTAATGTCGACGCACCCGCGCATCTAAACGTGTCAGGCTAATAACTAGTAAAATGGTTGCCGCTGTTACAATCAAGCCGAAGGGCATATAGCCATTTACATTTTCTGAATTTATGCACATTATTCTGGATAATAATAACAAATAAAACTTAGGCAATATATCGTTAATAAGACGATTTACGTTAATAGACATGTCATATCGCATTCATTTAGAATGTTACGATAATTTGCGTTACAGACACAGTTACAAATAAATAATGGATTTCTAAAGTAATGGATAAGTTAGCTATAATCTATATGCTATACAGCTTTTTATCATTAAAGTGTGATCCATAAGATATATAGTGCTTTAAGATCACCAATAAAGACACACTATGCAACAATATTAGTAATGTTATAACATAACCGTGTGTAAGTCTTACTACAGTAAGAGGTACAAGCCCACACAACCTTCTAAGGCTAAGCCAAGGCTAAGCGCTTCTCCCCATGCAGTGCCAATGGTGCCAGCACTTTTACTCTGATTATCCCATAGTCATAGACGTAGTGGCACTGTAGCGCTTACATGTTTCCGGCGTTATAAACATTCCGATTGACGTTTCTGGGCATGCGAGATAAATGTAAAATCATTAATGTGCAGCGAAAGGACAATGCATGTATGGTATACATACTACGGGTTGTTCTTCAGGATGTATATAACCTCTATGCAAAGTTATTTGTCGCAAATTAACAGGCGGCAAACAAGTTTTAAGGCATGTTTTGATAGCAAGCGTAAATCACGTGACTGTAGTGCGCCATAATCCGTGACAGTGATTTAGACAAACGTAAGATGTTATTGTATTGAATGACATTTTAAGCAACTCTTCACAGTAATCATCACAGGAGAGTTAACGAACCGCCCGTGGCATTTATAAAAAAAATGCTTTGTCGTTTCGATGCACATTGATGATTTTATATTTATCGCGCATACGCAGAAACATCAATCGGAAAGTATATAACGATCGGAAAAATGTAAGCAATAACTTGCACTTTAGATTTGTCTTAATATAACTGAAATCGACCATGAACATATATTATATCCTCTCCACAATTTGACAGTGGCACCGGCAAATAAACTATCCTTATTAGCAACATATATAGTAATTATTTTATTATGGCCTAGGTGTACAGCATCTTGGGAACTCTACAACTCGGTATAGTTAAAATACAGTCGTGGTGACGGGTTTACAGGTCTCTAAAAATTAAATAACTACTCATCACTCTTATCATGTACGCAGTCTTTTTCTGCATATTTGTCGCATATCGCTATTAAAACCTCGAGTTCAGATCTTGTGGGTTTTAGTAAAGTGTTATCGTCTGCGTAACTCATACAACCCGTAGAGTGGTTGCCCATGTGGCGTCCCACACAACTCCTTTGTAATTGTGCAAATACCCCATCCATGTATATGGAGAAAATAACGGGATACATGATTGGTCCCTGTTCGACTCCGTTACATGCGATAAACTGTGATGACATAGTCGAGCCCCATCTTGCTTCAAGTGTTTGTATAGTATACATATATGACAGCAGTCTTAATTCCAAGTGTGATACATCACGCTTTAAAAATACTGTTAAGCTTAATACATTTAACCCTATCGAATGCTTCACTGGCGTCTAACGTGAATGCATATACATTACTACCGTTTGCATTATAATAACTAATTGTCTCTATACACAATACACTATACACTAATAAGATAATGACTAAAAAGTCACCAATTGGAATATGCTTAATGTTTATGATATGCCGATATTTAAATGTAGCTTTCATATTTAATCCGATTCCATTATGTATCTGCCATCAAGGGCAGTTCAAAGACCGACGCAGCCACTGCATCACAAACCTCGTCGAACTGGAATGTACTGCGTGTCGATCGCGCAGTCTAAGCGATGTTTATAAAACATTGTTATACACTGTTGAACGTTGATCTGTATACTGAATACAATTCACAAACATTGTAGTTTTGAAATAAATTTTGCACCAACAGACCACGCTGTATTGAGTTGAACGATAATATGAGATCTAAAATAATAACATGGCTCTCAGTCACTGAACACGTTAGAGTTGACATACACAGAAAAACATTATGTAAAGATTCAAAACTAAAATAAATACGCGCTCATTATTTGCATAACTTCCTTCGTCTCTCAGTTAACGTAAACATACCTATTTATAACGCGCAATTACCATGCCGAAAAGACTGCGACTCCCCATTCCATAGGCGGTTAATAAATTCATAAGTGTATGCACCAGTAGAATGTTTTGCGTGTTCACTCAGCTGTATGAACGAGTAAGCCTACGTGGCTACAGTCAACGGTGGATATTGTATATCAACAGTCCTCGCGAATTTAATTGCAATGTGGCTATAATTTTATAAATAGTTTGTTGACATTTTCGCTGTTGTATAACGTGGGCAATTTTGATTAATGAACTTGTCGTTTTTGTCCAAACTAGCTGTGGGACCCATGAAGTCGCTTCTGCTGTTCATCGTTGGGTTTGCGACGGGATCCATTATATACTGGATATTTAACTATGGAATCGAGAGTGCAGCAATTGAAGTTGGTGAACTAGACACTGTACTCGACAGTAGTTCGAATAATATTCACTTAGGTATGTGTTTGTGTCTTGGCTGGGTGTGGGTGCAGTGTATGTGTGTGGGTGTGTGTGTGTGAGTATTTGTGTGTGTGTGTGTGTGTGTGCGCGTGCGCGTGCGTGTGTGTGTGCGTGCATACGTGAGCTACATGCATATATGTTACATTGTCATTGTAATTAACTATATATTTGTGATTCAGCATTTTTCTTAAACTATGCATTATTGATTGCCTTTCGGGATGGTCTGAAGGTAGCCGTATGTGTACGAGGCCGCAGACCATGGCCCAATACTGATATGATGAATTTCATTTTATTCAGTTTTGCATACACTGAACACGAGTATGTGTGGACATTACATTCAGTTTCTCATCGATTATTTTGAACTGACCAAAGACGATCGAATTTCAATCGATCAAAGAGGAACGAACAAAGTGCGACAAACGTAACCAAGCAATCAAACAAACAACTAAAATGGAGGATATAGTCACTAACACAAGCGCTAAAGAAGAAACGACGAAAAATTGTGAAAACGGCGACCATAAACAACGAATATATAGTAGTACGCAGAACTATGCAAGACAATCAAAAATAAATCAAAGGAGGACACCAGAAAGTACAAGCAAAAGAACATACATGAAACGATCATGATTATGCCATCAAAGAGCCCGAGGAAAGCCAGTAGAACGCAAAACCTTAACTACGACAAACTGATTACACTTCTGGACACGCAGGATGGAGAAATCCATGATAAAGATAAAATCATATAACGAACACAGGCATTCTACGCTACGGTGGTGAACAGAGTACCACAATTCACACCGAGCCGAAAGAGATATCCATAAACACCACGGGAGGTGGAAACAAATACACGAGTTAAAAAGAATGGGACAGCATCAGGCTGCGACCGTATACAGATCGACACATTAACACCAGCAGCAGACACCATATCCAAAACACTAAATGTGTTGTAAAGCTATAAATGTTCATATCAGAAAAACGAATACTCAAAGCAAGGAGAAACGAAACAATTAACATGATTGTTATCTTCAAGAAGGGAATTAAGAAAGATATCAAAAACGACGTGTCTATATGTCTGTTATTAAAGGTCTGTAAAGTACTCACGAAAATCCTAACGAAAAGCTAGAGAACACACTCAACGAAAACCAACCACGCGAGCAAGTTGTATTCAGAAACAGGTGCACAATGACGTACCATATCGGTCCGTGTATATACCGTTTTTTCCTTTTTCGTTTTCAAATTTGCGAACGAAAAACGGATAACGAATTCGTTTTTCGTTTTTCGTTTTCAAATTTGCGAACGAAAAACGAAAAACGAATTCCTTTTTCGTTTTTCGTTTTCAAAAGTGAAGTAAGAAAAACGAAAAACGAATTCGTTTTTCGTTTTTCGTTTTTGCATTTAGGATGCTTCGGTCGCACTGCCACTGCGGGTGTTCGGTAAAAATTAGTAGTTTCGGCGGGATACTTCGTTCGCACAGGCAGCGTTTTGAAAATAAACTCGCAGAAATTGCATCGGCGAAGTGGTATGTCTAAGTACCTACACGTGAATATTGGTCGTTTCGGCGCTGTTTTTTATGTTTTGACAATTTAATAAACTTTACTCAACCTTATATATGATAGATCGAAAGATGGATAAATCGAGAGTAGATGTATTTATTTTGTAACTGCAACTATGTGATGCAATAGTTATTTTAAATTTAGTTTGTAAAATATTTGACTTAGGAGGCCCCTATTATGACTAATAAATAGTCGCTATCTTCGGGGCCACTTTGGGTTTTTAAATTAGCAATTTTTTTTTTAATTATTGAATTCCATTGACGGACCATTACGGATAGCCCAATTATATTTAGGAGCATGTATATTCCTGAGTATTGTTTATTAACATTTGCTACTTTACGCATATTGTAAGTAGAGGATATGTGGTAAAAATATAATACGTTAATGGCTTAATGTGTGAGTTAGTGTTAATTCATTATTATTTTGCATATGTAGTAATTTACAACAGTAGAAGTATGTTTGCATCTGTGTGTAAAATGCTGCTTTACATAATGTATCAGTCTTTTTAAAATTGTGATTGTATGTTTTGATTAAACAAATATAGGTATTGTTTATTGTGTGAGGCATACTATTTGTAATATTCGTTTTTACACATGTATATTATGTCCTGAATGCATGTGTTCTGCTGTGTGCTGGTGTGAAATGATTATGCATATTTCTGGTTTGTGTTATCTGCCAATTTTGAAAGTATGCGGGTAATATTTTATGTTTATATTTATAATAAAATTACAATATAACTACAATAAGTCGATATTTAACTTTTGCTTAAACATTAATTCTATGTGGAGCTATATTTATTTGAAAATATGATTCTTACAAGTTTTTTTTGCAATTTGTTTATTTAATTACATTTGTGTCCCTAGATCAGTAGATGGTAATTAGTGTGAGGCAATATTATAGAATTATAGAGTGAATTTTTTATTCTAGTTTGAATAATATGCTTTAACCTAGTTATAGGTCTGATTGTTCGAGACATATTTTGCTATTTTATCAGTATGTTTAATCCAGTTTAAATGCGAGATTAATGTAAAGCCCATAATGTTAAACTGGTTAAATATCTCAATATCTACACTGTCAATTGTTAATGTTACTTCATCAACCTATTTATTAGGCATTTGAGAAAAAACTTTTGTTTTATTAATATTTTAATGATAATTTATAATAACACAAGTTTTATTGGCAATTCAACTGAGTTGGATTGACATTATACAATAAAATACAATTAACGCATCTGTACGCCTCGTTTTGTAGGTAAAGTATGTCATTGTACCTCTTCTTGTCTTACAGACTGCTTACAGTTAGTTGCATATTATTGTGTTAGTTGTATTGCTGTGAGCTCCATTCCAATGGCTCCTGGCTACCTCGGTGATCCGTTCACATTAAACAGTAGTGTATATGATTGTTACACTTGCAACTGCTCAAATATTCCTGTCAAGAAGTACAACTTGTCTTTAGGCCAGTGTAAATTTGCTTACAAGTTTGGAAAACTTTGGGATGCTATCCCGGAATGTATACAGAATGCAAGCAGTGCAGAGATATTTAAAACACACATTTTAACAGTTTCTCATGATAGATGTACACACTTGCAAACATTTCATGATAGATATGGCTGAGGGATTGTTTGCATTTGGCTGGTAGATTGTTTAGATTAATAAATATTTGTGTGGTGGTGGTGGTGGTAGTGGTAGTCATAGTAAGGACTTTATCTCAGACAATCAGATTTTTATTATTGTTATTACTATTATTGTTATGTAGAAGTGGATGAGTTTGAGTAGTTTGCCAGTCGAATGTGGACTGTCACTTAGTCATGCCTTTTGGGATGTCTATGAAGTGCACATAATCTTATGTCATTATAATTAAAGATTTAACAGTTTAATGATTTTTTTAATTATTTGTAATCTTTTTTATTCATGTTTCAAATAGAATATGAAACAGTGTCACCTGACTGGTTATTAACAACTGAAATGGAGTATGTATGGAGTTGCAAGTGTGACAAACATGCATTCTATTTTTAACGCAAACTGATCAGTGAGATAGCCAGGAGCCATTGGAATGGAGCTCACAGCAATAATATTCAACTAACTATAAGCAGTCTGTAAGACTAGAAGAGGTACAATGATATAATTTACCTATGAAAAGAGGCGTCCCCCAAGGATCAATTTTAGTGCCACTGACATTGTTATTTACTATAATTATATCAATGATTTCCAAAAGCCAGCATAACTATAACATAATTAGAGACCTCGGTGAACAAGTTCAGCAGTGGGCAACACGACTTGTGCCGGAAACAAAGGGACTGCCATACAACAACACACTAATAGAATTACGGCTTCCTACCTTGAACTTCAGAAGACAGAGAACAGACATAATCCAGACATTCAAAATTATCAAAAGAATAGACTCGGTCAACCAGGATTGCAGATGTACGCAGTGCCCATCAAAGCTGATGTTAAAAAAAAGCCAGTGGTACAACAAGAGGGCACAGCGAAAAACTCCAAACACAGAGTGCAGCTGACTACAGACACCACTTCTTCTCGAACAGAATGGTTAAAATGTGGAACTCCCTTTCAGAAGATACAGTTCAGGCCAGAACAGTAAACGAACTGAAGTCACACCTCCGAAGAGATTGGAGAGGTCACCCAGATCTGTATAATTACAATTTTTCAAATTAACCAGCTTTGACAAACCGGATATAAAAAACAAAACATGAAAACAAATACATCAATAGAGAACTACAACAACAGAAAACAAATCTTGAGATGGTCTCAATGCTCAGTTTGGGCAACTACTGACCGGTCTTGAGGTAAGATCTTGAGGTATGATAACTTATGCTCATGATACTTGATGATAAAAGTAACAATTAAAACCTTCACAGATGAAAGAAACACAGTGAATATTGAATATCTGATTAATAATGACCTATAATAAACTTATATCTAAAACTACATACAGATGCGTTAATTGTATTTTATTGTATAATGTCAATCCAACTCAGTTGAATTGCCAATAAAACTTGTGTTATTATTATACATTATCATTAAAATATTAATAAAACAAAAGTTTTTTCTCAAATGCCTAATAAATAGGTTGATGAAGTAACATTAACAATTGACAGTGAAGATATTGAGAGATTTAACCAGTTTAACATTATGGGCTTTACATTAATCTCGCATTTAAACTGGATTAAACATATGTCTCGAACAATTGGACCTGTAACTAGGTTAAAGCATATTATTCAAACTAGAATAAATATTTCACTCTATAATTCTGTAATATTGCCTCACACTAATTACCATCTACTGATCTAGGGACACAAATGTAATTGAATAAACAAATTGCAAAAAAAACTTGTAACAATAATATTTTCAAATAAATGTAGCTCCCACATAGAATTAATGTTTAAGCAAAAGTTGAATATCAACTTATTGTAGTTATATTATAATTTTATTATAAATATAAACATTAAACATAACCCGCATACTTTCAAAATTGGCAAATAACACAAACCAGAAATATGCATAATCATTTCACACCAGCACACAGCAGAACACATGCATTCAGAACATAATATACATTTGTAAAAAAGAATATTACAAATAGTATGCCTCACACAATAAACAATACCTATATTTGTTTAATCAAACATATCCAATCACAATTTAAAAAAGACTGATACATTATGTAAAGCAGCATTTTACACACGGATGCAAAAATACTTCTACTGTTGCAAATTACTACATATGCAAAATAATAATGAATTAACACTAACTCTAGCAACACATTCAGCCATTAACGTATTATATTTTTACCACATATCCTCTACTTACAATATGCGTAAAGTAGCAAATGTTAATAAACAATACTCAGGAATATACATGCTCCTAAATACAATTGGGCTATCCGTAATGGTCCGTCAATGGAATTCAATAATTACATAACAAATTGCTAATTTAAAAACCCAAAGTGGCCCCGAAGATAGCGACTTTTTATTAGTCATAATAGCAGCCTCCTAAGTCAACTATTTTACAAACTAAATTTAAAATAACTATTGCATCACATAGTTGCAGTTACAAAATAAGTATATCTACTCTCGATTTATCCATCTTTTGATCAATCATATATAAGGTTGAGTAAAGTTTATTTAATTGTCGAAACATAAAAAACAGCGCCGAAACGACCAATATTCACCTGTAGGTACTTAGACATACCACTTCGCTGATGCCATTTCTGCGAGTTTGTTTTCAAAACGCTGCCAGTGAGACCGAAGTATCCCGCCGAAACTACCAATTTTTACCGGCCACCCGAAGTGGCAGTGCGACCGAAGCATCCTAAATGCAAAAACGAAAAACGAAAACCGAATTCGTTTTTCGTTTATCTTACTTCACTTTTGAAAACGAAAAACGAAAAACGAATTCGTTTTTCGTTTTTCTTCACTTTTGAAAACGAAAAACGAAAAAGGAATTCGTTTTTCGTTTTTCTTACTTCACTTTTGAAAACGAAAAACGAAAAAGGAATTCGTTTTTCGTTTTTCGTTCGCAAATTTGAAAACGAAAAACGAATTCGTTATCCGTTTTTCGTTCGCAAATTTGAAAACGAAAAACGAAAAAACGGTATATACACGGACCCATATCCACGCCGTAACCCAATTAAAGGAGATGTGTCGAGAATACAATATGCCGGTCTGCATGGCGTTCGGAAAACAAATCTTCTATTCATTGCAAACTAAAGCAGTGCTGACTTGGCTTCATGAGCAAGGGATAGAAAACGTGTACATCGAACTCCTGAAAGACGTCTACACCGTCAGCTCGAAGACAGTCCATCTACACAAAACAATAAGCAACAGGACCAACATCTTTAGAGGATAAAACATGGAGACACAATATCGCACAAGCTGTTTGCGACAACATATTCCGAAAGCTCACTTTAGAAACCATCTACTTGAGAAGAGACATACCATACCTGAGTCATCTGTTTCGCCGCCGACGTGCTCATATGCATGAACTACAAATGCTGAGGAGCTAGCTGATGACAGTGAAAGTGCAAATCTGGATCTGAAGATGAACACGTTGACAACGATGATGATGGAAAACGATACACCAACAAATGTTAAGTTAACTCCACTAAGATAGAGAACGTTGATAGCTACGTCTACCTTGGACAACCATATAGCATCAGAGACAAAAAGCAAGACAAATACATTCAAATACGAAACACAGCCGGCTGGACAACATTCGCCAAACACCGCGATATCGTCAAGGGTAACTACGGGACCTGCTTGAAGTGACAAGTCTACAATTCACGGATATGTTGTGGATTTCGTACATGCTGTCAACACTATGTGTAGAGTGCCGTCACCTATCGTGTAACTTGAAATCGTAAATGTCACATGGTCTTCGTTAGCTTCGTATGTGGTATCGGTAACACGGCGGACACCATAATGTGTGAAATAGTTATACATGGTTGCCCTAATTCGTTCTTTGTTACCACGCTTAAATATACACACATGGTATACCTTTGTGATTAGGTGGTTTATTTGTCTCGATTGTGTGGTTTCGGCGATTCGTATTTCATGCGTTTTACATAATCAAATTCATGTAATTACCGATGTTATTTTATGACAACATCCAAATATATGCAATCATATTAGAAAATAAAATAATTAGCATATTAGTAATATGCAGGAAGAATTGCCATGACAGAAATATTTTGCAGATAAGTATAGTTATATCACACATACACGTAAAGGACACAATACGTAATGGTAAAGACAATACAATATAATACAATTCCATGATTGGTGAATTGCTGCTGCTGTTAAAGGGACATAGCAGAAGTCATATGACTTGTAAGGCGTTATGCCCTTTTCAACTAAAATGCATAGTAGTTGTAATAAGAGTTACAAGATTGAATACAAAGCAACAGTAATGGTATTTATTATCATTGTGTTAACTGTTCATAAATACGAAGAAAGTAACGTCGACATTAATCTTTTCTTAAATTGCTGCAAATTTGGCAACTGTGTTATGTCATTTGCTAGACCGTTCCATGTGTGTATGGCACTGACAGTAATTAAGTAGTCTGTAGGTGGTGTTCGCTTTTTTAACATAAAATAGTTTGACCTCTGTGTATCGCTTATCTATCTCGCCAGTCCACACACAATGCCGATGTCGCGCTCTGCGAGCAATATTGAGGACACACAAAAACATAAATTAACTATAAGACGAATTGAAGCACCCAACGATCCAGCCGTGCTGAAACAAGACGAAGCAGGTTCTCTCCCTGAAGAACTGGCGAAAGAGATTCGGGAATTAAGGTAAACATTCGCAATGTTTAAATAACACCTAGATTGGAAAAAAATCGTACTGTTTGAAGGTAATGTTATTCTATTTCACAACCAAATCGATGATAACGAACAAGTGTTTTCAGCGACAATGAACGGGATAAAGGATTGGTCATAAAACGGATACCTCCACGCAGCCGCCTCCCGTAATCGCTCGCATATGATAAGACACGCGACCGAGTGTTCCGACCAAAACAAAAGAACGAAAGAGTAGCCAAGCGGTGTTTGAAAATTTTCATAAGCGAAGATTTCACTACGATGCGTTCAAAGTTGGCATATGCAACAAAAGCGTTGAAAAAGGCAAAAAAATCAGAAACTGCTGGACTTGCAATGGGAACGTCAATCAATTAATCAAATGTATTTTTGCAAGAAAAAAATACATTATACATACACACATTACAGTATACAATGAGAATGTTGGAATCAAAGCTGTCAACAACGTGATCCACCGTCTTATTCTTGTAGGCGACTGCAATATAAATATGCTAAGACATGCTAAAAATAAATGAGCAAGAAAACTGTAGCTCTTTCTTTGATAATGTTAACTTTTTAAATTACCTCCGGGATTTATTGTACTTTCAGACGTTAAACCGTTGGCCAAACAACTGCGCAAAAAGGTGCGACTACTGTGCGTGGTGACAGTAGCCAAAGGCGACGACAGAAGAACGGTTGCTGCCGTCAGAAATACCTGGGCTAAGCGTTGCAGCAAGTCTATTAACATAACCGGAAACACTGCACGACTTGATCAGATTAATATAATGGCGCTCGATTACATTTACAAACATCATTACAAGGACGCCGACTGGTTTCTGTTTAGCAACGTCTTCACATACGTCATCGTTCACAATCTGATCTACCTTCTCCACTCACAAAACCACTCCAAGCCAGTTTTCTTCGGGTATGCTTCGTTCAAGTATGTTTGATGTATTCTACCATATTGCACGGGCAGTAAGCAGGTTTTTGCTAAGAACCGGGACCCGGTAATTTACCTGGCTAGGAAAGCTCAAGTACCCGCCTATTATCGTTAACCAAGGACGATATTTTATTATCACCAGTGTCGATTAATGCGGCCCGCTTTTGTATTATAGATTGCAATATGGAAGTTTCTGAGTGCACAGATAAGTCAATGTTCTCTGATACGATACGTATCCATTTGGACTTTGGTCATCATCATAGTTTGTAGCAATTGCTACTCAATAAGGTTTACTTATATATATATATATATATATATATATATATATATATATATATATATATATATATATATATATATATATATATATATATGACATACATAACACGTATTAAATACAGTATATTGGCATCTACATACGTATGGCTCTGTGAGCCGTATACAATTAAGTGTCACGTGGACTTAATATCTAATGATTTGGGTCGAAAATGGTTATGTTAAAGGACAACAAATGGCAACGGTTTCGTGGCATAGACCTAATAGAGTTAATATAAAGTAACAATTTCCACATATAATTTTTTAACGCCAGCGGTTTACCAGAAAAATATTTTTGAACACCCAGCCATCAGAATACTATCAGCTACGCCATGTTAGACGAAGAATGATGTCACGAAGCTTCGGCGCTCTCGACAGATTCCCTGCATATTAGTTATTTATAAATCCGTCTAGAGGCGCTGTGCGTGCGCAGTTTAGGCCCGCACCTCGAAAAAAACCCATCAAAATGATCACCTACGATGACCAAACTTCGCAGGGCGTATCTCCAACACCTGAACTACGCGTATGCACTTGTTACGTGATCATAAAAATAAGAATTAATGCCTGAAATCGATCAAAATGTGTAAGTCAATACGATCTGACCCCACGGTTTAACGCAGCAAGATGGTGGCGCCACCTGACGGAGTTTACTGTTGCAGTAGCGACTCGGCGAGGCGTTATTTACTTACACATTTTGATCGATTTCAGGCATTAATAATTGTTTTGGATCACGTGACAAGTGCATACGCATAGTACAGGTGTAGTAGATACGCCCTGCGAAGTTTGGTCATCGTAGGTGATCATTTTGATGTTTTTTCGAGGTGCGGGCCTAAACTGCAAAAGTACCCGCAATTGTGAATCCAATGTTCAATACTACCGGTTGTTTCAACGGGAAAGAAACAAAAGATAGATCAACATTTCTCACGGAACTAGTACTGCAACCGTATGCCGAACAGTAAGGCATAATTGCTAAAGTTTATACCATAGATTTGACCACAGATTTAGATACACGTCTAAGCAGCTGCTACATGTCACACCAACTGAACGAAGACTTGAAGTTGTTGACCCTTAACGACGTCGCAGGTAGCTGGAATTCCGCGCCCTTATTGGCCAAGCCAAGTTAACCCGTCACCGATGGCGGCGTCTAGGCCATAGTGGATTTCGGTAGAATTTTAGACTTTAAGGTCACATTCTGAGTAAACCGCTGACGTTAAAAAATTGAGTATATGTGGAAATTGTTACTTTCTCTATTAGGTGTATGACAAGAAACTTTTGCCATTTTTTGTCATTTAAATGGCCCCAGTTATATTGTGCACGATAACCGCTACAGCCAGCTGCTCAGTAAGCTATAATTACGTTCGCCTTGTCTAATAATATTTAATTGTAAACACATTTATGGATAACGCAATAAAAATATTATCGTATTTTGCTAATCCCTTAACGGCATAGGTAAAAAAAGCGTTTTGTTTCTTATTAGATAGTTCGAAATAAACAGTAGCTACTAAAACAAGAAAACATTATGTCACATGCTTACTGAAATATTCTTGTTGAAAACATAATTTATATTGCATTCACAGCGCCGTTTAGCTAGAAAACATGACATGACCAATACAATGTTTTCCTAGTCGCCAGAATATGAATAATGTTTTAGTCTGCGTTGTTCAGTAACTACTGTTTTCGCTAAATATTAGTTTGCGTTTTAGTAATGCTTTCTCAGTTTATCATGACATGTTAATTATTTGTGAAGGAAAAATGTTAAACCTAGTCGTTTTCAGGATGCTGAATTAAAGGTTCATTTCAACGAACAATAACTTCACATACAGTTGACTTAAAAGATTAGCCACAATACGAAAGATGTGTAATTGATTTTTTCGAATAAAACAGGTTTCAGCACATCACATATGTGTCACGTTCAACAAATATATCGGCACTTATTTTTCAAACTTCAGGCAGGTGTCGGGTACAGTGCGGCAATTGCAGAATTTCTCTATTCGAAAATACAATACTATGTGAATCACTGGAGCGATAGTATTGGTTGTAGTTTCGAATAGTTAGGTTATGTTAACCCTTTCAGCAACTGTGTAAGCCAAGCAGTTCTGTGACTTCTCCTTACTATACAAAGGTGCTAATATCTTGGAATTATGATCGAGCTTTTTAAATTTCCATTCGGATAGTGAATATCTTAGAATTATGATCTAGCTTTTTAAATTTCCATATGTATAGTGGTTAGTACCATGTATATGTTCATACAGTTTACGCTTGTTTTCGCCGATCGTTCCTAGCAACACAGTCCGTTTTTGGTATTATTACTAGTATTTCGGTTTAGTTGTGTGTGAACTTATTTCTTGTTGAAGTGAACCATTTATTCGGGGTCACGAAAATGGCTGCTTAAAGTATTCAAATATGCGAATTGTAGAGCATTCAACCAATAATAACATCGAAGCGTTGTTAAGATATTAATTACAGATTGTATCAAAACATGTTACACTTACGTGTATCTGATGATTCTCGTTTATTGCAACACGTTTCTAGCCACGTAGACATAGGCTAGATTTAAATGTGTTGTAAAATGTTATAAACACATACGGATGACGCATAGGCTATTTTGTATCACGTATACGATATGCATGGACTTAAGTGTTATAAGTCATGTATAGTCCTGTTGAAACATATTTCTTATAAGGAATCATACACGATTACCTCTGGCATAACGTACTAATTTGTGTTGCTTTCAGCCTGCATAACACGTCGTATTTTGACGACCAAAATACATTTGTACTTAGTGCGCGCGCACTGAGTCGATTTGGCAATCGAACTTTTTGTGGGATGTTTGGCTGGCGGACGGACTTGCCGGAATGCCTGCTTGCATTGGGTGTGAAGAGTGTCAACACCATGGATTCCACTGGACGGAAGCGATTCCACTGCCGACTATGGAATGTCGATTTAATAGATTACCATCCCGCTAAAGTACGTAGATGCTTCAAGTTAATGTGGACGATTATAGCAATTGTAAAATAGTGTAAGTAATCGGACGAAGGCACAGCATCTCGTATTTATTTCACATGTCTTATTAATTTAGTGCTGCATCCGTTTAGTAAGATTGTCAGACTTGGTCACCAGACAGAAGTGACATACATGATCCGTAACTTCTATCAGGGAAACCGATAAGCGTTATTTCAAATGGTAGTATTTATTTCGATATTATAAAAACTTATATGCATGTATGATTGGTTGTTTGTTTTCTGTTTGTTTGGTTGCTTGTGGATCCACATGTCCGTCAGTTTTGCGTGTTTCAGACTCAGATTCTGTTTGTGACCTGGGGGGGGGGGGTCACTATATATTTGTTAGTTTTACATTCTATGTACTACTTTTACATTTCATAATGTACAGTGTCCTCAGATCAAAAATGCGGCAATTAGCACAGTTGGCTGGAAATATTCGGGTACTGTTTGCAGTAGAATGTTGGACATTTGACGTTTGATCTATGTTCAGTGTTCAACACTATGCCAATAAAGCTTGGCAAGCAAATAAGTCAATCAACTCAGAATATTTACCCAGGGCAGTGGGGATGGGATCGAAGGATCACCATTTTTTCATTTTTTTTGCTTTTCCCACAAGCATCGTTCGTTCGTTCGTTCGTTCGTTCGTTCGTTCGTTCGTTCGTTCGTTCGGTCGGTCGGTCGGTCGGTCGGTCGGTCGGTCGGTCGGTCGGTCGGTCGGTCGGTCGGTCGGTCGTACATATTTATGTGATTAGCGTGTATGTTCCATCCTGACACATGTTGTTATGTATCAGTGTAATTAACATTTACATAGTAATGTAGTATTATGCACAAAACATGAACAAACGTCGTTACTTTTTCTTTATGAAATATATACATTTGGTCTATAAAAATGAAACAAGAATGAGTGTGAGATATATTATTTGTCAGTGTTGTCAATATGAAATAGTTGCAATTGATTGATCTACCGTCTTAAGACAAATACCAGTGGTAGAACTAATATTTCTTCGGCAAAATGAAACATAATTTCTTTACCCTCTACCATATGCACCTGGATAGCTAGTCGAAACTATGTACTACAGTAGATCAACTGTGGCATCACAAATATGACAGTAATTCATTTGATTCAACAGTATGGTTCGCAATAATCATGCTTGTGAAGCAGACACATATATGACTAAAATTAATCTGTAGACAATATAATGCAGGATTTTCTAAACATTGCCTGTTTTGTACGATACAATTTATATGTAGCACTTTTAATATTTTCGATAGGATTAATAATGCAACATCTCCATTATAGAATTATAGAGGAACGTTACAGATTTCAATAGAATTCCTGTTAATTTTAATATAATTATATTGACTATTGTCTAAGGATAACGCTTTATAAAAAAATGTACGTTCTAGTTATATAGCGCAGTAATCAGTCCTTGGGACCTTTCAAAGCGCATTACACTTTACCGTTTACTGGTCAATCAAATACCGTCTCAACTTCTCTGGTAAGCATCCAGCCACATGCTACAATTAATGCGCGAAGGCTGCACGTACACATATCCACCACTGTCTATAGCCAGATACTCTGTTATACAGCTGAGTGAATAGTAACAATGTAGGATGAGAAAACTTACCCAAGGTTTTAAAGTTACATTCTGACTTCCGCCATATTTAAAATAAAATTTTCTAGTAAACCAGCATTCTCCATACACTATATATTGTTTTCCTCAACTACCTATCAACTTATTTTCACAAAATATGCCATTTTAAGAAACAAAGCAGCAAACGACGAAACATTGTCCTGGTGAGCCTCACCAATTAAAATTCACTGATTGGTTTAGACCTCGAAGAAGGGAATTCCAGTGAAAAGCGCTGTCAGGAAAACACACTAGGGCCACACTAAAAGGCGGATCACAATTGGCAGACCGCACGGAAACGACATACCACATTCACAGAGATGCCACCGCTCGATACGCTCCATATTTACGGCATGTCCAGTTGCCCACATACAAACTATCGCTGGCTACGCGCCTGTACGGTCAATGGCTAATTGAGGATGATTTAAATAACTAGAGTATTGTTGCCTAGTGGCGCCTCTAGCGACTAACGTGGATATGTGGAACCGCTTTTTAGTTTGCCCCATCGTTTACTTACGTTGACCGGAGAGTTCCGATGGTAAAAATAGATCGACTTTTGGGAAACTTCAGAGCCGTTGTTTGTTGCAAACTTATATTTGATCAAATAACGTATAAAACCACAAAGTGAGACATGTGGTAGGAAGTATACTAATAAGCAAATGTCGGTCATGGTGTACATTGACTTTTCTCAAATACGTTAAAAAGGTGAAATTATGTCAGAATGCAACTTTAACACCACAGCATATGAATCGAACCCGGGTTATCTTTGTCGAAAGTACGAAGCTCTATTCATGAGCCACTGCGCTCTACAATTGATAAAAGTGTGCACGAAACACAGGCCGGAGTGTTTCACGAAATCGTTTTACTATTGACGTATTCGCCATTTTTGTGACCAGGATATTTGGAACATCCTGTACTGATTGCATTTCTAACTGTTTATAAACGGCATTGTGGTTTGTTTACAGCACGTTGAGGAGATCAGCGACTACGCCATTTCATTCGACATCGTCAATTTCAACAACATATATTTCCTCGAATTTGTTATCTACCACTTGGAAGCATATGGATATGTGCCAAGCAACGTCTCAAGTGCATCCATGGGTCCTCTCGAATTGAATGCCACTACGACTAGTTTGAGTCACGAGGAACGTTACGCGTATTATCTAGGTGAGAAACGACAGAACACGATTGAGGCAAATCACAAAGGACACGCATCCGAGGACAGGATGTAAATGATAAGATAAAAACGAAAATAATATGGTTGGATTTGGTCGCGAATGTCACACGACAGAATTGGTTCAAAAAACAAGAGTGCACCACGGAAATGGGTAATAAATCATATATAACGACAAGGCTTTCAGATGACCGAACTGTGCTGATAGCAAAAAGACCACGGCCTTGGTGGACCGTAAAACAATACATTTGCATGTGTCATTGTTGTTTTATTTGTATTTTTGTTTACAGATGTACATTGTTTCTGTGTTATGATACCGCGTTATGTTTCAAGCAGGGCAAGTAGTGTCTAACTTTGCAATGGCAGGGTGTGTGAGTATGATGTGGTTAGCAACGTTGAACGTTAGTTTGTAAATTATTGTTCGAATGATTTGTTTCCTAAAATGTGTTTTGTGGTAAAATTATCCGAGTATGCGAACTACAATTGTTTTACTGGTTTCGTATGCATACGTGCACGCACGCCCGCAAAATACCCCTCGCAAACGTGCACCCACGTGCAGTTATTTTCCATTGAACACCTAAATTATTTTTGTTCAGCACGCCGCGGTTTGTTTACGTGAAAATCACAATTATGCGTGTGACCTCCGTGAAAATCATGCTGACAACGGCGGTTACGGTAATATATGTGAAATATATTACTACTGCATAATGGCATTTCCCAGATCAAACTTTACTGTCACCTTCGCAACTTTCCCTTATGTTTTGTGTCATAAATATTCTGAAAACAAATGGAGTAGCAGGACGTCATCTCTACAAATGGCGGATATATGAAGGTCAACCGTAAATTGTTTTATATCGCTATCCACCGAGGTATCCAATATCATCAACATTGTTGTTCAATGTGAAGTAGTTGTTGAGATATTGTGACATTTGTTTTGGCGGCCGCCATCTTTAAAAATTGCTGAGGTGAAAGCAGGAGAATTCCAATTTTTTTATATTTGAAATCCTCGTCCCATAAGACATATCAACACATCACCATTATTGCTTTAGATGAATAGTTACTAACGTAATGGGAAATTAAATTTGCCGTCCATTTTTTAAATGGCCGTCAAATCCCTATGGAACAAAATAGAAAACATTACAACATTGGTTTTTTATTTCTTTAAATTAGATTACTTTAAAACCATTTGCCAAGATTACACCCAAAAGAATGCTTCCTTTACATTTGTCGACATACTATCTCCCAAGGCAAACATTACATTCGATTTTTTTTCTCAGAACTACTATATATAGCTGGTGCACTGTGGTACTTATACATGGAGGAGCCACTTTGATCCCCCCCCCCCCCCCATTGGAACCAAATTGCGTTCTGTCTGGCTCCTAGATCTCCCATAGTATTGGACGATTCGTCGATTTAACGCCATATTTCAACGAAAAATGACAGCATTAAAAATGTTACAAATGTCATAAGAGTAGAATTGTGTACAAATGTTTGTTGTAGGACATGCCATGTCGAAGTAGTAACGTAAAATATTCATATATTAATTGTAACCGTTAACAACATCTCTTAACAAAAGGCAATGTTTGACGCAGGTTTTTGTGACGTAAACGAACCGCGACGTCATCAGTTATCAGCCTATCCGTGGCATACCACTGACGTTCCCTTTTCGGTGATCTTTAACTATTTTATTTGCAAACTCTTCGAACGTAATATGGTGTTAGACATTCATGTTACTATTTCGTACTAATGAACAAACACATTGGTTACATCCGCGTGAGGACGTCGTCAGTGTGCAAGATGGCGCGGTTCAAAGAGAACCAGCTCTGTGATCTATTAGCTCTAACTATTATGATGAAATGCACGAACATACCACGTGTTCGCTTGATGGAGTTTGTGCTACGCCACTGGTCACGTGATTGAAAGTTCATTTAAGTTGTGTAATTAACTAAAAATGTAATATAATATTTGTGGCACTGCATTGTAAATCTTAAACTTATGATGTTATTAGCTTTGTTTTACACTTATAAATAGTACATGTAACTTTCGTTTTTATTTACTGTCACAAAAACGGTAGTGGCTTATTGCTAACCACTCATGTACAAATGCATGCAAAACACCTAATGTCAATCTTGTCAAGAGTACCCCCAACCTAACCCTAACACTAACCCTAAACTCAAATCTTAGTCCACATAAGAACAACCAAAAATGGGCATTTGCATATGAGTTGTTAGCAAGAAGCCACTACCCATAAAAACACATGTTTCGATTTCAGTAGCAACACGACATAACAGTTATACCAGTTGTAGATGTCCAGCCACATCATAAGAAATCCTAAAGATGCAGCCTGGATGATTAAAGGCAGGGTGCCAGCTCCTATGCCAACGGTGGTAGGCCGAGCAATAATTTGTAACGGAGAGCCCGCTGTCTCGAACGTGCGAAAGTCAAATAGCAAAGGGTATTGCAGTTAACTTTGCTCGCCTCGATATTACTGCCAATCACTTTTGTTTTCAAACTGGCTGTTCTGTTTCAGGCGGAGATTACCAAAGTAACTAAGCACAAGTTGGCAGGCAATAATCCTTCAACGTGCAGGGTGTGGTCATAAGAACGTAAAATTAAATAAAAACTAAAACCTGGCACATTCGCTTCAATTACCCGTTAATAATTACCGCTTTGGGCCAGATGATATATCACTTCTGTATTGTAAAATAGCGTTTGTTTGTAACCCCAAATACCCGTCAGTGTTGCATGATTCGGGCTGAAAATGTGCATGTGATCTGGATAACCTGGAGTCCTCAATATTTAAAACGAAAACAAAAGGCTATACGTGCAGTTTCATCCGCTGAATATCATATTTGGTCTACGTCATCGTAAAGATAATTATATATACAACTATGACGCTGGGTGCCTGGAATATTCTACAATTTCTTATGTTATTTGGCAATACCGGACAACTCTTCTTGTTAGCTGTAATACTTGGTCAGAAAGCGTATTACGAGCATGTCTGTTTCCAACGTTTTCCTTGTGGTATGAACAGCCTTGCTATTCCGATAATATCTCGATCGTGGAGTTTCATTTCTAAGTTAACCAGCCCACAACTATACTTTAGGTATCGTAGCTTCAATCTTGGAGGCCAGCAGTAAATTCTTAAAATGGCGAGCCCAACATGAGGCTGTTAGTTTGGTGGCAAAAGAGCGCTCTTCGTGTGTTGATAAATGTTACATTTCCTCGAAGTATACCTTCCTGAGGAGACCGGCATCTGCTGTGCGAATATTCTCGGTTTCACCGATACAGAAAGCATACGGCGGGTTCCTGTCAAGCAATTAAAACAAGGCAATGTTTCAGTGAAATGCAGTCAGTCCTGTTTTCAACATATTTAATTCGTCTCTATGATATTGATGTTTGATCATTGTAACGATAACTGTTCACGTTAATCCTCAAATCAGACGGCGAAGAATCCACAATTGTAAATACTTTGGCGCACGAGCTTACCACAGATCGCAAACCATGACTTTACGCATCCTGCCGCCCCTTCGCACGGTTTTTAGTATACAGTCGCTGAAGTCGCGATTTCGAGGCGGAAATAGCGAATTACCAAAATCATTCACGGCATGCTTGCTTCGGTGCTTGTGATGTGTAGCCACACGTACTGCACACACGGGACCGGCAAAGGCTTTGGTGCACAAACATCTGTGTTTCCATATAGCCAAGTCGAACACACACCCACCGCCGTTCTTGCACGGTTTCCGGCAGCCGTATGGTGACGGTATCTTTGATGACGTCTGTGAGAAATGTATGCATGTATATTATGTACATGTATATATATATATATACATATATATATGTATATATATATTATATATATATATACATACATATATATATACATATATATACATATATATATGTATATATATATATTATATATATGTATATATATATATATATATATATATATATATATGTATATATATATATATATATATATATGCAAGCAGATGTGTGGGTGGTGTTATGGCGTGTACGTACGTACGTACACACATGTGCATGTATTCATATACGGTGCCGGTTTCTACCAATCAGGCGTTGCACACACGCACAACAATCTTTATTCTGTTTCGATATCAGCAGAAGCAACACGAAATAACAGTTACACCAGTTGTAGATGTCCAACCACATTATAAGAAAGCCTAAAGATGCAGTCTGGATGATTAAAGGCAGAGTGCCAGCTCCTCTGCCAACGCTGGTAGGCCGAGCAGTAGGTTGTAACGGGTAGCCCGCTGTCTCGAACGTGCGAAAGTTAAAGGGAAAAATAAGTCAATGTTTTGATCATATGGGATTAACAGAGTTAATAAAAAGTAACAACTTCCAACAACAATCATATTTTTAACGTCAGTGGTTTACCATGAAAAAAATGTAGAACACATAGACATAGAAAGTTTACAGACTACGCCATTTTAGAAACAAAATGACGTCAGAGAGTCGTCTTGGTCGGCGTGAACGACCGCCAACAGCCGACTAACTTCTCCCCACATTTTTTACATATATATACATACACTACATTACAAAAAAATCATTTGTATTCCTCTAACGAAGAAAATTCACAAAAGAAACGCAAATCTTGGCGAACGGCAACTCGACAGCTTCGACTACCGTAAACTCGCTATTATAAGTTAGCTTTACACAAAATACCGCTAGATGGCGCGCGAATATTTATTAACCTTACTGCATTCGCAAGCGCGAATTAATTTAATTAATTATAAATAATATAATAATAATTAGCTGCATCACTATGATCTGCAGAAAATGTTAAACGGCAAACTAAGGCAACGCTTTGGTGATATGGGTCTAATAGAGTTGGTCAAAAATAACAATTTAATATACAAATATATAATTTTATTAGTTTATTTTATATAGCGCCAAATCCACAATTCTCTTCTCTTCTATTCAACATACTGTTATTAAAGTATATGCAATAATAAGAATGCTACCCACAGGTAATATTTAAAAATAAATATTAAAAATACATGTGTCTGCATAATTATCCAAAATTGCCTATTAGTTATAAAAGAAAAAGGAAATTACGTGTTTTTCAATGATGTCACATTGTTTATTTTATCAATATTTCTATAAACATCCCGCGTGTACTGCGAGCATGCAAGCTTATATTACATAAGCGATGTTTTAACAATAATAACTAAAACAATAACATGTTAATATTACTGTTGTTAAATCCTTCTTTTTCTACCACCATAATATTTCCCATATATTCATATTCCTTTTTGCATTTTAGTGATTTATTGTTCCGATAGTTAATAAAGTGTCTTGTCAAAAAATAATAATTATTACATATCTGGTGGTGGAAATGTCATTCATGAGTAGAACAAATAGCTTCAGTAATATGTTCTTATGCATAATGGTTGTGTATGTGCTGAATGAAAATTATTATTACGTCGTACTTATTTTACTACTTTAATTATTTATTACTATTAACCATACTTTTGTATTCATTTATTACAATTGTTGTTATGTAATTTGTATGTTTATTTATGACTGATAAGTCAGCTTAGTTAATGATATAGAAACATGTATTTTCATTATTTATTTTTAAATAATATTATCTGTGGGTAGTTTTCTCTTTATTGTATTTTTAATAGCATTATTTTGTGAAGCGCCACAAACAATTATGGATGTGGCGCTACATAAATAAAATATTATATTATAATAACAATTTTTGTTTGTTTATTTAATATAGCGCCATATCCAATTAAAAATTGTTCATGGCGTTTTACATACATTAAAATGCTAAAAAAACAAAAACACACCAGAAGAAAAAAACATAAATATACTAGAAACATATATGAACAATTATAAAAATAAAATATCGATATAAAAATAATAAAACTTTCCTGCAAATCATAGTGATGATAATAATTAATTATTATTATTATATTATTTATAAGTAATTAAACTATTTCGCGCGTGTGAAGTAAAACAATTAAATATTCGCAGTCAGAAACGCGGCGTCTAGCGGTATTTTGTGTAAAGCTTTTAAAAGCGATTTTATGGTACCGCTGGGCGGCCGAACAAGTTGTACTCGAGGTGTGCGCGTTTTTGTGTGTGAATTTTATTTGTTAGAGGAATGCAAGAGATTTTATTTCATAACATAGTGTATGCATATGTATGTAAGATATGTGAGGCGAAGTTTGGCGGCTGTTGGTGGTCGTTTTGATGGTTAGGTCAATCAAATCGGGTCGTCTAGGATCCGCGCTGTATCTGTGACTGTCCCAACGAATCCACCGAAACACTGTTTCAGTTCTGCTCGATTCAAAGGTTAACAAGCAGACATCTTAGTGATACTGTCTTTCACTGTACTGTTACCATAAACGTATGAGGAACAGTGTGGCATATTGCTGTCGCGATTTCGTGGTAAACCGACGTAAGGCAACTTTTAGCGTACCGCTTGGCTCTCTGTTATGACACCTGAACCAGCAGACGACTCTCTGACGTATTACTTTTCCAAACTGCTGGGTTGTGATTGGTTGCAAGGTCCAAGATGGGCCGGTTCATGGAGTCGGTGATTTAGCTAGATTTTCCCACTTTAAGACCACTTTCTGAGGTAACCACTAAGGTGAAAAATTGGATTGTAGATGCAAATGATTAGCTAGTGTAAACTCTTTTAGGTGCATAACACTAAACTGTTGCCTTTTTTTCACTTTAAATATCAAAGGGTATTGCAGTTAACTTTGCTCGCCTCGATATTGCTTCCAATCACTTTTGTTTTCAAACTGGCTGTTCGATTTCAGGCGGAACCTTTCAGATTGCCAAAATTGTTCCGAGATTAGTTAAGTAACTAAACACAAGTTGGCAGGCAATAATCCCTCAACGTGCACGTTGTGGTCATATGAACGTAAAATGAAATAAAAACTAAAACGTGGCACCTTCGCTTTAATTACCCATTAATAATTACCGCTTTAGGCCAGATGAAATATAGTGTTGCGTGATTCGGGTTGAAAATGTGCATGTGATCTGGCGGGCACACAGCTTGGATAATTTGGAGACCCCAATATTTAAAACGAAAGCAAAAGGCTATACGTGCAGCTTCATCCGCTGAATATCATACTTTGTCTACATCATCGTAAAGATAATCATACCATATACAAGTGGGTAAATGCTTCAAGGATGAAGCAGGACTGGGGTAATATGAATGGGAGTGGGACTACTACAGGGTAAATGCTTCGCAGCTAAAACACGTATGAGACACGAGTTAAAGTAAGGAGACAAACCCCCCTCCCGCCCCCCCGCCCCCATCTCTCTTTTAAGACACGAGCTAAAGTAAGGAGACAAGCCATACGTTAGAGCGTCACCATCATTTCGTTTCAGGGAGGGGCGAGATCGCATAATTTTGATTTGGGGTGGAAAATAGGCAAACATGCGGCAAAATCGGGGGTGGGGGTGGGCATTCAACCACTGGTGACGGCCTGCGCTCAAATTCTGATTGGTGGTAGGACGAACACGGAGCCAATCCTGCCACGGACAGCATGCCAGCGCACACCTCAGCCGGAAATATGAATGAACGGGGAAGGGAGAGGACGGTGGCTGGACTGGGGACGGTCGGAAGGAGGTGGGCGGGGCCGGGGGGAAAGGGTGAGGGGGCTTGTCTCCTTACTTTAGCTCGTGTCTTAAAAGAGAGGTGGGGCGGGGGGGGGCGGGAGGGGGGCTTGTCTCCTTACTTTAACTCGTGTCTCATACGTGTTTTAGCTGCGAAGCATTTACCCTGTAGTAGTCCCACTCCCATTCATATTACCCCAGTCCTGCTTCATCCTTGAAGCATTTACCCACTTGTGTATGTATGGATGGATGTGTGTATGTATGTATGTATGCAGGTAGGGCTGAGGCAGTAGCGACAAGGCCAGCTCGAGCGAACAATCCGCCTGGGTTTGGTTGTCTCGATGTGGTGCAGTTTATAGGTAGTGGCTCCCATTGAGATTGCATAGCGCCAAGCCGATCTATCCCGAGCGAAATAGGGTCGATGTCGAAGTCATTTATGAATACTTCCTAGTCGTCCCTATAAAGCGTTTCTGTTGTCCTCCATGGGAGCGTACGCCGGTCTGCCGTTCACCGTACGGTGTTGGGACATCCGCAGCATTGCATACACTGGCCATTCTGCTTCAGCGTCTCATTGTCAGGATTATTGTGATTATTGCACTAAAAATTACTTACTTTCTTTTTGCCGACCACAAAACTAAGCATCAACACAACTAATAA
>OZ024866.1:34846673-34861673 GCA_964017155.1 Oasisia sp. SBJ-2009 | reverse complement strand
TGCCTGTGCCTGTGCCTGTGCCTGTGCCTGTGCCTGTGCCTGTGCCTGTGCCTGTGCCTGTGCCTGTGCCTGTGCCTGTGCCTGTGCCTGTGCCTGTGCCTGTGCCTGTGCCTGTGCCTGTGCCTGTGCCTGTGCCTGTGCCTGTGCCTGTGCCTGTGCCTGTGCCTGTGCCTGTGCCTGTGCCTGTGCCTGTGCCTGTGCCTGTGCCTGTGCCTGTGCCTGTGCCTGTGCCTGTGCCTGTGCCTGTGCCTGTGCCTGTGCCTGTGCCTGTGCCTGAGAGAGCTAGGGTGGTAAAACAGGGCTGCCACGTCACGGAGCCTAGGTAATCAAGTCTAGCCACTTAGACGGCTTTTGACTGTTATCTAAATAGTACTGCCGCCTCACGTAGTCTGAGTAATCGAGGCTTATCCCGCCGTAATTCCTGCTTCATAAACATCTCCAAATTTGTATTTCTGTTTATTTTTGTGTGAATATAAGTTTAACGTTGAATATTTTAAATATAGTGTCTCCTTATGTTAATTTTTATTTTGTAATTGGACTGAGGGTCAATCGGCGTCTCTACCCTACTCTGGGACAAGACCACCGTGGTGATAATATTGATACACAGAAGTGACAGAACAAAACTACAGGCAGCGTTGCAGGGCTGAAAAGTGCTGCCACCTCACGGAGTCTGGTTAATCGAGGCTGTGTCTAGATCACTATAGAGGACTTTGGTCTAGCTGTAAAAACAGTTCTATATATAGGACGTCTGGAAGGTTCTTCACGCGCATCGATCTGTACAAGCTATGTGTGTGTCGGTTTGTTGTCAAAACACGACAAGGCATGGATATTCGTTTTGATGGGAAGCGTGCGTTGGTTACCGGAGCTGGCAAAGGTACATACAATGCTGTAGTCTGCGAACGAGAAACAGATGACATGGAGTCGGTGTTTACGTAATTAACGCACTCGGTTATGTTGTAATAACGTACACTTCACAATAGAAGCCGCATAACGACTTTTTCGTCCTTGCGTATTGATCGCAATTAACGGCGTTGTTCTTAATTAGTATTGCAAACGGGTTCATCCCGTCATCACCGAATTGAGATAGATATGTTGTTTCAATCATTAGCGCATACTTCGAGATGAGTAATAGTTTGTAACTAGGCACCAATTTCCACCAGGGCTTTCCACCATGCACAGTATACGGCAACTAAACGACAACGTCTACGGCACGTTCTTCACGTAGGGCCGGCGTAGGCCTATACGTAGAGGAGATTGGGCGGTTCACTTGCTTAGTATTCGGCAGTAGGGTAGACTAGATCAATGTTTCACCTTTGTCTTATGAATACACGACGAATAATATTATTGTAAGTTTTTTTAATATGAACAGATGAATACGGAAACGGTCACGTTTGCAGGTTTCGGGCCATCGATGAAAATCGTAAAACTATTAATTTTGTGGATATTTGAAACCGCCACCCCAATAGCTGTTGATGATTCGATTTTGTAGAGGACAAGAGAGATTTTAGAAGGACTTTCAACGGTACATTGACAACGTATTCAATATACCAAATATGTTCATATGCACGCCCTCATACACGCACACACACACGCACGCACGCACGCACGCACGCACGCACACACACACACACACACAGAGTTGTATAACTTGTCTGATTACGAGTAAGATTGTGGAAGTCCTTGGACAGTGACCATTCTATCATAATAATTCTCACTCCCCTCTAGATATGTGGTGTTTGCAAAAACAAGTTGTAATATGAACATAACAAAATAATAATTTGTTTATGAATATTAAATATTTTATAGTAGTATCTATTAAAACAAATTCAAAACCGTTCTCATGTTGTTTGTTCCCTGTACAACGTATCATAGCACCAATCGCTAAATATAAAGTTAGTTTATACTGGAAGTCATTTCAATGAAAATTATAGTTTTGACATATTTAGTGTGTTGACATTTTGATACCTGAAAAAACACTTTCTCTGTATCTTGAGTGGAAAATGTGTACGTTTACGGTGAACGCGGTGAGTTTTGGTTCTGGTCCTAAGATAATAACAATTATTATTATGTTCTTGTGTAAGATTTTTTCAGCATTATACAAAATGGCATATTAGAAACCCGGAAACGATTAAAAAGCCGATTACCACTATTTAAAATCAACTTCTTTGTTACTCTGTAGAGCACTTTTCTTATAATTACCACCAATTGCAAGGTGCCGTATCTTCGGTAACAACCCGTTAATAGGCGCATACACACATTATAAGACATACATGGTATCTTTAAAATATATATTGAAAAAGAAGATATTTATAAATGTGATTTAGTAAAATTAAAAAGGAGTATATAATCAATATTTAATATGCGTTTATAAAATATTAAGACAATTATGTAAACAATTATGGTATATTAAAAAAGCAAAACAACGTCATATAAACAAAATCATCAAAACAAATAATATATATATATATATATATATATAATATATATATATATATATATATATATATATATATATTATAGATTAATACGTTAATAAATCAATCAATATAAAACAAATACTATATTATATATATATATATATATATATATATATATATATATATAATACATTAATACATATATTAATCAATAAATAAAAATAACATTTGATATATATCTATATTTGCGCATGAACACAGACGCACGCGCACGCACGCAAGCACGAATACATCATCTAAAACATTATAATTACACTTACATACATTGTTGTGGTATTAACATATATTGCCCACTGTCACCGTAGGCATCGGAAGGGCAATCGCAGTAGCCCTGTTTGCCGGTGGAGCGGAAACCTACGCCTTGAGTCGTACACAGGAGGATCTGGATAAACTGGAAGCTGAGGTGATGTCACTGTTGCTACTCGTTGTCACTCAGCAAGTTCGTGATGTAATAGTTTCTCGTGCGATGTTTGGCACCATGTTTGTTATAGCTGGTTGCATTATATATGCAATGAATGCACATATCTCATTAAATGTACGTAAGCATTAAGGGGACGTTTTTTGGACCCGAAAAGGTCACAAATTATAATGAATAAGGATTGCTTGAGAATTTTAGAATATTTCTAATACACTATTTTTAGTGTATTTGTATGGAAGACATAGGCAGATCGAGCCCAAACTAGAAACGCCACGGTCATACACGAAAAGGATATTTTGTTATAACATCAGGGTCATTTGTGATTAACAAAACATATTCATAACTGTTACATGAAATAGTTATATTAAAACTGTGTGTGCATTACTATGAGTTTATATTCTGAAAGAAAATCATTTCATTATAATTTGGGACACGAAAGACTCCTTTTTGTGTGGTAAAGAATCCACTTAAACAACATGCACGTACAAATGCACACGGTTTTATGTTGACTGGTATTGTCATTTTAGAATCCCGGGATTCACACAGTTTGTGTGGACTTGTCCGACTGGGCGACTGCGAGAAAGGCCGTGGAGCAGATTGGACCAATCGACCTGCTGGTGAACAACGCAGGGGTCATTGCGCTGTCATCTTTCTTGGAAACTGAAGAATCGCAAATGAACAAGTAAGAGACTGTCTTGCTGGCTAGTGAACACAATTAACTGGATAGGACAAACGTACGCAACCATTCTCTACTATCAGTGCGTTATCTTATGTTGAAGGTGTATATAAATACATGTCAATATTAAATGACGACACAACTCTATGTCTGAGAGCTGGTTCTATTTACATTTCAATGTGGTTTGTGCATTAATTGTTCACATTGAACGAGTAGGTTTACCAGCAGTAATGCCCTACCACTGCTACTGGTAATGTATCATTTAGGCGTCGGATAGTGTGTACGGTAGGAATCTTTCCAGTATTTACATTTCTTCCTCTAAACGTCTGAAGTTACTCGTTGCTAGACAATATGTCGATCGATGAATGCATCAGTTGTAAAAGTAAATTAACGTCGTGCAACTTGCAGAATGTTCGAAGTCAACGTCAATGCTGCAGTGAACGTGTCACAGGTACGTGTATTTTATATTGGACTTAGCTTACTTAACTTATATCTGGTCAAGTATAATATGACATGACATCAGTTGTTTGAAATTGATCAGTAATCAACCAACCGAATGCCTTTCAATGACATCTCTAAAGTGACAATATTCTGGCTTCTAGCGGCTGGTCTTACAGCCAAAAATATTTATTTAGCAAACACGACTCGCTCGCTCGCGCACATACAAGATACCGGCATACACATACATACGCACTCAATATATATATATATATATATATATATATATATATATATATATCACACACACACACACACACACACACACACACACACACACACACACACACACACACACACACACACACAATTTAATAATAATGGTATGTTTTAGGTAGTTGCAAAAGGCATGGTTGAGAGAGGCAAGGGTGGCGCCATAGTACACATCTCATCCAGATCTTCTATTGCTGGCATTCCGAACTGCGGAGCCTATTGCGCATCTAAAGGAGCGCTTGACCAGGTCATGAGAGTGATGGCTGTTGAACTTGGCCAACATCAGGTACACTATTCCTTCGTTGTAGATCAACGAATCCAAACACATCTAATAATTATGAAGTATAATTTCTATAAACAAAATTCTGTAATAACTGTTTATCGGTAGATTCTAGATGGATAACCTCAGTAATTTTGGGCCTCATGGTAGGCTTTGAATAGTAGTTTATCGGACAGGACGAATCGTTTACCATGGCTGTTCCTTCTGCTACTTCTGTTCCTTCTGTTTATGTTTCTTACTTACAGTGCAGTGTTTAACTGTGTACACAACACTTTCCTATGTTTTGGTAAAAACAACCGCAGTTACTTAAAACTGTATGCAGGCTAATTCAGATGTGAAACATATTCAATTGACCTTATGTATTACCACAAAGATCAACACTTGATTATCCTGACAAACGTATATATATATATATATATATATATATATATATATATATATATATATATATATATATATATATATATATATACATATATATATACATATATATATATATATATATATATATATATATATGTGTGTGTGTGTGTGTGTGTGTATACCACCATCATCATCACCATGACCGTATGATAAATAATTGATAAATAATAATGTATATTAAACTAATTTTAATTATGGATACTGACCGTTGTTATGCCTTTCAGATTCGCGTAAACTGCATTAATTCCACCGTCGTGTTGACGGACATGGGAAAACTATTCTGTAAAAATCCTGCTGCTGCTAAGGCGGCCATACCACAACGAAAGTTACCAGGTAATGATTGTGTGTCCTTCGTCTATGGTTTTGACGCCAGTCGGATCCGAAGATGAATACGATGATACGGAACCTACCGTGGATATTTAGCTATCGTCCAATTATACACGGTGTCCAGCGCCTCATTATGTCCTTGTCAGTTTCGTCAAACTAATCTTGAGAACATTGTGTCAACAGATGTTTGGTAGATAGACAGTAAGCTATGTTAACGTTGTTCAATAATGACATCCCGTGAACTGTTTAGCAGGTTCGCTTCGATATATCATTTTAACGACGTATGCATATGGGTGTGCATGTTTGTCTTCATGTCGCGAGATATATGTCCAGTTGTTCTTCGCTGTGGCTTGATATAGAAATTGTACCACGATTAAATTATGAGCTGAATGATACTTACTACGCAAGACAGACAGATCAGTACTTAAAAGACAGTATACATTGTTTGAACAGGATAAACACGAAGCATTGACATTTGTGCACGTTTGCCTCCAATATGGATACAAAGACATTGGTATTATAGCGTAATACACATGCTGTTTTGCAAAACATAACAATAATCTGCGTAGCAAGCATAATTGAAAACTTTAAAAATTACCAGGTGCTTTGTACGGATAGCAACATTTAAATGTTACAAAGTACAAAATGTTTTTAAAAGAATAAGCATACTTAAATTATTATATTATTTCCAGTTTCATTTTGATTTGGGTATACCTTAATTGTAATTGTTATGTATACGTTAACTTATTTCCAGTAAGCTTTAAAAAAGCAATAACGAAATGCTTACTAAAGATAGTATTTCTGAAGCACGCAAGCAGTTTCGTAGTAAAAGAAAGTGAAAGATTGAGTATGCGTACATTGGGAGTGTTTACAGTTATGCGTGCGTGCGTGCGTGCGTGTGTGCATGTCGGTGTAACAGCGTGCATGTGCGCATAATATTCAACGGAAAATTGTGTCGATACATACAAAATATCCACTTTACTTTGCAGAAGTGAAGGACATCGTCCACCCCGTGTTGTACTTGTTGAGTGACAAGGCTGACTTGATCAACGGGGTGACATTGCTGGTTGACGGTGGAAAATCGGCTATGTAGAACTGTAGAACACGCATCACTCTTAGCACATGCGAAGGACGTTGTGTCATACGTATTGACTTGCAAAGCAATTATGACTGAAACATATATTTTATTTAGAAAGAGTTACATCTATGCGTGTATGAAACATTTGTATATATATATATATATATATATATATATATATATATATATATATATATATATATATATATATATATATATATATATATAGAACACATGCAGTGAATTATTAAGACACTGCTCAATGCGATTGACCAACCGTCCACAACTATAAGTGTTTCACTGCAAACAATTACACAAGAAGCTATGAGCATAATTTATGTATAATGAGAACGATGGTGGTCTATGTGGAATACTTTGTATTTTGTAACAATTTTCAATACAACATATACCCTATTTATGTTGACAGAACAGTTCAGTGTTGAGTACATTTTTGTTAAGAGTTCTGTGCTGTTAATATCTTCATACATTCATACATATATTTGGAAAGTAATCCGATGTAAACCAGGGAAATGGTTTACTCCACAACAATGATAAAATTGATGTGACAGCTGAAGATGTTACTGTTTTCCTTTAATACATAATGACAAAAGTTGGGAGGATTGTTCATATTAATGTTGTGTATAAGCTTTATCAAATTTCTTATTATTACTTTTACCTGTGAAATGACAAGTTAACGTGCCTAATGTTCGAAATGACTGAAGGGAATACGAAACTGGAATCTGCCTACTGAGGGTCCGGTGCTCTACACACTAGGCCGCCTGATGTGTAGAGATGCAGATTCAGTGATATCAACAAAGAATGTGTCGAGGGAGACCAGATTCACTGATTACGACAGAGAAGGTGATGAAGGAGAGAAGACTCAGTGATTGCGACAGAGAAGGTGATGAAGGAGAGAAGACTCAGTGATTACAACAGAGAAGGTGATGAAGGAGAGCAGACTCGATGATTACAACGGATATTACAACAGAGAAGGTGATGAAGGAGAGCAGACTCAGTGATTACGTCAGAGAAGGTGATGAAGGAGAGCAGACTCAGTGATTATGTCAGAGAAGGTGATGAATGAGAGCAGACTCAGTGATTACGTCAGAGAAGGTGATGAATGAGAGCAGACTCGATGATTACAACGGATATTACAACAGAGAAGGTGATGAAGGAGAGCAGACTCGATGATTACAACGGATATTACAACAGAGAAGGTGATGAAGGAGAGCAGACTCAGTTATTACAACGGATATTACAACAGAGAAGGTGATGAAGAAGAGAAGACTCAGTGATTACGTCAGAGAAGGTGATGAAGGAGAGAAGACTCAGTGATTACAACAGAGAAGGTGATGAAGAAGAGAAGACTCAGTGATTACGACAGAGAAGGTGATGAAGGAGAGAAGACTCAGTGATTACAACAGAGAAGGTGATGAAGAAGAGAAGACTCAATGATTACAACAGAGAAGGTGATGAAGGAGAGCAGACTCTGTGATTACGTCAGAGAAGGTGACGAAGGAGAGAAGACTCAGTGATTACAACAGAGAAGGTGATGAAGAAGAGAAGACTCAATGATTACAACAGAGAAAGTGAGGAAAGAGAGCAGACTCAGTGAATACCAAAGAGAAGGTGATGAAGGAGAGCAGACTCAGTGATTACGTCAGAGAAGGCGATGAATGAGAGCAGACTCACTAATTACAACAGAGAAGGTGATGAAGGAGAGCAGACGCAGTGACTACAACAGAGAAGGCGATGAAGGAGAGCAGACTCTGTGATTACAACAGAGAAGGTGATGAAGGAGAGCAGGCTCTGTGATTACAACAGAGAAGGTGATGAAGGAGAGCAGACTCAGTGATTACAACAGACAAGGCGATGAAGGAGAGCAGACTCAGTGATTACAACAGAGAAAGTGATGAAGGAGAGCAGACTCAGTGATTACAACAGAGAAGGTGATGAAGGAGAGCAGACTCAGTGACTACAACAGAGAAGGCGATGAAGGAGAGCAGACTCAGTGATTACAACAGAGAAGGCGATGAAGGAGAGCAGACTCAGTGATTACAACAGAGAAAGTGATGAAGGAGAGCAGACTCAGTGATTACAACAGACAAGGCGATGAAGGAGAGCAGACTCAGTGATTACAACAGAGAAAGTGATGAAGGAGAGCAGACTCAGTGATTACAACAGAGAAGGTGATGAAGGAGAGCAGACTCAGTGACTACAACAGAGAAGGCGATGAAGGAGAGCAGACTCAGTGATTACAACAGAGAAGGCGATGAAGGAGAGCAGACTCAGTGATTACGACAGAGAAGGTGATGAAGGAGAGCAGACTCAGTGATTACGACAGAGAAGGTGATGAAGGAGAGCAGACTCAGTGATTACAACAGAGAAAGTGATGAAGGAGAACAGACTCAGTGATTACGACAGAGAATGTGATGAAGGAGAGCAGACTCAGTGATTACAACAGAGAAAGTGATGAAGGAGAGCAGACGCAGTGATTACGACAGAGAAGGTGATGAAGTAGAGCAGACGCATTGATTACAACAGAGAAGGTGATGAAGTAGAGCAGACGCATTGATTACAACAGAGAAGGTGATGAAGCAGAGCAGACTCAGTGATTACAACAGAGAAGGTGATGAAGGAGAGCAGACGCATTGATTACGACAGAGAAGGTGATGATGGAGAGCAGACTCGGTGATTACGAAAGAGAAAGTGAACAAGGAGAGCAGACTCGGTGACTACAACAGAGGAGGTGATGAAGGAGGGTAGACTCAGTGATTACGAAAGAGAAAGTGAACAAGGAGGGTAGACTCAGTGATTACGACAGAGAAGGTGATGAAGAAGAGAAGACTCAGTGATTACAACAGAGAAGGTGATGAAGAAGAGAAGACTCAGTGATTACAACAGAGAAGGTGATGAAGGAGAGCAGACTCAGTGATTACAACAGAGAAGGTGATGAAGGAGAGCAGACTCAGTGATTACAACAGAGAAGGTGATGAAGGAGAGCAGACTCAGTGATTACAACAGAGAAGGTGATGAAGGAGAGCAGACTCAGTTATTACAAGGGATATTACAACAGAGAAGGTGATGAAGGAGAGCAGACTCTGTGATTACAACAGAGAATGTGATGAAGGAGAGCAGACTCAGATATTACAATAGAGAAGGTGATGAAGGAGAGCAGACTCAGTGATTACAAGGGATATTACAACAGAGAAGGTGATGAAGGAGAGCAGACTCTGTGATTACAACAGAGAATGTGATGAAGGAGAGCAGACTCAGATATTACAATAGAGAAGGTGATGAAGGAGAGCAGACTCAGTGATTACAAGGGATATTACAACAGAGAAGGTGATGAAGGAGAGCAGACTCAGTGATTACCAAAGAGAAGGTGATGAAGGAGAGCAGACTCAGTGACTACAACGGATATTACAATAGAGAAGGTGATGAAGGAGAGCAGACTCAGTGATTACAAGGGATATTACAACAGAGAAGGTGATGAAGGAGAGCAGACTCAGTGATTACCAAAGAGAAGGTGATGAAGGAGAGCAGACTTAGTGATTACAACGGATATTACAACAGAGAATGTGATGAAGGAGAGCAGACTCAGTGATTACAACGGATATTACAACAGAGAATGTGATGAAGGAGAGCAGACTTAGTGATTACAACGGATATTACAACAGAGAATGTGATGAAGGAGAGCAGACTCAGTGATTACAACAGAGAAGGTGATGAAGGAGAGCAGATTCAGTGATTACAACAGAGAAGGTGATGAAGGAGAGCAGACTCAGTGATTACAACAGAGAAGGTGATGAAGGAGAGTATTTTCATTTTGCAATATTTCATAGTGCATAGTTATTCACCAGATTTCGGTGCAAAGATATGGTGAGACATGTTTAATTTATATTTATGAATAGTTACAATTAAGAAAAAGCCTGTCGTGCCAAACTAGATGTCGTTGAACGATATATCCTCTAGTAAATTCACCACATCAAATCAAGCCAGTTTACGATAACACTTGGACTGTGAACTATGCAGTTGTATGCATGGACGACAAATACGTCCCGCCTATTTATTACATCTGAAGGAGTGAACAAACGATACCAAAGCCAGTTTTCTTGTCGAGACGCGACTTAATGAGTCATGGATATTCGTTTTGATGGAAAGCGTGCTTTGGTTACCGGAGCTGGTAGAGGTATGACCTAGTAATAACATCTTGTTTGTCTAAATAAGCTAACCACGATATTGGACATTAGGTCAACAGTGGTTTCGTTGTGGTAAGCAAGTTATACCATATAATACACCATAGCGTGTCTACAATTTATATACACAAGCAGCACATGCAGTGCCCATTAATAGGACGCCGTGATAGCACGGGTAAATGGGAAGGAAAATTACGCTACACTTTCGGAAGTAATCCTATAATCTAAAGGTGTTATTATAATAAAGTCAACAGAATATAGGATACACATATATTGTGACGTTCCTCCCTATAATTACAGGTTTTGGAAAAGGGATTGCAGAAGCACTGTTTGCCGGTGGAGCAGAAATATACGCATTGGATCGTACACAGGAGGATCTGGATAAACTTGAAGCTGAGGTGATGTCACTGTTGCTACTCATTTGTAATTTGGGAAACTAAGCGTGCGCGCATACATACACATACAGGTTGTGATACATTCACACGCAAGCACGCACGCACGCACGCACGCACATACACACACACACACACACGCGCGCAGATAAAGAGAGAAAGAGAGAGGATTAATTGCCAATTGATCTGGTGTATATGTGTCCATAGAATCCCGGGATTCACACAGTTTGTGTGGACTTGTCCGACTGGGCGACTGCGAGAAAGGCCGTGGAGCAGGTTGGACCAATCGACCTGCTGGTGAACAACGCAGGGATCTTTGAGCAGTCGCCTTTCTTGGAAACTGAAGAATCGCAACTGAACCAGTAAGAACACAAAACTTGTTGAATGTAAATCAACATGTGGACGACGCCGTAGAAACAACGTAGAGTTTGGTGAAGAAAACGTATAATCCCTTTCTTCGGTCAGTACTGTTGAACACTTATAATATAACAATATTCTTGTTTCTATATACACAATTAATAAATTACAATCAAGTTTATTTATCTTTGTTTTTTATGTATTCCCATATGGTGCGGTTTTTTTATTTGTAATTGTTATCTGTGTTTGTTTCAGGACATTGGAAGTCAACGTCAAAGCCGTAATAAACGTATCCCAGGTACAACATGTTCGTGTTATGATTGCATTCGATCAAGTGCTGTCTACGGTTGAGTGTGAGACAAAGGATTGTATTACATCAATGTTCCTGAACACATAATTACGTATTATACGCAAGGACGCTTGCATACGCACACGCACGCACGCACACACACACACACACACACACACACACACACACACACACACACACACACACACACACACACACACACACACGTGTACACGCACACGCACACGCACACGCACACGCACACGCACACGCACACGCACACGCACACGCACACGCACAAATAGCCACTCACACAAACACAACGGTGTAGATGTAATAACAGTACAATTTGCTATCCAGTGATTGTCATAATGGTGAAACAAGCCAGCTGCTATAGGCAAAACACTGTTCGACATGATGTACATAAACTACTGTTTTCAAGGTAGTGGCGAAAGGAATGGTTGACAGAGGCAACGGTGGTGCCATAGTGCACATCTCATCCAGAGTTTCCCAGAAAGCGGTAGAAAACCATCTGTCGTATTGTGCCTCTAAAGGGGCTCTTGATCAGGTCATGAGGGTCATGGCGCTAGAACTTGGTCCGAATCAGGTAAATCATGTGCCGCATATTTTCTAATCTGTTTGCTTCTGTTTTCTTGCTTTACTAAAACATCTGGTCTGTGTTTGTAGTCGTCATCCGACCGATTTGTCTGCAACAACAGCTGTGTTTGTTACATGATGGGTGAAAAGGTTTAACTGTAACTTTGTTTTGACGTCAATCAAAATTACAATGAAACAACTTTGGTTTGCATGAAGCAATACAAATTATACCCTGAACGACGTCACTGGAAATACAATATACCTATGATTCCGTTTATAGTTATAAGAAAAACGTTTGGTGTAACAATACACATTGTTATAAACAATTAGTGCACACTGGTACATGATGACGTACGTAATTAATTTCGTATCTTCAAAGTGAGTGATTAGCAACATACGCTACAGAAGAACACTTCAATGTTGCTCTGTTTGTGTCAATAATTATTACATGGATGATTACTTTTATTAGAAATAATAACAGAGTCACAATAAATTAATTACAATTAATCAAATAACTATTGAATTAAATATGATAAAGTAATTATCGTTATGGGATTATAACACTAAATAATTAATTAACTAAATGACTAACTTCTTACTCTAATTAGTATCAAACAAGCTAAATAATGCACCAGTATAACAATATATAAATTATATTAATAATGAAAAAAAACTGATTAAAATGTATTGTTAAATAATATTAAAGACGCATGACCTATATATATATATATATATATATATATATATATATATATATATATATATATATATATATATATATATATATATATATCAAACATATAACACAATTAGCCAATGGTCCCAATTAATATTCGAATTAACACTATAATATCCATATGAACACTAACAGAACAAGACGAATGTTTAATCTTAATAACCTTTTAAAAAACTAAAAACTAAAAGTAACAATGCAATTCTCTAATACTACAACAACACCTTGTTATGGGGATTCGTTCTGTATAAATAAAATAAAAATAATAAAACAAATCATTACAAAGTTTACACATCTTTGAAGTTGGAAGGTTGGTCCTATTTTCAGATACTACAATCATCACAGTTTGGCATAAAACATTCTGTCTCGAAATTGCTTATCGAGTATTGTTTTAAAATTTACAAAACGCTTTGGAGAAAATGGGCATACATCGTAGCTAGTTCAACCAGAGCTAATACATTGAAGCTGGGGCTCTTCAACACACAGCGCCCTCACACGGGTGTGATCAAAACTTAAAACAGACACCGTACTAAACGACGAGACGTCCGAGATTGAGCGAGATCTATGCGATTGGTCCCATTGGGGGTTGCTCCAGCTCCTAGATAATAGCTCCTGTTCAACTGGTGAACTGGTGCACTGTTAGTAGTACATATAATTGAATGTATAATGGCATTAGTACAAAAACGTATGATTTACTCGGTTTGTGTCGATAGTATTATTGATTATAGTAAAATAGTTTGATAGTGTTTTAATTATGTACAATGGGCATACAATTAAAGTATTCTGGTCTTTACAAGTTTATAATAAAAAGTTATTTCAGAAATGTTATAATATCATCCAGTTTCTAGAGACCCATGTTCTTGAAAATTGGGTTGGTTCTTGCATTATATGTTGAAGATGTTATAGAACTAAGAAATATTTTTAATTCTACATTTTAACGATTTAGAAAACATTCGAATTCATGCTTTTTAGATTCGCGTAAACTGCGTTCAACCCACCGTTGTGATGACGCCAATGGGAATACGACATTGGTCAGATCCGGTTATATCTAAGGCAATAGTTTCGAAAATACCACAGGGGAAGCTACCAGGTAATTGTGTAGTAACATGTGAAGCGCCACGAACAATTATGGACATGGCGCTATATGAAATAAAATGTATTATTATTATTGTAGAGGCAGTTTTTGTGTTACACACTTACTACTAGTTACTGAACCTTTAATGTTGAAATGTATTAATCTAGTGTGTTGTTAATACTGCCTTGCATCGATATTTATATTTGAATGTGTGTGTGTGTGTGTGTGTGTGTGTGTGTGTGTGTGCGTGCGTGCGTGCGTGCATGCGTGCGTGTGTGTGTGTGTGCGTGGGTTCGTGCGTGCATGTGTGCAAGTATGGCTATGCATATGTGAGAGAGAGTGTGTGTACTGTGTGCGCGTGTGCGCGTGAGTGCGTGCGTTTTGAAATGCGTGTGTCATAAACAATATAATAATTATATAAATAAATCACACACTCTACACATTGTGCATTTTCTTTGCAGAGGTGAAGGACATCGTCCACCCCGTGTTGTACTTGTTGAGTGACAAGGCTGACATGATTAACGGGGTGACACTGATGGTTGACGGCGGTAGAACAGTCACATAAAACATTTGACAAATGACATTAATAGTCGTTCTATTATAGTGTGACGAGAAAGAAGTATTTGATGGAGTAAAATTAAACGTTTACGATAGCACCTATGCCGTCTAGAGTAGAATGTGAATTAAGAATAGTATAGTTGCAACGTATTGTGGAGTTAAGTCGAGGTTCCATATGCAGTGCCTCAATGCCTCTTTGATCAACGTACATGTAGTGTACATCAAGCAATTAGTATTAATTAGAGAAACATCGAAATATTTAGATTTTACTTCCACTTAAATTTCATTGTGTATTGGTCAATTTGCATGTTTTAAAATACATATATTTGTATATTAATAAAAAACAATTGTATTTTAATAAAAAAATTGCAATTTCATTGGAATATTGTCCAGAATTTAAATTTATATTT
>OZ024866.1:34809173-34841673 GCA_964017155.1 Oasisia sp. SBJ-2009 | reverse complement strand
GTGTTTGCTCATAGCTACATTATTTGATTTGGTTATAATTTACATATCTTCTAATCTGTTTGCGTCTGTTTTATTTCTTTTATTAACACATCTTGTCAGTGTTTAAGTCGTAATCCGACCGACAGGTCTTCAACAAGCAGCTGTGTTTGTTCCAAAAGGTTTATCTGTTACTTTGTTTTGACGGTGCATTATTAATAGTTCAAATAGTTGAATGTATAATGCAATTAGAAGAAAACGTATGATTTACTCGGTTTGTGTCGAGAGTATTACTGATTTTGTTAAAATAGTTTGATAGTGTTTTAATTATTTACAATGGGCATACTATTAAAGTATTCTGGTCTTCACAAGTTTTTAATCAAATGTTATTTAAGACACTTTATAATATCATCTAGTTTATAGAGACCCAACCCATGTTCTTGAAAATTGGGATGCTTCTTGCATTAAATTTTGAAGATGTTATAGAAATAAGAGTTAACACAGATGTCAACACGTTTTTATACTATTTAACGATTTTTAAAAACATTCGAATTCATACTTTTTAGATTCGAGTAAACTGCGTTCAACCAACAGTTGTGATGACGCCAATGGGAATACGGCATTGGTCAGGTCCGGTGAAATCTAAGGCAGTACTTTCAAAAATACCACAGGGGAAGTTTCCAGGTAATTGTTGTGTCAATATATATAATAATAATAATAATAATACACTTTATTTAGACACTAAAATCCAAAGTACAAACTCTGTTCGGTAGTGTTTACAACATTAAAACATCCTAAGAAATAAATAAAATAAAAGTACAAGTAAAACATATAAGAACGTTTGTCTAAATCAGTGTTGTAGAGAACTACAAGAGAAACTAAAATTAAACAGAGATGGCATTGTTGTAGTCTATATCATATGTCAATGTAGTCAAGAAAATATGCATACATATATATGTGTGTATAAAGTAGCAGAATAAATAAATATATAATAATATACATAGTACTTAATTTTTAACAAATTACTATAGCAATGTAATAGTTGTGTCAATTGTAATTATTAATAACTCAAATATATGTTAATTTGTAAACTATTAATTAATAAATAATTAAAATGACATGCTGGTTGAGCTAATTAAGAGTAAATAAGTAATAAATAAAGTAGCAGAATAAATAAATATATAATAATATACATAGTACTTAATTATTAACAAATGACTACAGCAATATAATAGTTGTGTCAATTGTAATTATAAAAAACAAAAACTCAAATATATGTTAATTTGTAAACTATTAATTAATAAATAATTAAAATGACATGCTGGTTGAGCTAATTAAGAGTAAATAAGTAAATAAATAAAAATATAAAAGGATGAAAGGTGTAGAAAAACTAGACATTAAAAAGCAATCTTGAAATAATAAGTCTTAAGGTGTGTTTTAAACTTGTTCATGCACACTGTAGAACGCAAGTCCTCAGGTAGTGCGTTCCAAAGAGTTGGTCCTGCACGAGAGAATGAGCGGCGTCCATAACGTTCGAGGTTGTGCCGAGGAACCACTAGCAACGCGCGGTCTGCAGATCGCAGGGCGCGACGCGGCACGTACGGTGTGATCAGCGAGGCAATGTACGCCGGCGTCCGCTCGTGTAGGGCGCGAAACACAATGACGAGTATCTTGTACTCGATGCGATACTTCACGGGCAACCAGTGCAA
The DNA here is from genome assembly GCA_964017155.1 of Oasisia sp. SBJ-2009. Lineage (NCBI taxonomy): Eukaryota > Metazoa > Annelida > Polychaeta > Sabellida > Siboglinidae > Oasisia > Oasisia sp. SBJ-2009. The sequence goes on along the minus strand of OZ024866.1, from coordinate 34,839,988 downwards.
TTGTTTCAATGCGGCCGTCATGCTTCGCCGGTCACCGCGCCTGAGCTGCAGCACTACTCTGACCGCCGAGCGCTGCACCATCTCAAGGCGGTGCAAGAGGCGGTCGGAGATGCCATACAGGACTGCGTTTCCGTAGTCTAGCCGTGATGTGACGAGGGCGTGGACGAGAGTCTTGCATGCTGCAGTTGTCAGACTTGTTCGTATTTTGGCAATACGAAATAAATTTGAGTATGCAGCACGGCAGACGTTCGATACTTGCGCTGACATGTCAAGTCGGCTGTCAAGTAAAACGCCTATATCACGAACAGTTAGCGACAGTGATATAGATGACCCGCATACACAGATGGTGGACAACGAGGAAGGTGAGTGGACAGCGGAGGAACGAATATATATATATATATATATATATATATATGTATATATATATATATATATATATATATATATCCAATACAAAAATATGTGGAAAGCATATTCAGCCTGTACAATACCCATTCAATGTCAATTGCTTGATGCACTTGCTTCATGTGTCCCCCTGGCTTAGATGGGGGAAACAATTGAATATAAGCATAATTATTTCTATTTTCCCTGCACTAAGTCAGAGGACGCTCTAAACCCCCCCTAGCATAAACACCTGCTTACTTACTCACACACTCACTCACTCACTCACTCACTCACTCACTCACTACATTTGGCATTGTAAATATTCATTACTGTCAAAACAATGTAGTAGTTAAAATTATGAGATAGATACACACGTATCAAACAGCAATAATTAGTTTTCGCACATGTATTGACATTAACTAGTCGTATTGACAGTAACTAGTCGTAGTATACAATATACATTCTATTGTGTAATTAGATTACCCAAGAAATGTTATTATATATCAGAATTGTTCTCATCGTGTACAACTTTCCCTTATATATATATATATATATATATATATATATATATATATATATATATATATATATATATATATATATATATATATTTCATAGTAACACATTGTGAAGCGCCGCGAACAATTATCGACATGGCGTTAAAGGAAATAAAATGTAATATTATTATTATTGTAGAGGTAGTTTTTGCGTTACACACTTACTACTATTTACTGAACTTTTAGGTTAAAATGTTTTAATCTTGTATGTTGCATCGATATTTATATTTGAATGTGTGTGTGAGTGTGTGTGTGTGAATGTGTGAATGTGTGAGTGTGGGTGTGTGTGTGTGTGTGTGTGTGTGTGTGTGTGTGTGTGTGTGTTTGTGTGTGTGTGTGTGTGTGTGTGTGTGTGTGTGCATGGGTGCGTGCGTGCGTGCGTGCGTGCGTGCGTGCGTACGTCCATATATGGGCTATGTGTGTATGGTTGTGTGTGCGTGCCTGCATGCGTATTGGCATGTATGTCACAAACAATATAACAATGATATAAATACACACATTTTACACATTGTGCATTTTACTTTGCAGCGGTGAAGGACATCGACCACCCCGTGTTGTACTTGTTGAGTGACAAGGCTGACATGATTAACGGGGCGACACTGATGGTTGACGGCGGTAGAACAGTCACATAGAACATTCTAGTGTGACGAGAAAAAATATTTGATGGAGTAAAATTTAACGTTTACGATAGCAACTATGCCATCTAGAGTAGAATGTGAATCAATATTAGCATATTTGCAACGTTTTGTGGAGTTAAGACGATATTCCATTTACAGTGCCTTAATACCTCTTTGATCAACGTACACCTCAAGTCTATCAATTAGTATTAATTAGAGAAACATCAAAATATTTATATTTTATTTCCACTTAAATTCCATTGTCTATTGGTCAATTTGCATGTTTTAAAATACTTTAATATGTATGTTAATTAAAAAACAAATATATTTAATAAAACATTTTGCAGTTGCACTGGAATAGTGTCAAGAACTTAAATTTGTATTTCGTTAATCAAAAACACCTGCAATTGCATTTAAATGCTATCAAGTATATGAACATTTACATGATTGCTGTTATACTATTAGTTGCATAGCGACACATAGGGATACAGGAATACGTGCTTAGACTTGTTTGGTTACGTTGCGAAAGGACATATGTAACTGACCTACGTTAAGTGCCCTACGTGCAGAACAAAGTGTGGCACGTGACCTAGAATTTAATATTGACCGGAATATAGAAAATATAACATTGCGTATGTGTAATGATCTAAATGGATGACCTATTACCATAATAACATTATTTTACGAGATTTTATAATTCACAATCCCACCACCAGCAGCATTGCATAGGGGACTTGTTTGACATGGTGTAAAAGTAAGACACACGAACTTTGGCATTACAAGTACACTGCATCTCTACCAGAGGGCGTTGAATAGGAGACAAGTTTGACATAGTGTGAAAATAAGACATACGAATTAAGACTTATGTGCCGTGACTTCCATTTAAATGTTCGACCCTCATTGAAAACTAGACGATTGGTATTCAAATTCACGATTGTTATCTGCGTAATTGCGCACATTTTGACGCTCGCAGACAAAAATCCCGCACTCGGTGTAAAAGACAGTGACGTGGTTTTGTGTTGTAATCGAAGCTTGGGTGTTGTCTTCCCAGACAAGTGGCGATAGTGTTCGAGTGAATACGTCTGTCATGTACAGGACACTTAGCTTTCCCTGGCACTACTTGACGCGCTGTGTAATAACTTATGTTAATTCAAATATATTAATATACACATTCAGTCTCACACACGCATGCAAACGACTGCACACGAATATATGCGTACACACGCGAAACCATGGACACACACACTAGATATGTTATGCGTAGCGTTGCATTTGATGTAACGGTATTGGTTCTAAAATACCTATGTACGGGCGGTTAAAATCTGGGTTTCGTAGATTAGCTCAATACCCGAAATATTGTAAATAATATTTTTCACCCATAGAAAACAGTAGGTCAAGTGGTAATACATGTAATCGCAATAATGTAAATTAAAAATGAGCCTAGAACCACACTCAGGCCTTGAGTGGGTTGGTGACTTCATGAAAACGAGCAGGCTAGAGGCTGAAGTGCCAGAGAACACAAAATGGTAGCCATATTATTTACACACGCACGCCGTTCCCGTAGATATCGAAATGGCACAGGTAAATGACCGACATGATCTAGCTGCTTGAAGATCAGACAGCACTCGTGTGTCACGTGTGAATCATTCAGCAAACGACGCCCAAGGCATCATTCTTGCAGAGACGCAACATAAACGAGTCATGGATATTCGTTTTGATGGAAAGCGTGCTTTGGTTACGGGAGCTGGAAAAGGTAGGGCCTACTAATATTTATGTTGTTTGTCTAGTAGATTAACCGTAAAGTTCGATGTCCGGTCGGTAGTGGGTTGGTGGTTGCATGCAAACGAGCAAACACAGGCCTAAATGCCGGAGAACACACAATGGCAGCCATATTACTTACACACGCACGCAGTTACCGAAATGACACCCAAGGTTTTGTACTTGTCGAGACGCAATTTAACGAGACTTGGATATTCGTTTTGATGGAAAGCGTGCATTGGTTACCGGAGCTGGTAGAGGTATGACCTAGTAATAATGCCTGTTTGTCTAAATAAGCTAACCACGATATTGGAAGCTAGGTCAACAGTGGTTTTGTGGCGCAATAAACAAGTTATACAGTACAATACATCATAGCAGGTCTACAGTTTATATACACATGCAGCAACAGTAGTACCCATTGCCGGGAATGAAAATTACGCTACACTTTCGGGAGTAATCCTGTAATCTAAAGGTTCATTATAACGTTAACGGTAAGTAGAACAGTAGAACAATAGAATGCAGGCACGAATACATCATCCAAAACATTATAATTACACTTCCATAAATTGTTGTGGTATTAACATATATTGCTCACTCTCATCGTAGGCATCGGAAGGGGAATCGCAGTAGCCCTGTTTGCCGGTGGAGCGGAAACTTACGCCTTGAGTCGTACACAGGAGGATCTGGATAAACTGGAAGCAGAGGTGTTGTTACTGTTACTTGCCATTTTGTATTTAATAAACGATACAGGAGAGAGAGAGAGGGAGAGAGAGAGAGAGAGAGAGAGAGAGAGGGAGACGATGACGGAGAGAGAGAGACAGACGAACACAGAGAGAGAGAGAGACAGAGAGAGAGACAGAGAGAGAGAGAGAGAGACAGAGAGAGAGACAGAGAGAGAGACAGAGAGAGAGAGAGAGACAGAGAGAGAGAGAGACAGAGACAGAGACAGAGACAGAGACAGAGACAGAGACAGAGACAGAGACAGAGACAGAGACAGAGACAGAGACAGAGACAGAGACAGAGACAGAGACAGAGACAGAGACAGAGACAGAGACAGAGACAGAGACAGAGACAGAGACAGAGACAGAGACAGAGACAGAGACAGAGACAGAGACAGAGACAGAGACAGAGACAGAGACAGAGACAGAGACAGAGACAGAGACAGAGACAGACAAAGAGACAGAGATCGAGAGACAGGGAGAGACAGAGACAGAGACAGAGACAGAGACGGCAACGGAGAGAGAGACGGAGAGAGACATAGAGAGACAGAGAGAGACAGAGAGAGAGAGACAGAGAGAGACAGAAAGAGAAAGAGAAAGAGAGACAGAGAGAGACAGAGAGAGACAGAGAGAGACAGAGAGAGACAGAGAGAGAGAGAGAGAGACAGAGAGAGAGAAAGAGAGAGAGAGAGACGGAGGGAGATGGAGGGAGACGGAGAGACAGAGAGGCAGGGAGAGGGACAGAGACAGAGAGAGACACAGAGAGACTGCTAAAGAGAGAGAAAAAGAGAGACGAAGGAAGAGAGAGAGACTGAGAGATACAGAGACAGGGACAAAGAGACACAGGGAGAGAGAGAGTGAGATACAAAGATAAAGAGAGAAAGAGAGAAAGAGAGAGGATTAATTGCCAATTGATCTTGTGTGTATGTTTCCATAGAATCCCGGGATTCACACAGTTTGTGTGGACTTGTCCGACTGGGCAACTGCGAGAAAGGCCGTGGAGCAGGTTGGACCAATCGACCTGCTGGTGAACAACGCAGCTATCCTTGAGCTGTCACCTTTCTTGGATACTGAAGAATCGCAAATAAACAAGTAAGGAACAATCTTGTTGAATTTGGTGGGGAGTATAAAACGTATAATCCATAATCATCTGTCAGTAATGTTGGATTATAATAATATAACACTGCTCGTGTTGTATACATACCAAATTAGTTTTGTTTAGATGTATTTTCGTTTATTTATCTGTGATGTCTAGGATATTCACATATGTTGGGTGTTTTAGTAGTTCATTGCGATATATTTTATTTCAGGATGTTTGACATCAATGTTAAAGCCGCAATAAACGTGTCTCAGGTACGACATATTCGTGTTGTGTTTACATTCGATTAAGTGCTGTCTACGGTTGAGTGTGAGACTTTAAACCTACGAAATGTTGTCTTACATCCTTTAATCAAGACTGACACAACAGTAAAAATAATTAAGACACTACTAAAGGCTGATTTATGTAGGCAAGTTTTTATGTAATTAATAATTTTAAATTTATTTATTAATTCATGTATTTTTATAGTGTTCCTATTTGTCTAATTCTATCTTCATGTTTTTATGTACTGTATTTTAGGTATTGTTTACGCATTTATTTTTAGATATGTTTGTAAAGCCTCCGAGAGTAAGTGTTTTGATCGTGCCTATATAAGTATTTTATTGTTATTATTATAATTATTATTTTCCATGTTCCTGGACACATAACTACGTTTCACGCAAGGACGCTTGCAAATACGCACGCACGCACGCACGCACGCACGCACGCTCGCACATACACACACACACACACAAACACACACACACACACACACACACACACACACACACACACACACACACACACACACACACATGTATGTATATGTTCTCACTGTGTAGCTTGCTATCCAGCGTGGTGTGTCCAGTTATTGTTTTAATTGTGAAATAAGCCGGTTGCTACAGGCAAAACACTGTTCGACATGATGTACATTAACTATTGTTTTCAAGATAGTGGCAAAAGGGATGGTTGACAGAGGCAAATGTGGGGCCATAGTGCACATCTCAGCCAGAGTATCCCAGCGAGCAGCAGAAAACCATCTGTCGTATTGTGCGTCTAAAGGGGCTCTTGATCAGGTCATGAGGGTCATGGCACTGGAACTTGGTCCGCATCAGGTAAATCATGTGTCGCTGTCTATAACCCCATCAGAACGAATGGTACAACAAATTTACGTTAATTGACATGTTTGCTCATAGCTGCATAATTAAATTTAGTTATAATTTATATATTTTTTAATCTGTTTGTTTCTGTTTCTTTATTTATTAAAACATATCGTCAGTATTTTTAGTCGTAATCCGAACGACAGGTCTTCAACAAGCAGCTGTGTTTGTTACAAAAGGTTTATCTGTAACTTTGTTTTGACGGTGCACTATAAATAATGCAAATAACTGAATGTCTAATGCAATTAGTAGAAAACGTATGATTTACTCGGTTTGTGTCGAGAGTATTACTGATTTTGGTAAAATAGTTTGATAGTGTTTTAATTATTTACAATGGGCACACTGTTAAAATATTCTGGTCTTTACAAGTTAGTAATAAAATGTTATTTACAAAATTGTAATATCGTCCAGTTTCTAGAAACCCATTTTCTTGAAAATTGGGTTGCTTCTTGCATTATATTTTGAAGATGTTATAGAACTAAGAGATATATTTTTAAACTTTTTCTACTTATAACGATTTTAAAAAAACATTCGAATTCGTACTTTTTTAGATTCGAGTAAACTGCGTACAGCCAACCGTTGTGATGACGCCAATGGGTATACAAAATTGGTCAGATCCGGTGAAATCTAAGGCAGCACTTTCGAGAATACCACAGGGGAAGTTTCCAGGTAATTGTTGTGTCAATATTAATATTCGAAAGAAACTGAATCATTCGTTACTAACATCATTATTTGTTGCGTATATATATATATATATATATATATATATATATATATATATATATATATATATATATATATATATATATATATATATATATATTCAATATTCATATATTTATATTCAATATATAAATTTACTCGGTTCAATACCCATTCAGTGTGAATTGCTTGATGCACTTGCTTCATGTGTCCCCCTTGCTTAGATTGTAACAAAAAGCGTCATGGGGGAAACAATTGAATGTAAACATAGTTATTTCTGTTTTCCCTGCATTAAGTCAGAGGACACTCTAAAACACCTCTAACATAAACACTTACTTGCTTACTTACTCACACACTATCACACCAATTCACTCACTCACACACCCACCCTTATAAAAAAATACTATTCAAATACCATTGAATGGTCCTAGGGGGTATTATGGCCAAGGGTATTTGAATGGTACCTGAATGTTTTTTGAATTATATTTTGGAGTGGTATTGAATGGTCTTTTAAATTACCGTTGAGAGTACCACTGAGTCCTGCTGACATATCATTGATACTGAATGGTATACAATGGTACTCAATGGTACACCATTCGCTCTTTTTTATAAGGGCACTCACTCATCCGTAACTCAAGCATTGACTCACTAGCTCACTACCTCACTCGCTCACTCACTCACTCACTCACTCACTCACTCACTCACTCACTCACACACTCACTACATTCGGCATTATTAAATATTCATTAATGTCAAATCAATGTAGTAGTTAAACTGATGAGATAAACAGGCACGTATGAAGCAGCAATAATTATTGTTCACACATGTATATGTGTATTGAGTAATTATTAGTAGTTGCATACAATACATATTCTATTGTGTAATTACATTACCCAAGACATTTTTATTACATATCAGTATTTTTCTTATCGTGTGAACTGTTCCTTTTTATATATATTTAATAGTAACATGTTGTGAAACGCCACCTACAAATATCGACATGTCGCTATATGAAATTAAATGTATTATTATTATTATTGTAAAGGTACTTTTTGCGTTACACACTAAATTACTATTATTTACTGAACTTTTAGGTTGAAATGTGTTAATCTTGTGTGTTGTTAATACTGCCTTGCATCGATATTTATATTTGAATGTTTATGTGTGTGTGTCCGTGTGGGTGCGTGCGTGCGTGCGTGCGTGTGTGCAAGAATGGCTATGCATATGTGAGTGAGTGGGTAGTGTGTGCTTGTGTGTCCGTGCTTGCGTGCGTGCGTATTGTCACGCGTGTGTCATAAACAATATTACAATTATATAAATACGCACACTCTACACATTGTGCATTTTATTTGCAGAGGTGAAGGACATCGTCCACCCCGTGTTGTACTTGTTGAGTGACAAGGCTGACTTGATCAACGGGGTGACACTGATGGTTGACGGCGGTAGAACAGTCACATAAAACATTCAACAAACGACATTAATAATCGTTCTATTCTCGTGTGACGAGAAAGAAATATTTTATGGAGTATAGTCTAGAGTAGAATGTGAATAAATGTTAGCATATTTGCAACGTATTGTGGAGTTAGGTCAAGGGTTTAACAAGGGTTTAACAAGTTGCCGTCCAGAACCAAGCTCCAGACGGCATGTGAACAAGGAAGCCTATGGCTTATCGAGTGTTCACTTAAAAAAAAAAAATTAATATACAGTTATTATAAAATGCACTAAAATGCTGCTAATTAAAAATGCGTTGTCTCTAAAAATACATAAGTAAAATAAAATGTATACGTTGTTTCTAAAAAAATATACAAGTAAAATAAATAAATACATAAAATATCCTACAATAACACCATTTTTTATAATAATAAATTAATTAAAATAATTATATGAATAAATAATTTAATCAGTATTAAAATAATTTCTAAAACATTTAAGTGTTCAACCTAGGTATAGCCCGCCCTTGCCAGATAATTGTCAATTTTATTTTTAAACATATTTACACTGCTGGCATTTACACAATCATGACTTAAATTATTCCAATCAGTTATTGTTCTCTGGGAGAAGGAGAATTTTCTTTTATCTAATCTAGAGTATGGCTTGACTAACGCTGCCTTATGCCCCCTTGTCACACTATCTTCTTTTAGTTTGAAATTTTTTTTGCTATCAATATCTTCATATCCATTCAATATCTTAAAACTTCTATTAGGTCTCCTCTTAATCTTCTAGTTTCTAATGTTGTCAATCTACATTCTAACAGGCGTCTTTCATAGGATAAATGTTTAAGTTCTGGAATTAGTTTAGTAGCCCTCCTTTGAATTCTTTCAAGTTGATCAATGTCTTTCTTTTGATATGGCCTCCATGCCTGAATGCAATATTCTAAGTGTGGCCTAACTATTGCCTTGTACAATGGTATTATTAAAGTCTTATCCATATATGTGATGTTTCTTCTAATTAATCCTAAAATTTGATTTCCTTTTGCAGCAGCAAGTCCACATTGCTCTGAAACTGTCATGTCGGCACTAACTGTAACTCCCAAGTCCTTTTCTTTTACACTTGTGCCTAATATAGTATTGCCCATAAAGTATTCTTTGCTCATATTATCATGTCCAATGTGGATGCATTTACATTTACCAAAATTAAATAACATCTGCCATTTTTCAGACCATTTTACTAACTTGGTTAGATCATCTTGTAAAGTTTCTTTATCTGTATCAGTTTTTATAGTTCTGAACACTTTTGTGTCGTCTGCAAATTTAAGTACTTTACTTGATAAATCATCATCCAAATCATTTATAAATATCAAGAACAGTATTGGTCCCAACACCGACCCCTGTGGAACTCCACTCAAAACTGGTTTCCAGTTTGATATCTCTCCCTCTACTATTGCTCTCTGTCTTCTATCTGTCAACCATGCTTGTATCCAAGTTATCATACTTTCCCCTATACCATAGGCATTTAATTTAGTTAACAGTCTTTGATGTGGCACTTTATCGAATGCTTTTTGAAAATCTAAGTATACTACATCCACCGGTGAACCATCATCTACCCACTTAGTAATATCTTCTAAAAAACATAAGAGATTGGTTAGACAAGACCTAGCTTTTAGGAACCCATGTTGAGATTTAGTTATTAATTTGTTTTTTACAAGAAAGTCTACCACGTGGTCTCTAATAAATGTTTCTAATAATTTGCATAATACTGATGTTAAGCTCACTGGTCTATAATTTTCTGTCTTACTCCTCGACCCCTTTTTAAATAACGGTGTTACATTTGCCTCCTTCCATTCTGCTGGAACAATTCCCTCTTTAAGTGATATATTAAAAAAATTAGCAAGTGGTGTACTTATTTCGTTTACAATTTCCTTAAGTAATTTAGGTGTTATTCCATCAACTCCTGGTGATTTATTTGTTTTCATCATTTTAATTTTTTTGGATATCATTTCAGGAGTGACAAACAACTGCCCTAAATGTTGTGATTCATCACCCACAAATTTCCTAGCAGGTAACGGCAGTGAACTTATATCTTCTTTAGTGAATACAGAGCTGAAATATTCATTCAGATCCTCTGCCATTTGAAACCCATCAGATATTACATTACCTGCACTGTTTTTTAGTGGTCCTACTTTATCTCGAACCTTCTGTTTACTCCTTACGTAAGCGTAGAAACTCTTACTATCATTTTTTATGTCGTTCGCTAATTTCTGCTCAAAAGACCGTTTTGACTTTCTCATTTCAGCTGTAGCTAAATTTAGGGCCTTTTTGTAATTGTTATAGTCTTCTATATTTCCAGTGTTTCTGTATATTCTCCACATTATTTGTTTGTAGGCAATCTTTCGTATAGCTTCTTTTGACAGGTGTTTCTTCCTAGATCGTTTCCCTTGATTTTGTATAGGAACAAATGTTTCAATAATGCCCTCAATCTCATCTTTCAAAATTATCCAACATTCTGTTGCTGTCTTGTCCTTCATTAAGTCAGTCCAATGTATGCTTGCTAAGTAGGTTCTCATTTGTTTATATTTGCCTTTATTGAAATTTATCCTCCCTCGCTTTTTGCCAGTAATCTCTGTTTGTATTTTTATACTAAAATGGATCTGATTATGGTCACTAGATCCCAAAGGCTCACATATTTTAACATTATCAACTAATTCGTTTTGAGAGGAGAATACTAAATCCAACACATTTCCACCTCTCGTTGGGTCTAAAACGTGTTGTGTAAGGAAACAGTCCTGTATTAGAAGTAAAAACTGCTGGTCATCTCTTCCAACACTCTCTAGTGATTTCCACTGAATATGACCATGATTAAAATCACCCATTATAACACATTCTCTTTTACTAATCTCCTTTATGGCATTGTGCAATTTTTCATCATCCTCTTGTCGTATGTTAGGACTACGATAAATTAGCCCTATCGTTAATGTTGAGTTTTTTGTGGCTATATTGCACCAAATAGCTTCTTCGCATTCTGCTTCCTTTTCCATCTGTAATTCATATGCATGTATAGAATCCTTAATATACATAATGACCCCACCTCCCATTCTCTCTTGTCTGTCTTTTCGAAACATTACATAACCTGGGAGCATTAGTTCGGCATCAACCATGTCTTTATGTGCCCATGATTCTGTGATGCCTATTATATCGGGTTCTATATCCGCTACCATGAAGTCTAAGTCACTTTTCTTTTTAATTATGCTTCTGGCATTTAAGCATACACATCTAAGTTCATTTTTATTGATATTTTGTGATTTTTTCCTTGTAGATTTGTTTGTACAGTTTTCTTGAAGTGGCTCTATGTATCCCCCCTGGGCACCTAGTTTAAACACTCAACTGTGCCTGTGCCTTCATTTATGCACCTTATGAACTCACTCCCCAGAACTGCTGCTCCCTTTCCCGATAAATGAAGCCCGCAATTCATGAACATATCTTCTCTCTCTACAAAGCTTGCCCACATGTCAACAAACCCGATTCCTTCCTCCATATATAACTTATGTAGTAATGTGTTGATGGCCATTCTTCTACAGTTCTTGTAGTATTTTCCTCTGCTGCCCATTATCGGCAGAATTCCCGATAACACAATCTGCCCCACACGTACCCCTTTCAGTGTGCAGACTAGTTTTCTGTACTTTTCAATAATGGCTGTTGTACCTTACTTCTCAGCATTATTTGTGCCCACGTGCACAAGAATGGATCCCCCATAGCCGTTACCCATCACCTGTCCTACTCTTTCTGTGACATCCTCAATCTTTGCCCCTGGTAGACATACCGTCACGTCATCCCCCCTGTTTATTATCTTGTCCAGCTTCCTGACAATAGAATCCCCCATGACCACTCGAACTTTCCTCTCTTTCCCCTTAGCTACTGCGTCTTCGTAGCTCCTGCCTCCTATCAGTTGTTGCTCCTCATCAGTATTATCAGCTACCTGTTCACCACTTGTATCTCTGACCCTTCTCCCCCTGATCTGTTTTTCTGTTTCACAAATCTGCTCTTTCTGTATCACAGTATTCCCAACTCTCTCCCTGTCAACATTTTCTATGTTATCTATTTTCATGTTGAGTTTCTCCTCCATCTCCTTTACCACAGCTGTCAGCCTATACACTTCCTTCATCAGACATTCCACCCTCGAACATCCGCTACACCGGAAAGTAAATCCGTCTTCTCTGGTCTCTGCCCATTGTTTTGTGCAGCCAGACAATGCAAAATCGACCCAGCTCTGGCAGTCATTGCAAACCAAGTGTCGTGTTGTCTTAAGCTGTCGTTTGCACGGAGCCATATCAGACTTTTTTGCTTTTTTGTTTTTTTATTATATATTTATTTATTATTTATTTATATTTTTATTAAAACTAATTTATGAATTGACTACAAATTTAATAAATTATAAAAACCAAACAGTAATCACAAACGTTATACAAATCGATTAAAAGACTAAATAAAAAAAATAAAAAAAATCGGTTTAAATGCTAAATAAATAAATAGATAAAAGGGTTAAATAGAGATCGTTTAATTCTTCGCGCTCAGCAAGCCTGTGCAAGGTAATAAGACGTTTAGTGTCCGTGCAATGAAACTTTCAGAGGTCTTCACCCCCAGGGCGATTCTGGGTGTAAAGAAACGTCTTAGAGGGCCTGTTAGTAAACAGTTTACAAGGACTACCCGTTTGTATGGTGACTATGCCGACGCGAACAATGAAAAGGCCTGTATTATCGTCCGCAAGTTACAAATATACAATTTCAGCGGCGTAATTGGTAGATTTTAGACAAGTTTCTGCGAATCCAAAATAAAAAGTGTTTTGGTCTTAATACTACACGAATGTCAAACACATCAATGTAGAATTTGGATTATAAATGACAATTTGAAGGTCGAGGTTTTATTTGTAGTGCCTCAATGCCTCTTTGATCAACTAGTAATTAATATTAATTAGAGAAACATCAAAATATTTATATTTTATTTCCACTTAAATTCCGTTGTGTATTGGTCAATTTGGATGTTTTAAAATACTTGTATTTGTATATTAATTAACAAATAATTTTATTTTAATAAAACATTTTGCAGCTGCAACTTAAATTTGTATTTCGTTAATCTAAAAACCTGCAATTGCATATAAATTATTGCTTTTTTACTATTTGTTGCATAGCGACATATAGGAATACAGGAATACGTGCTTAGACTTGTTCGGTTACGTTGCGCAATCACATATGTAACTGGCCTCCGTTAAGTGCCCTACGTGCAGAACAAAGTGTGGCATGTGACCTAAAATTTGATGTTAGCCGGAATATAGAAAATATAACAATGCGTTTGTGTAATGATCTAAATGGATGTTTTAGTTTGATAATTCGCCACCTATCCGCCATGGGCACCACTTGATTTGTTTAAATTAACCTTTGACCTGCCTCCTCCATTTCACTCCATTTTGCCTCCACATTTCAATCTACTATACTACTCCGGCCGAGTATCTTCCCAGTGTGACCACGCATGGTCATCCACCAGACTACGATGCAAGGACGTAGTGAAGTAAGGATTAATTATATATGTATATATATATATATATATATATATATATATATATATACATATAGATATATATGTACATATATATATACGTATATATATACACATATATATGTATATATATATATATATATATATACATATATATATATATATATATATATATATATATATATATATATATATACATATATATATATACATATACATATATATATATATATATATATATATATATATATATATATATATATATATACATATATAATTTTATATATATATATATATATATATATATATATATATATATATATATATATATATATATATAGTCACAGTTATAGTTATAAAAGACATGCCGTGCCAAATTAGATTCCGCTTGACTGGAGCTGATCGAGGACAGGACAAAAGAATAATTTTATAACGACAGATGACACTAGCCAATTTTTTTTCCGACTGATGAAAATAAACTAAAACGATTTGGGCCGATTTGAATAGTAATTATATATTACGGTAATAATTTTACCAGTATTGTTATATGGCTGGACACCAATATCGCTCAGATGGCAGATTTCCGTAAAGGCGAAGTCTGATCAAATATGGATTATAGACAATAGTCATCAGCTCGGTTTCTGTTACATAGTACTAAGAAAATCAGGTCATAAATATATTGTGTTATAGCTTTCTTATCTTAACTGTCCGAACTGATATTGAGTTTACTACACTGTCGTAGACATAATATTTTATAGCAATTTACGCAGCGCAGATAGTATGAATGATTTTTGGCGGTATGTGTCTTTTACGGAATTTGCATTTTACATTGTTGTACGTTGTTTATTATTTACTTATATTTAATATGTTGTCTAAATGCACATTATCATAACACATGTATACATATGTCCAAGAACGGTTTGTACTGCGTGAAAGATTGCGTTTTTCATTATTTGTCCAGATCGCCAAACAAAAAAAGCTTCCTAATAGAAGTCGATGCTATGGCAACCACAATAATAATCAACTAAAATGCATGATTCTATGATCATTCTTAAAGGCAAGGTGTTACAGTGCTTCTGCTTGTAATGATCCTTCTGGAAATATAAATATAAACACAATTTGGGGAAAGCCCAACAATTACAACCAGAACCAAAACAAAGTCCTATCTTTTAACATGGAGAAAATGGACTCCCTGCCCCTGTCAAGTGCCCCCAACCTCGTTTCCGCGCGCATGTCTTACTTTGCATATTCATCGACACAGGCCTACATAAAACCAGTCTACGATAACACTCGGTCTTTGTACTATGGAGTTGTCTGTTTGTATAACAAACACCACCCGCCTATTTATCACGTCGGAAGGATTGGACAAACGACACCTGGGGCTTGTTTTGCTTAGACAAGACTTCAACGAGACATGAATATCCGTTTTGATGGAAAGCGTGCATTGGTTACCGGAGCTGGTAAAGGTATGCCCTAGACTAGTAACAGCTAACGCCTTGTTTGTATAAATAACCTAATCACGATTATAATATGGACCTTAGGTCAACAGTAGATTAGTGCTGGTATGCACGTTATAAAGTACAATATACCATAGCAAGTATAATATTTACATACACATGTAGCAACTGTAGTGCCCTTGACAGGTAAATGGGAATGCAAATGACGATACACCTTCGGGATTAATCCTATAAAATAATGGTGTCATTATAATACAATTAGTGATAAATGGGAAAGTGACATATAATTTTCCTTCCTATAATTACAGGTATTGGGAAAGGGATTGCAGAAGCCCTGTTTGCCGGTGGAGCGGAAACTTACGCCTTGAGTCGTACACAGGAGGATCTGGATAAACTGGAAGCAGAGGTGATGTTACTGTTGCTTACCATTTGGAATTTTATAAACGAGACTGGAAAGAGAGGGTGAGAGTAAGAGAGAGAGTGGAGGGAGGGAGGGAGGGAGGGAGGGAGGGAGGGAGGGAGGGAGAGAGGGAGGGAGAGAGGGAGGGAAGGAGGGAGGGACAGAAAGAGAGAGAGAGAGACAGGGAGACAGGGAGACAGGGAGACAGGGAGACAGGGAGACAGGGAGACAAAGATACAGACGGAGAGAGAGACGGGGGGGGGGAGATTGAGAGACAGAGAAACAGGGAGAAGGACAGCGACAGAGAGAGATACAGAGAGACTGACAAAAACAGAGAGAAAGAGAGAGAGAGAGAGAGAGAGAGAGAGAGAGACGGAGCATGAGGGCGAGAGAGAGACGGCGAGAGACGGAGAGACAGAGAGACAAGGAGAGGAGGGACAGAGACAGAGAGAGATACAGAGAGACTGACAAAGAAAAAAGAGAGAAAGAGAGAGAGAAACGGAGAATGAGGGAGAGAGACAGAGAGAGGGAAAGAGAGACAGAGAGAGAGACAGAGACACGGAGAGAGACAGAGAGAGGGGAGAGAGAGACATACAGAGATGAAGAGAAAAGAGAAAGAATTAATTGCCAATTGATCTGGTGTATATGTGTCGATAGAATCCCGGGATTCACACAGTTTGTGTGGACTTGTCCGACTGGGCGACTGCGAGAAAGGCCGTGGAGCAGATTGGACCAATCGACCTGCTCGTGAACAACGCAGCGATCCTTATACCGTCACCTTTCTTGGAAACTGAAGAATCCCAAGTGAACAAGTAAGGGACAATCTTGTTGAGTTTGGAGTGGTGGAAACGTATAATCCCTTTACATTTGTTAGTAATGTTGGATACTAATAATATAACACTATTCGTGTTTTATGCATACCAAATTATTTTCATTTAGATATATGCATTTTAGTTTATTTATCTGTGATGTCTAGGATATTCACATATGTTGGGTGTTTTAGTAGTTCATTGCGATATATTTTTATTTCAGGATGTTTGACATCAACGTTAAAGCCGTAATAAACGTATCGCAGGTACGACATCTTCGTATTGTGATTACATTCGATCAAGAGCTATCTATGGTTAAGTATGAGACTTTAAACCTATAAAGTGTTGTATATGGTACTGAACACATCTACACACATAAACACACACACACACACACACACACACACACACACACACACACACACACACACACACACACACAAACACACACACACACACACACACACACACACACACACACACACACACACACACACACACACACACACATTCACTCACTCACTCACTCACTCACCACACAAACACATGGATGTATGTGTTCTCACTGTGTAGCTTGCTAGCCAGCGTGGTGTGTCCACTTATTGTTATAATTGTGAAATAAACCGGTTGTTACAGGCAAAACACTGTTCGACATGATGTACTTTAACTATTGTTTCAAGGTAGTGGCGAAAGGAATGACTGACAGAGGCAACGGTGGTGCCATAGTGCACATATCCTCCAGAGCTTCCCAGCGGGCCGGTGACAATCGTCTAGCGTATTGTGCCTCTAAAGGGGCTCTTGACCAGGTCATGAGGGTCATGGCGCTCGAACTTGGTCCGCATCAGGTAAATCACGCATCGTTGAGGATATCACCATTCAAATTAACGAAAAATACAGCAAATTTTAATGAACAAGTTAATTGCGTGTTTGCTCGTATGATTTAATTTGGGCATAATTTGCACATTTTTTAATCTGTTTGCTTATGCTTTCTGTATTTACTCAGACATCTGATATGTTTTCCAAGTTGTCATCCTACCTCGCTACAACAAGCAGCTTTGTTTGTTACGTTATGTGGAAAAGGCTTATCTGTAATTTTGTTTTCACATGCATCACAATTATGATGAAACACCTTTGTTTTGCATAAAATGATACGAATACTAATATGAACAACGTCATAGGGGATTAATACAATACGCTTTCACCTATAGTTATGCTACACATGAGAGAAAACTGCGTAGAGGCCATAATTCGTGTAAGCGTGTCTGATGTAAGCATGGATATATATATATATATATATATATATATATATATATATGTATATATATATATATATATATATATATATATATATATATATATATATATATATATATATATATGTATGTGTATATATATATATATATATATATATATATATATATATATATATATATAAGTAGTAAACACTAATACTGGAGAGAGAAAGAACAACACTGATTTGTATTCTTCAGAATGAGTGATTTGCAATATAAGTTACACTTAAAAGTTGCTTTGTGTGCATTAATGACAATTCAATTATCATACTTATTAGATTCGAGCAAACTGCGTCCAACCAACCGTTGTGATGACGCCGATGGGGATACGAAATTGGTCAGACCCGGTTAAATATGACGCAATACTGTCGACTATACCACAAGGGAAGTTGCCAGGTAATCGTTGTGGCAATATCAATTTTCGAAAGAAGGAACTGAATTATTCGTATTAATTATCATTATTTGCTCTCTCTCTCTCTCTCTCTCTCTCTCTCTCTCTCTCTCTCTCTCTCTATATATATATATATATATATATATATATATATATATATATATATATATATATATATATATATATATATACTTTAGTATATGTATTTATAATATATACTTATGTATATGAAAATACTAATACTATAGACATATTTATGAATTGAATACAGCCACACATATATTATATATAATATATATGTATACTTATATATGTATTCTTATTATTAATATAATATAATATATGTATGTAATATCATATATATATATATATATATATATATATATATATATATATATATATATATATATATATACACTTACACACTTACACACTCACTACGTTCGGCGATGTAAATATTCATTATCGCACAACCAGCGTTGGTATTCAAAATTACGAAATAGTTAGACACGTATGAAACAGCAATAATTGGTTTTCGCACCTATGTTGCCATGTGTATTGAATAATGATTCGTAGCATACAGTAAAGACACAATTACACAAACGTTGCTAATTATTTAGATGCAAATATTTGACGAGATAGTTCTTGATTTACGTACGTACTACTACGTACTGAAATGTTTAGCTGAAATGTGTTATTCTTGTGTGTTTTAATACTGCCTTGCAACGATATTAATATTTGAATATATGCATGTGTGCGTGCGTGCGTACGTGCGCACGTCCATGTATGTGTCATAAATAATGCAACGATTATAAATAAGCACACTCTACCAATCATACTGTTTCTTTACAGAGGTGAAGGACATCGTCCACCCCGTGTTGTACTTGTTGAGTGACAAGGCTGACATGATCCACGGGGTGACACTGGTGGTTGACGGCGGTAGAACAGTCAGATAAAACGTTTAAGAAATTACATTAATAATCGTATGTTATAGAGTGACGAAAACAATATTTAACGGTGTAAATGTCAACGTTTACGATAGCACCTACGCCGTAAACACCATTCATTTGTAGTCGTCTACTCAATGGCCCTTTTATCAATTTAGAATTCAATATTAATTAGAGAAACATCGCAATATTGACATTGCATTCGCCCTTAAATTCCATTGCGCATTGGCACACTGGCATCCTTTAAAATACTTGTATTTGTGTCTTAAGAATAAATATACAATTGTATTTTAATTTATATTTGAATCAAACATTTTGCCTTTGCATTTAATTTCAAACACTTGCATTTGCATTTGACTAGACTAAATCTCTTGCAGTTACATTTAAGTGTTATCGAATATCGGAACAATTGCATTTGCACTTATGTTTGAATAAATTATTTTATATTTAAAAGCTCACAATTTCACACACTCATTAGGTCAACTATGGTAATGTACAGTTTACCTGTCGATATGATTTGCATAGCATGGCACCATTCCTGTAACATTGGTAACTACATCCGACGTCGAAGCGACGTTGTTACCGCATTGATAACCACGCCTTAAAACCTGGCTCTCAACATTGGGGAGTGTGCATCCATCTTGAATCGGAGAATCATGTCATTCCGTCTCATTTTCGGATGTAAAATAATCACTAAGTCGACAAGCACCCTGGCATTGACCATCCTCAATACCAGCATCGAAAAATCGGCGTGGTGTAGATATTCTTAAAAGATTGACGAGTTCGATGAGATCACAATATATTCAGACTAGTCAATTAATGGAACTCTGTCGAGTGCTGGAAACAACTAGAACTTGAACGATAACTAAACTATGATGACGTCATCATGCGGGGGCAGCACATGTGCTGACGTAATCATGATGATATGAAGCGATAGTCTGTCTGTACAGCATGTATAATTCATGTGTTAAATCGAAATATGTATTACGATTGCATGTAATCGTTGCTTTGTATTTATGTGCGCGCTTTCACGTGTGTTTTATCTCTGCACGTGCATTTCGGTAGTTGTTCAGCTTTATCAGACCCTTTCAAAGGGTGTAGTTAGATGCTATGATATGGCGCGTTCAATTGTGAAGCTCACGGTGAGACGAGACCTGCAACTCAATCAAACGACTTGGCCTCCAACCTTTCGCTTATTTTGCACAGACATCAACATTTTCACCGGTACCTTTGCCTGCTCCGGTAACAAAAGCACGCTTTCTACCAAGACGAATAGTCATGTATTGTTGTTTTTCATGGTGTGGCGAAAAAATAACACAGGCGTCGTTATTCAAAACGTGTAGAAAGAACCTTCGCTCGTACTAAACTGATTCTGAATGCGCCACGGGTGTTCTTGTATGGCAGGATATTTACATAGATATTCGGCGGACGTTGGCCCATATAACGTAGAAAACATTACACTAAAAATAGGCCGAGACACGTAATTGTTCTTATCATAATGTACAATTCATTTATATTATGACTTTATTATGAGCATTTTTGACCTGTTGTGACCCATGGTTTTCGTAATTTACTTGTGTTGTGTTTAATTTTCTGACTGGGCAGTGTTTGTCACATTTTTGTGTGAATTCGCTAAGGAATGAATCATATGCGGTATTGACAACAGTTGTGCTATTTATCACTTTTCACCTGTTAAACCTTCTACAAATGAATTTATGTTTTTGATTGCATGGTTTCTGACATATCTGGGTGTTTCTAGATTCCTCTTTGTAACTGTATATTATCAAAGTGTAAACGCTGGAAAGTGGTATGTTATGTCCCTTATTAAAATGCCACTTGCCGTTTGTTTATTGATGACATTTACAAAGATGTTTTCTATGAGAGTTGTTGTGTATGTAGTTATTCTCGGTTTATTGAGTGGTTATGTCATAGGCTGTACATAGTGTCAACAAATGTGCGTGTACATAAGTGGCTGTCATGTTTTAGTAGGTCTACATTAACAAGTACCCACATAAAACACTGTTTTATTTCTGTGGATGTTTCCAATGATATGTTCAATATTTTCACACAAAGAGTCTGCGCTAGGTGGTGGTTTACGATACAAGCAACATATTGTTATATTATTTTTGTGTTCCGTTATTAAAGACACTCACATACACACAGAAGACAGACAGACAAACATACCCACATACAAAACACACACATAATATATATATATATATATATATATATATATATATATATATATATATATATGTATATGTATATATATATATATATATATATATATATATATATATATATATATATATATAGAGAGAGAGAGAGAGAGAGAGAGAGAGAGAGAGAAAGAGACAGAGCGAGACATAGAGAAAGACAGAGACAGAGAGCGAGACAGAGAGAGACAGAGAGAGAGAGAGACAGAGAGACAGAGAGAGAGACAGACAGACAGACACAAACAGACAGACAGACAGACAGACAGACAGACAGACAGACACAGAGAGAGACAGAGTGAGACGTGGTAAAAATGCAATGTTCATTAGAAAAGAAAAACAATTACAAAACAAATAGTTATATCATGCTAAGCTGTCAAGTCAAAGTATATTGGTTCAAATTCAAACACGATCAGTCATGCATTTTCATTGCAGTTAAATCACCGGCTCTCAAGATATTTATAATAATGAGCTGTCGTTTTGACCCATGAGCACGTTCGTTTACTATACGTTGATCCCGTTCAACCAACTGTAGAGAGTACTGTGGTGGATATTTGTATAAACGTAACGTTATCTAATGTACACAGTCTGACTGAACGTGTTCGATTGAATAGATCTGCAAGCGGTAACGTTTTAAGCGCTTTGAGTTAGATTATATCCTACGCTATATTGGAACAAAGCTTTCAAAATGTATACTGTATGGATTAGCAAGTTATCAGAGCTCCATACATGGGCTAAGCAACACAATTTTATTCACAAACACACTACAGGCCTGTATTATTAGACAAATGCTGATGCAAGTAAGAGCAGCTAGTGTAGAAAGTAGAAGACAAGATGTCACCAGCGAGTAGGCCATTAGCTGCCGCAAAATGATAACTATCAACATTTATGTGCCGGTTCTACGAACGAGCCATTGCTGATCGTCTAGGACTCGTGTCTAACGCCAGGGACGTATATAAATAGTAAAATACTTCTGTGAAATTAAATTATGCAATGGACATGTAGTATAATAATACAACACTGTTTTGGAACATCGTCAAGAAGTACTGATATAATTATGTTTACCTTTATGATAAATAGCACCAATAAAATGTTCCAACTTTCAAGATATTTAAAGGAACACTCGTTAGTTTGTTTTCTCAATGTCCGTGGACATGACATCCGTGTCTATGTGACTAATTTACCACCGTCAACCACCAGTGTCACCCCGTGGATCATGTCAGCCTTGTCACTCAACAAGTACAACACGGGGTGGACGATGTCCTTCACCTCTGCAAAGAAAACACAATTCGTCATTTGTGTATTTGACTTTAATTTGTGTAAGTATAATTAATACTTTTAAATGAGTTGGTCGATTATGTAAACAGCGAGATGCTCAAATGTGCTGGTGATCGATACTAAGGCGCATAGAAAGATTGAACATAATATAATGACAAGCGCCACTTATATGACGATCTAGATGGTTGATCAAATGTTATGTAAGTGGCATATTATTATCCAGTTTACGGAAATGTAAATGCGTCTACTCGGGACATGGGAACGAAGACGTCATAATGCAATGCTAATATAAACCACAGTTATAACGTTTTAGTTGGCAAAGGCAATGTTTCAAGGAGGTCACTAGAACAATATTCATTATGACATGCTCAAACCGTCATGCCGTTGATACGTTATTTGTTTTATCCAGTAAGTTGTGGGTAGTTTAATTTACATCACAATTAGACTTTTTCGCGAGATCTCCTTCGATATTTGACATCTCACAAATCATACATTTCCGCATACACGTCTAACTTGTTTTCAAAAATATATATCAGGGCGCTCGAAACTCTAGTATAACAACAACAGGTCACACGCTGGATAAATCAAGTGATCTCGCTACAAAAGCATTTCTTTATGGCAAAACACAACGCAACGTTTAAAAAATCACAAATGCATGCGATTATATAATTACATTACTATTTCTGGAAGCAGCTTATACTTTTAAAACGTTGCTATTTGTCATAACAAACACGTGTTTGGACAAAAGTGCATAACAAATCCACAGACAGAATCCACGAACGTATTCTTTGTACAAGTGGTGGATATGTCAGTTAGGCGTTGTTTTTACAATTTATGATTGAGTCTAGCGTGTATCTGATGATTTGTTTAACATTTTGTTGAAGTATATCAGACGTTCACAATATCTGAAGAACAAGAGTACCTGCAAACTTTCCTTGTGGTGTTCGCGCAATAAATGCAGATGCTTTCGCCGGATCTTCCCACGTGCCTGTGCTCATGCTTGTCTTAGTTACTGTCGGATTGACACAGTTCACCCGAATCTACAAGTAGTCCAGTGAATCATATAAAACTGTCCTTTACTGAACACTCAAATATGTCAAATTAATATATTTGCGTGTTTACAAAACTCTGTTTTCTGGTGCACCATACTATAATACATCTTGCAAAATGCAACTACAATACACCAGTTTATTACCGAATTCATTCAGATAGTTAGAACAATAAGAACAATGCAGGAAGGTATGTTTATATATATAGGAAAACGAAATGTTATCATCACAATCACGGAAAGATTTCCGAGATAAATAAATAAAACAGAATCCATTCATTTATTATCAATGAAATTAATATAACAGTGCATTAAGTAATATTTCTACTGTTTTTGCTTTCTACTATGTAATATGCCTACTGACAAATAACTCTGCCAATGGCCGGTCTCAAGCTCGGCTGAGAAAACAGGGGTTTGGGCAAAGGGCTAACAACCCTTCTCCATAAAATGCAGATCATTACGAGAACATCGACCAAAGGAACTCTACTGGACTTGGGAGAGGGAGGGGGCCTCCTGGGGAGACTATGACGCCATGCAGTGAAAGGCGTAAGGGAGCTACATCGCTTGTCTTCCAAGAAAATTAAAACAAAATCGGAACATGGAACGTGATAACAATACGAAGCAAACAAAGAGGCCCAAATAAGACAGGAACGATGGACCTACCACGTCACAATGACAGGAACATGTGAAACAAGGTGGATACAATCTGGACAAGTAAGACTGAATACATGAGACATGATTCTGTTCTCGGAGCATGAAGAGGAAGGTTGTTGTCACAAGAGGCACACAATGCTCTCATTAGCTGGGAAGCAGCGGGACCAAGGACCATATATGCCTCATTCTGAATAAAGAAGGAAAAGATGAAGCTAAATATCATTCAGTGCTACACACCCACAAACGACAAGGACAAAGTAACAAAAGAGGACTTTTACAGCACACTGCAGACATTATGTGACAAACTGAAAACGACGGATATGACAGTACCATGGGACACTTGAAAGCTAAAACTGGACCAGACAACAACGGGTATAAATAAGTCATTGGCAGACAGGAACAAGGCACAGTGATTGAAAATAGCGAGATATTGGCCGAGTGTTGTACATTTAACAACATGATCATCGGAGGCAGCGTGTTCCCGCACCTCGGGGTTCATAAACCAACCTGTGTATCACCAGACCACAGAACAGAAAATCAAATCGAGCATTTAGGACTCAACATCAACAGAAGCAAGACAAAGATTATGAAAGCCATCACAAAGAAAAACAACCAGAGCACATTGCAAGGATTGCTACTGGAAAAGACAGACTCGTTCATATATCTGGGCAGTACAATCAACAAAAATGGAGGCACACAAGAAGACGTCAACGCAAGGATACAGAAAGCAAGAGTAGCATTGATCATGCTGAAAAAATCTAGAAGGCGAAACAAATCAAGCTTAACTTCAAATTGGGAATATTCAACCCAAATATCAAAGCAGTGTTACTGTATGGATCGGAGACATGGCGTAGTACACAGAAAACACTAAAACAAATACAGACCTTCATCAACAAATGCCAGGGCAGAATCCTACACCTGAAGTGGTCAGATATGGTTCAGAACACTATACTTTGGAAATGGACCAAACAACTACCAATAGAAATGAAATAAAGAAGAGAAAATGGTGTGGATAGGACACACATTTAGGAAACCTCAAGAAACCATCACCCGATAAGCCATCGCATTGAAGAGGCGAAGAGAGAGACCACATAGCACCTGGCAAATAGACGGAGATTGGACACAACAAGACAGAAGTAGAGAAGATTACGTCAAGCAGACGACAGGGTCCTTGGTAGATGGCGTATGCTCCCAGCGAGCAGAGATCTAAATAAGCAATAGTTAAGTACTGGCAATCACAACATAAATAATTGTATAAATATGGCGAATGTCCGCCGAAACATTTTGGCATAATGGAATGGTATTAATAAATCCCTCTGTGTCGTCCGCATTCACTCTCGACGTCCCAATCCACTCGATGTGCTGACATTTGTCTTGCGAAATTACGAAACAAATATGACTGTAGTTTGTTAATATTTGTGTCAAGGTTTACCTGGTGAGGACCCAGTTCCAGCGCCATAACTCTCATCACTTGGTCAAGTGCTCCTTTAGACACGCTGTATGGCAAGCGATTTGTGCTGCCTGTGTTTGAGCCGCTGGAGGAGATGTGCACTATGGCGCCTCCTTTACCTCTCTCAACCATTCCTTTTGCCACTATCTAAAACACAATATTAACTTCGTTGAATGTAAGAATATTACATTATAATTGGTTATAATGTATGGTGATTTTTATTGTTAGACATATTTTATAAATACTTTTTATGTGTGGGGATACATTTGTTATTGTGTAAGAAAGAACAAACTAAGTCATAAGGCATAATCCAATGATACGTATTTTCGTATACGTTGGAATGTGGAGTACACGACGTTGTGGCTTTCTATGATAATGTTTACGATCATTTTTATGACATTTATTTGCATGATTTTTTCGCAATGCCAAAAAAAGAAGATTGCAACTGCACCCGCTTTGACGTTGGTGGAAATTATCACTACAATTCACACAAAATATTGAGTCACCCGATCCCCCAAATCGAATGTATGTAAAATAATGTGTCGAACTGTCGTAAGCTATGAATTAATTTGTCTATCCTAAGGTAGGTTTTCAGAGAGTTTCCAAGACTAGTTATGAACAATCTTCGATGTAGGTGACGCAATTTATCAAGTACTTGACTCAACGTTTCAATGAATGATGTTATAAGAACATATGTACCACACACCTGAGACACATTTGTTACAGCCTTAATGTTGACTGCAAATGTCCTGAAATTAATAAAGAAAACATTATAAGTAATCTTGTACTCATCGTTTCACTTTTTATATCATTATATACACTATGATGGATGTGACTACTGGTTTTACGTTCTACTATGTCATATGTTGTATTGCACATCACCAGAAAAATATTATTATATAAAAGGTGTTTTAGGAATTAATATAAATAATTTATTAAAACGCTAGTGAAGTTTAGTCGGCCTGGTTAATTTGTTGTACCAGAGCAAAAGACGTGATCGCGATAACGAAGGTTTAACAATTAGGACACAACAATGGGTCAATGTTTTTCTGTTGTCTTTTTCTATCAACTGATGCATAGTCTTTCATTTACAGTGTTAACAGTATGCCAGAAGAATATACTTGTCTAGAACTGCTTCGTCGGTTTCGAAGAAAGACACAGGAATATAAACGGCTGCATTGTTGACGAGGAGGTCAATTGGTCCTAGTTCCTCGACAGCCTTCCTTGTGGCCGCCCAGTCCGATAAGTCGACACACACCGTGTGGATACTAGGATGCTAAAAGAAAATGTGAATTCAACAATGTAAGACATTGCATTATACATACTGTCCATTGCGTAATAATGACGATGACGATGACGATGACGATGACGATGACGATGACGATGACCATGGCCATGGCCATGGCCATGACCATGACCATGACCATGACCATGACCATGACCATGACCATGACCATGACCATGACCATGACGATGACGATGACGATGACGATGACGATGACGATGACGATGACGATGACGATGACGATGACGATGACGATGACGATGACAATGACCACGACCACGACCACGACCACGACCACGACAACGACCACGACGACGACGACGACGACCATGACGATGACGATGACGATGACGATGACGATGACGATGACGATGACGATGACGATGACGATGACGATGACGATGACCATGACCATGACGATGACCATGACCATGACCATGACGATGACCATGACCATGACCATGACCATGACGATGACCATGACCATGACCATGACGATGACCATGACCATGACCATGACCATGACCATGACCATGACCATGACCATGACCATGACCATGACCATGACGATGACCATGACGATGACGATGACGATGACGATGACCATGACCATGACCATGACCATGACCATGACGATGACGATGACGATGACGATGACGATGACGATGACGATGACGATGACGATGACGATGACGATGACGATGACGATGACGATGACGATGACGATGACCATGACGATGACGATGACCATGACCATGACCATGACCATGACGATGACGATGACGATGACGATGACGATGACGATGACGATGACGATGACGATGACGATGACGATGACCATGACCATGACCATGACCATGACGATGACCATGACCATGACCATGACCAGGACGATGACGATGACGATGACGATGACCATGACCATGACCATGACCATGACCATGACCATGACCATGACCATGACCATGACCATGACCATGACCATGACCATGACCATGACCATGACCATGACCATGACCAAGACCATGACCACGACGATGACCACGACGATGACAACGATGATGACCACGACGTTGACCACGACGATGACCATGACTATGACGACGACCATGACGATGACGATGAAGATGACCAGGACAATGAACAGGACGATGACCAGGACGATGACCACGACGATGACCACGACGATGACCACGACGATGACCACGACAATGACCACGACGATGACCACGACGATGACCACGACGATGACCACGACGATGACCACGACGATGACCATGATAATCAAAAAGTGTCCGCGTGCATTCGTATGTGTATAACGTCAGAAAAAATAACTGCTGTTATTGTTAATAGCTGACAGGTGCTCGAAGAACAAACACACAAACTGTATTATGCATTGGTCCAAACTACACTGGCCTCCGCCAAAGCTTGGTGAGTCACATTTGGATTTCAGATGTTTTGTTTCAAATTGGCAACTAAAAGCCTTACCCAATATTTGGCACTATGTATAGTGCCACTGCCAAGATATTACCTACCATGTTGCCTGATGCTCAATTCTCATATTCACTATAATGGTCAGTAATACATGTATCATTCAGTATATGACAATAAGGTAAATCATTTGTGTTCCTAAGGGTAGCGATTACAAGACCGTGTTACCACCAAATCACATTGTAATACTAGCTACACAAGTTGCGGTTAGCAAAACTATTGGTGTGCCTGTGTGTGTGTGTGTGTGTGTGTGTGTGTGTGCGTGCGTGCGTGCGTGCATGCGTGCGTGTGTGTGTTAGTTAGTGTGTGTTAGTGTTAGTGTTAGTGTGTGTTGTGTGTTGTGTGTTGTGTGTTATGTGCTGTGTGTTATGTGTTGTGTTGTGTGTTGTGTGTTGTGTGTTGTGTGTTGTGTGTTGTGTGTTGTGTGTTGTGTGTTGTGTGTTGTGTGTTGTGTGATGTGTGTTGTGCGTTGTGTGTTGTGTGTGATGTATGGGCGTGTATGTATGTATGTATATATATATATATATATATATATATATATATATATATATATATATATATATATATATATATATATATATATACTTGTGTATATAAATAATTTCTTTCGGCTTCATGTACATCTATCTGTCATGCATCAGTTTGAAACCATGTAGACCTATTTAGTTTACCAAATTCCAAATGAGTAACCACACATAATGACATCACCTCAGCTTCCAGTTTATCCAGATCCTCCTGTGTACGACTCAAGGCGTATGTGTCCGCTCCACCGGCTAACAGGGCTACTGCGATTCCCCTTCCGATACCTACGATGATAGTGAGCAATACATGTTAATACCACAACAATGTATGTAAGTGTAATTATAATGTTTTTTATGATGTATTCGTGCCTGCGTTCTACTGTTCTACTTACCGTTAACGTTATAATGAACCTTTAGAATACAGGATTACTCCCGAAAGCGTAGCGTAATTTTCATTACTACTACTATTCAACTATTGCTGCTGCATGTGTATATAAATTGTAGACCTGCAATGGTGCATTGTATTGTATAACTTGCTTACCACTACGAAGTCACTGTTGACTTGACGTCCAATATCGTGGTTAGCTTATTTAAACAAACAAGACATTATTTCTAGGTCATATCATTACCAGCTCCGGTAACCAAGGCACGCTTTCCATAAAAACGAATATCCATGGCTCGTTAAGTGGCGTCCCGACAAGTACAACGCCTTGGGTGCCATTAAGGCGTCTTCGGTAACTCCCTGCATGTGTAAATAATATGGCTGCCATTGTTTGTTCTCCGGCATTTAGGCCTGTAGCTTGCTCGTTTGGACGCAGCCACCAACCCACTACCGACCGGAACTTTACGGCTAATCTATTAGACAAACAACATAAATATTAGTAGGCCCTACCTTTTCCAGCTCCCGTAACCAAAGCACGCTTTCCGTCAAAACGTATATCCATGACTCGTTTATGTTGCGTCTCGGCAAGAATGATGCCTTGAGTGTCGTTTGTTGAATGAACACCCGAGACGCCCGAGTGCTGCCTGACCTTCGAACAGCTAGGTCCGAGTGTGGTTCTTGAGATGTTGCAGCGCTCGGCGGCCAGAGTCGTCCTACGGATCATACGGGGCGACCGGCGAAGCATGACGGCCGCATTGCAACAACTCCACTGGCCGCCCGTAAAGTATCGCATCGAGTACAATATACTCGTTATTGTGTTTCGCGCTTTACACGATAGGACGCCGACGTCCATCCCTCTCATCACGCCGTATACGTGCCGCGTCGCGCCCTGCGATCTGCAGACCGCGAACCCTTCCCCCGAACGGGTCCCGGAAGTTCCGGCCTAAAACAGTTTCGGTCTACCGCGACGGATGTTTCGGCACAGGATATTTCGGCACACTCCGACCTACTCAGACGGATGATTCGGCACACCTCGTTAATACTCGGGTGTGCCGTGGCGGATGATTCGGCCCACTACCCACGAGCAGCGGCAATCTGATATGGACGCCGCTCATTCTCCCGTGCATGACCAACTCTGTGGAATGCACTACCTGAGGATGTACGTTCCACCGAGTGCAAATTTAAAGCGCATCTTAAGACATTCTATTTCAAAATTGCTTTTAATGTCTAGTTCCT
>OZ024866.1:34791673-34801673 GCA_964017155.1 Oasisia sp. SBJ-2009 | reverse complement strand
GAGCTCTCAGCTTATCTACAACTCAGGTGAATGTATACGTGTTGTTGAGCCACTATATTCCCTGCTGCACACGTCAGAGGGTAAGTAACATAATAACATAATAACGTAATTGTTAATATAATTATTTTTATTTGGACACATTTAATATAAATATAATAACATTTTTCATATAATTCAATTGTAAATATAATTTTATATGACATTTTAAACCTCTTATAATATTTATTTATTTATTTACTAATTTAAAACAATATTTTAGAAGATAATTTATAATTTTAAAGGACATTTTGTATATATTTATTTTCTTAACTAGCTTAACACAATTATTTTAAAATAGATAATCTATTATTTTAAAAGATATATGAGATATGTTATTTATTTATTAGATCAAAATAATATCTTGTTATAATTTTAAAGAACATATTATTTACACTGTGGTATTATATATTAATTTATCATATTTCATATATATATATATATATATATATATATATACATATATATATATATATTTATATATATATATTTATATATATATATATGCACTATGTGAGTCAACGCCAGACTACATTCCAATTAAACATATAATGCATGTTGAAAATGGCAATAAAGCTTTATTATTATAATTATTATTGTTATAACTGCTGTCTGTTTTCATAGTACTTTTTATTCGACTCTTAACTAAAAGTTGTTTTATTTCCGAGTAGGGATTGGAAAAGGCATTGCGGAAGCATTAGCCGCCGGCGGCACAGAAACGTACGCACTGGACATTGTGCAGGAAACCTTGGATACACTTAAATCTGAGGTAATATATCCCGATCCATTCGGCCCTATATACATGGGCGTCGATCGGTGGAGGACGAGGGGAACGCGTCCTCCCACTTTTCAGCCCGAGGAGAACAGCGTAGGAAATGCCCCCCCCCCACTTTTTCAGTTCGTAATATATATATATATATATATATATATATATATATATATATACATATATTTCTAAATAATTTGGTCCGTGTCCCCCCCCCCCACTTTTAAAACCTGATCGACGCCCTGCTTATGTAAACACACTACAGCACCCGACATTTCACTTGACGGAGAACATAATTTGTTGACAGTGGTACGTTGTCTTGCAGGATAGTATACTATCCTCATATATATTTAATACAGTATTGAACGATGTCATTGGACAGACCGATTTGGTCTTGGTTTTACCATAAACGAATATAGATGTATGCGGTGTGTGTGTGTGTGTGTGTGTGTGTGTGTGTGTGTGTGTGTGTGTGTGTACGTGCGTGCGTGCGTGCGTGCGTGCGTGCGTGTGTGTGTTTGTGTAGCTGCGTGTGTGTGTGCGTGCTTGCACGTGTGTGTGAGTGTGCGTGTGTGTGACTGTGTGCGTGTGTGCGTGCGTGTGCGTGTATGTCTAAGCTTACGCTTTATATTAGCATCCCCGTATCCAGCCGGTGTGTGTCGACTTGTCGGACTGGGCGGCCACAAGGAAGGCTGTCGAGGAACTAAGACCAATCGACCTCCTCGTCAACAATGCAGCCGTCATATCTCTCGTGTCTTTTTTCGAAACTGACGAAAAAGATCTAGACAAGTACGAAGTCATTTTGCATTATACAAACGAACCTTTACGTAAATACCACTAAATAAATGCCTAAATGTAAATATAGGGTAGACAATTTATTTCCTTAAATGACAGTTTCCAAAGTATATCACATCGCCAGATAGTTATTTCCAAAATCAGATGACATCCACCAAAACACGCACTGTGTTATCAAACAGTTAGCTTGAACGTATGGTTATATAATGTTGAATGTTTGTTTAATTGCAGAATGTTTGATGTCAACGTCAAAGCTATAATAAACGTTTCACAGGTATGAGATTGTCCCAGCTACACTAACAGTATCAATGTGTTATCGACATATAATCGTCGTACAACAATATATATATATATATATATATATATATATATATATATATATATATATATATATATATACATATATATATAATAATATATATATATATATATACATGTATATATATACACATGTATATATGTATATATATATATATATATATATATATATATATATATATACATATATACATGTGTATATATATACATGTATATATATATATATTATTATATATATGTATATATATATATATATATATATATATATTGTTGTACGACGATTATATGTCGATAACACATTGATATTTTGAATTACTGTAAAGTACTATGCCTCCTCTTTCCAAATATGTCAAAAAAGTACATCACAATTTTTCCGACTTGTCACTGATTTGGTCAGCCGGGGTCACATATATATATATATATATACATACATGTATATACATACACATGTATATATATATATATACATATATATACATATATATATATATATATATATATATATATATATACATATATATGTATATATGTGTATATATCTATACATGTGTATATATATATACATGTATATATATATATATATATGTATATATATATGTATATATATATATATATATATATACATGTGTATGTATATACATGTATGTATATATATATATATATATATATATATATATATATGTGACCCCGGCTGACCAAATCAGTGACAAGTCGGAAAAATTGTGATGTACTTTTTTGACATATTTGGAAAGAGGAGGCATAGTACTTTACAGAAATTCAAACATTATGCCTCTACTATAAAAATTGAGGAAGTTATATCACATTTGGTATGGTAGGGGTCAAAAAGTAAAACTGGAGAAAACGGCCGTTAAAGTTTTGGATTATGCATGGGCTTAGATAACATATAAATATTATGTGTATTGCATTCAAATTTGGCATGCTGCTACGGTATCATAGTACAATGATAGAGGGCAAATAACAACCTACCTGAAGTTATGGTACATTATGTGCCATAACTTCAGGAATTAATTTCCGTGCTAATTAATTTCACAGCTAATTAGTCTAAAACAAAGCCGTTTTTAGGCTAATTTAGCGCAGTATCCTGCACCCAAATAATTACTGAACGGATACATTTCCTATTTCCTGCGAGACAAATGTGTGTGGATATGACATATAGCATAATACATAAAGCCTGAAGTGCAATGCCGTAACTCAACAAATGTCAGCAAACGTAACTTGGGGACGCCTCGCAATTGCTTAAATATTTTGACTAAGTGTCTTTTATTTTAGGTAGTGGCGAAAGGCATGCTTGAGAGAGGGGAGGGAGGCGCAATTGTGCACATCTCATCCAAAGCTTCAAATACCGGTAGTTTATATCAAAGCTCATACAGCGTGTCTAAAGGAGCTCTTGACCAAGCGATGAGAGTCATGGCGTTGGAACTGGGTCCTCACCAGGTACACCTTGAAAGAATGAATGGATGGATGGATGGGTGGATGGATGGATGGATGGGTGGATGGATGGATGGATGGATGGATGGATGGATGGATGGATGGATGGATGGATGGATGGATGGATGGATGGATGGATGAAAGTTTAATTATCAACAACAACACAGGAATATACAACATATTATGGGACAATAATACAAAACATAACGGTAAAGATATTACAATATAATATAATTCCATGATTGGTGAATCGCTGCTGCTGTTAAAGGGACATAGCAGAAGTCATATGACTTGTAAGGCGCTATGCCCTTTTTAACTAAAATGCATAGTAGTTGTAGTAAGAGTTACAAGATTGAGTACAAAGCAACAGTACTGGTATGTTTTTATCATTGTGTTAACTGTTCATAAATACGAAGAAAGTAACGTCGACTTTAATCTTTTCTTGAATTGTTGCAAACTTGGCAACTGTGATATGTCAATTGCTAGACCGTTCCACATGTGTATATGTAGATTCCACTAGGAACGTTTGCAGGTACTTGTTATATTCTCACTGTTTATTGTCGTTGTCTTATACCCACTTACTTACTTCCGTATGGTGAACGTTGTGTCAGTATACAAATTAAACATTCTCTATGTAATGTAGGTGCACGAAGTGGTGTGGCTCCATTAGAACGAGTGTGGGTATTCTCGAGGAGCAGATCTAATTTGATAAATGCAACGTACGATATCGTTCAGTTAATCAAACGTCGTACAGCAGTATTATTTATTGTGTAATGTCTGAAATTGCTACACCTTGCAAGATATATTACAATACAATACATCAGAAAAACCCGTTTCTGTTATAAGTACGAGTTTTAAATATATAGCCATAATATGATAATGAACAATTGTGACACATCACAGTGAACTGTGATTCTATATTTTTGATTTAATAAACATAATATCAATAATATGCACTCATATTTGTGTGTGCACACATACCAACTTCATGATATAATTCATTTGAATTCGTGTTAGATTCGAGTCAACTGCGTTAACCCTACAGTGACCAAGACGGACATGGGAAGGCACATTTGGGACGACCCGATCAAGGCCCCTGCGTGTCTGGCCAGGATTCCACTAGGACAATTTGCAGGTAGTTATTGTATTCTCAAAATTTGAGCGCGCTCATTGGTGCAAGCCATTGATGCCAAGCCATGTGTTTATGCAAAATAGCAACAAACACGTGTAACTGGCCAAAGGGGCTCTGTCTCTTTAGCATTTATTGGTTTACAATGACATCATACAATGCTGTAGTTTGTACATCCTTCCGGTAAAGATGGTACAAAACATGGCGGGAAAATATGCTAGATGACTGTTGGAATAAAACGATCTTTGAAAGAGCATATTTGGACCCAAAAAACAAATGGCTTCTTTGTTATCCTTTTGTTTTCAAACAGTAGGGCCGTGTTATATAGTACCGGATTACAGGTATTTATGATATGAATTTTGTAAAATGCTACTTATTGTGAATGCATAACATGTTAAGCTGTTAGGAAACGCTGAGATCCCAAAATTTCAAAGTTATTATTTTAGGACCCGGGGCTAGCGTTAACTGCTTTCCGTGCCCACATACCTCTGAAGGTTTGCTTTTCAGCTGCACGCTTCTATGTCCTGTGTTAAAGAAGATACTAAAATGTCCGAAGTGTTCGCAGTTAGTGGATTATTCGCTAGATGCGGACCTCTGAACTCAGTTAATAGCACATGACGTAACTGAAGACAGACACAGGTTCATGACACATTTTTAGGCGGATTTTCACAGCCCGAGTGGAGTTATTTGGTATCGTAGGTATATGACTGAAAACACAGAGTCAGTTGACTATATCTACGTTTACAGTTCACTACAACAGTGCGTAATTGGCCTTCTAACAGAAATTACGCTAACCTAGCTGATATGTGTGCCTCTGTTGATTTCACAAGGCAACATTTTGCACAAACGCATGTCCCAAAATCATATATCAAGCTACTTCAGTATAGTTGCTTAGCGGATTCTAAAAATGGCTAACTAGCGTATCTTAACGAAGCCTATTTTTGCATGAAATTCCCATTTGTGCCTCATCATTAACTAATCTGTATATGTGTCAACTAATTACACACGTTTGTTTTGTTTGTGTGGAGTACTTTGCTCTAAGATTCCACCTACTGGCTTTCTATACCGCAAGAAAAGAGTACTCCAATTGTAACAACATAATTAAGTAATATTAAAGCGTAACAAGTTGGTTTAATGATACTGTATTTGTACTTAGGCAATTATTATATGTCTGATTTTACTTTGCAGAGGTGAAGGACATCGTCCACCCCGTGTTGTACTTGTTGAGTGACAAGGCAGACTTGATCCACGGGGTGACACTGGTGGTTGACGGCGGTAGATCGGTTACATAAGCCTGGCTACCACATCCAAGAACATGGGAATGATCTTAATTAATTTGCTTATAAAAATGTATCTTTAATTTAGAATATTTGCATTATCTTGCTTAGTATAAGGGTCAAATTAATTGTTGAAGATGATATGAGTGTCCGACGTGAACTAGACATTTAATAATCCACAACAAAACGTGATAGTCTTTATGAAGAATGTATCAATAATGCAAAGGTTTTCAGCTGGATTTTGTTGGACACGTGAAGGAATATATTGTTGACACCTTCAATGTGTGTATTCGTGCGAGCTACTTGCGTAGTAGCGCAGTGGTGAAGTGGCTAGAAGGTAGTTTGGACTGCCGACTACAAGAACCCGGGTTCGAATCCTATACTGCGGTGCCATACACTGAGCACGTTTTCTTCAGTCTACATTGCTCCAATTTACTCAGCTATATGAATTGGTACCTGACTATAGACAGTGATGAATATGTGTGTACGAATAGTGTTCGCGCATTAATTGCAGCGTAGCTGAATGCTTCCCAGATAACTCGAGACAATGTTCGGTTTAACATGTCTGCCAGGGAATAAAATTAATTAACTGTAAAACGCTTTGAGCAATTCTGAAGATTGGCTACAGCACTACTACTTTTGACCTTGAATCTTGTCGGCTTGCCCCCATTTTCTCCGTTTCGCTTTCACTTTAAGCATGTCGGGTGTTGTCGCCTTCTTCCTCTCGATATTTCGATTTCACTTTTGTTCTTTATGATGAAAATAATCTGCAATATAAACCACGAAAAGACACAAGGAACCGCCCCACCTCCGACCCCCGCCGTCTTCCGATGATACGTGAGACACCGTCAGAGTGGCGACGCTCCTGCCCACCCACCCCCTCCCCATACACCACGCCCCTCCCCCATACACCACGCCCCTTCCTGCCCCCTACCTCATGCCCCCATATACCACATCCCGCCCCTCCCCCAGACACCACGCCCTGGCCCCTCACCCATACGCCACACCCCGCCCCCTCCATTATACACCACGCCCCGCCCCCTCCATCATACACCACACCCCGCCCCCTCCATTATACACCACGCCCCGCCCCCTCCATCATACACCACACCCCGCCCCCTCCATCATACACCACGCCCCGCCCCTTCCATCATACACCACGCCCCGCCCCCTCCATCATACACCACGCCCCGCCCCCTCCATCATACACCACACCCCGCCCCCTCCATCATACACCACGCCCCGCCCCCTCCATCATACACCACGCCCCGCCCCCTCCATCATACACCACGCCCAGCGCATTAACTCCCCATTCATTCAGTCATTGATATTATAGTAAGTCCGTCTTAGTGTTAATCACGAACTGCATTATTTACTTATGTAATGTACTAATAATTCCATTGATCTATTTAATATTTTATTTTATTATATAAGATAATATAAGATAATATATAAAATCTTTACTGTCTCAACCGTGGAATTGAGAACTGATTTGCCTCGGGTGAGAACATGTATCGCTGCGATATGTACATAAAACAATAAAACCATTCGATAAAAACAGCACATAGATTATATAGTACTTTCATACACATTACTAGAGTGGAGGGTATATGTGCTGTGAAATTGTCAATAACAGATCTCATCAAGTTTAGTAGGAAATGAAGGAAACGTTATAATGGTCGCCTATGGAAAATGCAAATGTGGTCTGACTCCAGTAGACAATCACATAATGCATACACCACGCCCCGCCCCTCCCCCATACACCACGCCCCGCCCCCTCTCTCATACACCACACCCCGCCCCTCCATCATTCACCACGCCCCCACCACTTCCATATCACCACGCCCCCTCCCCATGCACCATGCTTCCTTCCCCATACACCACTCCCCCTCATTCCTTACCGTCTCTGCCTCCTCTCTCTTTCTCTCTCTTCCCCTCTCCCCCTCTCACTCTTATCCTCTCTGTCTCTCTTTATATATATATATATATATATATATATATATATATATATATATACATATATATATATATATATATATATATATATATATATATATATATATATATATATCATATACATACAAACTATGAATCTATTGTGCTTGTAATAACCTACGATGAGCATATATAGTTTACATGTGTACTTTATTTTCGCGAAAATGAAAGTCGACTGACTCTATCGCATACATTTCTTGTTTGAACGGTACAAAACGTGCTTTATTTGTTTGCTTTAGTTATGTCTTAAATCTTCCGCATACTTGATTAAAACTAAACCCAGCGACACACTAGGTCGTCGTAGCGATGCATTTTTGTCAACTCTTCTCACCTTTTACACTGAATCAGAAACGGTACGTGCCTATTTGTCAACTACAGGACTTACAAGGACTGCATGTTTGTTATGGCGCGTTTGTTGCCAATGACTCCAGCCATTGCTGGTGTGTGGCGCCACTGTCGCGAACACAGAATCCCGTATAAACACATTACACATGACTTGCTGAACCAACATTACTACTCTAGTAGCAATACTTTTAGATAGTATATGACAAAAGACATGTAAAGTGGGTGTACTGTTCAGGTACCATCGATTGTCTGCATAGTTAATTAGGTGTCCGCTAGTCGAACGTCTCAGTAGCAATCGACATTTGATGTCGGAAAATTAATCGCTCGTGTAAACGTACTATCAGAATGATTCATCCGACACACACTGCATTATTTCTTGATTACAAAACTGTACTCGGGAGCATTCGTCAGGGGGCGCTGTCTTCCGGTGGTTAGATGCGTCACGTGACGCTACAATCGCGCCCTCTGCAGGTGATCGGACGTCATCTCACTACTGCGCAGGGACTCGTTTGAACAGCTGCCATCTGGACGGGCTAGATGTGTCGGCGGCCCGGGACCTCCGTTAGTGCATGTCGATGTCACTGATGGTCCGCTGTGGCACGCAGAAGGCGCCACTCGTCACGGTCGCCAGACCGTTGCGGTTGAGGTCGATGGCCGGTCTGACGAGAGAGTCGCTGTTGCTG
Organism: Oasisia sp. SBJ-2009; assembly: GCA_964017155.1. Lineage (NCBI taxonomy): Eukaryota > Metazoa > Annelida > Polychaeta > Sabellida > Siboglinidae > Oasisia > Oasisia sp. SBJ-2009. The sequence continues at coordinate 34,792,880 of OZ024866.1, read as the reverse complement.
CGCACGGGCCACATCGTCGTCGTCGAGCTGACGCTGCCCGCGTGCGACGCCGGGCAACGGTTGTCCAATGAGAGGCTGTCGCTGAAACGAGGCGAAATGGACGCGGATTTGAAATGTTATATGTGTTGGAACTATGGTGAACAACAGCGCGCTGATATTTATTTCTAATGTTTTTGCAGTGACACCGTAAACGAAAGAGTTTGAAAAGTAAAACAAACCGGAGTCATAACAGTAGGCATAACTGCGTGATTTGTATGAAACATAGGTTCCGTATCTTTGCAACAGAAACGTCGTGGTAATTTTTTTAATGGTGGATTAGTTGGCGTGTCTACAATCTCTCAAACCGTTGATATGATCAGTAGCGGGACACAGATTCATACATTTTATTACCAAAAAAACACACGCACCACAGACAACAAGGAACATTACAAAACAGATAAACTACTCCAAAGATGAGTATAAATTAAAAACAATGCCAGTTGTCAACAAATTGTAGAGACTTTCGTATATCTCCTGACAAAAACTTGGTCAGATAATATTAATATAATAATAGTACATTTCACGCAGGCGCCATTGTAACCGACTGAACATTACCCCAAAAAAGTTTAAATGACTGGTAGCTTCACTCCCCACTCGCTCGCTATCGATCAATGATACTAGGCAATAGGGCACGCTATGCTATTTTGGCATTTTCTGTCACGACTCGGTCCCACAACGACTCGATCGAACTACGTATTCTCTCGCATACGACATACAGGCAAAACTGCCACAGCAGAAACCTCCGTAGTAAGGGTTATAGATTTTCACCCAACACAAACTCTTCTAGAAGCTGGGAACTTTTTGTATTGGACGTGCTATACTCCGGGTACATTTCGCAAAATCACACTTTTTGTATTGACATGGGCGGGTACATTTCGCAAAATCACCACAGCGGATCGTACAACTACAACAAAATGATTAGTTGAGAGCTATTCACCGAGCTCGTTCCGTCCTGTAGAACTTCCACGCGACGAATTCGTCCTCGACGAGCTCCCTCGGCGTCCGTCCCCGGCAGTCGTCGCCCGGCATCAGTCGGTCGCCCGGGGTCGGCATGGACGGGTTACTGATGCAGTGCCGAGCGGCGGGAGGCTCGGGTGGCGCGCCGGCGTCAGACATGTACTCGGCGTCCGACATGGACGGACGCAGGCCGTACTTGAACATCTGAATC
>OZ024866.1:34701673-34789173 GCA_964017155.1 Oasisia sp. SBJ-2009 | reverse complement strand
AGGTTTAGAAACGGCAGCACATAATTCGAACCCGGTGTCATGGGCCGAGATTCGACCGGGCCGAGGTTCAACTCCAAATCTGGGCCCGCTGTCGTGTGCAGTTAAAAAGGCGACATGGGACGACAAGTGTGAAGTAGACAGTAGGTCAACTATATATGTGTCACCTATGGCCTAAATAGTAATCAGTTGATGGAGCATAACTAGACTAAAAATAATTACAAACAACGACACGTCCTCTATGGGACGAGGCTATTCACACAGATGCTCAGCGCATAATTGACAAGTCAGACTAACATTTCTTCTAAGTAGGATAAGTTTACTGCTTCGGTAAAAACAAAGCAAAGTGTTTCAAAGTATATAAAAAATCTAGAATTCCGCGGATGTTGTGAACACAAAAAAAAAGTTCTTTGGAGTTGCGCGGGACCCGGATTCGGAGTCGAATCTGGATTAAAGACACGGGGTTCTCTTAGTCGAGTCCGAAGCTCTACCTACCGGGTCACTACGTTATTACAAATTCACCGAGCACCAACACACACCTGCAGTAGGTGCAGACTCCGGATGGTGGCGTCAAAGGCGCGGTCGATGGACATGCCCTGCTTCGCCGACAACTTGGGCGCGTACATCTTGGCGAACTTGATGACTGGCTGCAGGGACTCCCCCGTCGGCGTGCAGTCGGCCGGCAGAACCTCGTAGGTCGGCACCCGCCCCGCGTCTGTCTGATCCTGCAGTTGCGGCGACGTCATTGTGCCGGGGAGGACGAACAGCGGACGGACTAGAGGCGTCTTGTTGCGGATCGTGGGATCGGTGTATGTATGTCTGTTGGCGTTGGCGTCATGTCTCCACGTTCAACCTGGTTCTCTACTGGCGCCGCTCAGAGTCGGTCGGTGTTGTGTTCCAGTCACCCCCGTTGGGCCGCGTCCGCTCTTGTTCAACGTCGCTGGTCAGACGAACTTGGTGACGTCACTGGGAACGTCGTGACGTCGCAGCCGGAGATTGGAGGACGCCGTCAGAGGAAAGTGGTCCCGCGTAGCATCCAATTGTTTTCATGCAATGTTTTCCACCGTAGACGCGCTAGATAACACATTATTCTGTTGGCGTGACTGGCGATATTTTGCATTGTGACGTCACTATTATTATGGAGCAAACAATCCTTGTTGAATTAGCCTCGATGACCCAGACTCCTGGAGGTGGCAGCACTTTTTAGCCCCTCATCTCCGCCTGATAGTTTTGTGCTCTGCCGATGTTACCACCAGGGGGCAGGGCGGTCGTACCCCAAAATAGAGGAGACACGTTGAACAAATCTCAGGCCAACTCTGAAATAAAAACTTAAATAAGGATACAATTTATAAGATAATACTATACTATTAAAAGCAGTCAGTATTAAACTTATATTCACAACAATAAACATAAATAAAAAATTTAGTTGTTTATGATCAGGAATTATGGCAGGATTAGCCTCGATTCCTCAGACTCCGTGAGGTGGCAGCACTTTTAAGATAGCATCCAAAAGCCGTGTAAATGACCAGACTATCTTTTCGGCGATGTTACGCAACCGAGCGGGAGTCGGTTAAGCGAGTTGTACCACCAATGCACATACCCACGTTTTGCGTGTTGCAAGTTTGCCATTGTTGTTATAGCGATAAAGTTAGTGTAGTCTAGACTGTAGTTGCCTATGAGACTTAACCGACTCTAGCTCGTCCGGCAGCGTGACTTCGCCAGGTGTAAGGAAGGCCGGAGCTGGGGTCTACGTACAGGGCACTATGCGATGAATGGAGGAATCATTTTGCAAACTGATAATCAACAATCTATGGATTATGCTATTTATGCATTGATCAATTGATTACATTTGTATAAATAAGGGGATTTACGTCCATGGTCATAATATTTGCCTTAGCATGCGTGTGCATAGTAGATTATCATTAACCGGATATTACGTTTGAATTACGGGAGTACTCCGAGTAAACGAAACGAAGTCGGAGGCTAGTCGGCACGTGATTTCTCCAGGAAGATGAGTAGTCTCGCTTAACCGACTGTCGGTCGACTGCGGAACTACGCCGAGAAGCTTTTGAATATTTATCCGCGTGATCTATACAATGCTGCCATCTCATGGACACTGGCTAATCCTGCCGTAATTTGTATTTTAAAAACAACTGCAAATTTGTATTCCTATTTATTTTGTGTTAATATAAATTTTGAATAGTTTTTATAATACCATATTATTTGATAAAAGGGTATCCTTATTTAATTTGTATGTTATCCGTGTGGCTAAACAATGCTGCCACCTCACGGATACTGGTTAATCCTGCGTAATTCTTATTTTATAAACAACTGTAAATTTGAATTTTTACTTATTTTTGTGTTCATGTAAGTTCAATATTGAATACTAATTTTTATTTCATAGTTGGCCTGAGAGCCAATCAGCGTCTCTACCCTAATCTACCTGGCGGGTAACAAATGCAGAGCGTTACTTTCCCCAGGCAGAGTTGAGGGGCTAAAAAAGTGCTGCCACCTCACGGAACCTGGGTAACCGAGGCTATCCAGGAAGATGAGATGCAAGGTGCTGCCACCCCACGGCGCCTGCATAATATAGACTATGAATCACACAGGTGGCAGCACCATCTGCCACCCTCCGACTGTACGGATTCCAGTGTTTCGGCTAATCGCACTTGTTATTTCTACGTACAATATACCTTTCAGAATGCTCCTACTTCTTTACGCTATTAATAAATATGTAAGAGTCGGAGTGAGAACGAATAACGTCTTTGATTTGATTATCTCGCTAAGTCCTCAGGCTCTGTAGTAGAGAACGTGGTACAGATTCAACCAAACGTCACCTGCCACCTCTCGGAATTTCTAGACTTCGGTTTCATCTCCCGGAATACAGCAAATCTCCGAGATTTTTGCTTCATATCCACAACTGCACCCTTCGCCTCACTCAGTATCCATTCAATTCGATAATCCATATTATCTGATATATTTGAAAAAGCGCTGCTATTTAGATTAGTTATTTATTTGTCAACCCACTGGGATTACGTGAATCTCCCAGATAGGAAAGTAATAAATCGACAGAATTTTCTGCGAGTCATTTTAGCTTCAAAGGCCCAACAGTATGCACTTTTCCAATCCACCAGAATTGAATCTTGCAACATAGCTGGTCTTTTAAAGTCCAGTGAAGCAAACTTACAATAAATCTTGAATCTGCTAAAGTATGACACTTGAATGCACATTGCTACCCTTAGACTGCTGCACGTGTTGGTGTAAGTTGGTATGTCCCATCTGACGTTGGTTTAGAAATGTACAAAAAGGACTATCACCAAGAAATGTGCTACGCAAATCTGCATTTAGTAGACTCTTATGAGAACTGAACAAGTATAAATGAGATGTTTTGTACATACGTGCGTGCGTGCGTGCGTGCGTGCGTGCGTACACATTACATTCATGATCTGCCACAGTGAACTACGTATCAACTCACTCCGGTAAATTTGGGTACAAGCCAAAAATACCTGGCTAGGCTTTGCACATGTCAGTTCTGTGCTACCGGTCGAAGTGAATATCTAATAATCTTATCTGCCAAGGTTTGTTTTTATCAACATTTAATCAAAGGCGACTAAAAAGGCGACTTTTTGGTAATAAGTATAGCCCCATTTGCAAACCAACTTTTGTCAGACTGTTGCTTTTTATCCGATTTATTTCTTGCAATAAATTTAAAACCAGGGAAATATATTTCAACGTAACGATGTGTGGAATTCAAAAAGGCACAAAACTGTTTCACAATCACGCACCGTTATACCAGGCTTACTGTGGCAGTTTATAATTTCTTTCACACAAGAGAAATGCAAATGATATTCAACAGTTTTAATTAATACCCACGATCTGAGTACGATAACAAGTTTCTAGGACGACGACACAATCTGCATCATCGTGACCTAGTAAACCAGACACCCACGTGTCTGCCTTCACTAAAACGGTCCACGGACACCGTGATTATAATAACTTGAGCCAGTTGACGGTCGCACACGTTGCCCTGTTTCCTCCATTGTCACCACGACAGTCTGGTAACTGTCACGCGTCCTGTCACGTCTACTTCCTGAACCACATCTGAACCATCTTCATTCGTTTGATCTTCTTCTGCAGCTGTAGGATTGCGTAGAGGAGAGCCTCTGCAGTTGGTGGACAACCTGCATGGGACAGACGACTACTGTTACATGGTGCATGCAAGTAAAGTGGGTACAGACAGTGCTGGTTCGATGCCAGGTTTTGTCGTGCACATAAAGCAATTATTATACAGACTAACTGTACAATAAAGTTTTAGGAAACAATTCACATTTTGATGTTATATTATTTTTTAACCCATTTTATCCGGAATACGATTCTAGTCGTAGTTACCCTTTTTATCCGGAATACGATTCTGGTCGTAGTTTGCACTTGACACGGCTTCCCCGCACTCTGACGTTTTGGAATCCCATTGGCTGGTTAACACCGAATGACGTCAGTATATCGGGATCACTAGGAAACCCATATTTTTCAACCAATCAGTGCCGTTCTTTGGGTATTTGCCGTCCAAAGTCGGCACCCCCAAGCCAAAGTGAAATCAAAGATGGCGTCTAGTCGCAAAGATCGTTAAATGTTGACGTATTTCGAAGGATAACTCCATTAATTTACTTCATACTGTTGATGACAAGAAGGCAGACAAGTGGATAGCCGATATAAGATGGACGGTTATGGTATTTGATGCGATATTTGTCCGTGAAGACATACTTTGAAGCCATCGAAGTGGGGTCGACCGACAATTTTCGCTCACCGCGCACGGCCACCACGCCGGTTTTTTTGGCGCCAAACAAAGTTAAGATTATTTCCAACGATGGTAACTACTTCATCAATAAAGTGACGTTGAAATGTTGACCAACCTTGTTACTTTTGAGTACTTATTTATTAGTTATAAGAAATAAGCCACAAAATTATACATCGTTGACAGAAAATATTTCACAAATTTGCATAATTCCGCTCAGCTGCGCCACACGTTGGCGATTCAATCGACTGACATGGGGGTTATTACAAAAAAATTTACATTATGAGATTATTATCCAAGATATGTGGACAAGTTGTATTTTAGGAAACAATTCACATTTTGATGTTATATTATTTTTTAAACAACCTCGCCTAAGTCAAGTTATGCAGCGAAGCGCTGTAGCGTTAGCGCCCGTAAACAACGACGTCATCGACAACGATGTTGCGCCTTCGCGTCGACGTCGTCGAATGGACTTGATGTCGAAGTATCGAAGGTATCGTAGGTATCAAAATATCGAAGGTATCGAAAAGTGGGTGTTCGATACCAAAAATAGCGAAGTATCGCGATACCGCTAAATATCGGTATCGAACTTTTGCAAGTACTGTATCGCGATACTACGATATATCGAACCAGCACTACTTACTACTAGTACAGACCGCTATTACTACATAGCTCAACAAACACACAACAGGATTATGGGAGCAGACCACTATTATTACACAGTTCAATACTCATACAGTGGGAGAAAATACATCTGTTATTATGTAGTTCAACACCGTAGCTTTATGCAGAGACCCGTCCACCCGTCATTTGGATGGGTAAAACCCGTTGTGGACAGGTAGAAATATGGGTGGACTGGTGAAAAAAATGAAGGAGCAAAAATGCTTCCATAGATATTGTCAGTTATGCCTCAAAGGTGTGTTTGTAGTCCTTTTCAGGTCAAAAAATACATTTAAAATTTGTGAATTGGCTTAAAAATTGTGTGACTGGCAATAATTTGGTCCTGCACAAAGCCCTGTTCAACACTCATTCAGTGGGAGAAAACACATCACACAGTGGGAAGAGACTGCCATTTGTATACAGTTGAACACCCATACAGCGGAAACAGATTGCTAGTAACAAACATACACCATTTCCAAGCAAGCAAGGGTGTCTAACAGTGACGTCTTTTCAGTTAAATACCAATGTTCAAGAAAGTAATGGAATTTCACTCAGAATACTGCGTGTCCTACCACCAGGTGACAGCACCAGCAGCCACGAGCCACCGGACTGCCCCCTGGTGGGACAACAGCCCACATGACGGCTGTTTTCTGGACCCCTGCACTTTCATCATAGCGATCACAAACAAAATCCTGGTTGTTATTCGCGGGGGTAGAACTACCCAGTAGTCAGTACACTAGTAAAGATAAGGGCGGACTAGTAAACCTGCCTAATAACCACTCCGGGTGTCTAGTAAAGGTCAGATTGTCATCCACCCCACCCTACAGTAGCCAATCAAGTGGTTATAATCAGTGACCCTAACCTTAACCCATCCACAGGCTGGGAGATATAACTGAATCCCAAGTCATTAAAACATTGATAAATTATTGCCAGTGAGCAACTGTCTACCGCAGCTTCATTTACTGATAAATGACGACATTTTCTTAGGCATGGCCACCAGCTATGAACTTGTCTGGGCATTATTTGTAAGATTAACAGTTCTTTGATATCTATAATTTTCTAGTGTGATTTTTCTATTCCTATTTATACAGTCCAGTAGAGCAGTTTTCATAACACCGCAATGTTAGGTAAATTTCCAGGATGATTATGGAAAATTCATAATGGTAGGGTGGTACTACCAATACCAGTCAATGAGCGCTTAATGGAGATCATATCTTCACTTTTTCATTAATAACTTTTGTTATTTCTGTATTATTTCTTTGTTACCTCTATGAAAAGTGCATTGTTATTTAACTGGGGTTGCAACATATACTATTTTTAGTTTTAAATCAAATTGTGACGACTTAAATTTGGCTTGTTTCTATATTTGCCAGACTAGTAAACTTTTGACTATACTAGTCCTGCTGTCTAGTAAAAATAAATGCCGAAGTTCTCCCCTGATTAGAAATTGTGATCACTTTTATTTATTTAATTAATTACTTCACACACAATGCAACATTTCTACCTGCAATTATAATCACACAATTCTCACTGTTAACATCAGGTAAACACCAATGTCTAAGCATGTAATGGAATTTCACTCAGAATACTGCGTGTCCTACCACCAGGTGACAGCACCAGCAGCCACGAGCCACCGGACTGCCCCCTGGTGGGACAACAGCCCACATGACGGCTGTTTTCTGGACCCCTGCACTTTCATCATAGCGATCACAAGCAAAATCCTGGTTGTTATTCGCAGGGGTAGAACTACCCAGTAGTCAGTACACTAGTAAAGATAAGGGCGGACTAGTAAACCTGCCTAATAACCACTCCGGGTGTCTAGTAAAGGTCAGAGTGTCATCCACCCCACCCTACAGTAGTCAATCAAGTGCTTATAATCAGTGACCCTAACACTAACCCATCCACAGGCTGGGAGATATAACTGAATCCCAAGTCATTAAAACATTGATAAATTATTGCCAGTGAGCAACTGTCTACCGCAGCTTCATTTACTGATAAATGACGACATTTTCTTAGGCATGGCCACCAGCTATGAACTTGTCTGGGCATTATTTGTAAGATTAACAGTTCTTTAATATATATAATTTTCTAGTGTGATTTTTTATTTCTATTTATACAGTCCAGTAGAGCAGTTTTCATAACACTGCAATGCGAGGTAAATTTCCAGGATTATTGAAAATTCATAATGGTAGGGTGGTACTACCAGTCAATGAACACAATTGGCGTTGTCTTTCAATTGCAAAGTTTTTTTAATCCAGATCATATCTTAATTTTTTCATAATCAACTTTTGTTATTTCTGTATTACTTCTTTGTTACCTCTATGAAAAGTGCATAGTTATTTAACTGGGGTTGCAATATATACTATTTTTAGTTTAAAAATAAAATTGGAACGACTTAAATTTGGCTTGTTTTTATATTTTGCCAGATTAGTAAACCTTTTGGTGGACTAGTAAACTTTTCACTATACTACTCCTGCTGTCTAGTAAAATAAATGCAGAAGTTCTCCCCTGATTATAATTCGTGATTTTTTTTATTATTTTTAAAAATGTCATTAATTCACACACAATGCAACATTTCTACCTGCAATCATAATCACACAGTTCTCATCACCATATTTTGTGAAGGTACTACCATCTACTCATCGCCATATTTTGTGAAAGACAGAAATGCTGCACATTTTAATATCAGTGAACATTGCAGTGGAGATGAAGTATGTGTTTATTACGCTACGGTGTACTGAAAAAAGATCCCTTACAAAAATGCTCAGAAAGCTGCACATCCTACCACTAGGTGACAGCACCGGCAGCCACGAGCCACCAGTGGTGCCCCCAAGTGGGACAACAGTCGACATGTCAACTGTGTTCTGTACCCCTGCATTTTCATCACAGCATACTGACGTTCTTGAAAGCTGTCTTAATTTGTTATTTAAATCAATTTAGAGTAAAATGTATAAAAGGAGGGGCATAAGATACATCGAGTGTTTTTAGGTACCATAAAAGTATTTTTTATTTCAACTGGTACATATGTCGTTAGTGTGTATCAATTGTATAGCGTGACAATTAAACGGTCATCGAGTGAACTTTTTGTGCAGACAACTGGGGAATGTTCGTCTGCACAGGTCGTGAAGAAAAACAAACAAAGTACGTAAACTGTTACCAACATCTCCGTAATCAGAATGATGCATGTCCTACCACCAGGTGGCAGCACCGGAAGCCACGAGCCACCCGGACTGCCACCTGGTGGGACAACAGCCCACATGACGACCGTGTTCTGGACCCCTGCACTTTCATCATGGTTTGCGAAGAAGCAGTGCTTCATTTTTAAAACGAGCGATCCCTCTCGCTCACACAAATCACCCATCTAGGGTGCAATTTATTGCTTGCTTGGTTTTTTTCTCAAATCTGGAGCACTGAAGAAGATTACTAATGTAGCAATGTTTAACAGGACAGGATTCTGAGATGCTAAATGTATTTATTTCAAAGGTTTGTAGCTGTGAAACTGTACATATTCCTGATATTTCCAAACATAAAACTACGTTATTTTAATATTGCTTAGTGATTTGGTAAAAATTAGGTATAAATAGGAAACTGAGAAATATATATGAAAATGTAAGAACCGTCATGAGCTTAATATGGCACTAATATGACCACAAGTGACAAGAACCCACCTGGCACATAGAGGTCTACAGGTATGACAAGAACCCACCTGGCACATAGAGGTCTACAGGTATGACAAGAACCCACCTGGCACGTAGAGGTCTACAGGTATGACAAGAACCCACCTAGCACATAGATGTCTACAGGTATGACAAGAACCCACCTGGCACATAGAAGTCTACGGGTATGACAAGAACCCACCTGGCACATAGAGGTCTACAGGTATGACAAGAACCCACCTGGCACATAGAGGTCTACAGGTATGATGCGGTCACAGCCCCGCACTACGGAGTATGTGTAGTGGTAGTAGCCGCCTCCATTGGCACAACTGCCCATGGAGATGACCCACCTCGGCTCCGGCATCTGGTCATAGATCTACAACAAGAATGTTGTCAACAACAACAAAACACAACAACAATTAGTGACGTCAACAACAAATTAATTAAGCAATAGGGCCTGTAAGTGGGTCATGATACATGGCGAGAATCCGCGCGACTGAACACAAGAATTCGTTGTGGTTACTGCGTACTGCGCAAAAAAATGGCACTCTTCATTATTAGTCAAGATCGCCAAACACAAGTACTTGCCGCTAATGCCATGGCAACCACCATCAGTTAATCGATTAAAATTCATGATTTACGTGATCATTGTCACCGCCAAAGTGTTCCATTGCTTCTGCTTGTAATAATCCTTTGGACAATATAACTGAAACACGCTAAATGGGAACAGTTCGATTATTACAAACACAAACAAAACAAATTCCTATGCTAACATGGATAATATGGACTTCCTGCCCCCAGCCTCGTTTTCGCGTTCGAGACTTACACGCCCCATATGTTTTACAAACAAGAATTAATAATTTAAGCAATAACAACTAATAGTAACATAAAGAACAAGTTACTTGAGCAACTAATCATACCACAGATCTCAAATGGTTTACAGCCATCACAAGACAGTGACAAAAACTAAAAATCATTTTAACATTCTATATGAAATAGTTATGACTGCATCTACTCCTGATTGGCACGGTGAAATACATTACAGAAATGATAAGCTCTTCAATCAAGGGCAGACTAGATCTTGAAAGGCCCATCACTGCTTCATATCAACAGATGAACACTGATTTCACAGTCCGAACACATGTTACTAAAACTGTTGGATTTCAGCAGATTTATTTACAGATGTATGCTCTGACGTTGCAATACAATAGTTTTATAACATGATTGAATTGAAACAAACTTAAACCAAAAAAGAATTACAGATACAGTCAACTTTAGATGTTATTATGAAAATTATTTAAAAACAACTGACCACTATGCTATCGGTTATTAAAATCTGCAGAACTACATATATGATTGTGTAAATTGGGTTCACTTGGATAAACTTTTGACCAACAACGACAGCAAAAGCACAAGTTTCTAACCATAAAAATAACCACCAGTGTCGTCAGACCCGGAGTACTGAAGTAAAAATTACAATCAGGTGTCATAAACATTGTTACCAACTTTTACGACTGAATGAAAAAAACACTGAATTACAGTCCAAAACACTGCCTGAATGATAAAAAAAGCATGAATACTGTTATCAAAAGTGTTGACCCTTTGCAACAGAATGAGAAAATGACTAGTGTATTTATTCACTTACATAGCTTTATGCAGAGACCAGTCCACTCGCTATTTTGACATGTAAAAATATCATTGGACGGGCAAAAAATTAAGGTGTAAAAACATATGCATTGAAAATGGATGTAAATGGGTGTTTGTACCTTAGTTTAGGGGATAACACACATCTCAACTGGCATGTATCAGTTAACATCCACGTGTCCACTCCACCCAGAAAATGTGTGACTGGCAAAAATGCATAAAGCCCTGTTCACTTACAATGCTCGAAGTTGCCATTAAAGGACAAACAAAGTTAACTTTTACGTGGCATACACCTAATAGAGTTAATATAAAGTAACAACTTCCACATATACTCAATTTTTTAACGCCAGCGGTTTACCAGAAAAATATTTTTTAACACCCAGCTATCCAAATTCTATGCGCTACCCCATCTTAGACGAAGAATGACGTCACGACGGTGATCGAGGCGCTCTCCACGTAGATTCCCTGCATAGGGTTTGGCATTTCTCCTCAAAATGGACCGAGCAAAGTGACAAACAGTACGCCCGCAAATCATCAACGTGAATCCATTGCTTCAATACTACCGGTTGTTTCAACTATTATTGCAACCGTATGCCGAACACGAAGGCATAATTACTAAAGTTTACCAAAGATTTAACCTCAGATTTAGATATACGTCTATAAGCAGCTGCTAGATGTCACGCCAACTGAACGAACTGTCGAAGACTCGGAAGTTGTTGACCCTTAACGACGTCGCCGGAAGCTGACCGAGATATAGAATGCCGCGCGCTGAATGGCCAAGCCAAATTAACCCTTCACCTATGGCGACGTCTAGACCATCGTGGATTTCGTTAGAATTTTAGACTTTAAAGTCACATTCTGAGTAAACCGCTGACGTTAAAAAATTGAGTATATGTGGAAATTGTTACTTTGTATAAACTCTATTAGGTGTATGACACGAAGCCGTAGCCTTTTTTTGTCCTTTCAACTGACAATTGTAATTAAAATAGATGTATCCCTACCTACATGTAAACGACTGTAATTAAAACAGAAATATCCCTACCTATAAATAAACAGTATTAAACACACCTTATGCCATCATATAAACATATACATGTCTTCACTAAACAATCCAATAGGCCTACCCAGCTACGTTAAAAGTTATACTTGGCATAAAGAGTTAAAGACAGACGATGTTGCACATACCTTCCTAAGTGCCGGAGACATCTTATTTGTGAGTGTGCCGGCGATGATGATGCAGTCAGACTGTCGGGGACTGGCCCGGAAGACAACCCCAAAACGATCCATGTCATATCGTGGCGCAGCGAAGTGCATCATCTCAATAGCGCAACATGCGAGGCCAAAGGTCATCGGCCACAACGAACTCTGGCAAACACACATCGCAAATAGGTTTGAGCATCTAATTCTGCCATGGGTTAATTATATAGGTACCGATTTCACAAATATGAACTTTTTATTTTATGTACGTTGGCATATTATATTTATTTTACAAGGATTTAAGAAAAAAAATATATTAACAACAATGATTGTCATTGGTTTAATTGTGAATAATTAATATATATTAATGTGGTTTACTTTTCTATGAAATAAAAAGATAAACTATGAGCAGCAGTAACTTTGACAGTGTGACTAACTTAGGCAAACACACATCGCAGACAGGTTTGAACAGGCAATGCTGCAGTGGCTCAATTATAATATGTGACGCAGCACGCCAAAACTAGGCGCTTGTCGCAGATCCTCGATGGGCGCCAGGGCGTAATTAGTCAGCATGCCCTCAAAATGTCGAAAGTGGGTTCTTGGCGGAATCAGTCAGCAAAATCATCAATCTTTCAATATTTCCATAATAGATACCATGAAATAGTGTCGAAAAGGGTAATAATGAGCTTTTCAATGCAACCCCCTCATTATTTTCACAGCTAATTAGTCTAAAACAAAGCCGTTTTTAGGCTAATTTAGCACACTATCCTGCACCCAAATAATTACTGAACGGACAAATTTTCTACTTCCTGCGAGATAAATGTAGCGATACGTTTTAGCTGTTAAATAACATAAAAATGAATAAAATCCGTCGAGAACTTTTATTTTTATGATTTATTTTATGGGTCGTTACTGATTACGCAACCTAAAAATGTTTTTATGCAGGAAGGTGTCTCGGGCCAATTAATCGGCCCTGGCCGGTCGTAGGCTTAATATTTCCTAACTATACTTTCACATATTATGAGTATACACCATCTCTAGGTCTATGCAAAATTTTAGGATAATTGGAGCATTATCAAGATGTGGTTGCTATGGTAATGTTCCACGATATCACTTTTTTACGACCGATCACTTTAAAAACTCATTTTCTCGGAAGTGACATTCCACAAACTTATGCACTTGAAGTGGAATATCTTCGCCCATATACAAGATAGAGTGTTCATCTTGGTATCATGTTAAAGCTATTCATCTCGTCTGATTAAATCAATAATAATATGGAATTGTCAACTTGCCTACAAAAGCCTGGTTTTGGCATGCCGCGTCACATATAGTTACTGATTTCACAAACAGGAACTTTTTGTTTTTATGTATGTTGGCATATTATATTTATTTTACATGGATTTAAGAAAAAATTATTATTAACAAGTCATTGCTGTTAATAATAATTTTTCTCTCTTTTTGTCATGTGTTTAATTGTGAAAAATTGATATCTATATTAATATGGTTGGCTTTTCTATGAAATAAAAAGAGAAACTATGAGCAGCAATAACTTTGACATTGTGACTAACTCAGACTATGATAGTTATACCAACATTTAATTTAGAATGATTATTATGAATTAATTCAACTTACCTTCCTTCCCCAGTTGATGAGATCGTCCGTACGAGCAAGTGCATAGTCCATAGCATTAGCGTGGCCCTGGAAAGGTGAGTACGGCTTGCGTTTCGCCACAGCTGCACTTGTGGCTTCTCGGTGCGGCACCATGCTGAAAGTGCTTGTTTAATCAACCATTTTGTAAGGCATTATTAATGCTAAACACACTCGTTTTTGCATGACAATTGTCACACTAAAAGTTTTTTGTGTCGTGACAGTAAGGTGGGTGTGCGATTCTAGTATTTTACTAATTTCTTTAACCCAGTAGGCCCCAGGATTTCCTTGTGTTCGCCTATTCAAAGTGATCAGAATTTAATAGCAATAAAGTGTACGATATTTCATTCAATATTTCTTTAACATATTAACTGTATATGTTTGTCACCCACATGTGACAATATACCTATAACAAAAATCAATAGTTCTGACGATACTAATTAAATAGATCCTCAATGGTTTATGAAATATAGGACCCAACGCAGCACAGAGCATGGTGGACACAAAGTGATGCCGTAAGTCCATTGGACCTTTGACCCAAAGGCCTAAAAATTTGCTGTCAATGTCATTTAACCACCTCAGAAAAGTACAAATTACGTGTGTCACGTTGTGTGCAACTTTGTATAGGCCTGGGCAAGGAATTTATTATAAAATGTCATTTTTGACTTAACACAACTTTTTAACTTATTACTAGAATAACTCAATATTACATGCATCCAAGGACAACAACATGGTCAACACGTACATAAATTATTAGAGTGGTATGACTCATATTTCCAGAGATATGCCATATTGAAAATGTGGGAATATGTTATTTTAGCAAATTGACACTTGGCAAGAGACAAGCACAAAATTGAAAAAAGTCACTAAAAGCGATAAAAATATGAAATTGTGAAAGATACATATTATATTCGGATAGTAAAACAAGTTTCGTTCAGCCATGTCATGTTTTTTTTACTTTTTTCCCCGATTACCTCGGGGGAAATGTCAAAACTTCAAGGTAGGTAGTATAGATTCAAACAAAAATCTTTACTTTTCAACACAGATCAACCAAATTTGGCATGTAACTAGTTTTCAATAGAATTTAGCTATTTCTCATTTTTTGCATAAATTATGCAAATTAGGAATCCAATATGGCTGCCATGACAGTGAAAATTAGGTATATTTTGGCCATGCTCTAGCCAAACATATATTAAAGTTACAAACTTTTAATTTAGCACAGGTATTGTTGTTATGTATATCTACTGCACGATTTTCACATAAATCATATCATTGTGTTGTTTACGTGAAATAAGAGTTCTTCTAAAATTCTTTTTGTGTAAAATTTTGACATAATTAACTAATCTATAATTTAGAAACCATTAATATATATATATATATATATATATATATATATATATATATATATATATATATATATATTATTTGATTACATATTTTGTCATATATGACCAAATGTAATAGAAGTAGTATAAGATTATAATAATAATAATACACTTTATTTAGACACTAACATCCAAAGTACAAACTCTGTTCGGTAGTGTTGACAACATTAAAACATCCTAAGAAATAAATAAAATAAAAGTACAAGTAAAATATATGAGTACGTTTGTCTAAATCTGTGTTGTACAGAACTACAAGAGAAACTAAAATTAAACAGAGATGGCATTGTTGTAGTCTATATCATATGTCAATGTAGTCAAGAAAATATACATACATATATATATATATACATATATATATATATATATATATAAAGTAGTAGAATAAATAAATATATAATAATATGCATAGTACTTAATTATTAACAAATGACTACAGCAATATAATAGTTGTGTCAATTGTAATTATAAAAACTCAAATATATGTTAATTTGTAAACTATTAATTAATAAATAATTAAAAATGACATGCTGGTTGAGGTAATTAAGATATAATAACATCTATTTATAAAATAATTGGTGTTAAATTGAACTACTAATCAGTTTAATAACAAATATTGTTATATGTAATACTGATAAATTCCGTAATACATTCCATCATGTGGGTGAATGAATTTCAAAATGATTTGACAACATACGTAATTATAATATTAACACAAAAAGATATAAAAACTATAATGTTATGGAATTACGACGCTAGGTCGATCAATTCGTCTCCAAGAATTGTTATTTCTTGTCTCTGATTTTTTTTAATAAAATTGTTTTATACTATTTCAAAGGCATTGTAAATGTAATAATCCACGTGTTGCGCGAATACAAGTAGAAAGTCGGCTTTATCGCAACGGCGCAGACATTGCAGCGGCGTATGTTTGTCGTTGGTCTAGCTGAAATAGCGGCGCATTATGCCGAATTTCGTATCAATTACTGTTGTGTGGACAAAACAGTTGTAATAGTTGTCATCTATAATACAAGTAAAACACGACGTGAAAAATATGTTCATAAAGATCGTTTCTCAAGTAAACGGCAAGCTTCGACAGCTTCCTTGACACCCCTCACAACAAAGATCGACTAGCCCACCGTGATGTTGATATCTAGGTCAGCCTATTTCGTTGCAAGGGCAAACCCATAGATTTAGCAACAGGCAAATAGACGAATTATTCGCTATAAATTATCAATAAAATGCAATACGTTGACCATGAGACAATTGGTAGCCGCTATGTGCGTTGATGTTTAGAAATTGCTAACATACGCGTGGAATACGACATTAGCGACTTACTTACTACTAACGCGTGCGGCGATCTGCCGAAGACTCGAAGTGTCGCGACTCGGGGAAAAAGTACCACCAGCTTTCAAAGGCCTGCGCCCCCACAAATAAAATGTTATATTCATAAAATGATATGTACTGGATAGCAAATTTCACGCCGGATCGAATGGTACCACACACTACGCGATCTGATGCGGAACGGCGACGTTGCTCACGAAATACGACCATGACATAAGTTGTCATGTTTAATTGCGTTTTAGCAGACGATTTCTTATTAGTTCAGCGTAGTGTGTATCACCAATCGATAGAGCAATAATTTTTCTTCAAAATAAGCTTTATTCTGATTGCCTATTGCCTTTATTCTGATTGTCTGAAGCCTATTTTACGCTTAAATTTTCACCCTGGTGGTAAACGCGATGAGGCGCGCGCGCTAGCGTTAACAACATAGCATCTTAGCACAGGCAGCGTGTCGCAACAGGCCGATTTTTGTTGAGTAGGGGGTCGTTTTAAAATGCTACTGAACGCGTTATATTTGAGGAACAAGAACGGAATTTGGCATACAAAGAGATAACATAATGACGTTTTTATGCATATAAATTGTATTCCACAACGATTAATATTTCTATGTGTAAGTCATGCAGCAATATGGTTAATTTGAGTGAAAAATCCTTGCCCAAGCCTACTTTGTAGCATTACAAAATCTATCATTATACAGACCATGTAAGATTAAAGCGACATGTTCAGTTCACGGTTTTTATTTTTATTGCAAAATACTGTTACACAGTATATATACTATACCTATTATAGGGCCATTTCACGGTATTTGTGAAGTGACATAAAAAATATTAAAGCAAAATACCACTTGTATAAGATAAGATAAGGTATCTGAAGTTACTGGAAATTGGCATTTGGGTCAAAACTGCGCATTTTTACTATGCAAATTAGCTATATATCACGAAACAATGGATTTCAGTGTTGCGGACAGGACAAATGTTTTTTAAGTTTTCTCATGGTGTATTTAACTTTAGGTCAATTTCTGTTGTTGACAGCATTAGTGTTATGTCTAAGTATAACATGATGAAGTTATAATTTTTTTTTAAATGTGAAGCCATACAAAATCCACTTCACAGACCCAAGGTGTCCTGTCCGCAACGTTTTCGGTCGAAAGACAAAAATATAACACACTTCATGGGAAACCACAACTCATTTTTGTTGCGGACAGGACATAAAATGACTCAAAAGTGATTTTTGAACAGAAAACTGTTATTATGTTATAACTATAGCTGGGGTATATCTGAATAATATCAACCAAAAGTAAAGACAACAATATAACACACTTCATGGGAAACCACAACTCATTTCTGTTGCGGACAGGACAAAAACGTTGTGGACAGGACATAAAATGACTCAAAAGTGATTTTTGAAAAGAAAACTTAAATGTTAATTAATATTAAATCCATCATGGAGAATGCTGTATACATGTCACACTAGATAATAAAGTTATTTTATTCTTATTAAAATGCATTTTAATTCATTTATATGCAAAGTGAAAAAGTGTCCTGACCGCAACGCTCTGTCCATGTCCTGTCCGCAACGCATAGTTAATTACCCCCCTCGGTCATCCTTGAAAATTTTGGAATCAAATTTTCTCCAAAATATACCCTATGGCATTTAGGTATAAATATGCAGGGTTTAATATCTTAGAAAACAAGTGGATGGACAGAACTTTGGGTTTTTCTAACATACAATAAAACCCACTTCACTTTCTGTCTGGTACCAAAGTACTTCACTTTCATGCATTCAAACTTTTAAAAAATACCCAAGAAAAATTTCTGTGAAAGAAACAAGTCTCTAAATGTCCTGTCCGCAACAAAACGAATACCGTGAAATGGCACTATAGTGTACTGAGCATCCAAAGATGTTTTCATGTCCCATTTTGGTTTTTGAAATAGATGTAGTAACGGGCCGCTTACTCAGTCTACACATCGACCAAGAGGCGTTTTCGAAACCGTCGTAAGCGTGGCTAAAAGCCCAGAAGGAAATGCATGATCACGTGATGCAGTATCACATGAACACAAGTTGACGGCGATTTGAGTGACAGGGTCAGGATTACTATAAACATTCGACGTTTAACATTATGAAGTCAGTTCTGTTTCTTTAAAATATTTTATTGGCGCTCAGGACACTACAATAGTTATAACTTATCCTGATTAACATGATTTTGCAATAAAAATTAAAAGCCACGAACTGATCATGTCACTTTAAGGAGCAACGACTTATTATTGAGCCACAGAGAATGTTTCTTCCATTACACACCTGTGAAAACGTGCTGGTGGTGTGTCGTTGATAACTGACAGTATACAGGATCACTGTTAAGGAGTGAAATTAAAGAGCAAATGAAATTATGAGCTCTTACAAATATTAGCAGTTTGTCCCCTGGTCTCCAATACATCATGATAAACCAATTACCTGACGTTTGATGTGTGGACGGATTCCAATGTCTTGCTGGGCTGTTGCACGCCATGAATGCAGGCACAACACACCAGGGGGCGCTGTCTGCTCATGAGGCTGAGCATGGGCGATACGCCCAGTCGCAGCTGTAACACTGAAACCATCACATTCAAGGGTTAACAGTAACACTGCTACTATTCAAAACTCATCATTTAAACAACACCGAAAGTGACGCTTATTACAACCAATGTCTGAGCCTTACTTCTGGCAAACAGTAAAAAAATTGGTAGTTGTTAAATAGTTTGTAAAAGGCAAATGTGCAATGTCATTACTAATTAATGTGTGTCAAGGATGTAGTTTCAGTGTATTGTTTTATAGCTCTTTAGTGTATTGTTTTAAGGCTCTATTGGTATATAAAGGTAATGTTGATGTTTTGTATTATAACAAATATTATTAATAACAAATATTGTACTTTATGTAGAGAGCTATCCACCCGTCATTTGGATGGGTGAAAACGAATATGGACAGGTAGAAATATGGGTGGACGGGTAAAAAAATGAAGGAGCAAAAAAATAAAAAAGGTCTTCCAAAACCATAGATATTGTTAGTTATGCCTTGAAAGTGAGTGTAAATGGTGTCAAATGTGTGTTTGTAGTCCATTTCAGGTCATCAGGCACATTTGAAAGTTTGTAATTGTAAACTGACTTAACAGTTAACATCCTTGTGTCTACCAAAACATGTGTGACTGGCAATAATTTGGTTCTGCATAAAGCTTTGACCCCTGCAAATATAATTCGTTGATGAAACCTACTTACAAGTACAAATGTTAGCAGTCAGAATGCTGCATGTCCTACCACCAGGTGGCAACACCGGCAGCCACGAGCCGTCCAGATATGTCCCCTGGTGGGACAACAGCCCACATATCAGCTGTGTTCTGGACCCCTGCACTTTCATCATAGCTAGGTACTTGCTTTATGGTTTTTAAACATAGGTATGAAAAAAACAGGGTTCCTACAGCAAAAATGGGGTTAAAATATGTCTAAATGAAACCTAAAAATGGGGAGCTTACTGTAGTTTTGTATGCTAATAGGCAAATGCACTTGCCACATCCCGTCGATGACACATATTTTTATTATTCTCTAACATCAGCCAGTCTAATTCTGACAGCCAGCATCTACGAGTCAATTTTCTATCTCACTTTAATTAAATAAAAATTTATTATTGATTTGCTTATAAGTTTGTTATAAAGGTTTAATTGGTTAACCAGAAACAAAAATAAAAACTACGTGGCAACACCGGCAGCCACGAGCATAATTTACAAGATGGAACATAACCTTATACTTTTATAGATATCCCACTAGATCACCATATAAAACACAACACTAGATACTTACAGAAAATTGAAAATCAAATCAAACAATCTGTGTCTGTAACTGGCACAATGTCCTAGGGACATATCACTCAGCAAATATATTTGGAAAAAGCTTTTTCCCAACCACAATAAGAGTGGAATTCTGTACCTCCAAGCATTATATCATGTAAACTCATTCCAAAATAATGTTATCCAACATTTTAGTAATTAACTGAAACGAGCCACCACGTCCACTGGCATGATGTGTCCATGGCATAGGACTTTTTTGCTAGTCACATATAGATCGTCATATAAACTCAGAATGGAGGACTTGTGATTGGGGATGAATGTTGAGGCTGCAAGTCCCCAAGGCCACAGGGTTTTTGCTACCCTTCTCCTAAGCCTAAGGAAGTTTCATTAACTAAAAGTGTTGCCGACTGGTGCCTTGTGAGGAACCTTGACAATGACAGTTTGGTCCACTTTCTCGTGAATACCCTCACGAATGTTGCTCCACACAATTTAGCAGTTATGTATCAGGGATGATAAATATATCACAAGATCGATGCAAAATTCTTTTTCACAATGCAACGAAGTGTAGGTCTCTAATATTCACAACTTGCTGCAAACCGACTTCAAGAAAGATGGGGTGCTTGCCAAGTTTTCTTCAATTTCGTGACATTGTCATTGCCCGGCGCCACTTACAAGGGAAGATACACAAATTTAGACATAATTTGGCATACCATATTACATAAAGTCTAGTTGTGGTCTCCGTGTACATATTCATGTAACCAAATGCATTTCAACAATGTCTAATTTGTATTAAACTCGGATTTCATGTGGTTACAAACCTTTAGCGCCAGCCATGGTCACCCTGAGTCGGTGCTACACTGGAAACGAGGCTGTGGTTGTTTTGCGCATGCGTGACAGCTAATGACCAAGATGGCGGACTGCCTGGAGTTGCGGGTGGGTGATCGTTATTTCTTTTGTGAATTTCGCCGCGTTTTTAGTTTGTTTGGCGACATAATTAATCAATCGAATGACAATAAATTATTTCGTAATTTATAACTCAAACATTGTCAAACTGAACCATTACAAGCCAGGGAAAGTTGATTTAGAGTCCGGTGTAGTCGGAAAATTAGCAGCAGACACTTTCTCGAAACGAAAAAGTGGCTTTCTCGTTTGTCGGTGGCGCTAACGATTTGTAATTGTATAGTCAAATATAGTGGTTTCTCAGACTTGTAACGATATATGTCGTGAAATACTTGTCATATAACCACAAATACACATTTTGACTATAACAGTTCGGTTTATTTCCTCGTAATAGCGAACTTTAGTGATCGAGAAATTGGCCGAGAAAGTGCGGAGAAAATGTCCATTTTATCGGTCGTTTCATTGTGTTCGAAATTTCTGGCAATCGTGTTTGATGACTACGTAATGATGGGAAACAGCCTGATAACCTGTCTAGACTCTAGCTTATTCGTTGTATGGCCTGTTAGTGTATAGTGATACGTTGTGTTTACATGTTGGTTAAGTCTGTGCCTAGTTATCCGTGGTTATACCACGTCCACGGTGGCTAGCTAGCCAGATTGTATGAATCGTGTTATGTAGTGATATTTGGCTTTGGTGTGTGAGTAGTTAACTGCTTGTGCTTGCCCTTTGGCATACTGCATAAGTCTTTGTTATGTTGACAAATCTGAAGTAACATATCTGTGTTATACTCAATACTGAAAATAATAAATTTAAATCACAGATCTACTATACCTTTACTTCAGTCCAGATATACTCTGGTGATGTTATAAACGAAGCCTATAAAAAATGCCACCTTTTATCGATCAAAATGGGTAATGTACACAAAATAATTTATTTAAGTATGATTTACTTACTTTGGAGCTTTATTTGTCGAAGCTTCGACAAATAAAGCTCCAAAAGTAAGTAAATCATACTTAAATAAACCATTCTTGGAGCCATGAACAATATATTACCTATCGTACACAAAATACATTAGTTTTTGCCAGTATGCAATATTTTCATCACCAGAAACTCTGGCAAGTGGCACCACTGCAATCTGTAACCACTCCATGTACAAAAGCATGTAAACAACTAATGTAAATTTTGTCAAACATACCTTCAAACTACCCCTAGGCTTACTTCCACATCAAAACAACCATCTCCAACAAATATTGGAAACTCGATATACACAGTCAGCATCACATACTTTTTCATAAATATTATTTTCCATACACCACATGTCAAATATCACAAAATAAAAAAACAACGTAGTCATGTCTTGTAGTGACATAACTGAAAGTTGGAATAGTGATCTAGACAAAACAAAATATCCCAACTTTGTGGTTATCGTAATTCAAATGCAGTGAAATGTTATGTCATTTGTCAATTAGTGGTTAAATGAATGATGACTGGAGCTCCCATCTTTTCATTGAAATTGCAGTGTTGTTTCCATAATGCACCATGTCAGAATTCAAAATATAAAAATCAGGAACTTCTTCCCTGCAATCTAGGTGTTAAAGTGGTATGTTTTGCAATGCATGTGGTTTGCTACATGCAATCTATCTACACCAGCCCACTTATCACTTCATCTCCATCCCTTCTCCGTTCTCCATCCCATCTCCGTCAGCATATTCATCACCTCATCAGTTTGTCACATTTAATTTTTATCGTGTTTGCACTGACCAATCGTAAGTAATTGTCTCTGTGTAACCCATTGCCTCAGATGGCTGCACCCATGCCAGATCCGAAAGCAGCATGATGCACCATGCTTACAAGTACTGAACATCGCGTGTGCATGCACATGTATACTTGTTTGAAATTGATCACGGCATGAAAATTAAAGACGTATATTATAATGTTCTCATCATGCACACATCATCTTATTGCTCAGACCTCAGCCAGTCAATTGTTTTTAGAATTTTCTCCTACTTTGTGGTTTTAGCTGCCTGCTATGTCGATATTTAATTAAATAACATAATAAAACAAAATTGCCTGTACAACATACGTGGTAGATCCTACCAGACCTATCAAGTTTCAGAACTAGCTACCAAACAGTGCTGATGTGTATTGGTGAACAGTTTCATATTTTAGTCACTAGGTGGCCTTGTCATTCCCAATCCAAACATGTCATTCGCCATTGCAAAATGGAAGTATGACAGATGATACAGGCATACAGTTTGGATAAATATCATATTTATTTATAAACGATCATTACTCATGCATAACAGGCCAGCAAAACTTTGAACAGCTGTTGCATTGAAGTGAAGCGATGTGCCAAAACTTTAAAAGATAGCTCACAGGAGTCACAGTAAAACAAGCCGCCAGGTAGTGACACACTTCCGTCAAGGGGGTGTGGACTTCCATCAAGGGGGTGTGGACTTCCATCAAGGGGGTGTGGACTTCCATCAAGGGGGTGTGGACTTCCATCAAGGGGGTGTGGACTTCCGTCAAGGGGGTGTGGACTTCCGTCAAGGGGGTGTGGACTTCCGTCAAGGGGTGTATTTTATTATTGCTGCTATGACATCTCACAGACTGTATTTGATTATTGTTGCAAGAGACTCATCTAATGCAAGTCTGTACTGAAACAACGTTTGACGAAATAAAAAATGCAGGCAAAACAACAAAAAGTAACATGTAGCAGAATTTACAAAAAATATAATTGCTTGTTGTTTAGTCACTGGCTGTAAGTCATGTTTTATTGCTAGCATGTTTGACAGGAAGAAATTTAGTTCAGCAAAATAACTGAAATAACAGTAAAACCAGCGGTATTTGTCCTAAAGCATTGTTTAAAAGAACTGTTCTGTTTAAATTAGGCATTTGGCTGCATATATATATATATATATATATATATATATATATATATATATATATATATATATATATATATATACAGAAAAAGGCAGCTGACATAAAACTGAATTGGCAAAAGTTAGCAGGTGGTCATTTATTGCATGATGAATGCTGTACCAGGCCATAAAACATTAATTTATAACTTATTGCAAGAATGGGAGACACATGATACGGGTGGGCATATCACTCATTGAATACATTAGCTTTAGTGATATTTATAGTAGTTTTTAATTGACTTTGGTACACATGCATTGCACTCTGAAGACATATCATTTTGTGACTTCTGTCCTGTGTAAATGTTCTTTTCATTCAGTCCAATGTCTCATACACGGACAATGAATGTCAGTTTACAGACACATCAGTACTTTAATGTTCTACCACTCATACGAAATCCCAGCATGCATGTGGTTTTGTTAAGTTAAGTCTTTGTACTGTAGTTGTACACCATTATGAGATAACTAATTTATGGCATCATTTTATTTATAGCACCATTTGGAAATGTCAGAAATACTTAGGTCATTATTGCCCATGTTGAAATAGTATAAATAAGTTCTAAAGTAATGTTAAGCAGCCAGTGCATGCACTTGTTATATATATGTTGGCATGTATGTTGGACTTTTGCACAATAGTGGCAAAATGTCGGCGAAACAATTATAGTAATATTTTGCAAACACAACATGGCAGTAACACAATTCACTAGATGGCATGTGGACTAATAACAAACACAAAGTATAAGTATCAGGATACTTGTTTGTTAGTATTGGCAATCTAAAATACTGGATGTTAACTTGTAACTACAATATTTACTAGTTTACAAAGTTCTGAAAGTATCTGCAGTATTTTCTAATCATTTATGGGTAGAGATATTTTGTAAGGTGAGGTAGATTTAGTTGTAAATTGTATTGCTTGTGATACAAAATTACACTTTCACCTCGTTTCTATACAACTGTGTTCATTACATAAAGTCACTGCAGACACTGATCAAGTAAACATGTTTTAAGGCACATTATGATTGGAACTTTTTAGATGCTTTGCACTAATTGTTAATGTAGCATTCTTGTGAAACGCAGAGATTACAGCTAAGAAATGGTCACTGGGGCCATTTCACAGTATTCGTTTTGTTGCGGACAGGACATTTAGAGACTTGTTTCTTTCATAGAAATTATTCTTGGGTATATTTTTAAAGTTTGAATGCATGAAAGTGAAGTATTTTGGTACCACTTCATATGATAACAAAATCAAGTCTTTGGAATTTTAATTTTGGGGGGGGGGATGTGAAATAAAATGCGTTGCGGACAGGACAGAAAGTGAAGTGGGTTTTATTGTATGTTAGAAAAACCCAAAGTTCTGTCCATCCACTTGTTTTCTAAGATATTAAACCCTGCATATTTATACCTAAATTCCATAGGTATATTTTGGAGAAATTTGATTCCAAAATTTTGGACAGAGCGTTGCGGACAGGACACTTTCACTTTGCATATAAATGAATTAAAATGCATTTTAATAAGAATAAAATAACTTTATTATCTAGTGTGACATGTATACAGCATTCTCCATGAAGGATTTAATATTAATTAACATTTAACAGTTTTCTTTTCAAAAATCACCTTTGAGTCATTTTAAGTCCTGTCCGCAACGTTTTTGTCCTGTCCGCAACAGAAATGAGTTGTGGTTTCCCATGAAGTGTGTTATATTTTTGTCTTTACTTTTGGTTGATATTATTCAGATATACCCCAGCTAAGAGAATATAAAGTTTGGGTTTTCAAATCTAACTATTTTTGGGTGAAATTAAAACTTTTCAACCGAAAACATTGCGGACAGGACACCTTCGGTCTGTGAAGTGGATTTTGTATGGCTTCACATTTATAAAAAAAATTAAACTGCATCATGTTATACTTAGACATAACACTAATGCTGTCAACAACAGAAATTGACCTAAAGTTAAATACACCACGAGAAAACTTTAAAAAAAAATTGTCCTGTCGCAACGCTGAAATCCATTGTTTCGTGATAAATAGCTAATTTGCATATTGAAAATGTGCAGTTTTTACCCAAATGCCAATTTCCAGTAACTTCAGATACCTTATCTAACATATACAATTGGTATTTTGCTCAAATTCAGACTTTATTATTTTTTATGTCACTTCACAAATACCGTGAAATGGCCCACTACAGAAATATTTGGCAAGTCGTGTCAGCAAAGCAAATGTCAGTGAAATTAAATATTGTAATTAAAATCAACAGAATTGTGGCAACACTCTGCAACCGCTGCCATATCTTAGAAACCTTTGAGGATTTTGTAATTTTGCGTCAACCTACAGAGAGAGACCATGTAGTGACTATGGTTCACAAAAATACAATTCATAATTTCAAAGTCAATATATAGTCCAAATGACTTCAGGCTCTCCAGGCCCATTTTTTATGACTGGGTTTCTCATTTTATTTATACACCCACTAGCATGAATTGCACCTGTGTGAACCCTGTTGTACCTGGGTTTGTTGGCTGCAGACTGGTCAACTTACCTGGCCATTCCTCCAGGCCATGGATATTGTCTATATTCTCTCAAGTCATTCTGGCCCTTGGGCATTGTAATCTATATAATATCTAGTAGTAGTAGTAGTAGTAGTAGCAGTAGTAGTAGTAGTAGTAGCAGTAGCAGTAGCAGTAGCAGTAGCAGTAGTAGGGTTGTGGCTGAAAGGATGTTAAATCATTCATACAAGGCATGGAGCAGTTAACCTGATTTGGCAAAATGGATAACAAATAAAATTTTGTATGATTGCGTCGATTCCTGTCGTGCCATAGATTGCATTTGTCCTTTTAAACGTAAGCCGCATTTTTATTAGCTAGGGACTGTGAATCAGGGCACAGGTTACAATTTGTGCACGCATACCACAGGAAAGCTGCATGTTGTTATATAGTAGATGACCAAATAAGGCTGATTTTACTATGCTCTGCATCAGAAATTTACATTCCCATTCATACAATCGGAATCAGCAAAGTGTTGTACTAGTGGGGAACCTATGGATTGGTCTATCCAATATATATTACGTCAAATTCAACTAATGTTGGTGCGGGTTTCCCGTTGGAAAACCCCAGGCTGTTTTTGTTATGCATCGCTCCGATGATATGAATCACTTATTTAAGTTTCCAAGTCAACATATCAGCAGAATGCCTTACAATTGCCATGGATAGTTATTGTACCAATTCAGGCAGTTAGACTGACTTTGGGAGCTGTGGACTTTCAGCAAGTTGCCGGCGAGTAACATGGGCCTTGGTGTAACTGGAGATTACCTTGGCCAGGTCGCCACAGATTGCCGAAATATTCTTGAATTTAATTTTTGTGTACCCTGGAATGTTCTTGAATTTCATTGAATGCTATTGAAGAGTGTCATGAACATCACGCACAGTAGTGGCGAAACGTCGGCGAAACAATTATAGTAATATTTTGCAAAAAATACCATGGCAGTAACACGATTCACTACATGTGGACTAGTAACGAATACGATCACTTGATGTCACCACTCAAACATGTGAACCAATCAAACGTAATCTCTCGTTGCATGTCTGGCTATTTGAGTCACCGGTTATTCACCTGCTACCGTCTATAGTGTTTATTTTTTATTTTGTTTCCATCATAGTATTTATTTTATGGTTGACTTAATCGAAAAGCTGCAACTGAACGGTGACTGCAAATTTAGATACAAGTAATTTGGTACTTTTCCAGTTGGACAATGATTATAAAAGAACGTCACGGCATGCAAAATTTAGTGCTCTGCACGAAGGCGAAGCAATCTAAAAATAAAAACGTCACATACAGTGTTTGTGAGTTCATTCCCCTTTGTTCGTGTTTGTGAGTTCGTTCGCCATTCCCATAAATCGGCAACACATTCACAGGCATTGCATTCATTACACTCAAGAGGCTATGTCACCGAGGAAATATATATTAGATTGAATACAGAACTTAGTCTTGACTTAAGGCAGGGGTATACCAGGGAAGCATTTGACGTGGCAACATTTTGTTTTAAATAACATCACATCTTCAGGGTGACAGTGATCTTGGGTTATTCTTCCAAGGATCTTAGGACGTGTGGGTTTAGCAATGCATTATGATTCTTTTTTTATTGTGTTTTGAAAATGATATAGAGTACACTGTTTGCAGAGTAATGTAAGCTTTCTCTTGTATCACAGACAATGGTGTCTTCATTTTTTATCCATCTCTTCCCCAGTTAGCCATGCCACATCGCATGCAAATGTTCCGCGGAATTGACTTTCCTCCTCTCACATGCCTGTGAAGTTATTAACTTGGGAAGTTGATTATTTACTTTACGATTACTTTTCTAATGAAATTACATTAATGTTACACATTTATCAGTTAAATTAAACCTCCCTTAATTATATTAATATCTTAAATTAATGTTCTGGTGATAAAATGTTGGTGACTTGTACATTCACTAATTCTTTGAGTGCTGCGTTTATTTCCACTAGCAGTTTTAGACAAATTGTTACACGAATAAACAGATACAAAGTCCATTTCCACACTGGGTTTATGTTAAAAATAGAAATCAGTTAGTGCCCACAAATCACTAATAACTAGTCGTTGTGTAAATGTATAAATAAAAAAATTATGTAAGATTTCGTTCTGTTCGTAGAACATGGTGATGGGCTTCCGGGTGTCAGAACTCCAGGTTCTGCTCGGATTCGCCGGACGTAACAAGAGTGGTCGCAAGACAGAGTTGCTACAACGATGTCTACACCTAGTAGAGAAAGGCTGCTCAACACCGATCCAAATCAAAATCAGGGAATTGTACAAGTAAGTTGCCTCACAGTGGAGTTGTTTTGTTGTTTTTTTACCAGACGATGTCGTCCACAACGGTTTTGTTAGTGCACCCATGCAGGCATTCCTATATTTTTACGGTTTTAATTCTTATATATTTGTAGGTATACAACAAATTATATATTTGTAAATAAAAATGTATAGTAATGATTGTACATATTTTGAGTTTTTTTGCAATTAATAATTAGTATTGCATTACAATGTAGTGTTGTTGTCCACCAGGGCTTTATGCAGGACCAAATTATTGCCAGTCACACGTGTTTTGGTGGACACATGGATGTTAACTGTTAAGCCAATTTACAAACTTTAAATGTTTCTGGTGACCTAAAATGGACTACAAACACACATGTGACACCATTTACACTCACTTTTGAGGCATAACTGACAATATCTATGCTTTTGGAAGACCTTTTTTGCTCTTTCATTTTTTTTACCCGTCCACCCATATTTCTACCCGACGAGTACCCGTCCACAAAAGTTTTTACCGATCCAAATGACGGGTGAACGGGTCTCTGCATAAAGATGTTGTCCACCTGATGTGACAGCGATACAGCGTGACTCACGCCATACTGATCACAGACATATGGCTGACTTTTTGCTTATGTTGATAGTCAGCAGATGGCACCACCTAAAATAATATGTATTAAATCATTAGGTGCACTTATCTTGTGCTGTTATGCTAGGCATAAAATACAGCTCATTTTAAAATATACATTGATTAGTAATGCTGTAAACATGACAATTGTTTGTCTGGAGGGAAAACTTAGCATACAAGGAAGTTGAATTACTCAAGGTAATGGTACAGACAATTTCCTGTACAAGGAAATGTACTTAATTACCATGGTATCAGTCAATGATATTGACAACCTCCTGCAGTAAGATGTAAGTTTGATTACTGGCTTACTGTGGTACAATTCTGAGGTGGTCAGCTACCATTACCGAGATAGTTTTATATCTCCATTAGATGTGATTGAAATAGGAAACCCCAGAAGACATGGAAGTTTTCCAGTTTGACCATTTTCAGTGGTAGAACTAGCCACTAGTCCACTAGTCCATACACAAGTAAAGATAAGGGTGGATTAGTAAACCTCCCTAATAGGGCGTGTAAGTCTCGCGCGCGAAAACGAGGCTGGGGGCAGTTGGGGGCAGGAGGTCCATATTCTCCATGTTAACGTATAGGACTTCGTTTTGTTTTTGGTTGTAATAATCGAACGGTTCCAGTCTAACTATTTCAGTTATACTGTCCGAAGGATTATTACAAGCAGAAGCAGTGGAACACTTTGCCGGTGACAATGATCACGGAAATCATGAATTTTATTCGATTATGGTGGTTGCCATGGCAATAGCGGCAAGTACTTGCGTTTGGCGATCTTGACTAATAATGAAATGTGCCATTTTTCGCGTAGTACAACCTGTTTGGGGCAAACGTACATGTGTTATGATTATGTGCATTTAGACAACTTGTCAGATATAAGTGCTTATCGAATGTACAGCAATGTAAAATGCAAATCCCGTAAACTATTTTATTGTGTATTATTCTTGTGACCAGTCCCCAATTGTCTCGCTTAGACCCCAATGAGCTCCAATCGCGCGGTGTCACGCCATTTATCGTGACACACTTGCGGGCCCTATAACTACTCCAGTTGTCTAATAAAGGTCAATGTGTCATCCACCCCCCCCCCTACAGTAGTCAATCAAGCGTTTGTAGTCATAGAGACCCTAGCCATAACCTATACACAGGCCTGGATGAAACTGAATCCCAAGTCATTAAAACATTGATAAATTGCTGCCAGTGAACAACTGGCTACAGCAGTGACAGCTTCAATTACTGATAAATGATTACCTTTTCTTAGGCATAGCCTAAGGTATGAACTTGCCTGCGCATTAATTGTAAGAGTAATTGTTCTAGATGTCTATAATTGTCTACAGTGGGGCAGAGCAGTTTTCATAAGACCATAAAATGAGGTCAATTTCCAGAATGAATATATTATGGTCGATTTATGGACAATTCATAGTGATAGGCTGCCCTGTATCTGGTAGGGTAGTGCTGCTGGCCAATGAGTGCAATTGGCATCCTTTTTCAATTGCAGTTTAAACAATACAAGCCAAATCTTCAGTTTTTCATTAATTGTTTCTTTATTACTACTTTGTTAGGGGTCATCCATAATTATCATCATTTTCACAAGCGTACAAACCGTACACTTTTTCTGACCCTCCCCCTTGAAAGTGTACAAATGTAAATGGTGAAAATGATGACAGTGTTTCACAGTTGCCATGTTTCGCAATAATGCGTCATTCTGATGAATCACTAGCATACAAGCAAATCATTCGAGCACTATTTTCTGTGGGCACATCGTTTTTGTCATTATTTTTCAACATTAAAAAAAGCGTACGTTCAAGTCATACCCCCTCCCCCCCAGCATACGGTTTGTACGCTTGTGAAAATGATGATAATTATGGATGACCCCTTACCTTTATGAACACTGCATTGTTTTTACCTGGAGTTGCAAAAACACACTGTTTTCTAGTTTTAAATAAAATAGTAATGACTTAAATGTTGGTTGTTTTTATCTTTTACTGGACTAGTAAACTGGACTAGTTAGTAAACTAGTCCCGCTGTCTAGTAAAATAAATGCCAAAGTTCTACCCATGATTTTACAGATAATGTTTGCTATGTAACTAATTAGTCTAATTAGTATATATGTTGAGTTCATTGTATAGTTCCTACAGTATAAATGATGAAACAAACATTAGTGTAAAATGCAAATTATATTTGTTTATGCAGTAGTTTAATCTTAGATTTACAGATCTAGCACAAGTTATGGTTCTTGGCTTCTTGCACTGTTTGCAAGAAAAATGTGTAACTGTTTACTAGTAGAACATGCCTCAGGTTTGGCAAACTGGAGGGAAAGGCCACTTGGCAAGTTGGTAGTGATTGTCACATGTTTTGGGCACGTTCGTTTGGCCTTGAACCATTGTTTCGTTTCCCAGACAAGGCAGTTTGTTGCAAAAGAATTGACCTATTCGACGCCTGCTAAAGATCTCTCAGTTCAAAGATCATCACATTTGTTGTAAATTGTTATGAAGGGAAATTGAATAAGAGGTAGTTGTCACTTGAATTGTAAAATTGGGTTGCTGCTTACACCGTTATCCATTGTGCAGTAGTTAAACTGTGTAGACACCTGGTTAATAAACCAGCCTTGTCTGTAATTCAAAT
This sequence comes from Oasisia sp. SBJ-2009, assembly GCA_964017155.1. NCBI lineage: Eukaryota > Metazoa > Annelida > Polychaeta > Sabellida > Siboglinidae > Oasisia > Oasisia sp. SBJ-2009. The sequence goes on along the minus strand of OZ024866.1, from coordinate 34,757,163 downwards.
AATAAAATTGGCATTGCCTTAGTTGGTTCTTTATTGTCCTGGTGTGTTGTTGTTGCATCACAAAGAGCAGATTTTATGGGTAATTGCTACATTATATATGACCCTTTCTTCAAACATTGCATGTGAATAAAACCCATGCTTTAAAAACAACACAGGATCTATTTACGGAAACAATAATGACTCATAAATAAGCAGCGCATTCTATTTGTGAAGTATTTGATAGGTTGTCTGGGATTGTATGAGACAGCCGCTGTAAAAAAAGAATTATGTTGTCTTGAATTACATAATGTCAGTCAGTGATTAAATGGCAAAAACGTATTAACTGTGTGTGTAATCACTGTGTATTCAGACCTCTTAAAAACAGCCGGATTAATTGTACTGGCTTACCTTATGTTTTTGGACTAGAGAATATTTGTATTGATATATGTTTGTGTCAATTATTAGTGATCTTTCATGAAGTGTCACTTAAATGGACAGCTTGCAAAACCCTATTAATGCAGGGTTTCACATAATAGGCAAAATACGTGTTTATGTTCATAAATATCCAGTATGTGTGTTAATTATTTTGCTTAAATTTGGACAACTGATAATTTAATTGGTAGATGTCAAAATACCCAGTCATTACAGTAACTGATAATACCTTTAACTAGTTCATCACTACCGTATTAATTATTTTGTCCTTGGAATTAATACTGCTTTCTCAGTGCTTTTAAATATAAAAATTGACTGCATCACTTTTGTCTGCATGTACAACAATGCAGTTTACTAAAATGTAATGCATTCATAAGTATGACATAACTATTTTATATTAACGATCTAGCATTCCAATGAATGATATAGTCATGTGCTAAGGAAGAAACTTCATTCCGGATGAGTTACGGAAGTTTTATGCTTATTCAGTAATTCTGAAAAAAAATTGGTTGTAACCTTGACTAAAAGTGGACATTGTAAATTATTCTAGTAATAAACTTGTATAGCCATTTATTCAACTAGATTTGACATTAGTTTATAAGTCTAAATAGTTCCATAGAATTGCACACACTACTTAATTAATATTAACAGACAGTCTGTCAGTTGTCATGTAGTCCTGTGCTGTCCAGTCAGTCACACATTTACAACCTGTCACACCTAGCTGCCAGTCTGTGCAGTGTCATGTTCTGTGACATGAGAAATTGGACATTTGATTTGAATTCCCCATATAGACCAATTTGTTCTTTGCCGGCTTCCTGTTAAACATATCGGTTACGACTTTGAATGTTCTTTATATGTGCTTTTTAGACGGCGGTTTCCGACGAAATTGGCCGTCACGTCAGGAACGGCGTCTGCAGTGGCCGCTGCAGTGTCGGCTGTCTTCAATGGCTCAGGTGGGTCCTCGCCTCACGCTCAGGCCATTTTTGTGTGAAAAACGAGTGGGTGGTGAATTATTGTTGATACCGCCACATTAAAGCTGTTTACCTGATGAAATGTTGCAATTTGGCAAGACTTCATGTGATTCTTCCCACAGTAAAAAACAGTCGACAAAAGACGTGGCTGAAAGGGTAGCACTAGTTGCGTGCAATCTTAAGTCAGACTTTTTTTAGGCGCTGCTAAATTCCCGCCTGTTCAGATAAATAATTGTAGAAATTTGAGCAAGTGTAGTTTTGTTGAAGTCTGTTTTGTTCGTGAATGCTAATATTTTTTTTGCGTGTTTTATGCCCCCTATAACTTCTGGCTTAATTTTGACAGTACTTTTGAAATGTTGCATGTCTGTTAGCCATACTGTGTGATATTTGTCATCAGAGTAGTGCAAAATCAAATGTTACTCTATTAAAAAATAGTTAAATGAATGGGTTTTTCAGAAAAAAACATTGCATTTATTAAAAAAATATAATCACAAAACACCTCAGAAAGGTCAGTTTAAAAGGTAGACATCTGTTTCAATGTTTTTATTTATTACATAGCATAATGTTCTTTAGACTGTACTTTTATAATATATGTTGATGGTATTGTACTCCCTGCCAACTTATGTTTGGTTGATTAAGCTTATAACAGTTGTTGTCATTTGAAACTTTCCACTGCAAACCATGTTCAAATCGTCAACCCAGTATAATGACACACTGCATGTAACATGTGCCACGGTTGACAGATATGTGTTTATAATTATGGTCACCTGACCTGCCAGAAACCACTGATTTGGTGGATGATTTCGTTGACTGAGCTTAGATGCAGAGTTTTGCAAAACGATTAGCCAATCTTGTCAAACATTCCTAATCATAATTACCCTATACATGTGCCTTTTGCACATCAGATCAACTATTAAATGGCATTTGTATGTGGGTGTATAGAACAAAGTTCCCTCAGAAAATTAGTTTGGTTTTACTGGATTTTATAAGGTTTCTAGACATTAATCAATGTCATAAAGGAACTAGTTTTGCCTAGGCACCAGTGCATTAGTTATAGAAGAAAAGGGAATTGTGTTGTTTTCGTAGCCATGAGATTTGTTTACTGGCTTCCGTTGTACAGAGTTTCTGGTGAGCTTTTATATCAGTATTGACTGGGCACGTGCTGGCTGACAATGACATGAACTGATCTTATCATAACTGATGCCCTTGCTGATGCCCTTACTGATGCCCTTGCTAAATCTAACACAACTGGCCACTCAGGTGCAGAGACATTGCCACACGTTCACAAATATAATTAGTTAAATATTGACAAGTGCAATAAAGACTACTATTTATGCAGCATGTTTCTTCTTAGTTATGTAAAGAGGGCAGTTCGTGGAGGCGGAGTGGTTTTATCTGGAGATTTCTAGCGTATGGGCAAAATAACCCACCCTCACAGAGGTACCGCCTTGTACAACAATCCATCATGGATACCACTTAACTTGATCATTAGTTAAACCCTTCACGTGTCAAAACTGGATACTACATTGGGGGGTATGCGTGTTGCTCAGGTTGCCGAATCAAAGTCATTCGCTGAGGCCAAACTCTGTTTAATTTCCCTCCCTTTTCGCTGACATCTGACACTGTCTAAGTCTGTTTAAATGTGGCAGACCTTTATCCATGCCAACCCTGTGACATCACTACACTCCCTGCCCCTCCGCTATTCCTAATTTTGACATCCCAGGCAGCCTCATTGAGCCACGCTGACAGTTGTAGCGGTAAGTGGGTGGTCTTGTTAGTGCCTGTGCAAGGGCGATCAACATGGCAGACACGCCTGAGTGCATAGCGTCACGCTTGAGCGCACACAGCCCACCAGTCAGTCACCTACCAGCTGCTAGTGACAACAAGTCTCCTGTGTCTTTAGTCAGGTGGATCTCGGGTTCTGTTGGATATCTTTCTGCTCTTATCGTTCAATGCACATGTGAAGAGAGTCGGACACGAACGATGTACCTGTCGTGTGGATGTGATTGGTCCTACTGGCAGTCACATGGTAGGTCAAGCGACACAGACACACACAGTGTATAACCGAGTCGCCACCAGGTTCAGTTGCATCTGTGTTGTGTTGGAAGAACACATTTTGTCATTAAGCACTGCTCCCTGTTGACATATAACCATGTTGGTGGTTGTCACATGACAATAGCTCAAAGTTTGTTATGGCAATACTTTGGAACCTCTCTGTTAATGTTATTCCTTGACAGGCCAAAAGTGGCCTGAATAGCAAGGTGACCGACCATATTAGCAAAACTTGTTTCCTATTTGTGACCATCCTGGGTGACCTTAATTGTGAGGGCCCTGTATTATGGAGGTGACCTTACCCTGTATTACGGAGGTGACCTTAGTTATGAGGACCCTGTATTACGGAGGTGACCTTACCCTGTATTACGGAGGTGACCTTAGTTATGAGGACCCTGTATTACGGAGGTGACCTTAATTGTGAGGGCCCTGTATTACGGAGGTGCCTGTGAGGTGAGTCTTGACTCTATATGTGGTCCTACTGTAGCAGTGTTCTCGAGCTATATGGTGAGGTAAGGCACTTAGCCCTAAATGTGCCACATTTGCCTGTGTCCCAACTGACTATTTACATGCAATGCCACAAACACATTTACATGCAATTTACTTGTAATTCCCACTACATGCCAGGGACTAGGGTAAAGCACCTCATAACGCATCATTTTGAAGTACTGGTAGTTTTAAAAATAGTTCTGGGGGTCATGCCTCCAGACCCCTATGGCATCGCATGTGCCTTTAGCAATTGTTCAGCTCACCCTACAAGTAGTACAACCTCACCCATCATTTTACCAAGCAGAACACTGTGTTATGTTTAGACTGTCGTCAATGTACATGCTAAACCAGCAGGTGATTCAGAGAAACTGACATGAGGCTGCTGCAGGGCTTTATGCAGGACCAAATTATTGCCAGACATACATGTTTTAGTGGACACATGGATGTTAACTGTTAAGCCAATTTACAAACTTTAAATGTGTCTGATGACCTCAAATGGACTACAAACACACATGTGACACCATTTGCGCTCACTTTCAAGGCATAACTAACAATATCTATGGTCTTGGAAGACCTTTTTTGCTCCTTCATTTTTTACCCATCCACCCATATTTCTTCCCATCCACAACGGTTTTTACCCGTCCAAATGACGGGTGGACGGGTGGACGGGTCTCTACATAAAGCTCCGGGTTGGTGGGAGAACACAGAGTAAACATGACCACTAAGTAAACGCCACAAATGCGGTGGTGGCTAGAGAACATAATCTTTTGTTGAAGCCATACATAAATATGCTAATTCCTTCTATCTGATGTCACATCCGGCTTGACGAAAGAAACCACTTTGCAGCAAACATTTCATTGATTAATAAATAAAGATTATGACATATGAACATAATTATTTCTTTGATAAGATCAATTACAGCACATGCTTTATGATTAATCTTCAGATATTTCTGTTTTTGATACTCCCGAAATACCCAAAAGAGCTAAGTTGCTAGCTACAAAAATGAGGGGAAAACATTAAATCATTTATACATTTGCCTGACTGGAACTGCAAATTGTTTATCAGTTCGCCCACACTATCCAGTAGTGATAAATGATGACATGGATAGTGCCTGTTGAAATATAAAAATTATGTCACATAACGCAACAAAGTAACAGGCCAGTCTGGCAAATGGATTCTGGTGTTTGGCCTCAGATAGGTCGCCAAGGTGATACACTAAGTGTATGATTGCTAGTATTGAAATAATGAACTTGAAAATTATTTAACTCAAGGCAGTTGTTTGGGTATATGCTTCTGGATATATACTAACAAACAATCATTTGTAAGTACAATTAAAGGTGTTAAGCCATTGTTTTACCAGAAAACTGTATTGAAGTCATACAAGTGGCATGGACAGCTTTCATAGACATAGCGGACCTTGCTTGTTCTTACTCTGAACAGTTAGTCTGTCGCCAAACTGGGAATACATGTCTAGTTGACGACACTCAGAGAACCCATGTATTTCGGCCACCCATTTGATGTTCTCAGCCAAATTAGGCCACTTTCCATGATATAAATTGTTTCAATGTCCACGATCCCATAGCTGACACCAATATAACAGTTTACATTGTAAATAATTATATAACATTTGCTGGGTCGGCGGTTATAAATTGTAAACACAAAAAAGTTGCATCTGCATGGTCAGGTATTACCAATTGTTCTTGCATGCAGAAGTGAAACTCGTCTTCTGAAGTGAAGATAATTGTTTAATGTATTTATGTTTTATGACCTGGTAATTTAATAACTTAGTGCCTGGATGCACGTATGCAGTCATTACAGTACAGATATTGTATTTCAGTTTGGTTATGTGACGGCTTCACAGACTTATGGCTTGTCTACAGGTGTGATGACAAACGGTTTTGTCACAGCACCTGGTAGCAATAATTCTTCATGTTTTATCGGTGGAATAGACAACCTGTAAAGTGATATACAGTAGTGGTATATTTTTGTCTGTACAAATTTCCACTGGATTTTTTTTTACAAATTTCCCCTGCAAAAATGTGTCATCTTTTTGTTTAGCTTATGAGTCTTGGCATAAAAACGTGTTTTATGTGTCTGATTTATATTTCCAGTAGGTATATCCTTGCCATGTCAGTGTTGCCATGCCATGGTTGTTTCTTTATATTCCTCTTATAATGTGCTAGAAAATGTTAACCAGAATGCCTAGGACATAAATACTCTTGCCACAGTCATCTGTTAATAATAATACTAGGTGACCCCAGGTGAAGGGTTTTTCATTTCACGGTCCTCTGGTCAATAGACGTGTACTAATTTACTCTAATGTTCCTATATTTTGTTCACATTTGGATTTCGCACAGATGCGTTCATCAATCTTCAAAGAGCTCTGCACTGTTAGTAAATAGGCCAATAGTCATAACTTTTTCAATTTATAACAGTTAGATATACCGCTTTCCAGAAATTATTGACTTTTAAAGCCTAATTTTTAATTTGACTCTGCTGTGTGACTACATGTAATCGGTGTTCAGGTCCTCAGAATGTTTTAGTATGATATGTCACGCGTCCTCATGTCTAGAGATGATCTGTTGTAGCTTCTCAACAGTCGTTGAACTTTGCCAAAGACGGCATTGACGTAGTCCCCCCGGCCTTACCTGTTCACCCTGATGTGCGCTTCAAGTCACTCCCATTCTACGACAAGCTTGGGGAGCTTCTCAAACCATCCAGTCTAGGTAAGTTGTCTCTTCAATCAATTAAATGAATGAAAATCCCCCCAAAAAAACACTACAACAGACATTTTGAATGACTTGTCTTTTTTCTTGGGTGCCAGTCGTGAGTAGTAGTAGTAGTAGTAGTAGTAGTAGTAGTAGTAGTAGTAGTAGTAGTAGTAGTAGTAGTAGTAGTAGTTCCTTTATTCAAAACATTATACATTATACAAAATACATACATATATTTGTGTATACACAATGTTTGAAGGGGCAAACAGGAAGTCAATGACGTTTATGTAGTTAGTCTCACGTCTGTAGGGTGTCGTTAAGTTGAGTTATATTCTCAGTTCGCTGAAGACACCAGTGTGAACTGAACAGTGTGTGTTGAACAAAATATTGAGCTAGAATATTGTAGTGAATTTTAGACTAGAGAGTTTGTTTTATGAAATTCTTTCTATGGGGACATGACTAACTTATATTCAGCAGCAAATTACAAATAATTCGTATAAAAACTATTTTAGTGTCTATGAGTGATATTTTTGGAACATGGAATTTTCTCCATCACTTTCTCCTGATGTTCCAGTAGAACAGTCAGATGTTTTGGGCAGCCTCCTACAGACAGTACTCGTTACACATTACACATGCTTGCTACATGTCCATGTTACATGACCTAACTTGCTACTGGTACTTTTGTAGTTCCTCACACCAACTCAAGGTTTCAGGAGACGTTCTTTGTGTTTCACCTAACACCTCAGCAAGCACAGGACATTGCCATGTCCAGGTGAGACCACCAGAGGGCACTGTTGTAGTTTCCCCCACAATGCAGTAGCATGCAAGGGCTAGTCAAATGCAGCAAGATTGTAATCTGTACCTTTGATCAGTTGTAATCAGTCGTAATAGATATTTATAGATTACACTTTCATGTCATTGAAATTGGTTGTGATTTTATGCCAAGGAATTGTCATTTATTGTATTACTAATGTAAGCATAGTTAACTGGAACATAAACACATATTGTTGCGCAAACACGTTTACTGTAGCAATCTGATTGACATGGTTAACATTTACACCTGATAAATTATTTAATTAGTCACTGATTAGTAACATCTTTCATTATTTCCTGGGTAATCAGTGATTACCCAGGAAATAATGAAAGATGTTGGGTTATTACAAAAGGAACAGAACTATATTTCTGACACCTCCACAATGTGACAATATTTCTGATTTTATGCTGTTGTGCATGATAATAAAATAATCTTACAGTAGCAAACTTCAAAGTATTTTCATCAGTGTATGCTATGTGTTGTGAGTGAGTTTGTATGAGTGTTGTAATGTTCGTGCTGTGGTTTACAGAGACATGTTACCTGGAGGCAGGGTGGAATACACAGTCCAGGTACAGCTCAGGTAAGGTGATCTATATTTCAGTCCACGAATTAGCTGTGTTTAATCCATCATATTTCATATTTAACTTTCTATAAGCAAAAGACTTAAAATTAATTCAAGTTATTGCTATACAGATATATTTTATTTATAATTATGTAAAAAAAAAAAATGCCTAATCAAATAGTTTCTACCCACATTCACCATTTGCACGGTGACTGATTTTGGGGTGTACTTGATGAGCAACATAAATTCCAATTCCATCATCTCTTGGTAGTTAGCAGAATATCTAATACCACCGTCTCAGGACGTTAATAAACTGTATCGTGAATGTGTGTGTCCAAAGCTAATGAAGCTGGTGACAAGGCTGTATCATAGATCTGTCAGTTACCCATATAGGCTTCTACCAAAAAGAATACTTCTTTGTCCATTATACACAAATAAACTAACCATAACAGTTAATAAACCGTTGTTCTCATTGCAAAAATAACTTAGCTGTTGTTCTCATTGCTGTGTTGCTTTGCGTTTGTAGGTTTTGTCTTCTGGAGACGAGTTGTTCTCAGGACGACAACTTCCCACCGAGTATCTGTGTTCGCATCAACAACAAGATGGCGCCACTGCCTGTAAGTGCCAGTGATATCGAAAAAACTCTGAGGATTTCGGTCTTAGCCACACAGTTTGTTGCGATGATAATGATGTAGTTGACACAACTACAAATACAACCCAACTTTCAACTGTGGCAGAATACTGGGATTGTGGTATTGTTACTTTCAAGTGTCAACGTTAATGTTGCAGTTTGGTTTTTGGTGTGTTAAATTGAACGAAAATATCACAGTGATTAGAATTGAATTCGATCTGTTATATTAATGCATTTGGATTTAATACACGATTGTCACTTTGTCCAACAATTTATTATGTTGCAATGATGTCACTACTTGTTGTATGGTTGATGTTGTCTCTTTTTGTCAATGTGGAGCACAGTAGCTCAATGACTAGCCAAAAGGCCTCTCGATCTACAGAAACCAGGTTCAAATCCTATGCTGTTGTGTGTCGAACCTTGGGCAAATTCATTAACTCTGCATTGCTCCAGTTCACTCAGCTGTATGAATGAGTATCTGGCTATGGACAGTGATGGGTATTTGTATATGAATAATCCGCACATTCATTGTGGCTTGAGTTTCCAGGAGAAGTGGTTAGTGTTGAATTGTACAGATCTGCCTGGGAGTACAGTGTAATACGCTTAGAGCAGTCATAGGGACTGTATAACTTACCTTTACTTTTATTTTATTCAACTTGTAGAACCCGATTCCGACGAACAAGCCTGGCGTAGAGCCAAAGCGACCGAGTCGTCCCGTGAACATCACATCCCTGTGTCGTATCTCTCCGACCAATCCCAACCACGTCTCAGTGTCCTGGGCCACAGAGTTCGGACGGGTAACTAGTATTTCAGTATCATATACTACTCACATTTTGCTAGGGATCACTATTTAGGGCGGTATTATATTTTACGGCATGTGTATCGCACTAAAAACGGCCTGTATTCGAGGACTTGTTTATTTCCTGAATTTCATTGCTATATACCAAATATGAACAACAGGTAACATGCGTTCTGTCATCAAAGAAGACCCCAAAAGTGGAGGTTTTCCCCAGACCCCCAAAATGGAGGTTTCAGAATGTTACTCCAAGTCATGAAAATGTCCCAATCAGCTCAATTACCAGCAGCAACAACTGTCAGTAGATTGTATGTGACCCACGTGATGCAATCACAGCCTGGGAATGGCATTTCATGCTTCCAATGAGTCTCTGGATGGCTGCCATTTCAAGATTGTTCCATTACAAACATTGTGTGATCCTTAGCAAATTTTGAGTAGTATAATAATGTTTTCGTGGTGTTAAGCTTGCACTAGCTGTGTTATTCGCTGGCTAATGGTGTAATAGTAAACGTCTACGGTTCTTGTATCCTCGCAAAGTCAAGGTCAGGAACAACATACAATAGTCATAGACAATAGGCATAGGCAGAAGTTATCATTTGCATCTCCAAATCTTTAGGATGGGAATGCGATATGAAACAAATAAGTCTTCAACTGAGGTGACTATAGTTTCAGATGATTTCATAGTGGTAGGGAGTTTTGTCCGAATTTGTAATGCAGATATCAGGGTCGGTACGGGGTCTTAAAAAGCCTTGAATTTGATTGGACCAAATTCAAGGCCTTGAAATCCTTGAATTTTATAAAGTAGTCTTGAATTTTTTTTAATTTAATTGTGGTCAGTAAAATATTTTTTGGCTCAGTTGTGACAAATTAACATCTATAGGCCAGTAGTGGCAGTCAGGAAGGGAAAGCTGACGCACAAAAATAACTCACATGCTCATTGGGCACTCAGTATTTCATCATGGTCGTGCCATTTGGTTCTTAGTTGAGTAAAATAAGTTGGTCGAGTGTGATTTGAATTGACGTTTTCAATGTTAATTTACTGCGATTAAAAGTACAGATGTCGTTAAAATAATCTTGATTTTTCAAATAGCCTTGAAAAGTCTTGAATAGCCTTGAATTTCAAATGTCCAGATGTGTACGGACCCTGAGATATAACTGTACCCCATTTTATATCTTATAGATGTTTCTGTGTTTGATGATGGCAAGAACTTTAGCATAGCAGTGATAGTTTTAAGATTATTTTAAAGTATTATTTGAATTTTTTAACAAAGCTTAGGCGTCAGCATTACCTGGCATTTAACTTGAGTTTCAGATGTGATGAGGCTTTTCTCTATTTATTTGTCAAACCATATTACCAAAATCAACCTAATACACTCAAGTAACTTGATAGTTCTAGTGTCAAGCAATTTTGCCGTTTTTCACACACACACACAAAACAGTCTCGCTGCTCGTAAGTATGGAAATGGCATATGCTGGTAAAAGTAATAAATACTTGTGTTTATGCTGATATTTCCTCCTTTCCACAATTCAACGTCTGCCCTGAACAGTGGAGATTTATGAGGCACTACCTTGGTGTTGATCTACATTGTAGAGCTACTGTATAGCAGTGTACCTCGTGAGGAGGGTGACATCAGACACACTACTACAACGTCTCAAACAGGCTGGATTCAGACATCCTGACCACACAAGCGCGCTCAGTAAGTACAAAATCTGTTGTCATCTACATTCAGGGCTTTATGCAGGATCAAATTATTGCCAGTCCCACATGTTTTGGTGGACACATGGATGTTAACTGTTAAGCTAGTTTACAAACTTTCAAATCTGCCTGATGACTTGAAATGGGCTACAAACACACATATGACACCATTTACACTCACTTTCAAGGCATAACTAACAGAATCTATGGTTTTGGAAGACCTTGGACAGGTCTCTACATAAAATTATGTCTACGTTTGTCATTTGTGATGATGTCACACAGCACATACCCATGTCATGGTCCCATATTCGACCGGTCTCAGATTTGGCATGAATCTGTGGAATCTGGGACCGCAACAGTAGCTGGCCAGGATTCTCTGTGGTTACTAACATAGCTTCCGTTAGTAATACATCAAGTATTCTAATATGATTGCTATTCGCAAGTTTTAAATAAAAATGCATGCGCTGTAAGCATTTTGAGAACACTCGGCCTGGGAATGATGTATGTCACCAAAGCTATGTCAGAGCAGATCAAAGCAGAACTGCACCTGCATGCACATGTGAGATATGCTTTTAGCCAAATCTGGGAACGGCCGAATCTCAGACCACCACACCGGCATTTGTATTGAAACAGTAGCATTTTCGAAAAATTATTGGTGCATCTTATTAATGGAGTGCTAAAACACTTGAACAACCATTGCCCGAACATAAGAACATACCATTTACAGGATATGTGACTATGATTTGATAAGCAAGGCGCCACAGTATATTTTTAACTTTTCAAACTTGACAAGTGGGCGTTGCCATTCAAACTGCATTTGGTTTGGCTGCTCAGTGTAATTTTTAGATTTTTTTAAGGTTACTTCGTCAAAATATGTTCACCTTTCTTTGTTTGTTTCAGTCAAAGAAAAACTAGCACAAGATCCAGATAACGAAATAGCAACAACTAGTCTTCGAATATCACTTCTGTGTCCGGTAAGATTCTCATTGTTTTGTGCTCATTAGTAGTAGAATGAGAAGGAACTTCCTTGGGAATGGGTTACCTGAGAACGTAACAGTAATTTAATATAAAAAACCGACTACACACATCAGGATCACATTGCACTGCAAATAACCGAAATGCTCAAATTTCTGCACGTTGGTAATAATACACATTTCTATCATAAAGTTGTTTTTAGGGCAGTAATATCTTGATGGGAGTCACTGACTCCAGTGATGGAGCATGGTATGTCCTGTGTATTTGTATCTATACTTTGGCTTCTATGTGAAATATCATGTTAGCTCATATAACTTTTTTGGCATCCTTGGTAATCATAGTCTCCTGTCTAAAATGAACATTCTAAATTGTATACTGCTACATGTATAATACAGACTTTACCCATCCAAATGACGGGTGGACAGGTCTCTAGATAAACCTATGAGGCTATGACCAGGGTCCCATTTCACTAAGGTTGTTAAGAGCTCTTAAACCTGTTTTGCACTTTAAAATCAGTTTTGAATCTTAACAGTGATCGTGAATACCTGAAAATTATCAACACATGGGACATTGTCACTGGTGTGTCATTGTAATAGTGTCCCCAGTAATACAGCAATGAATATTTGCGTTTTGAAAAAAAAGTTGTTTAGTTTAATAGGGATTTAGTTTAAGGATGCATTTTCTGTAAGATCTCTTTATCTTAAAGAAATAGTCCCCTGGTGTAGTTTTTCTTATCCATAATTTCAGACACTGGTGTTTTGTTGACGCATTCTGCCAGATACTAACACGTGACTCATGCAAGTGAATGGGTTGTAGCTGGGCAAGACGCGAATCACAAAGCCGTGTCGTGCGAACTCTTGCAACCATCTGCAGTGCTTCGACGCGGCTAGTTACCTGCGGATGAATGAGAGAAAGCCAACATGGCTGTGTCCTATCTGCGACAAACTCGCGGAGTTCCACAACCTCATGATTGACGGGTGAGTTCTCCTGTTTTACGGTAAAACAGTAACTGCCACTTTGGCAGTTATTGTGTTTTATACCAAACTTGCTTCATAATTGCAATGTATTCACATTTTTACCTTGCTATATTGGTCATTCAAACTTGAGGAACCACAGAATTAAGATTTTGTAAAATATGGTTATGTCATATCATTTCTTAGTTGCCATGTTGTTGACTGGGCTGGTTTTGGAATCAAGTACATTTATCAAGTACACAAAGCACAAGTACTAATTCATGTGTACTTGTCTGACAGTTGTATGTTACCATGTCATACATGTGATCCGTGTACAAGCAGTATTACTAATGGTGTTTACTATGTGTATGAACATGATCTGTATTTTATGAGCAAAAACTTGGTGAAGTAATTTGTGATACATATTTTGAGATCGAACTGCAGGCTGTTTCTGTTAAAATTTGAAATCCTGCCAACAAGTCAAATATTTCACTCTTTACTACAATAAGCAGTGTATACTGTGACTCAATCAACTTGTTCTATCCCGTGTCCAAGACAATGTACTTGTCTGTTCCTAGACAAGTAGGCGAGTATTGTGTATATGTATGCCAAACATGAACGTCGTAAATATATTATCCTTCATGTTGTTTTTGCCAGATTGTTGACTGAGACCCTTATATCATTCATCATTGTCTAGACCAAGATTCTTTGACATTGTTGCCAATTTGTTGACCGAGATATTTATATTACTGTCACCAGGTTGCTGATAGATCCTTACATTACTGTTACCAGGTTGCTGACAGAGATCGTTATGCCACTGTTGCGAGGTTGCTGACAGAGATCGTTATGCCACTGTTGCGAGGTTGCTGACAGAGATCCTTATGTCTCTGTAGCCAGGTTGTTGACCGAAATCCTTATGTCACTGTTGCCAGGTTGTTGACAGAGATCCTTATGTCACTGTTGCCAGGTTGTTGACAGAGATCCTTATGTCACTGTTGCCAGGTTGTTGACAGAGATCCTTATGTCACTGTTGCCAGGTTGTTGACAGAGATCCTTATGTCACTGTTGCCAGGTTGTTGACAGAGATCCTTATGTTATTGATGCCAGGTTGTTGACCAAGATCTTTATTAAAATGTATCTGTTGCCAGGTTGTTGACCGAGATCCTTATGTCTCTGTTGCCAGGTTGTTGATTGAGATCCTTATGTTTATGTTGCCAGATTGTTGACTGAGATCCTTTTGTTTATGTTGCCAGGTTGTTGATTGAGATCCTTATCTCTCTGTTGCCAGGTTGTTGACCGAGATCCTTATGTCTTTGTTGCCAGGTTGTTGACCGAGATCCTTATGTCTCTGTTGCCAGGTTGTTGACCGAGATCCTTATGTCTCTGTTGCCAGGTTGTTGATTGAGATCCTTATGTCTCTGTTGCTAGGTTGTTGATTGAGATCCTTATGTCTCTTTTGCCAGGTTGTTGACCGAGATCCTTATGTCTCTGTTGCCAGGTTGTTGATTGAGATCCTTATGTCTATGTTGCTAGGTTGTTGATTGAGATCCTTATGTCTCTGTTGCTAGGTTGTTGATTGAGATCCTTATGTCTCTATTGCCAGGTTGTTGATTGAGATTCTTTTGTCTCTGTTGCCAGGTTGTTAATTGAGATCCTTATGTCTCTGTTGCCAGGTTGTTGATTGAGATCCTTATGTCTCTTTTGCCAGGTTGTTGACCGAGATCCTTATGTCACTGTTGCCAGGTTGTTGACTGAGATCCTTTTCTCTGCTGCTAGATTGTTGATTAAGATCCTTATCTCTCTGTTGCCAGGTTGTTGATTGAGATCCTTATGTCTCTTTTGCCAGGTTGTTGATTGAAATCCTTGTCTCTGTTGCTAGATTGTTGATTGAGATCCTTATGTCTCTGTTGCCAGTTGTTGATTGAGATCCTTATGTCTCTGTTACCAGGTTGTTGACTGACATCCTTATGTCACTGTTGCCAGGTTGCTGACCAAGATCTTTATTAAAAATATGTATATGTTGCCAGGTTGTTGACCGAGATCCTTATGTCTCTGTTGCCAGGTTGTTGATTGAGATCCTTGTCTCTGTTGCCAGGTTGTTGACTGAGATCCTTATGTCTCTGTTGCCAGGTTGTTGACTAACATCCTTATGTCACTGTTGCCAGGTTGTTGATTGAGATCCTTGTCTCTGTTGCCAGGTTGTTGACTGAGATCCTTATGTCTCTGTTGCCAGGTTGTTGACTGAGATCCTTATGTCTCTGTTACCAGGTTGTTGACCGAGATCCTAGACAGATCTGAATCGAATGTGATACAGTTCCTCCAAGATGGCAGCTGGGAGCCTATATCAGAAAATGAGAATAGCAACGGGAAGTCATCAACATCCACACTGTCGTCGGCCAGTCCCATGGTTCATATGATCGGCGGTAGGTGGCGCCTTCATACTGTACGCTGGAGACTCCAGTATACAACAAAAACTAATTACTGTTCAACTATAATTACACTAATTGAACGTTTTATAAATTGTAATTATTTTAATTTCAGTTCTATTAATTGAAATTTCTAATAAATTACACTCTGTTTAAGTTACTGTTGTTAACATGTCATGCAGGACAATATTTTACTACAAAAACTTTATTCATTATTTCGTAGTTATTTGTTAACTATTTGCTAGGGATTTGTTGAATTTGCCCATGAAATCCGACATGACAGTGGAGACATGATGGGTTCTCACACAGTCTCTGCCATTCCAACATCTGCCTCTATTTCCTTTATTTCTTGCTCTTCCTTCCTCCCAGGTCCCACCCAATCACCCTGCACAGTTTAATATTTTCTAATTCTTTGTGCCAAAGGTCAAATGAACGTATGGCATCACTTTATATGCACCATTAGCTCACAAATTTCATAAACCATCGAGGATATATTTTCTAATTCAACTTCATTCTAAGTGTACTTCTGGGCCTCCCAAAAGGCTATGTATCCACATTTTGCCTGTGAGAAACACTTGTGTATACTGCCTCATTTGACCCCAACTATGAAGGCTTGGTAGCCTGCAAGGAGCCATGGCTAATTGATAATTGGGTATGGTGGCTGCCCACAGCCACACACTGAAGGCCAGGCGACTTGCCTGGAAAGCATAACTAATTGGTATGCCATGTACTGTCATTAAATGTAATTGATACATAATTGTTACAGCTTCAGAAAAGAACTGAATCAACCACAATATGAAATTGACTCCTGAACTTTGATTCTTTTTCTACTCTAGTCATGTATTCAGCCATTTACTTACAAACTATGCACACAGGTAATTCTCAAATTTAGGTGAGTTGTTTTGTATGAGGAAGAAAGATGTCGGTGCAAAGACAGGTGTTCTGGTTTTGCTTACAGATTCGCCGGCGAAGCTTGACGTCATAGACTTGACAGAATCAGATGACGAGGAGGTAGCAGATGAGCAGACAGCTGTCATGTCACTGTCGTCGGCGTCATCTCCCGCCAGCAGTAGCTCTGGCACCAGCAACGACACGGGGTCATCGAAGTCGTCACCGTCGCCGAAATACATGGGGCCGTCCGGGTCGATATCGCCGTCGGTGATCTCGTCGATGAAAGCGCCGCTGAACTTCAGCATGAAGGGGTCTGTGTCACCACCCATCATCAGCCTCGACACACCCCCGCATCTGAGCAGCACGCCCCCTACACTACCCTGCAGTCCGCAGCAGCCCCGCACCCCAATGTCAGCCGCGTCGCGCACGTCGCCCTACCCCTCACCCCCCCGCCTCTCCCGACACACCCCGTCACCCCTGGTGAGGCAACCCCCGCCCACGTATTCCCACGTCAGCACACCGCACCCACTCTCCATGCCGTCGCTCGCTCATACTAGCAGCGCCACCTGTAGTTCCGTCAGCACGGCGCAGTCGCTCTACAACAATCTCGAGGCGGTGTCCGATAACGAGCTCGACGACCTTTTCAGCAACAGTTTCATCCCGTCGTTGTCGACCACCTCTGGGCTCCCGCCAATGCCGCCCCTACCCTCGCATCACCTGCCGTACCCCACGTACCTGAACCCCTACATGCCTGCGTTCCCGCGCCTCGATGATCTTGGGGGCGGCAGCGACGACGGCAGCAGCCGCGAACTCAGTCGGTATCTGCGCTATCCGCAGTCTTGATAATACGACCGTCTGCACTCGCCGTGTTTTAGGAACGTGTGGCAAATTATGGGTTGTGCCCCGTTACCGTAGCAACCAGGTTGTTTTCGGCGGTGCCAAGTGTGTCGTAGTGAAATGTGGTGCACGGCAATGCGAGGACAACGAACGTGACTTTGGACGACGCCAGACGATGACATAATTTCAGGCTTTTGTGCAATTACGCGTTGTCATAGAGACTGGTCGTGGCAGAGGGGTTGCACACATTGCAAGTTGCGTATCGCTGCAGCAAGAAAGCAACGGCCACAACATTCCTCAAGCAAGCCTCAGTCGGATATCGAGGCCGCAGCATTTTGTGAGCCGGCTTGTTCGTGTAGTTTTACTCTAGGCTGTGTGTGATGAACAGAACAGGGCGTGTCAGCCAATGTAAGATATCTGTACATAGAGTACTGTCTTGCACAGAGAGCATATGAATATTAAATATCTATATATATGTCTACATATATATTTATATGAACTCGTGACATTGACAAAGGAAAAACAATCATGAAATTCATCATATCGACTGCACAAGCACGCTGGATATGCACGCACTGTCTTTGTGAACATGTGCTCTTTTCAAAGACAGGCACGTATTTGTACGTTGGACGATTCCTACGGAATGTGGGGCAGCGGCGATTGCGCTGCGATTACCAGACTATGGTGGCTTTGAATCATCTACCTCGGCAATTCTGAAAGAGCCACATGACAGATAGATATGGTGGCTGTGTCAGTCTCATCTACAGGGTAAGCAATCAGCTCTGGTTTGTGTTAGTGTGGCTTGCGATTGAGAATGGAGACACGTTTCACTTCAACGGCATCATCGGATGCCATCAGGAGAGTGTGGAGAGAACTTCGGCAATGTTTGTTCACTCTGTGACTAGTTGGATATCAGTGATGCACCTCGTGCGTAAGTAGTATGACCAGTGTTGCAACCAGTTAAAAATTGGTGGGGTAGCCAGTTGCATATGATGTAACCAGTTGTATGGTGACGATATGACCAGCTGTATGCGAGTGATACGAAACACTGGTTGTCCGGCCAAATGTGGATCAGTGACGTGATAAATGAGATGGGAATGTCCGATAACAATGGGTGAAAGTCTCGGTATTCGTCTGCATCAGTGTTAATGTTCACCGCCTTAGTGAGAAGAGATGAAATGCTACAAGGCCCCTCCATCACTGCATGCAGTCGGAAGAAGCTATGGAACATCTGTGCATCATTGCATTGCACGAGGAGATCTAAGTATTATCTGCATTCGACACAGAATCGCACAGTGTCTGACGATGTGTCAATCCTACGGGTGATTTTATTTGCATGTGTTGTGTGTATGTAATGGTCTAGAGTATCTGAAAGAAAGCGAAATCTGAGTATATGCCCTGTGCCAGCACAGTAGTGGACTTGTGCGTATGCCGGGTATAATGTTAGTCTGGTATGTCTATTTTAATTGCGGAACTTCAGCAATATGATTGTAAGTTATTAATATTACATTGTGAGTGTTGATTAAATCTTCCGTCTTGTGTAAACATAGTTTTGCAGAGGAAATAACTTGTGTCTATTGAGGGTTTGTTCACATTGTTAGATGTCGACGGTGTCCTCCTTACTGTTACTGGCAAAAAAATCCCTTCAGATATCGCTACATGCACACATACACAGAAGATAAGTTTCCCAAAGTATTTGTACTTGAAGTATAAATATTACATAAAGTGTTAATCAGTTTTCACAATTTTGCGTGTCTTCTGTGATTATTACAGAACATGTAAAAATTAGTTGATGGTTTATGTAATTTTGAACTGTCATGGACGCTCGTAATGTTACAAGCAATAGTTGGTACAAACAATTAACAAGCTCAATTTTCAAACGAAAAGTTATATTTCTTCCAAAAGGTCATATGTGAACCCCTGAAATGTTTTTAAAGAAACATTAACATCATCTTGTCACACAGTTCATGTCACACCTGGGTATAAGAGTGAGGGAGGCAAAGACACTGAGAAGGGTAAACAATAGTTACTGGACAAAGACCCTGAGGGTGTTTTTATACAATGAGGGCTTACTAAGAGTGAGAGGGGTAACTGGTTTGCTGCTACTAACTGTAGGGTGATGGTGTCTGGGAGATACTACTGCTCAAACCCCTACAAACAGCTTAAAGATGGTCACCCCAGTGTCAGCTGCAAGATTCCACCCTCTACTGCATGCATCAGACCGCCAGCAAACAACATATTCATGCAGCCACAACACAGCAACCATCATCCCTGGGTCATCAGAATGTTCCAAATTGTTACGGTACTTGTGGTGAGATTCTCTGTCGGAATCATAGTTCCAGGTGGTTTTAGATTTGTAGAAGGCGGCAGGTTGAGCTGTCGATGCTGGTGGACTGAGTCGATGCTTTTGAAGCATTTATTCCGTACTTTAGTGATGCGTGTGTGAAAGCAGACCCTGTGGTGTATGCTGTGTGTTGAGTGAGATACTGGTGGTAAGTACGTGTACAGTCAAAGCGAAAATATTCAGCATACAAACGTTATAGAGAAACTCGTTGAAACATTTTGGTCGTGAAATTAGCTACCCCAAAATAATGGGATTAATATATATTTAGTATGACCATTTGGTTTCATGGTCATGTGACAACGGAGCAAAGTCAGTGACATTGGCGTTGCCATCCTGTGACAGTTTTGACACTGAGGCCTAGTTTGGTTTTATGGCCCTCTGACAGTGGCTGCATGTGCCTGTGACAGTGTTTTCATTGTCCAGTTACATGTTCCTGGCTTCACGGTCCTGTGACAATGTCTTCGTGGTCCTGTGACAATGACTTCACGGTCCTGTGACAATGTCTTCGTGGTCCTGTGACAGTGACTTCACGGTCCTATGACAATGACTTCATGGTCCTGTGACAATGAATTCACGGTCCTGTGACAATGACTTCACGGTCCTGTGACAATGACTTCACGGTCCTGTGACAATGAATTCACGGTCCTGTGACAGTAACTTCACGGTCCTGTGACAATGAATTCACGGTCCTGTGACAATGTCTTCATGGTCCTGTGACAATGACTTCACGGTCCTGTGACAGTAACTTCACGGTCCTGTGACAATGACTTCACGGTCCTGTGACAGTAAATTCACGGTCCGATGACAATGACTTCACGGTCCTGTGACAATGAGTTCACGGTCCTGTGACAATGACTTCACGGTCCTGTGACAATGACTTCATGGTCCTGTGACAATTACTTCATGGTCCTGTGACAATGACTTCATGGTCCTGTGACAATGACTTCATGGTTCTGTGACAATTACTTTACGGTTCTGTGACAATGACTTCACGGTCCTGTGACAATTACTTCACGGTCCTGTGACAATTACTTCACGGTCCTGTGACAGTGACTTCAAGGTCCTGTGACAGTGACTTCAAGGTCCTGTGACACTGACTTCATGGTCCTGTGACAATGACTTCATGGTCCTGTGACAATGACTTCACGATCCTGTGACAATGACTTCACGGTCCTGTGACAATGACGTCACGGTCCTGTGACAGTAACTTCACGGTCCGGTGACAATGACTTCACGGTCCTGTGACAATGTCTTCATGGTCCTGTGACAGTAACTTCACGGTCCTGTGACAATGTCTTCACGGTCCTGTGACAATGTCTTCATTGTCCTGTGACAATGACTTCAAGGTCCTGTGACAATGACTTCACGGTCCTGTGACAATGACTTCATGGTCCTGTGACAATGACTTCACGGTCCTGTGACAATGACTTCAAGGTCCTGTGACAGTGACTTCACGGTCCTGTGACATTGACTTCACGGTCCTGTGACATTGACTTCACGGTCCTGTGACAGTGACTTCATGGTCCTGTGACAATGACTTCACGGTCCTGTGACAATGACTTCACGGTCCTGTGACAATGACTTCACGGTCCTGTGACAATGACTTCACGGTCCTGTGACAATGACTTCACGGTCCTGTGACAATGACTTCACGGTCCTGTTGCTCAGTTGTCACACAGAAGGACCTGTAATAGAACCATCAAATAAAACACAGCTTTGACTTGTATTTGGCAGACCAGAGACACAGTTGCTGTGCTGATTCTACACAGACTTTTGGAGAAACGAAAAGATTGCTGTACATAGTTCTGTATATTGCTTGTAATTTTATATGAATCTGTCCTCCTAAGGAGGTGACAAGGCTTTAATGTCAACTAGTCCAGGGCACACATGTGCGGGTGCGCAGGCAGGCAGGCGATACGTCCTATGATTAGCTAGTAATTTTTGTATTAGTTGTCAGTTTAGTTTCTTTGATGAATCATTGCATAAGGCTGGTTTACATGGCTGATTTCTGTCTGATTGGTTAGAGTCCAGTCACATTGTTGTGAGATCGGGTTTCGCGTATGTAAATTTTGTGTTTTTACGCCAACGGTTTGCACTTATTGACTTGTGCTAATCCAAACTTGAGCCTTGACAGCTGCACTAAAGGTCATTCAGGATGGTCACTTAGTGGTCAGTTACTGGTTACCACTAGACGGTCATGGTCATCTGGTGTTCAAGTCAAATCTGTCTTCAATCAGCCAACATAATTGATGCATTCACATTTTGCACGTGATTTCCATCTAGCTTTCCTATTACTTTCAATGTTAATAACAGTTATAATAAGTTATTTTAATATATCGTTGCTATAAGACGTCTAATAATCAAATATTTTTTGGCAGCCATTTTTGAAGGGTTGATGGAACTGTTGCTAAGCAACAGGGGATGCGATGGATAGGTCCATTGTGGCAACTTATAGCCACAAAGTTGTATGTGATGAAGAGGTTATCACAACCAATTCTCAGACAACATTATCAGACAAAAATCACACATGTAAACCGGTGTTATCTATGGGCATTGTACAGTTTTATTAAAATCGAATTGCAGTCCATATGTCTGTCACCTTAGGAGTTAGAGTTTAAATATGTTGATATGTGCAGCGGGCCCGCAAGTATGTACACATACTTCTGCGTGCTCCAACAGATCTGTTTTATTTATTGGCCACTATAGACTCGATAGTGGCCTTTGCCGATGTGAAATGTGACTATGTTAAATGTGTTTAAAATAAAGGAATACAATTCAGCTCCCCACCCTACAATTTCAGACAGCAGCAGGCTCACGACTCAATGTGATGATTTGTGAAAGTATTTTTGTAACTGACGGCAAAAGACATGTCGAGTCCTGTACTGTAGAGGGTCCAGGGGGGTCTCGATGTGCCCCCTTAAGTCTTGAAAGCTGTCAGATTCACTGTAGAATGCTGTGTAAAGTTGCATGATGTACTAATAGAGAGGTGTCTGTAATGTGTACATTGGAAGTTATTAAAATGTCAAGATCATTTCTACTGGTGTTGAAGTGATGTGTTTGGATGATGATGAATCTGTGTTCAATGTGTAACTTGGTTCCGTTGTTTAGAACAAAGTTGGTAATTCTGTGTTCAGCCACATATGGTAATTATTGTATGCTGAGTCAGTTGTCTTGAATACAATGACCATGGAAACACTTCCAGCTTCAAAGGACCTCAGAAATATTGCAACAGAATCTGTTTGTAATCTTAATATTTTACAGTGTCACCATTACAAAATCAGTATATTCTAATTACAAGCTTACGGCATGTTAAATTCAGTTTTGCAGGCAATGTACTATCACTCTTCTGCAGTCATGTTAGCTACAAAGATGTGTAACTGTTAAAAGGCCGCATTTAACTATTTCAAGGTTATGATTATGCTACAGTTTTCAGACTAATAGTTTCATTTAATTTGCAATTTATAATTCTGTAACTACATGTATCGACTATATCCTGACACAAAAATATTATGTGCATGTTTATTAGTTGGTGAACGGTGGTAGGTGTTTGCATTTGTTTGGTGAAAGGTGACGTGTTATTGCACTTTGTCTCAACGGACACCCCCATGCACTTACAGTGATCCCTTTGGGTGTGATGGAGTCCACTATTGTCTTTCACTGTCCTATTGTCTTTCACTGTCCACTGTGTTAAACTACTTAACGAGGTTGTCATCCGCATCGATAAGACCCATCACCTGTTTTGTTGTAACAGTTTGTAACCCGAAAAAGCAACATAAAAATGACTTACATCATTTCCATCTCAATTGCTTTATTTAAGCCAGATGTACGTTATTGCAATAATATAAAACTTATACTCCAGATCTCGGATAGTCCTTAATTTCATCTGAATTTGCGTTTAAACTCCGGGCATTCAAGTGAAGTATGATGATGATACTCAGATTGTTTGCCCAATTATTATCAGCACTGCTAAATGGAATAATATGTATACTTTGTGTAGTTGGTGTGATGTTTTCAGTAGTGTGTGTGTAGGTGATGTGATGTTTTCAATAGTATGTGTATATAGGTGGTGTGATGTTTTCAGTAGTGTGTGTAGGTGGTGTAATGTTTTTAGTAGTGTGTGTAGGTGGTGTGATGTTTTCAGTAGTGTGTGTAGGTGGTGTAATGTTTTTAGTAGTGTGTGTAGGTGGTGTGATGTTTTCAGTAGTGTGTGTAGGTGGTGTGATGCTTTCAGTAGTGTGTGTAGGTGGTGTAATGCTTTCAGAAGTGTGTGTGTAGGTGGTGTGATTTTTCAGTAGTGTGTGTAGGTGGTGTGATGTTTTCAGTAGTGTATGTTTAGGTGGTTTTCAGTAGTGTGTGTGTAGGTGGTGTGATGTTTTCAGTAGTGTGTGTGTAGGTGGTGTGATGTTTTCAGTAGTGTGTGTGTAGGTGGTGTGATGTTTTCAGTAGTATGTGTAGGTGATGTGATGTTTTCAGTAGTGCGTGTAGGTGATGTGATGTTTTCAGTAGTGTGTGTGTGTAGGTGATGTGATGTTTTCAGTAGTGTGGGTGTAGGTGATGTGATGTTTTCAGTAGTATATGTAGGTGATGTGATGTTTTCAGTAGTGCGTGTAGGTGATGTGATGTTTTCAGTAGTATATGTAGGTGATGTGATGTTTTCAGTAGTGCGTGTAGGTGATGTGATGTTTTCAGTAGTGCATATATGTGATGTGATGTTTTCAGTAGTGCGTGTAGGTGGTGTGATGTTTTCAGTAGTGTGTGTGTAGGTGGTGTGATGTTTTCAGTAGTGTGTGTATAGGTGGTGTGATGTTTTCAGTAGTGTGTGTGAAGGTGGTGTGATGTTTTCAGTAGTGTGTGTGAAGGTGGTGTGATGTTTTCAGTAGTGCATGTGTAGGTGGTGTGATGTTTTCAGTAGTGTGTGTAGGTGGTGTGATGTTTTCAGTAGTGTGTGGGAAGGTGGTGTGATGTTTTCAGTAGTGTGTGTGAAGGTGGTGTGATGTTTTCAGTAGTGTGTGTGAAGGTGGTGTGATGTTTTCAGTAGTATGTGTATCGGTGGTGTGATGTTTTCAGTAGTGTGTGTGTAGGTGGTGTGATGTTTTCAGTAGTGTGTGTAGGTGGTGTGATGTTTTCAGTTGTATGTGTGTAGGTAGTGTGATGTTTTCAGTAGTGTGTGTAGGTGGTGTGATGTTTTCAGTTGTGTGTGTGTAGGTAGTGTGATGTTTTCAGTAGTGTGTGTGTAGGTGGTGTGATGTTTTCAGTAGTGTGTGTGTAGGTGGTGTGATGTTTTCAGTAGTGTGTGTGTAGGTGGTGTGATGTTTTCAGTAGTGTGTGTGTGTGTAGGTGTTGTGATGTTTTCAGTAGTGTGTGTGTAGGTGGTGTGATGTTTTCAGTAGTGTGTGTGTAGGTGGTGTGATGTTTTCAGTAGTGTGTGTGTAGGTGGTGTGATGTTTTCAGTAGTGTGTGTGTAGGTGTTGTGATGTTTTCAGTAGTGTGTGTGTAGGTGGTGTGATGTTTTCAGTAGTGTGTGTGTAGGTGGTGTGATGTTTTCAGTAATGTGTGTGTAGGTGGTGTGATGTTTTCAGTAGTGTGTGTGTAGGTGGTGTCATGTTTTAGTAGTGTGTGTGTAGGTGGTGTGATGTTTTCAGTAGTGTGTGTGTAGGTGGTGTCATGTTTCAGTAGTGTGTGTGTAGGTGGTGTGATATGTTCAGTTGTGTGTGTGTAGGTGGTGTGATGTTTTCAGTAGTGTGTGTGTAGGTGGTGTGATGTTTTCAGTAGTGTGTGTGTAGGTGTTGTGATGTTTTCAGTAGTGTGTGTGTAGGTGTTGTGATGTTTTCAGTAGTGGGTGTGTAGGTGGTGTGATGTTTTCAGTAGTGTGTGTGTAGGTGGTGTGATGTTTTCAGTAGTGTGTGTGTAGGTGTTGTGATGTTTTCAGTAGTGTGTGTGTAGGTGGTGTGATGTTTTCAGTAGTGTGTGTGTAGGTGGTGTGATGTTTTCAGTAGTGTGTGTGTAGGTGGTGTGATGTTTTCAGTAGTGTGTGTGTAGGTGTTGTGATGTTTTCAGTAGTGTGTGTGTAGGTGGTGTGATGTTTTCAGTAGTGTGTGTGTAGGTGGTGTGATGTTTTCAGTAGTGTGTGTGTAGGTGGTGTGATGTTTTCAGTAGTGTGTGTGTAGGTGGTGTCATGTTTTAGTAGTGTGTGTGTAGGTGGTGTGATGTTTTCAGTAGTGTGTGTGTAGGTGGTGTGATATGTTCAGTTGTGTGTGTGTGTGTCGGAATGTTTAACACGAGGGAAACATGTAGGTGGTGTGATGATTTCAGTAGTGTGTGGTGTGTGTGTAGGTGGTGTGATGATTTCAGTAGTGTGTGGTGTGTGTGTAGGTGGTGTGATGTTTTCAGTAGTGCATGTATAGGTGGTGTGATGTCTTCAGTAGTATGTGTAGGCCAGTGGTGTAATGTTTTCAGAAAAACCCACAAAGACAGCAATGAATCCAGTTATACAGGTTTACTATGCAATCTGTGTGACCTGTCCATGACTGACCTGCCTACACTGCCTCCCTGTCATGCCAGCAACTAGGGTAAGACAATCACATTAGCCCTTTATAAGCTGTAATATGCTTTTAACAAAATTCCTCACAGTGATCAAGCAACCTCTGCAAGATGTTTTCAAATGAAGCTACTCAAAGAAAACTTTCAATATAACTTGTTACAAAAAGTTAGATATTTTGGGGTACACCTTTTAAGCATTACATCAGGAAGAGACTTTAATACAAGTTTTATTCCCCAAATATGATGTTGCCTCCATAATAAAACATACCCTAGTCGCAGCGATGGTTAATTGTATCCTGGAATATTTTGCTACTTTTTGTTTTATTGTTACTTTCAGTTTCGTAATAGGATGAGCCATTTGGGTCTACTGGTGAGATACAAGGTGACCTTGGAGAGAAGCCAACAGAAGGAGATGAAAGAGATAGGAAGAATGAGAGTCAAAGATGGAATAGAATGACAGAATGAGTTTTTTCACTTTTTTATTGACCATATTCAATAGTTGTGTTTTTGTTTTACGTGAATTAATTGTGTTACATTTTATTTCGATTTAAAACAGATTTACATATGCTGACCTAACCAAATGTAAACATTTGATTTGAACGTGTTTGTGTTTCCTCAGGGCAAAATAAAATGCATACAATGAATATTACAAAAATGTCGAGTTGATGCGGTGTATTTGGAGAAGACACATTTTAGCACGTAGGGGAAGTAGGGGCATATCCGCACACTGAGGCATTTACGCACACCCTATTATTTGCGCATCGCCTAACATCTGGTTAGTGGAATCATGCTAAGCGGCATCGACTAACCCCCAAATTAACCACTTGCATATACTTTTTGATAGAAGTGAATAAGTAAAAAGTTATGACATAAAATGTTGTTTTCGTAAACACTGATGTAATTTTACTCATATGCTGTTATGTGTATTACTTTAACTGTAAGACGTGCATATACATTTTCTTTCATAATTCCAAATTGCATTTTTATGTTTTATGATGTGTGAAATAAAGGATACTTTCATAGGTAGCATTTTGGCGCAAATCATAATTATTCATGTGTTGGAAGCTTGGAGCATGTCCGCACAGGCCTGTGCGGTCATGCCCCACCCGCTGTGCAGACGTATTTCGTCCGTCGGTGCTTATAATATTAAGTAGTCGACTTAGATACATATTTAGATACTTCAGTTGCTTACCACAAATATTATAGGAAACTTTGATGTGAGATAGTATATGATGATTATTATATAATTATTTAATATTATCAAACTTATTATATCATTCATCGCTTCGTCAATGTGTAACAGGCTAATTCGTGCTGACGTCACATTTTCCATGTTGTGTATCATTAGGTCCGTTAAAGAAATAAAGCTTAATTGATCATTGCTCATAGACTAAAATAACCAAGATGACAAATTATATATAATCTATAATATAGAACTTTGCCCGTATACGTTAGTCCATACAAAGCCATGCTCGCACAGCCGACAAACTGAGTTTTTAGTTTGACTTTGTGCTTTACGAGACTATGCTGTTTTAGCTAGAAGACTTCAGACAAGCTGGGTTGCAAACTTTTATTTTCCCTGTTACAAAATCATGCTGTTGTTTGCTTTGACTCTCAAGGAGGAAGAAACGTGGACTATGATTCAAGGCCACTGTATTTTCTAAACTTTACGTATATATGAACACTTGAAACCGTTTATTTGTGTTCTCTGGTGGGTTGTTTTTAAAGTAATGCACGTGACAGTAGTGTACACATACCAATACATATTATTATTGCAGTTAATGGTCAGCTCTGTGAGACCAGCTGTTGTTTCGCCATTCCTGGGGAATAACCGCACACAGTGTGCGGCTATGCCCCGTACCTTGGGGCATGTCCTCACAAAGCTATGCCTCTACATTTGACCAAATATTTAAATATAAGATGGGATTGTCGATTTCTTAATTAACTAACAACAAAGTAATATGATTGCTGATTCTGAATACTAAATATTACCCTCTTAGCACACACAGTGCATTGTCTATAGCTTGTTTCACCTTAAGTGTGCGGACATGCCCCTACTTCCCCTATCTAAGACTTTGGTCTAAGGCTAAGCCATGGATATGTGCTCATTATTTGATGGTGGTTTTGTTGTACGTAATTGTCTTACTATACAAATATTCGTTTCCATTTTAAGTGTGGTGTTTATAAACATTCTGATTTTACATATTATTTAGTGTATTTTAATACAAAGTATCCGATCGTTAGAACTGGGACGGTGGGGGCTGTTTCGGGTTTTGGGTTGGAGGTCGAGTCCCATTGCGGAATCCCTGTATATCGCATAATCCACCACGTGGCGCCACTATTACATCCACCAAAACGGTAATTTTATCACGCACGCACGCACGCACGCACGCACGCACGCACACACACACACACACACACAATATTGTGATGGGTCATTGAGTTTTGCGGTCTTATTAAAAGTATGCTGCTGGGAAAATATTTGGGGTGCATAGTACAGTTTTAACAAAAACTTTTTTAATGTCCGATATTTTAAACACTTTCATGTCATACACTTCATATTGCGACATAATGATGATCATTTGTACTAAAACAAATGAAAAGGCTAATCTTAAATACGTCATGCCGATGGCGTTCTCGTTTACCGCGAACCTTCTCGGCCCGGTGAAGCCTAGCCTCGGTTACCCAGACTCCGTGAGGTGGCAGCACTTTTAAGCCCCCTCAACTCCGCCTGGGACAGTATATGGGCTTAAGTTTCTACATCCGGGCAGCCTTACCCCAGATTAGGGTAGAGACGCTGATTGGCTCTCAGGCCAACTAGGAAATAAAAATTTAAATAACGATATAGTTTTACAAGATAATAATATCATATGAAAAGTATTCACCATTGAACTTATATTAACACAAAAGTAAGTAAAAATTCAAATTTACCGTTGTTTATAAAATAAGAATTACGGCAGGATTAACCACTATCCGTGAGGTGGCAGCATTGTCTAGCCCGACACGGATAGCATACAAATTAAATAAGGAAACCTTTTGATCAAATAATGCTGTATTATAAAAACTATTCAAAATTAAACTTATATTAACACAAAATAAATAGAAATACAAATTTGCAGTTGATTATAAAATATATATTACGGCAGTGTCCGTGAGGTGGCAGTATTGTATAGATCACGCGCGGATACCAAACAAAAGCGGTTAATGTGGCCAGACTGTCTTTTCGGCGTAGTTCCGCAGCCGACCGACAGTCGGTTAAGCGAGACTAGGTGAAGCCTGGCGCCACCTGGCGAACATAGCCTGAAATTGACTTATAAAGACTTCGCCAGTACGTTGTAGCGCTAAAAAAATTCCGGCGTTATAAACGTTCCGATTGACGTTTCTGCGCATGCGCAATACATGTAAAATCATCAATGTGCAGCAACAGGACAAAGAATTTGTGGCATAAATACCACGGGTTGTTCGTTAGGATGTATATAATCTCTTAGCGAAGTTATTTGTCGCAATTTTTAACACGAGGGAAACAAGTTTTGAGGCATATTTTGATAGCAAGCGTAAATCACGTGACTGTAGTGCGCCATAATCCGTGACAGTGATTTATTAAAAAAACGTAATATTTTATTGCATTGAACGACGTTTTAAGAAACTCTTCACAGTAATCGATAATTACAGAAGAGTTAACGAACAGCCCGTTCACAATCAACCTGTCTACCGGTCCCTATCCTGGGTGGCCGAACATGTCCCTCGGCCGAATATCCTTCCATTCTATCATGTTGTTGGAGAGAATACATAATAAGTACGTAGTCAACTAACATCTGTCTTGGCCTCCCAGTTTTTCTCTTTCGCAGAATTTTATTTCCGATGCTCTTGTCTTTTTCAGAACAATGTAAGGTTTTGTTTTAATATAATTACCTTAACTATACCCTGGCCTGGTTTCGCACCGATTACTTCCTGGATGAAAGAATAATAAGTGCATATGCATGTGTTGTTAGGGTGCAAAGTATAAATGTTGTATAACATACACATAAAACAACGTCACTGAAGGTTAAACGATCAGAACCTTTATTCCACATCTAACAAATCAAACATCCTAACGTCTGTTTAGACAATGTGCCTTACATTTGTGTGACATAGCCCACTTTTGGTGAACAATTAAGCAAAATGCACACTGGACTGAACGAACGAACCACGTTGTTTAGTATCCGTTAATTGATGATTTTCACTGAGCGCCAGATGATAACGATGAGGCTGATCGACTGAAGTAGCGAACGCCTCAATCAGCAGCAACAACAGATGTCACGTCACGTACGTGTCTGTTCGGATGTATTCATCGCAGCTGTTTCCGTTGGCGCCATCGTCGAATAAAGACAGCGAAGACGGGCAGTTGGCGGGCTGTTCGCAGATCTAGTCTTCAACATGTTTGGTTTCCGACAAGTTCGAAACATTGTCACGACTGTAAATGCGGCTCCAGTGGCAGGCGTTGATCCGATGTTCGTCTGACTCCCTTTCGAATGATCTACAACACAAACGAACTCGACAACCCACTAGTATATAGTTACAAATCAAAATAGAATAATATAAATCAGTTATTTTGTACGTTAACTTTAATAGATAGTGCACAGATTGAAGGAGATTAGAATTCAGTGTACGTGGCCCAGACTTTGCTAGATTCACTCCATGGATATGGTCCCCCGGCTTCACCCCAGAGCACCCGAGCATGTATTAACTAGCTACTTTTTACAACGGGTAAATTGCCAAAACGTAACATGAATCACAAATATAGGGCCATATGAATAAATACGAATATTGATTAAAACGACAATTTATTTAATATAACACAACGAACATGACAACTATTAATAAGCGAAGTATATATATTTTACCTTAGCAAGAATCTCGAATGAATGGGCATAGCTGCATTGCTTATGTCAAATTAGAGGCACTAAGTTACAAAATGTAAAGTGTATTACGTAATACATAACGTACACCTAAAATAAGTAGCGTTTGACATACGAATGTACGTCCAAAACTTCAGATACAGATCCAGGGGAAATACGCAAGGAGCACGAAGCTTGAAAGGTTATTAAAGTGAAGACAAGAACTTAATGGTGTTAGCCAAGTGAGCGCGTGAACTGAATAATTATAACTATGCACAGTGAGCACGAATTCTGAACGGTATAAGCCCAGCGGGGAAAAAAACTAACATATTATCATAGTTCAGTAAATGACCATTGCATCACATTTACACCGTGAACTTGACGAATGAAGTATAATGAACATTAACACTGGATGTGAACATGATGATTGAGTGACCATAGAATTTTGAAAACGAAATAACATGAATAACATAAAACGCTGAATGCTAGGAGTGACTTGTCTTAACTTAGTGAACAATGAACAATAAGAGTATCAGTGAATATGTGCACGTACATGACGTTTGATTTCCCGTAGCCCAATCAACAAGGAAACGGTATCCCGACTAACGAGTGAATGAACATTAGCTAACATAGCCTAAGAGTTAGTGACACAAAGTAATGAGTGAATGGTGGAAAGAAGAGAATGGCTTAGTATATAATAAGCAAAATAATGCTATAATTACTTTTTCGAAATAATTGTTTAACACGGATTAAATAACTATGGTTTGTCCCACGAATGTACGCCCAAAATGTCAGATCCAGATCCAGATCCAGGGAAAAGTGCCACCCGCCCTCCCCCACTGACGCTCAAGGTGTTAGCATTATGAACGTGCCAATTGAAATACAATATGAACTAGTCTAGTGAATGTAACTGAACTGCTTTCGCCCAGAGGATATGATAACTGAATGTCACTAATCCGATGAGAGGGATGTTTGACCGGTTCATATGATGAATTAGTGCCCTTAGAATATTTTGAAAACGAAAAGTGAATAAAATAAGGTGCTGATCGCAAGGAGTCACTTGCATTGACGTAGAGAACAATGAACATTAAAAGCATGATTGAAATGTGAATGAACATGATGCCTAATTGTGCGTAGCCCAGTGAAAAAGAAAACGGTACGAAGGTTAACGAGTGAATGAACTTAAACTAACACAGTCCAAGAGTTAGTGAACACAAATTAATGATTGACTGATGCCGGACCGGTGGAAGTGAGAGAATTACTTAGCATAATGAGGACAACAATAGCACAATCACACTTCCGGAATAATTGTTTAACGCTGATTAAAATCTTCTTAATAAAAATGTACACATGAGCGTGAAAACATTGTTTTATTTGATCGATGGGGTTCCACCGTTCCAATGCCCGTAATACTACAAAGGGTGTGGTCCCAGACCGCGTATCCCAGTGACGGTTCACGAGGTCGTCTCAGACGTGTGAGAATCAATGCCGATTCGTGTTGGTTTCAGTTTGCAGAATCCGCATGATATCTCATGCCATTTGCTCCGTGCCTGAATCCTAGTCTGTGAACTCGGCCCCCTCCCAGTCTACTATGTGATTCTTTTGGGTCGACCATGCGAACTGCGATGATTGATCTAATACATGCCTAAATCAGTCTTCGCAGATCCCATCGTCTTATCCCAGTGAAAGTGACGAGAGATGAAATGTGCTGAAACTTAAGAACCTGAAAGAGAAGCACAAGTGAAAGGCCACAGCCCTATATCACAAGTGAATGACCAGGGCCTGTTTCACAAGTGAGTGACTGACCGAAGCAAGTATCACAAGTGAATATGACCACAGTGAGGATGAGGGATGAATGACCCTAACTATGCGAACATCACTACTTGATGTTCAGTGAATATGAAATGAACATGGGATATACGATGGCTGGTTTAGGCTATGCCTAAATCAGACATCGCAGATCACATGTGATGACGAATCACACAGTAGACTTGGACGGGACCAAATTCGCAGACAGTGATTTGGACTGGAGAACATAAGACATGAAAGAATTAATCTCGAAAAGGAAAACCAAGATCACTGGGAAAACAGTGGACACATCGTTGTGGTTCAAAGCCAGAGATCCCATGGCCTTGTGAAAGTGTTTCACCATGACGCTGAACTTGTCAAGACAACCCACGTTTGTCCTTAGCAGCAATACTCTGCTACCGGTATTTTTCTGGAGGTAGCGAACAGCCAATAATTAGCCAATTATGCTCTGCTTGCCCCGAAGCCATACTGGCTCTCCGAAAGAACATGGATTGGCTGAAAATGTAGGATCAGGCTTTTAAAATTAAGTGAGTAGAGACTTTACATGGATAGACAACCGGAGGTCCAACGTCATTTGTCGCATGCATAAAGGGCTATCTAGACGACTGTTCTTTTTCTATTACAGAGGCGCGATAGAGACGACTTTATCTCCCATTGAGTCACTTCTGCGGTACATGTTGCATAGAAAAACTCGGATAACGTCTAAGTGAGACATCGGTCAGTAGTGGTATCAACGTAAGCTACGACTGTGTCTGTTCCTGGCCATTTGCCTCTGTAGAGTAGCCTATTGCTTCTCGTACTTCGGCTACAGTAACGGAACTTCCAGCGATATATATATTCATTAACAACTGTGGCATAGTAGTATTTCTTATGTCAAACAGGCGGTCGAGAATCTGTGGAAATAAATTAACAAGCATATTACGTAAAACATTATCTGTAGATCTAAGTAACTCTGGTTTGACCCACGAATGTACTCCCAAAATGTCAGATCCCGATCCAGGGAAAGTGCCACCCGCCCCCCCCCCCGCCCCCCCGCCCCCCTCCCCCGCCCCCACATACACACTGACGCTCAAGGTGTTAGCATTATGAACATGACAATTGAAATACAAAATGAACTAGTCTAGTGAATATAACTGAACTGCTTTCGCCCAGAGAATTTGATAACTGAATGTCACTAATCCGATGAGAGAGATGTTTGACCGGTTCACATGATGAATTAGTGGCCTTTGAATAAGGAGTAACACATCGCTATGGCCCAAATCCAGATATTCCATGGCCTTGTGAAAGTCTTTCACCATGGTGATGAACTTGTCAGGACAACCCACGTACCTCATTAGTAGCACTGTTCTGCTTCTGGAATTGTTGGAGTTAGTGAACTTTCAAAAATGAAATCAATTGTGCTCTGGTTGCCCCGAAGCAAAAAAACATGGCTTTACTCAAACGTAGGACCAGGCGTTTAAGAGCACACAAGAAGACTCTTTCCAGCGACAGACAACTGGAGATCTAACATCGGTTTTCGTATGAATATAATGGGTACTGGACGACTGTCCTTTCTGTTGTACAGACGCGCGATTGAGACGACCATACGCTCTTAATGAGTCACACGAGAACGAAAGTGTTTCAGCCAACTGATCACGGGAACGGAATAATTATAACTATACTCAGTGAGCCGGAATATTGAACGACGGGAAAAATTAACGTGTTATCTAGTTATGTAAAATGATCACTGATTCGCATTTACTCCGTGAATTCAATTAATGACCGTAACGAACTTCACCGTAGAATGTGAATATGATGAATTTTGAAAATGACAAATGTATAACATAACATGCTGAACGGAAGGAGAGATTTCTTATAACTTAGCGAAGATTGAATGTTAAGTGTATGAGTGAATATTTGTATGAACATGATGTCTGAATTTCCGTAGACTAGTGAACTAACAAACAGTAGAACAATTAGCAAATAAAAGAACTTAATATGTTACAGGGATGAGAGGATATGTCACGGATCAATTTTAGAATGCGAAAAAAACTATTGCTAATGCTCGTGTACAATGGGGAGAAACCGTATTATCTGCTCGGAGGCAGGGGTATCGCCACCTCCAGGTAGGTCATGTCGCCATTGCTGGAGGAATCTAAAAAGAGAAATGGAATTAAGATGACGTTAGTACATGTATTATTGATCAGTCTTATATCGGTGGGAGGTGAAATGAAGACGGATCAAAACAATTAATTACAAACACAATTTGATTACGTTTTTATCCGCTACAACATCTAGTTGTTGGCTAACGAACCCTTCCTCGCAAGGTTTCGTAACGTCGTATCGGAAGCGCTGTCGGAAGTTATCGCAAAAACTTCAGGTAGCACGAGATGGAATACAGTAGAACACGTCCTGAAGTCAGCGACGGAACTGTCCATTGGTCGGACCGCCCGGCAGTTAGACAAGGTGTTCCACATTGTGTTGGAATGACGGTAATATCAGCGGTACAATGCAAGCTGAAACTGTAGCTGGATGCGTCAAACGCTACCTGCAGATGCGATGTGAAGAGTCACTTACTTGCTTACTTACTTATGCTTTTTCGATCGCTGGGAGCATAGGCCATCGACCAAGGAATGCCACCGTTTTCTGTCAGTGGCCATTCTCTCCATTTCTCTCCTGGTGTATCCCATCTCCTTTGTTTCTTTTTCCGTGTCTCTTTGCCAGGTGTTTCGTGGCCTACCTCTTCTCCTCTTCCCTGGGGGATTCCATGTGATGGTTTGACGGGTGATGGTTTCTGGTGGTTTCCTGAGTGTATGTCCTATCCACCTCCGTTTTCTCTTCTTTATTTCATTTTCTATGGGTAGTTGCTTGGTCATTTTCCAGAGTGTAGTGATAGGTACCTTGTGTGTTCACTTCAGGTGTAGGATTCTGCGCAGGCATTTGTTGATGAAGGTCTGTATTGTTTTAGTGTCTTCTGTGTACTTCGCCATGTCTCCGATCCGTAGAGTAAAAGCGATGAGTCAGCGCGATCACGCTCATGCAGGCTATGCGTCGAAAGCTCGCGATAACGCCTCGGCGAGACTAGACCAGCTGACGTCAGACGTTTCGCGGCTACAAGAGGACGCAAACATTTTTCGTGATGTCCGTGAAATGACGAAGAAGCCGGTCGCCAAACTAACGATCCACGACGACACCGGCCTATTTGTTTGCTCCGGAGCCAAACTGAACGCGCGTCTCACAGATCATTTCAGCCGCCAGTTCAACGACTCGGCCATACAAGAGCTCTCTGTCTGCATCTCGGAAATCCATCACAACTGCAAGATCCTATCACAATCGACGAGGTTATGCGAGCTATCGATAGACTGAACATCGGCCGAGTCAAACGAGCCCAACTGTGCGCTGTTTGGAAGAAACCATCTGACTCCAAGTCGGGTCGCTCCTTGATGAAACGGAAGACGTCGCTAGCCGAAACCAGCTGGCCAACATCGCCCCCCGCGAGCTGTGGACATACACTGTACGCATCGTATGTCGTGCTCGTATTGGCGTATAGAGCGCAATGGTTCAGGGGTAGAGCTTCGGACTCTCGACTACGAGAACCCGGGTTCGTATCCTATGCTACGGTGTTAAAACCTTGGGCAAGTTTTTTCACTCTACATTACTCCAGTTCACTCAGCTGTATAACTGAGTACCTGGCTAGAGACAGTGGTGGATATGTGTACGAGCAGCCTTCGCGCATTATTTGTAACATATGTGTGGATGCTTTCCAGAGAAGCCGAGATGGTGTCTGAGTGAACAGGTCTGTCAGGGAAGTAAAGTGTAAAGCGCTTTGAACGATCCTGTGGACTGGAAAGCGCTATATAAAAACTAGCCTTTTTATTCCGTGGGTACATGGAGACTTGCAAAAAGCAGAACTACATTATTTGGATGCGTACCAGCGTCGTCATCTACGCCAGATCACGACCTTCTAAACGATGGCTGCGACTGGAGGACAATATCGTGACTTATTCCTTCTTGTAACTGGCTATTGTAGCATGATATCATAGTCTAAATTAAATATATAACTTCAAGCAATTTTTCTACAACATATTTGGATATTCTGAAGAGAAACAATTCTTATAATGTTTCCGATGTCGTCCTCCTCCTAATAAATCCCCGACCAGTGCCAAGTTCGGTCGATGTCTTGATATTATAACTGCTGTGGACAAAATCGATATTATGCGCATCGGTAACTTGACAACATGCCTGAATAGACAAGACACAGTCGTCGATTATATTGGTTGATATTTTAAATATCCACAACATGACATTTGCTTAAATTTACCATAGCTAAGACTGATTAAGTACCTTATCGAATTTAGAAAGACATTATCTCAACATTTCACGATCAACGCGGCAAAAGCAAAATTTTAGATTCGATCCGGATTGATTGCTTGGAATACTACCAGGACGTCCTACGAACTTGTCCCGCTAGACGGCGCTGAACAGCTTTGTCGTGAAGCAGTGTGTCGAATGATACGGCATGTGTTATTATCGTGAAGCAATATGTTGAATGATACGGCATGTGTTATTATCGTGAAGCAGTGTGTCGAATGATTTTATTAAGTATTTACCGTGTGTTCTAACAGGGCTTAGATGCAACGACCACGCCTTTGGGCGGTATTTCGAGGGTGAGCCTGCTGTCGAGATATAAACAGAATTGTGGCGTTAGTTATCATTTATATAGTAAGAAATAAAACACTAATAAGAATAAGCGTATGTGTCCACTTATCTGGTCAACAGTGGCTTCGGTGTCCCGTCTCTTGTGACTTCCGCTTGGACGAGATTCTACGTCGGCGGGCATGTATGGCCTACGTGACTTCTCTACAAGATGTCAGGAACTCTCAATGCCGGAAATTCGTACATGACTTGGTACACACTGGTGTTGCAATATGAAGTAACTAAAACGACTATATTAATCTGACACAGGCAACTTCCAGGATAAACTCGGTTCATAGTAACACACGCCATAATTATACTTATATATTTAACGTATTACTTAATATACAATACATACACCTCTACGCATTAAGTAATAACGTTACGAGATAGCATTGTGATTGATACAGATCCTCCATGCATCTAGTCTGGTTCAATATATTGCGTTGAGTGAAACGTGAAAATATACCCCGTTGTCTATGCCTGGTTATAACTTTGAATTACAGCTTCATGTATGTCTACTTATCACCTACGTTACGACAATAATGTGAATAAACTTATGCATCCTTTTTGTGTGATCATCAGTGGCTTTGTCGTGCTGTTTCCCGCTATTTCCACCGTGAATTGCTTGCTGCCAGTCCGTCTTGACGCGTACGTCTTGCGTTGTCTGGGTGTGGTCTGTGACGTCACTCAAAGGTAATCACGTGACTGTCTAATAAAATTAAAGGTTGACAATCATTTCGTTTTGCCCATCGCCAATCCTTTTCTTTTATGTCCTGATGTGTAATGTTTCAATAGTTTAACTAGTATGCGCAATCAGTTTAATTTTAAAATGCGTACTTATCTTTTTTTATTCGGCAAAAAAGAATCGTCGTTACACCGGGTATAACTGACGAAACCATTAGCCGGTGTAGACGTCCTGCCCTTTTTGGGTCACGTGTTTTATACGAGATCGGCATCCTATGGCACAATAACAAACCGCATGTGCTTTTGCGTGTCGTGACGAACGTTCCGAAGTGTTTCTTCTGTGAAGGTATGTATTAAGTGTTTTATTGCAGTTAGCAACCAGGGCGAGTAGTCGTGGGCTAATTCAACAAGAACTGCAACTTGTGAACTTCATTATATATTTATAGGCCTACTCGACGTGGATTCTCTAACTTGTTAGATTATTTTTAAAGTTTGACAGTCGGCATCGGCATCGCTTAGTCTCAGCCAGATACACTCATACAGCCTTTATTTATAAGTTTATATGTATTGTATTTGATAACGCAGGATCTTGTTCATAAGCTGTGTAATTGCAAAAGTACATATCTAGAGAGTGTAGATGACGTTAGGGACGAAATGATATCTCATTGGCTTCGGAACGTTGGCAGTAGCTAGGCTCCGGGTGATGGTCACCGTGGGGAGCATCCGTTATCTCGTGCAACAGAACGTCAAACGAAGAATTATGTTGGTTATCACAATTATTTAAACAGTGTTTTGTGACTCACATTTTACTATGATTGCTGGATGTTGCTGATTTGCATTATATTTTATATAATAATAATATTATAATTATATAATAATTAAAAAATGTATGACAACCATGATGGTGATGAATTTATTCAATATACAAAAAGGTAAACATGAATATAAAATGCTTGTATAGCTACTAGCCAGTGTACACCATATGCAAGTATTACACATAACATTCTTGCACTTGTTTCCATTGTGGTCAGTGATGCCTGGCTGTAGTCTATGTAATACCTGATACCTTTCAACTCACATATGCCAGCTGTTCTAATCTTTATCTTTTCATCACAGCAATATATGAATGCATAATACAACTCAAATTATGATATATTAGTATGGGCCACACTACAATGCAAGTGAGACGAGGCAGAGGAGGGACTAAGATTAATGCAATCACTTGTGTCGGGCAAATGCATGGAGGATACGTAGTTTGCAAGAGGCCAACGTCTGATCACTCCAAGTGAATTAAACATTTTAACAATCAACAATGTATACATTTTATAAATATTTTAATATGCCCATTTCAATACACATTTGCTTTCATTAGCATTTTCATAATATCTCGGATATGGAAAACTAGGATAACCTTTGCAGTTGTGTAATGCATGTTATACTAAGTGTGTCCAGTCCAGTGTCCACACAGACTTCGGTCAACACCTTTAAAAAACTATTCAGCATACAACAATAACTCAGAAATAAATTTATAAAATCAATTATTATTCATTCTGAAGAAGGTAGACATGTTTGAATATTCAGTGAAGGAAATATACTGTTGGCATCACAACAACACCTTATTTTGTCACTTCCAACATTTACTTTGACATCCAGCTAAGCCATAAAATGTCAAATATAACATGCAGTAGTTATTACATGACATACCCTGACACAAAATTGTATATTGAGAATAAAACAGAAAATATGAATGCGCTATGCTTGGGAGTAAATATAATTCTATAATAATATATAAGATGTAGGGCATCCCTACATTTAAAAATAGCATGGTAATTTTACTTTCATGTAATGACAATACAGACCTAATAAATTACAACCCTGCTTAGATATCAACCTGTACATGCTGCTGTAGCCAAATATTTCTTGCTGCCTTTTTTGTGGAATGCTTTAGGTCATACATAAAATATTATGTTATACAGCTGTAGATTTATTGATTATGGCAAAGAACACTCCATAATGACAACTCTAATACCATGATGCCAGTTTTTGTTTACTGAGTTTGAATATTATGCTTTTCTTTTCAGGTCAACACTCACCAGGAAACTGAACACCACCACTAGGTCAACAAGTTAATAAGCTATATACCATCCAAGATCCCGGACAAGATTCCACAACCATGGGCTGTGCAAGACGCAGATCAAATGTCATGTGAATATCAACCGAGTGATCTCAGTCGTGTGTTGCATCCATAACAGACTCCCCTGTACTGATGGTGTGTGCACTGACTTCCAGGCCAGTCAGTTACCAAAACTGAACAGAGACCCATATAGAATGCAGGTTGCTTGACATGCGAATATGGTGATATCTGACTAGCTTTGCAGTTTGTGGTAGAACAGTGGGTACCATGGTCTGGCAAATATGGCATGAGCCTTCGGTCAACCTCTCTCAACACTATAAGATAGGTTCGGCATTCTTTGGTGAACTTCATCGGCTTGGATATCGATGGCATTACTGTGTTACTTAGTTCACTCTCTTTAATGGTACTGCATGCCAGGTACCTGACATTTTCTGTGCATCCACATCTACCTGTGCAAGAAACAAAGTGACAATTAACATGGCTGTGACATTTATGATATCATATGTGATGATACATTTAGCAAAAGTCAATTATAGAATTGTTTGGTATTTGGTATTCATATCGTAAACTCTACATGCCAGATATGTTACACTTTACTAAGATCTGTTAAATCAAACAACATATCTACTAATGTAGGAAGCATTCAGCCACACTTATGTTATTATGCAAAGACTAACTATATAAAGTAATAATATCTACCACTATCTGTAGCCGGTACTCTTCATACAGGTGAGTAAACACATACCCGGGGTAGTGATTGCACATGTAACTCTCAGCCACATGGCGAGGACCATGACTAGTGTAATCATCATAATTATAGTTAACTTAGTGTACTTTATTTGTTATTATTGTTATTTAATATGTACACATTACATGTATATAGTATGTATATGTACTTTGTATCTAGAAAGTCAAATCTTTCTAAGACAATTACTTCAGGAGTTAACCAGTTAAACTTTGTCACATTGTAAATATTTTGGACAAGTCATTTATAAAATCTTGTCAGATGAGTCTGCCATTCAAGCCAAAGTGAAACTTGTATGCAAACTTGTCAAGAGAAATATGTTTAATAAAACATCAATTTGTGTTCTACTGCTGTAAAAAATAAGATATTTACAGCATGTTTCAGTAATATCCATAATGCATGCATTATGAGTAAACTTTACAATTTTAGGTAAATTGCCAGGATTTTGTAATGTCATTTCGGGTAAAGGCATCATTTTAAAGCCTAATAAATGGGATTAATGTTTTTTAACTAACCAGTATTTGACATACTATGTATTTGTGCTGGATATTTTTGTGAATGAATGAATCGTTATAAAAGTAACTGTTTGTTTATATATATATATATATATATATATATATATATATATATATATATATATATATCTATATATATATATATATATATACCATACATGTGTTCAACCTTTTCCTAATTTTATATTTTACTGATTGTTTTTTTTTATCTGATGTGCATGTGATATTAAAAATAAATACATATATCATGTGTAGTGCTTGCCATTATGTTGTAGTCAATCTTGTCAAAAGTTTCAATAAAATGTTTTTACTTTATGTTGTCTTTACTTTAGCCCACATGTGATTCCAATATACAATCTATCCAGGACACCCATTACTGCAAAAACCTCATGCAGACAAATAAACTATCATACGCAGGAGCAGGTTCAGAAATTAATTCTAGGGGGCACAAAAACTTCCACTGGCAGATGAATAAAATTCATAATATATACCTAAGCTGACAATTTAGATGCATATTAACATATATAATGCTCTACTGGTTAAGCCGTTTAATTTTTTTAAACGTTACAACCGTGCATAGCTGTCTATGTGACAACAATTGTAATAATTGTTTTACCAGCAGAACTGATTAGTATAAAGAATTTGTGTTACTCAATGACAGAAGTACAGCATATTTGAAACTCGTTTTATTTTCAGGTCATAGGGAAGCCTGCACCCTTTGACTTTGCATAATCTATCCATCTACACAAATAGGCAAATAGACGACTGTGACAAATAATTATTACACATAATTTCATGGGGCTAATAATGAATAATTTTGAATATGTTGTAAGTTTGTAATTATGAATTAAATGTTTCTTCACCATAATCACCTAGTTGGCATATTTTTCTCTGGTTATTCATATGAGATGACCACAAACACAGCAAAATTGTGTGAATGCAGTGACATAGGTGGGCATTAATTAGTGCTTTCTGTAAAGATAGTTATGTATTCCACTC
Source organism: Oasisia sp. SBJ-2009 (assembly GCA_964017155.1). Taxonomy (NCBI): domain Eukaryota; kingdom Metazoa; phylum Annelida; class Polychaeta; order Sabellida; family Siboglinidae; genus Oasisia; species Oasisia sp. SBJ-2009. Next base: position 34,714,621 of record OZ024866.1, on the reverse strand, counting down.
TACCCAGCCTGCCCAATCAGAATGCAGTTGATACCAATTATAGTGCATGATGTAATGGTATTTCAATGTATAATTTCCATAATATTAATTTCTATGTTTGTAACATAAATATGGCAACATATAATTAACCAATATACACCACACCTTCATCAATTTAAACATAATCAAAACAAACATAACATCTTTCTTGCCATTATACAAAATGAATAGTTTTTAAGAAACATCTTTAAAATGCAGTTACTTGTGTCATGATGATATTTTATGAATATCAAATACCAATGATTACCTCCATTCTGGCAAGCTCCAAAAGGCATTCTTTGTACACAATGCAGAATGGTTTGCCAGTGACGTCTTCCGCTCTTGTCATCAGTGTCATGTATTCATCGTCTGTACTCATCAGTCACAATTTCTTCAATGTCATGCACAAAAGTTCACATATAGTAACAGGCTGCAGAGTGGCAATGTCTTTGCGACATCTGAAATAAAACATAACCAAACCAGTGAGCATTACTAAAAACACATCAAAATGGACATTTAATCATCAACACTGGCCCAAGAGGTCCTCAGGTCCTTTGGACTATACAGCCCTGAATAGTTAATTTGTAATATTGAATGAAATATATTTTTGTTAATCTTAATCACTGCTGAGTTTTTCACCACAAAACACTGCAAATTGTGTTTGTTAACTTGCACAGGACCATAACATGTCATTAGTGGTTTTAGGCAAAATAATATTACAATAAACTGTTACTAAAATCAGTTAATTTTAATGCCATGAAGACTAAGTGAGCTGAAAACCTGCTTAGTGTTCCTCACAATTGCACTGCAGGCATACTACTGAAAATTCATCATGACGAAATGTACCAGTCTGTGAGACTAACAGTTTTTCTTTAATATTGGTCATAAACAAAGGTTGCTAGTATTAGCGCAGTGGTTCAGGGGTAGAGCATCAGACTCTAAAATAAGAGGACCCGGGTTCAAATTTTGTGCTGCCATGTGAAACCTTGGGCAAGTTTTTTTCACACTACATTGCTCCATTTCACCCAGCTGTATGAATGAGTACCTGGCTATAAACAGTGATGACTATTTGTGTACAAGCAGTCTTCGCAAAATTGCTACATGGCTGAATGCTTCCCAGAGAAGCCGAGATGGTCTTCGATTGAACTACCAGGGAGTAAAGTGTAAAAAGCGCTTTGAGCAATCCTTACCTTTACCTTTAAATCATGACAAAAGTTACAATTTTGTGTCATAGTATATCACGAGCAATTTATTTTAAAAATTGTGGCACCCAGGCGTATACCATTTTTGTTGTGAAGGAAGCTCGGAAGGATATTGAGACTTATTTTACTAGTTATTTGAATTATAGGAATGAGCTTACACATAGAAAAGGTTTTGTGACAATACAAGCTACGCCTCATCGAAATGTTTGGGTCGGAAGTTGGTCATATTTTAAGAAATATAATAACATACCATCTTTGCATATACATGTATAGATTCACAATTAAGGCAACCAGACCTGCCATATTCCTCCGATTTGCACATTTATATACAAAATATGTACAATTTATCAATTTATGTCTAAGGTATGTGTATTCTGCTCACAATCAGGGTCTGAAAACCCTATCGCGAGTGATATTTTGAATAAATCTTAATCATGATTTGTATCACCTAGCTGTACATTAACCGTACACTGTATTTATATTCTAATTGTAGTTATGTAATCTCTATATTATATAGATCAACTCACCACAATTTCACTGACACAGGCTCAATATTGCAGAATATATTGACTAGTGAATTAAATGTAAATAAAATTATTTATTTTTAACAACCTGTCAAATGTCAAAGTGCCATAACTTGAAACCTATTTAAGCTACAACGCTCAAATTTTGGATTCTTGCTAATCTTACCAAATGCAAAACGGGAAAGGCTCTCATCATACTGTATTAGTACTGATCTATTCAAAAATAATCTAAGTCTAAGACTAAGTCCAAGACGTCGATGACAGCAACCAATTTATGGAATTTTATTTGCGTTCACTCGGAATGACCCTAAATGGCCTAATACCGTCGACTAATTTAATAGCAAAACAATTTTGTCAGCTGGCACACGCAATATTAAAACAATGTGAAATGGTTGAAGCCGTACTAACCTGTCGTACATGTCATTTGATTCCACAACTTGCATAAGTCTATAACTTTTTCCAAATACACGTGTGCGCACGGCCGCTGTTTCTGTCTTTCTGCGGCTCTTTGTGCACTTCCCTGTTTCCTTGCCGATTCGGTCGCAAACATACGCGGGCGTCCCATCGTTGAACAAAAAACAGCAAAAGAACGGGAATATTGCGACTCTATAAATTATAGTAAACAGTCTATCGAAGGACTGACAGCATGGACGGGTCAAAGGTCGATCTCACTGCTCGTTTTCGCTCACGCGAGATTTTCAAGCTACAGTCTTTTCCGGATGTCACGGTAACACAGATGTCCGGTTCGAGTTTCGGCTATGATAGCAAATACTCTTTTTCTGAGTTTTCTGTTTATTTAATAAAAACGAAGCCACACATTTGCACAAACGAGTTAGCATGTCACAGGGGATACTTCGTAGGTTTGCTTTTTCGTGAAATTAGTCTGAAACGCGAGGAGCAAAAACAATCGAACTGATTGTACATTTTTAACTCAAAACCGAGTTATCGACGAATTTCAAGGTTCGAAAGGATTCATAGAATGACGGCACACTTAATTGTGTTTAGATCGATGTAGTTGTTTACGTGGTAATTGCTTCCAATGTTTTGTAATCGTTAAAAACTGGTTTAGGCTTATGAGTTCACCAATTACCTTGCTCGTGTATTTGTGATATATATGTTAATTTTATTTAGGTTGATATGTTGTTTCCATATGGTTATTCTGTTTAGCTATCATGATTAATTCAGCAAAGCTTCGTCTTTTCGCGAAATGACCTATATCCGGTAAGCACCTAGCGGAGTCGAGCATTTCGTTTGCAACCGTTCAGTCTACTCACTAGGTGGCGCGTCTGTTTTATCATCGCATATTGTATTTTGTTTTGTGGACGATGTATGAGTATCCATGGATTATCCAATATCGAGTTCTTCTATCCCATCCTGGCAAGTGCTACTGTACCCCTGGCTGATCGTGTCCGCAAACTATGAAAGTGAACGGAATCGAACTATATAATTATAGCAATGGGAGACTTATATTTCTTGCAGTTATCATACCGAGCCCAGGTCATACCGGGCCTGCTTACAACTTCCGGTTTTTTTCAGAACAAGTCAGTCATGCCTTCTTTTACAAACAATAAGACCAAATAAGACCTGAAATTAACCGTTTTCACATCTGCCACATTTTGGGGATGGCTATCCGTATTTTGACCTAACATTCTGTAAGAATCCGTATCAATCCGTATCATTAATCAGATCTTTCAGTTAACTGGCCTAAGACTAAGTTATTAACTATTATTAAGGTCTTTTCAAAATGGTTTTTCGACGGGTTTTTTCAATGTTGTTTTATGTGTTTAGAATGTCACTCTTCATCACACCCGCTAAAAAGAAGTCAGATTTAATTGTTATATTGTGTTTTAGATTAATGTAATGCCGTTGGCGTCAAGTCGACGTAAATAAGCCGATGTCACAAGGCGCGAGCAGTTAGCGCAGCCCATACGCATCGATTTACTTAGTCACTAACAGTAAACGACATTCCATTATGCAGTATTGTTTTGTAACGCATACAAGGAGATAATGTGATTAAAAATAATTTCTCCATAGTTAAAATGCATCACACATCACAACAACCGCCAAAATCCGTATCGGATACGGGTAGTCCGTATCATATGGCAGGTTTGCATCTTGTAAGCCGTCCTGTGACAACCTAGGGCGTAGTTGTGATTGTAGACATCCGGGTCCGGATTTATAAAGCCGTGTAACATTACGCGCTACTGTACGATCTACTGGTCGCAGCTATCAGCCACTAGTCGACGTAGCACACATGTGTGTATGTGGTTGCGGGTACACGGAGATCAGACACACCTCATCTCAATTTGCATTCGGCTTGACTTAGACATTTAAATAGCCATGTGAAATGGTGACGGAAACAATCGTCGGCTTTCTTAATGCACAACTCTTTGTTATTGCATATTATTATGTATTTCTTGAGACACTAAGGGACATGATACTTTGAACCACAATACCTCAATTTCAAAACTAAGATATCAAGCAATTGTTGTGGTATTCTTCAAACGTTATTAAAACCATTTAACAAATACAACACACTATGAAAAACATGTATTATGCAAAATCAGATATCACATCTGGAACAATTCTCTTTATTATGTATGTCAGTGATTTTTCACAAGCAAGTCAAATGTTCAGTTTCATATCTTATGCCAATGACATCATACACAGACATGCACATCATGGTCAACGAGTCGATAATAAAGGCCTAATTTAATTCACTGTGCCAACAACAACATCGACGACGAAGATAATAATTATAATTAACGCTAATACTAGCGGAGATGCGACGATGACGACAACAAGGATATCTACGACGACAAAAACGTCGACGACAATAATCATGTAACAGTCAACAGCAGTAGCTGAAATGGCGAGACGAATCGTCATCTAGCGACATGATCGATCACATCCAATGACGTCGAACCGTACCGAGATACCTCAAAATTGATCTTGCAACAATGAAACATTCATACCAGTATACCATCCCAGGATTAACATATTTCATTCTAACAAAGCGTCACATTGATATTTTGAATTTTTCAACTACGAAGCTCACTCCTACTAGAATCACGCACGTCATATCTATGAAACTACTACACATAGGCGGATGATTAAGTACACGGAGCCCCCCCCCCCGCCTTTTCAACGGGACTGTTTCACCAAGCCACATTTATTTGGGGCACATCAAGACAACGTAGTCCTGAAGTTGTTCCTTAGAAAGAAAGTTCATTTTGTAACGAACAAATTACAAACCCCCACATCACAGACGTACATCACGTGATTCTTCCTTCCATTCCAGATCTTTCAGACGTGTGTCGGACACAGAACCAGAGCTGCTCTTTTTCCCACCGCATCGCACCCACCAGAGTCGTCGCACTGTGGCGGTTAAGGCGAAGGAAACAAAGATAACGATTCCCTGGCAAGAGTTGCACACTATGAACGGGTACCACAAGAAACTGAGGACGTCGATGTTTGCCAAGAATCCGAACAGCCACGTGAAGCCCATCAATGACGTCAGTCGTATGTAGACGAAAACGTTCGTGCGTTGTTGCCGAGGTTGTCGAGCCCTGTTGGCAATTGTTGTGGCGCGTCTGAGAGCGACGGCGGTGTGGACAAACAAGACGAGATTGGCCGCGAGGACAGCGGCAAGAGGAATTGCAAAGTAATACACAATGGCTCCGGGACCAGCAAGCCAACATGTCGTCTTGCTGCCGTATGTGAAAGGTAGGTCCGTACAGAAGTCGATCACCAGACAAATCACAACGAAGACAGCAGGTAGGCCCCAGGCGTACACGGCAAAGGCACACATACGAGAAGTCTTTCGAGCACCCCCGGATGGCTTCATATGAGCAAAGGTACACGACACGTCGAACGCAAGCACGTTCATCCAGAGGAAGGTGACGAGCCAGATGTAGTGCTGGAAAGCTGCCGCGGTGACGCAAACTTCGCGATGTGTCAGGAACATTTTATTATTATTCACTATAAAACACATCTGGGCAAAGAACAACGCCCCACAGAGATTCATGACGCACAGCCCAGCTTGAGTGCGAATCTCCTTGAATACGCAATAGATCGCCATCGTGAATGCGAGACAGATCATTGACAAAATGTTGCCTATCAGACTAAGCATATCCTTCACTAGAGCGTCGGTTGTGTTTCCGTCGCGATCTGCTGCACGAATGACGGTGACATTGCCGAGTTGGGACGCACACAATACGATCGCCTTTGATTCCAACCTTAATACAGTTTTCTCTGGGATTTCCACTTCTTCCGGAGTTCCTTTAAACAACACCAGTGACCCACCGTTGTCTAAGTAGTCGTTCTTCTGAAACGTGACCGTCTCACAACTGAGTATATCCGGTTCACACACAAAGGCTGCGAAACTCGTCATCCATCGCGTGCTGTCTGAAACATTGACGCTCCACGACACAACCAGAGGCACGTCACTTGCGTCATACACCTGTGATGTATTCAAAACTACAAATTTACTAGGAGTGGTATCCGATCCGTCATCCAGGAAGTATACATCGCGCCGCATCTTTTGTGAGCCGTTTAAACACGCAACCGGCGTTTCGTTTGCGTTACGGTTGAATACAAATATACTATGTTTGACTGTTGGAAAAATTGCATCAACAGAAAAGGCTATCTGATTAAAAACATCCCTGAAATTCCTGGACACTGCTTCTTGAAACCAACAAGTCGATGTTTTGGAAATTACTTCATCCCAGTTATTCAATATGCCTACTTTAAAAGCACTGCAAATGCTATGTTTTATTGAATTCGAAATAACGTCAACATTAATGTCATGGATAGAAAGACCTTGATCATAGCGTCCCAACTCGTGACTTTCAGTCGATATGACGACGTATATTCTAATGTCACGTTCCGCTGAAAACATCTGTGGGACAGTCACGTTCAGTTTCGCACAACTATTGTCTCTCAGTTTCACGTGACCCGCAGGACACGAGAGTGTGACGCACGATGCAGTCACGTGGTCGTACACCTTACCATTAGGGCAGTAATATGTAACTTGGAATTCAATCATTTTACTGAAATCGTAACACTCATCGCCAACACACTCACTAACATCAGCAAAGGGCGTACATTCCATAGAATATGGTGGAATTGGGTCGCTACACATCGCACAATGTGGATTGCTGTAAGAGGACGTGTCATGGTAAATGTGCGCCCGGTATTTGTGACACATTGATAGTAAATATTCGTGGTCAAACTGTGAATCAGCCTTACATACGCTTGGTGTAGTATCTTCCATCCGACAGCGGTAGCGAAAAACGCTTTCAAAATCTGACAAATTAAACTGCATCGTGCACTTTGAAATAGCTTCGTCGTACGTGATATTTCTGCCGTAACGCTGCCAATGATCGGACGCGTCGATGGTAGTGTTCACACAGTTAAACATTACACCAGCCGCAGAAAGGTCTGTGAAATGGCCGCCCGGATTGTTGCAAACTGCGCAATATTTGTTGCGATAGATGACGTCACGAAACAAAACCGGAATGTCTGTGTCTAGCGTTCTGTTCATCTGGGTCGGTCGTTCACAGAGATCAATGGTAGACGTATTTGTCGTTTTCAGGTCACCGCAAGACGACACGACCAACGTGGGGGCTGGAAACGACACAGACTTCACAGTTCCGTCTCTATGCGTTACTGGAAGACTTTCTACGCATTTGGCCACTCTTGACGTTCGATTTCGTAAGATGTCTGCGTAATTGTCGCGCGTCACCTGCGGACCAGACAAACACGATGCTTCGTAGTCGAGACAGCAGTCACCGAGTTGCAGACAGGCCCAGTCACAGTAGCACTGACTGTCTCCCTGTTCACCCCGTCGACCACATTTTTGTTTGCATGACGTGTCACACATTTTGTCGTAGGCAACCCCTTCATATTCCTCTAACAATGTGGCTTTGTGTATGACAGGTAGAGTTGATGTTGTCGCATTGTCAACGCCGGTGCTGTCGACTCTCTCTGTCGTGTAGTGACGGTCGGCTTCAGTGTACTGGCCTTGGCTTGGTGCTAGTGAGTCCGGACTTTCGGTTGCGATTGAACTCGGACCTTGTGCAACGAGTGAACCCGGGTATTGGGCAGCGAGTGTGCCTGGGCTCTGGGCCGCGTACACCACAGCGATGACTAGAGTGTGCAGCAGCATTGTCCCGGTTGGCCTTGTAGCGGCAGACTGCAAGCTTATACTCGGCCTGTTCAATTCATGTGAGTCACAAACGAACGGTGACACCTGCAGGCGCACTAAAGGGTTCATAAATAATGAAATAATGTCATTGGCCTCTTAACAGTTGTACAGCACTGGTAACTGGCCATAGTTTTATAACATTTTATATGGTTAGTGACAATGAAACTCGTACTTGGTTGGAATTAGAAAATAAAACATTCATTCAAGTAGTGAGGTAATGTCTGCCGTTTTGGTTGGATGGCTGTTGTATATTGACAAATAAATACGTTTGATTTATGTCGCTTGCCATTTAGCGGCGACAAATTAATCCCATTTTGGTCGTTTCGGATGGTCGTTCTATGTCATCACTAATCGGAGTGGCTGTCGGCAGCATCCACTAACATGACGTGTGGCCGTACTGTCACCAAAACGTCACATTTGGTTCAAGCGTTGATTGCCAAACATGATGTTCAATGTTTGACACGTATCGCTTTGAAATTAAAGATTGGACAGAAAACACAGTCTTGTGTTTCGTACTTTTTTGCTACACATATATTATATCCTACACCTAAACCTAACTATACAATTGTGTTAGTGTGTATGTGAGAGTGAGAAAATACAAATATGTATATGTATATATATATATATATATATATATATATATATATATATATATATATGTGTGTGTGTGTGCACACGTACACGCATCCACAGAAGCTCCAGGCCTGGCCTAATTGCAACTATTAATTACCTTAATTAACTTTCTAAATAAACGAATATAATTAATCCTGTTATTTGATATTTAATTCAATTAGAATATATCAAATAAGTTTGCGTAATTTGATAAAACGTTATTATAATCTAACGAGGCGGTAGCTTTCAATATGCATTGCATAAATACATGGAAATTATATAATTTACCTACATCTATCTACTTTTAAAACCTTTTGTTCAATGTATTGCAATTGGTTTTTAGCAGGTTTTTTATGATATGATTATTTAAAACATCTATGTGTTGTATGCATTTGTATATCTAGGTTAGTAAATCTTTTAGAGTACATTTTTCTTGATTGGCACGAGCAAAATAGATACGAATAACATAAAACTGACTAACCAGTTTCAATTAGTTAATTTAATAGAAATTAACTGTTAGCTTCTATATGAGATAATCCCTCTTTACACTACACATAGCTGTGTACCGCTGCATCGCATACGTCATAATTATATTACTCTCTTCAACAGCTTATGAGCATATTTTTCACACAATATGAATATGTTAAAATACAGTATTCAAAATACAATATTCAACATATGAACAATTATATATATATATATATATATATATATATATATATATATATATATATATATATATATATATATATGCATATGCATATTATATATTTACTATTCCACTTAATGGACTTGACGACCAGAAAAATGCAAAAGCATTACATACACGTTAAAAATGGTAGTTTAACCCAAAATGCAACTCTAATTTTAAAGTAAGTTAACCGAATTAATGTTACACATTAATTTGCTATAATGAAGAAAAAATAGGTTAGTGAAAATTATATATATATATATATATATATATATATATATACACTTCTCTAATAGCTGTGAGTTAATTGTAATTTAATCAGAAAATGTTGTTATATTTTTCCCGTTGACGTATTATCGCCCATGCGACGTGTCGTTCGTTTCAAGTTCAGCTACACAATTCCAGTTTCTTCTGAAGATTGAATTATGTATTCTGCAATATACCCAATTCTGCTATGATATAAATTGTGCTATTGGTCTAGCTTGGTTCAAGCGCAATCTTTATTTGTTCATGCACTGTACCAGTCACAGATCTTCCGACAACGGGTCAGTCATGAGCACGAGAAAGAAAGAAGGCCGTATCTCTCAAGGTTGTGCCGCGGTACATTCAGTAGTCCACGATCAGTTGACCGGAGTGTGCGGCGCGGCTCGTGTGTTGAGATCAATGACGCGAGGTAGGCCGGCGTCTTGTCACGAAGGGCGTTGAATACAACCAAGCTTGTCATTGCTAGTATCACGTTTGCTCCGAAACCTGCATTGCAGATGGTGTGGTTCTTTCAGATTCATCGGCTTATCAGAAGGGGGGGGGGGATGAAGAGGGAGGAAACAGTGAGACTGCCAATGACAGACAGATGGACATACAAGCATGGAGGCCATATCGCAAGAAGGATATTGATATGCTAGAAAGAGTACAAAGGAGAGCAACAAAAATGATACAAAAACTCAGGAATATTAGTTATGAAATGCGTCTAAAAGAATGTGGTCGAACAACACTAGAAACCAGAAGATTGAGAGTAGATCAGATAGAGGTTTTTTTAAATATTGAATGGGTATGAAAATATTGACAGAAATATTTTTTTCACGGTCCAGGAAGAAAGAAGGACTAGAGGACATGGAATTACATGCAAAGAAGCAGTGTAGACTAGATATTAGAAAATTTTCATTTTCACAAAGAGTAGTAAACGAATGGAACAGATTATCAGCTGATTGTGTAGGTGCTAGTAGTGTTAATATATTTAAAAATAAAATTGACATATACCTAAGACGGGCGGGGTATACTTAGATAGATAGGTTGGACTCTCGATAAGCCAAATGGCTTCCTTGTCCACCTGCCATCTAGAGTTGATTCTCTAGGTGCCAATCTTGTTAAATCTTGTTAAATATAGACAGGCCGTAAGATGCATACTTTGCTTTATTCACAAGTTCAAGCACTTTGTATTGATGTAGAAATATGTTAGGCCTGTACATGTCTAAGTACTTCTCAGCGGCGGAGTTTTAGGTATTACGGAGGAAGCACGGTCGAATAATCATTTGCTATATCCATGGACCCGCATTTTAGCGGCATTTGGAAGCTTTTCTCGCGGTAAAATCAAAGACGTCAGCGCATGTTACGTCATCAAACGCTTGAGCGTTCTGGTCTGCATGGACCAGTCCATTGATCACGATAGGGTGCAACAACGGTTGAAACAATCACAAGCTCAAATCTGCCCAAACTCTATGTTAACCTTATTTCAACTACAATGCAAAATTAATTAGAAACGAGTTTTATTTTTTTAAACGTCTTGTTGTCATAAATGCCCATGACGTGCGTTGCGGGAAATAATCTGGCCACGTCCACCGTTTTCTAAACGCATGCGCGTTCTGATTCTCATGGACTAGTCCATTGATCACAGAAGGGTGCAAAACCCTCATGCCGGTTGAAGCAATCACAAACGCAAACAGCGCCCAAACGCTATGTGAGCACTATTTCAACTACAATACAAAATTACTTAGAAACGATTCGTTTCATAATCAAAAACGTCGCGTTGCTATAAATGCCGATGACGTGCGTGGCGGGATATAGCCTGGCCACCCACTGGTTGGGCTACGTCCACCGTTTTTTAAACAATCGTTCTCATTGGTCCGTAGAACAGTCTTTTGTTCGAGAACGTTCTTCTAGGATGTGGCGGGAATTATTCTGATTGGCTAGAGAACAGACTTCATTTTTAGCCAATGAAATCCTTCGACCGAGTAACGTTATACGTTGGTTTGACCGTTGAGGAAAACAGTTGAGCGCAGTGTACTGAGCAAGGGGCATGCTCAGAAATAACTCAGTACAGCTTAACTTGAGAAGCCAAAACAAAAAGGCTGCGAAAAAGCAAGACGGACGTCTTTACCGTCGGACTTTTTCGCTACATCGCATCGTTTGTCGACTACCGGGCCATCAAGATGCTCAATCATCGTCTCGACTACCGCACCGGGCATTCGACTACGCTCACGGCATCGCTCACAGCCATCGGTCTATCGCGGCGTCGGCAGAGACTGCTATCGTCTCGTCTACCGAGCACATCGTGGCATGGTAAATGTCCAGTATCGTGTCGACCATCGGGCTTCAAAGCGCTACAATCTCATCGCGTCGAATTCGCTACTGTCTACCGGTAACATATCGGCACCACGAACTCGACCGGCAATGCATCGCCGACATGACTACCACCGGCATAGCGCCGTCACTGCTACCGGCAACGCCACGATTGCTATCCGAAATACGTCGACGCCATCGCACTTCGCCACCACCGCTTCCGGCGCCTCGACCGCTACCGGCAACGCTTCGCCGCCACCGCTATCGGTAACACATCGCCGCCACCGCTTCCGGCAACGCTTCGCCGTCAACGCAATCGGTAAGACATCGCCGCCACCGCTTCCGGCAACGCCACGACCGCTACCGGCAACACATCGCTGCAACAGTCGCTACCTGCAACACATCTTCAGTCGCTGGAGTCTGGTATAGCTTCCGCCCCGTACGTCCTGTCCGTGTCTAGTCTCTTTCTCTGTGGGCCACTACGACGTATTAGTGTCAACGCCCGATTATATGTTCAGTGTTGTTTAGTTTTGTGACGAGGTGTTTGCTACGGGGGACCGTTGCAATCGCCGGATGAGAAACAGGCCCAATGACTGAGCGTCCTGAAAAAGTTCGCACTGTTGATTGGATTCGCCTGTTGTGTATCCAGACCTGGTGCTTGTGGTGGTTTGTGGACGGGACAAATGTTGCTTGTCTGTTCGACTTACGTGTCTGTTATGACGTGTATGTACTGTGTTTTGTTCGATTTGCGGAGGAAGCTGAAAGTCACCAAATCATCCGAGGAGAGAAAGCTCCCAAGAGCGAAAACGTCATTCGCAACAGAACTCTCGTTATTACGGACGAATAAAATAAGGAATGACCTGCATAAATAAAAAGACCAGCGAACATTACGATGATTACGAATATTACTATGCTTCGTTCCATTGAATAAAACGGTGACAAACTATAAAATAACGCCTATGTTGTATTTATAGTTAAGTTTGTCTCGGTGAGCTCAATCGTGAGTTCCACACATGGCCTTGTACATCGACTGTTCTCGGACTACATTCTTAAGTTCGAACAAATACACCGTCACAACACTTGTACTGCGAATGACACTCCCCAAATACCGATTCGTTTCATCTACGCAGTTCCCGA
>OZ024866.1:34561673-34699173 GCA_964017155.1 Oasisia sp. SBJ-2009 | reverse complement strand
TGACCCACTTTGTCTACATGGCCCATTTTGCCCCAACATCCATATATTATTTAGAAATATGGTAGCAACATTGTTAGCATAGTTTTAGGTAGAATGTGCATTATGATTCATTGAACTAAATTACACACTTTAATAATGCTACCAGATTAATACAAATCATGAATGGCAGACAACTCGACATGTATAATTATTCTATACTGCACATACAATTATTTCAGCGAGGGCGACACTACAAGCTTACGTTTACCCAGAAAAGTTTCAGACATGGACTTGCCAACACATGTCGAAGGATGCAGTGTGTGATCTCCACAAAGAAGTCAGAGAACCACAGTTGACTCCCCACGACTGTGTCGCCTGTTCCCATCGTGTGCGAACAAACACCGAGGAAAAGCATCTTATGTTGAAAGACCTGCATTATCTCACTCGGCCGCTACAAACGAGAATTATAGCTGAAGAATAAATTTCAACCAGTCTACCTAATGATGATCGAACCACAGCCCAGCACGATGGCACAGAGCACTGTTGATTTTCCCATTGGCGGCCATGTTAACGTTTTGTCAGATTATAAGGAAACTGGACCTGAGAAAAATCTAAAATTTTAACACAATCACTGCAGTCATGTCACTGATATGCTGATCAGATTTCGTCAAAAAAGCATATCTCAGGCTCTCTTACAATGCATGCATGTGTTCTGCCCCTCAATATTGACCAAACTGAGCACGCTTTTCTGCATTCGCAGGGTCATGTAAGAAAAAATTGCTAAAAATCACTACGCCAACTACACTCTGCCTAACATGCGTCATTGCACTGCAGATACATCATAGCACTGAACCTACTGGTATGCCTGTCCTACTGTACTCATTTCACATAAAAAGAATTTTTCAAAATCTCAAATGACACCATTATTAAGGTACTACATTCGTATGGGTTAGACTAGGAAGTCTAACTGTGCTCTGACCCCACGAGTGGAATAGCTCGTGGAAGCAAAGTGAAGTCTGCCAAGCCATCGCGACACCTCGTGAGCAGCAAATCGTCTTCTAAAGTAGATATGTCACCAAGACACCATGCAGGCCTGTATTATTGCGAGTTGTTTTCGGACAGCAAAACTCGGGAGAAATGAATAAAATGCGGGGAATGCAAAGCGTGCGCACATGAGAATTATGTCTGATATAAAGGCGAGTGACCGGCGACAATATTTCAGTGGGGGGGGGGGGGGGGGCACTTACTTTGCCTTCCCGTTTTTTGAAGACTCGTTTCTGTGTAATATTTCCAGTCGCCCATTGCCAACATAAATACAAATCGCATTGCAAGACAATAATTATATAAGTTAACATGTTAAATGTTGAATTAACGTTAATGTTTCTGAAAATAAAATGTTAATTTATTAATATTGATAAAAATGTGTGCTGGTTTTAGCTTACGGGTCCACTTTGTGCGAACTCCCCCTATGTTTGCTAAATGCACTAGCTCGACGACAAGTGTAGGCCCTATGACTACGTGATTGTATAGTTTGTTTGGATTCAGTGTCACGGGTATGCTAAGTATATTTGAACACGTTTCACCATCTGGCGGTTTTTTTTGCGGTAACTCGATTTTGTTACATTTCCCGTTAATACTTTACAGTCTTTTCGTTCGCTAGTAAACAGTAAAACTAGTTACTGCAGTGGCCCATTATCGCATTAGTGGTTTAATGTGTAGGGTCACCTATTTGGGGATAATTTGCTTGCCTATTACCTATATATTCAGACTTTCAGTCCTTAATTTTCTAATTCGATCGTGCATTTTCTGCGCGCTCAACTGAACTGTTGGTTTGGCTTCGGCTTCGTATAGGTTTCGCTTTTATGGCAATTATGATCTTTCGTCACAGACTCGGGATTTGAAGTTTCGTCCGTTTATGAACAACGCAATTTTGGACTTAGTTCCATCATTACTCGACAAGGGTCGCTGCGGCTGATTACGTTAGTACCAACGTACAGTACCCCTGGCAGATCCCCTTGCAATAGTCTTCTTTTAGTCTCAGCCAATTAAATCACTCACGAGGAGTTTGGTCGGCCTCCGGTCATGTGATATAATTTTGGGTGGTTTCAACTATAAGTCGCTCGTGTTACGTGCAATTTTTACGATGTAAATGGGGCATAGCAGTGGGATTCCGACCGGTCGTGTATCCTTCGTCATATTGGGGCATATGTTTGCCCTGTTCTCAGTTTTATTTAGTGAATCGGGATTATATTTTTATTCCTATAAACCTTGGTACGGGATTGGTGGTTTCGACCTAGTCCAGACTTAATTAGCACGCAAATTTCATTTACTTTGCTTGCATGTTCCTGAAATTATGGTTTATATTTAAACTATCATCGTCAAAGAATAGGGAATGTTGAAGTGGCCCCGGTTCAATATTAATTGATTTCATCTGTTTCGAAAATTTGCAAAATAAATAATAGTGCTCCATATGGCCTTCTGATACTTCCGAGATGGCCTTGAAAAACTTCCGATATGGCCTTAGAAACTAGTCTTGCGGATACTGGTTAATCCTGCCGTAATTCCTATTTTATAAACGACTGCAATACATTTGTATTTCTATTTATTTTTGTTTAAGTTTAATTTTGAATAGTTTTTATAATACTATCTGATAAAAAGTGTCGTTATATAATTTGTTATTTCAAATTCGGTCCGAGAACCAATCAGCATCTCTACCCTAATCTGGGGTAAGGTCGTCCTGGCGGTTACAACTGTAGCCCACTAAAACCCCAGGCAGAGTTGAGGGGCTGAAAAGTGCTGCCACCTCACGGAGCCTGGGTAACCGAGGCTATACAATTATCTTTGTAGTCTCGCTTAATTAATATAAGTTTAATTTTTAATAGTTTTTATAATACAGCATTATTTGATCAAAAGGTTTCCTTATTTAATTTGTATGCTATCCGTGTCGAGCTAGACAATGCTGCCACCTCACGGATACTGGTTAATCCTGCCGTAATTCTTATTTTATAAACAACGGTACATTTGAATAACTACGCCTGGGACAGTATATATTCTTAAGTTTCTACATCCGGGCAGCCTTACCCCAGAATAGGGTAGAGACGCTGATTGGCTCTCAGGCCAACTATGAAATAAAAATTTAAATAACGATATAGTTTTACAAGATAATAATATCATTTGAAAAGTATTCACCATTGAACTTATAGTAACACAACAGTAAGTAAAAATTCAAATTTACCGTTGTTTATAAAATAAGAATTACGGCAGGATTAACCAGTATCCGTGAGGTGGCAGCATTGTCTAGCCCGACACGGATAGCATACAAATTAAATAAGGAAACCTTTTGATTAAATAATGCTGTATTATAAAAACTATTAAAAATTAAACTTATATTAACCCAAAATAAATAGAAATACAAATTTTCAGTTGTTTATAAAAAAAATATTACGGCAGTGTCCGTGAGGTGGCAGCATTTTATAGATCACGCGGATACCAAACAAAAGCCGGCAAATGTCACCAGACTGTCTTCTCGGCGTAGTTCCGCAGCCGACCGACAGTCGGTTAAGCGAGACTACCTTGACGCAAGAGCATAGAAGACGCAGAGTGGTGCCCTCTACCGAGGGTAAGTGATATGCCAAACAATATTCTTCTTCTTAATTTTGACTTGCAACCATGCATTGCGTCCGCGCAAACTTGAGATAACACGAACATGTTCACTAGTAACTTAATTTCAAACAAGTACCAATGCAAACTGAAATACAATTAGTTTACCAGTAATAGCTTGTATTTATAGGCACGAATATTTGATGATACACTGACATATTTACCCATGATTCCTCGTGCACCAAAACATGGCGACTTGCATCAGATTTTGTGGTGTTCGCACCAAAATAAGTAATCGTTTTACAGAAGTAATACAATCGACGCACCTACCAAATGCACAACTTAAGTGCAGTTATTGTGACTTTATTCGCAGGCAGTTTTCTTGTGCCTCCAACACTCGGATCACTTCAGCGCTTCCTCCGTGTCGTAGAGGACTTCAAGTTCAGTATCGTCGTAAACACTCGTGGTGCCCGGAGATCAACAGACCGAACACGTGTGTTTCGTTGACAGGCAGTCCACGAAATAGCCTTCTCGGTACCGTCCGTTTTTCAAAGGATTATAGCCTATTATCGCGGAGTTTGTACGCACCATTCAGTTATGCTCCCGCATTTGACAGTCGCCAGTCGCGATATTGTTGGTCCGGAAGCTCGGGGTCCAGCTCGAGCTCGACTCCACCCGGCGATTCCAATGACCCTGCCTCGGCCGGTGCAGACGACCCTGCGGACGACGGGAAAAACGATGGATCCGACGGTGAAGATGACGGCGACGAAATGGAGCATACGGGATCTGTACCAGAAATGCCCATTAGCCCTGGTATCATGCCGTTGTCACCCATGACCGTGCCGGAGGTGTGGCCTCGAGTGCCAGTCATTGCTATCAAAAGGAATCCTGTTTTTCCACGATTTATTAAAATGATAGAAGTAAGTTGCCTTCTTTTGCATAATTTATGGCATCACATTAATTACATTGCTTAGTATTGAAGGGCTTGCTATGGAAAAAGACAAACTTTTATACACCCTAAATGCATTGCTAACAATGTTCAACTACTAGAAATTCGGTTGGACTACCAAACTCCAAAGATGATAACAGTAGTCTGACATGTAGCCCACATAATTTGGGAATATTTGTCAAATTTTTTGTTCATCAATGTCATGTTAATTTGCTAAAATCTGGGCCATATGACTATGTGATATATGTGAGGACTACTAGATTTCCCAACTAAGTAGTCGTGCTGCCTACGAGAAATTTTGGGAGTTATTTCTACCCCTGCTAATAAACATCCCAGTTTACATTTATTTGGTTAGTTAATGAAAAATGCCACCCTATGCACACCTTAAAAGGAGCTGCTGCCCCCTTTGTTGACGTAAAGGAAGCCACAGAGTGCCTGATCACTGACAATACCATGTGTGATTTGAACACAAGGTGATGATCCTCTTGGAACTGCTGTCACGTGAGTCGTGTGACAGCAGTTCCGAGAGTATCATCAAATTGTATTCAAATCACACATATTGTCAGACAGCATGACAGTTCAAAGCTGATGAATGTGTTGTGAGGACATCAAAAGCACCGTGAGAGATATCAAATACATGGAGAAATATCTCTACATTTCCAACTGTGAATTAAAAAAAATCTAGCATCAGTAAAACATGTTCAGAATATACATGTTTTTGATTACTCACTTTGAGCTGCCTGCAAATGGCTAGACAACTATGAATGATCTGGTTAAAATTAAAGAAAATAAAAACAAGGCATTGGCAAAATTAAATGTTATGGGTATACAAAGTTTGTAAACATTTGATAACATAAAAAAATAGAAAAATACTACAATTATGGAATAAATTCGGTTTTAAACCCGTCTATATAGCAATTCCCATGAAGAGGTGAGATATAATGAGCCAGGTGATTATGTGGTATCATAACTTCATCGTTTTCATAGCTCGCTACACGGATATAGCTTTCCATGGATCAGAGCATGTCTACAAAAAGTACAAGGTTAGATTTTGGGTTAAAACAACCATCATCATCATAAAAACATTAGTCACTACAGAGGAAGAAATAATGATCTAACAGTTTCACATGAATGTAATTTTGTTGAAAAAATTAGGCCAAACAAGGGTGGTGGTTTTAGCACTTTCGTTGAGTTTCGCACACTTTCGTACGATTTTCAGAGTAATTATATTGAATAGCCCACATGAGTTAATCTAGATCAGTAAATATGCTGTATTGCAATTTGCAAACAGATACTGAACTCAGCAGGCAACCATGCATGCGAGTGTCATGTGTGACTCTTAAACACTGAATGTGTGTGTAAATAATATGTTATAATTTCACTGACTACCCGGATAGGTATGTTTTAAAGGTAACTAGTATGTATTTTTTTTAAATAACCTGTTTTCGTTTCTTTGATTTCAATCTGATGATATCTGGGTCAAGCAGTTCTGCAGTTTAGCTTCACAAGCCAGTGGTCTGTTTAATCAAGATTCCCAGCAAGGGTCTGAAGACTGAAGCTAGTTAATCTTCTTGGTGTGATATCAGTCTAGGCTTGTGCTGCGAACACAAAGTATTAATCAATCTTGCTCTAGGAAACCAGTTTGTTTGCTACCCCTGCGGGGTATCTTTATCCAGTGTTGAACTGTAATCTTAATTGCATCCCGTCCTGAAGACAGAAATATGCCAGGGAGTAGCATGTCATTTTTGTAATGATTGGCTTGGGATAATAATATTAAAGTGACTCTGAGAATATTTAGCTCTTTGTTATATATAATATATCACTGCCATATCACCAGGGACAATATTTCTGTGATATCCACAACATCAGCGCCCGGTGCCTCAGTCTGGTGTAGAAAATGTTCTATACACTATTATGGAGTGTTTTTACAGAGCAGACTTGTGCCTGCTTACCTGTAGGAGCTTACAGGAATGTTAATGAAATGACCCTGACCACTGCCATACCTGAACCAATCAATGAGTTGGTGATTGGTAACCTTGCTGTCTGGCTTTAGTACATAAAACTAAATTCATTTCCTGTTGATAAAACCATTTAAAATATCTTTTATCGAGAGCCTTCTTTGTTTTTCAATTGTCTGCTGGTATTTCAATCTCAGTGTTAAGAACAAGACCAGCTTAGAGAGGAATGTACGTATCAGCTCAAAAATAATTGGAGGCATGCAGAGAGAGATAACTACATTCTACAAAAACAAGTTCTCAGGAAGACTCGCTCTATTTTAGTTGATGAAAGTTATATCCTGTATCCAAAGTTTTATACTATGTCGTCGGGAGGTCGTTTTAGGTGTCCCATGTGCAAAACTAACCGCAAAAAGTAATCTTTTATTCCTGTTGCCATTGCGTTTAACGATGCAAAATGGATGTGTTTTATATATACAATGTTTTATGTATTTTTTTTATTTATGTCATTTATTTACATCCTTTGTTAACACAAGTTATACACATTGCCTGTCTGAACAAAATGTAATTGACCATACAGGGATGAAAGTTTTATTTTATTGTTGTATATTGTATTGAATAATAATTATTGTTATTGTTAAAAAATAATATATATATATTATTTTATAAATGTAAAAGACTAGTTTTTCGGCATGATATTGAAAAGTACTCAGGTTAATTCTTAGTATGTGTAGTATTCATGAGTACAAGTACCTGTAGGTCACTAGTAATTTTCATGAGTACAAATTTATACGAGTACTACCACACCTTGTCTGGTATAGTTGTTAGATAATGATAATGTTATAAAAAAATAATAATATTAATGTATTTGTTTCAGATTACCAATCCGTCGTTGATGGATTTACTCAGACGAAAAGTGAAACTTAATCAGCCATATGCCGGTGTTTTCCTGAAGAGAGATGAAGAGTAAGACTGATTTAATGACATTTATACTCTTTATTATTGGAACATTATTCAACTTTGTAATGGATGTGATTTGTATGTATGATTTCTGCAGCCTGTTTTCACCAATTTAGTTTAACTGATACATATAATAATACATGTACTTGAAAATGGTGAAAAAAGCAAAGAAAATATCGGTACAGATTACTAAATGTAGCAGAGTACGTTCTAAGTTTATATTAAAAATAAATGTTTAATAACATAACTTAGCTGGTTCTCCGTGCTTTAATTCAGTCCATTACTATTTTGCAATTTTTTTATGGATTTTACTTTAACGTATTACATATTGTAGTTTACAAGGATACCCCATTTATTTCATAAACATTTACAGTATATTTTGCAAAAATTCTGGATGTGGTTGGTTGGCAAGATTTTGAGACTACATTTAGTGGAAGGAAATCTGCTGCATATACCGTTACAGTATAAAAGAACATTAAAAATTACTTAGTTACTTTTAAAAAACCTGATTGCATTTGCAGCAACGAGCAAGAAGTGGTGAAACAACTGGGGGAGATCTACAATGTGGGAACATTCGTACAAATACATGAGATGCAGGACCTGGGCGACAAATTAAGGATGATTGTCATGGGACACAGGAGGTATGTTTAACACTGGCTATGCACACAGTCAGGTACGTTGTTACATTGTCTGTGAACACAGGAAATGTGATGAGCACTGTCTATGCACACAGTCAGGTATGTTGTTACACTGTCTATGCACACAGGAAATGTGATGAGCACTGTCTATGCACACAGTCAGGTATGTTACACTGTCTATGCACACAGGAAATGTGATGAGCACTGTCTATGCACACAGTCAGGTATGTTGTTACACTGTCTATGCACACAGGAAATGTGATGAGCACTGTCTATGCACACAGTCAGGTATGTTGTTACACTGTTAGATGCACACAGGAAATGTGATGAGCACTGTCTATGCACACAGTCAGGTATGTTGTTACACTGTCTATGCACACAGGAAATGTGATGAGCACTGTCTATGCACACAGTCAGGTATGTTGTTACACTGTCTATGCACACAGGAAATGTGATGAGCACTGTCTATGCACACAGTCAGGTATGTTGTTACACTGTTAGATGCACAAAGGAAATGTGATGAGCACTGTCTATGCACACAGTCAGGTATGTTGTTACACTGTTAGATGCACAAAGGAAATGTGATGAGCACTGTCTATGCACACAGTCAGGTATGTTGTTACACTGCTAATTAGATGCACAAAGGAAATGTGATGAGCACTGTCTATGCACACAGTCAGGTATGTTGTTACACTGTTAGATGCACAAAGGAAATATGTTGAGCACTGCATATGCACACAGGAGGTAAGTTGAACTCTGCACTCACTCAGGGAGTATATTGAACATCATCTAAGCACGCATGATACACAGTGATCAACATACACTGTCTATGCACACAGCCAGGTATGTTGTTACACTGTCTATGCACACAGCCAGGTATGTTGTTACACTGTCTGTGCACACAGTTGTGTTTGTTGAACATTACACACAGGAGGTAAGTTGAACAAGGTTTATATATTCAGTCAGATATATTGAACACTGTCTATGCACATAGGTAGTACATTGAACACAGGAGATATGTTAATCACTGTCTATACACACTGGTTGAATAGTCAGCATATCAGTCTGTTTCACATTGCTTACATTCCTACAGTGATTACTGTCATGTTTGATAACAAAATTTGAAGCAATACCTAACCTGCAGTTTCCGAAATGAATCACAACACGTTCACTGTGTGGCAGCACTAGTGGACTTCCGAGACATGCTGGTCATTTGTCATTATTAGGAGTCATCCATAATTATCATAATTTTCACAAGCGTACAAACCGTACGCTGGGGGGGAGGGGGTATGACTTGAACGTACGCTTTTTTAATGTTGAAAAATAATGACAAAAACGATGTGCTCACTTATCGCTCGCTCGCTCATCCTCACACAAGGGAGAGGTAAAGACCGCCAAAACGAAAAGAAAATAGTGCTCGAATGATTTGCTTGTATGCTAGTGATTCATCAGAATGACGCATTATTGCGAAACATGGCAACTGTGAAACACTGTCATCATTTTCACCATTTACATTTGTACACTTTCAAGGGGGGGGGGCAGAAAAAGTGTACGGTTTGTACGCTTGTGAAAATGATGATAATTATGGATGACCCCTTAATTTAATAAGTTTAGGCAGGAAATCTATATCGGTCACATTTTGTAATAACATCTTTGGCGAAGTGGACATTTGAAAGATATTGTGTATATTTATTAGAACTTGGAACCGCACTGATATCTTAACAATGAATGTTCATGTTGAAAAACCAAGTGACGTCTGTCAATTGTGAATGTTTCAGAATAAAGATCACGGACGTGTTACCAGAAGACGCTGACTACACGCCTATCCTAGAAACAAAACCAGGTAATGTTACACCACAAGGCCACTAGGTGGCACTGCGTATAGTAACCACACAGTTAACCAACCGATGTAAGACCACAATAAGGTGTTTATCCGCCATTACCCGACCAAAGAGTACCCTATAAAAACAGCATTATGCAGGTTGTCTGAATTTCTTTGAGCACATATGTAGTGTGGAGTGAGTAGAAATTATGATTTTGTGCATCGTGGCATCAGAGCTGTCAAATTATGACAGCTGTCCATCAGTGCATTTCGGCGTATTAATGCAGTTGTCATTTTGCTTGGTGATGTAATCAGGGACAATCCGTGGGTGGTTCAAGCAGAAATGGAGGGGTGTAAGGTTTGAAAGAAGTCTGTGGGAGCCTGAGGTATTAGAAGTTCAAAATGTTTTCACTGAACCTCTGTCTATGGAGGGTAAATATGTTGTGAAATTGGCAATAACAGATCTCATCAAGGTCAGTAGGAAATGAAGGAAACGTTATGACAATGCAAATGTGGTCTGACTCCAACCGCTCATGTCATTCTGCCGCAGTAGTGGGACCAGTGTCTGGGTGGCGTGGGAAAAGAGTGAAATAGCGTTATGAGATTGTTAGAGTATCCAAGCTCACCTGCTGTAGTGTTGAAGTTTTGGTAGTTTGGTTCACGCTGCATTGCCTCATCTTTTGGAAGACACATCTGGATGTGAGTTCACCACTTTCGAATATTTACTCCGACATCAAATTTTCTGAGTCTGTTACTCTGTCCAGCATCTTCAAATTCAGTGGTACCTCTTAAATAAGATCACTCTTCGGACTGTGCAAGAGTGACCCGATTAGCAAGGTGAATGTGTTAGTGGGACTTATTTCCTTACCTTAATTACCAGGTGGTGACATTAATTGCCAGGTGGTGACCTTAATTGCCAGGTGGTGACCGTAATTGTGAGGTGGTGACCATAGAACGAAGTTCAACTGTACTGTCAAAATTGCATTGTTCAGATTTATAGTAAATTTTTTATTCTCTCTAAAAATGCTATCTCTGGGTGTGTGGTTATCCAAATGCACTTTTGAATGTTGCATTCAGCTTTCTACTGTGTGCAGATATCAGACACTTAAAAAAAAAATCACCAATGTTTGAAAGATAGACCAGTAATAGTTATCAAAAGCCAAATCTTTTCTGAACACTGCAAACAAAATGTGTTAACATATGCTGTGATTATGGTGTCAAAGAATGTATACTGAACATGGATTATACAAGACATCACTATTACTGACTTTATTATTTTATATTTAATGTATTTAATTAATCAGTGGCCATTCAGTGTATGGATTTCAGTTTTTTGGCTTATTAAAAAAAATTGTATAAATAGTGTACT
This sequence comes from Oasisia sp. SBJ-2009, assembly GCA_964017155.1. Lineage (NCBI taxonomy): Eukaryota > Metazoa > Annelida > Polychaeta > Sabellida > Siboglinidae > Oasisia > Oasisia sp. SBJ-2009. The sequence goes on along the minus strand of OZ024866.1, from coordinate 34,687,901 downwards.
TTTAAAAATTATAATGTTTGTAGTATATTGCAAACAATGCATGTTTTGGACAAGTGCATATTTGACCTTATATATTTTATTTATATTACACATTACAATGATTACATGCATATTTATTTTACCTTCTGACAGACAAACACTCGGAATGAATTTTCTCGCAAGGGATAATTTACATATTGTAGCGTGCTGTATCGGGATTGCCAGAATTTCTCCATGATAATTGATAATCTACCCCTGTATTTGACCTTGACCCAGAGACGGAGGTGACTGTGAACAACCACAAACGTGGCCGGAGACGAAGGAAGAAAGTGGCCCCTGAGGCGGAGGTCATTAGTGAACTGGTGGCTGAGCAGGACAAGGCAAATAATGACATGAACAGCTTCAAGACAATCCCCGCCAGCATCACAGAAGTCCTCATGGTCGAAGTTGACAATGTCGCACACGACCCGTACAAAAGCACCGAAGAAGTGAAGGTGGGTGAGATCAAGGATAATAGTAATTCCATTTCTTAATATAGCGCTTTAAAAAAGTAAAGGTAAGTTCTTATATAGCGCAGTATCCAGTCCTCAGGACCGTTCAAAGGGTTTTACACTTTACTTCCCTGACAGATCTGTTAACTCAGACACCATCTCGGCTTTTCTGGGAAGCATCCAGCCATATGCTACAATTAATACGCAAAGCTGGCTTGTATACATATCCACCACTGTCTATTGCCAGGTACTCATTTATACAGCTGATTGAACTGGAGCAATGTAGAGTGAAACAAATTTGCCAATCCCACATTTTTAGCCAGTCCAACATTTTTGCTTATCCAACATTTTTGCCAGTCCCACATTTTTAGCCAGTCCAACATTTTTGCCAGTCACACATGTTTGGTGGACACATGTCTGTTGTATACATTATACATACAAATCAGTTGATATGTGTTTTATGACCGGAAATAGCCTATTATGTATGTTAGTATTACAGTTGTATCAGCAACAAACGTTAAAGCACAACAATTTCACCATAGATCAGCTGAAAGATACTGTTTAAATGCACTGACCCAAAATTGTAGCATTTATTTGCCTAATTTTTCATCCAGGCACTGTCAGATTGAGGAGTTCAGTGTATGTAATTTGTAACCTGTTGTGTGTCCTCACACATTCCGTATGTTTGTTGTGTTGCTGTCGACAAAGTTTGGTGCTAATGGACAAAATCGAATTGTGTAACACTTTCAAAATACTTTACCGCTGATCTTGTATGCATTTTGCGTACTTACTTTAAAAGTTGCTAGACGTATGCATGTTTAAGAAAAATCTACGTTGTTTCTAATAGACAGAATTAGTATCCAGAGTAAAATTGTGTGAGTTTTATCTTGAGAATTGTAGCAGAGCCTGGAGGAGTTATTATGAAGCTGTGGCTGATGCAGAAAGTAACTTATTTTACAGGCTCTGACCGCGGAGGTTGTGAAAACGATACGGGACATCATTGCAATGAACCCCCTCTACCGGTGAGTGTCTGGTTAAAGGGAAGGTGAACAGAATTCAGTTTCCATCCTTGTCACAACAGACGACCTTTTAATTATTAGTTTTACTTGATAACTGTAATTTTTATAATCATTTAAAGGGAGGGTGTCAGCACCTCTGCCCAGAACTGGCGAGCAGTAATTTGATATGATAAGTCTACTGTCTAGAACATGGGAAAGTTAAACATTAAAGGATACAGCGGCTAACTCTGATCATCTTGGCATTATTGCCAGCTTCTGTGTATTTGAATTATTACAATCAGAAATACATTGTTTTCAGAAATTGTTACTTATACGGCCACGTACGTGTTGCAGTGTTGATTAGGCTAATCATAATTAATTATTGGTTGTTTGTGTACTTTATCGGGATGTGTTCACCATGTGAACACCAGATCTCTTGAGTGAGTGTTTGTAGTTCTAACCACTGTGCCACAGTGTCTTGTCACTTAATGCATCAGGAGGAAGTGGGAAGTGTGGAAGCCGTTAATTCCTCATCTCTCCATTGTACTCCTTTTCTTTCCCTCTGTATCAGGGACCAGTCTGTCCTTCATACTGATACAGGTGGGGAGCAGTGGTCGCGTGGTAGAGCACCAGACTGTCAATCGAGGGGACGGTGGTTTAATCCCACCTACCGCTGTTTTGAAACTTAGGCAATTTCGTTCACGCCACATTTGCCTGTGTCTTTCAGAAGAGACACTAAAAGCCAATGGTCCCGTCTATCTGGTGTCTATGCCAGGGGAAGTAAAAGATCCCACACAGGGGGTAAATGTGTAACCTGTAGTGCCCTCACTAATTCTAGAGAAAGAAAACTCCTGCGATAGCCAAACTTTGGGCTGATTGGAGGAAACCACCTGAGACCTGAGATCCTCTGACATTTCTTGTTTCATAAAGTTTCTTTGGTTGCAGAGAAACTGTGGCTCAGATGATACAAGGAGGGCACCGAGTCATCGATAACCCTGTCTACCTTAGTGACTTAGGTAACTACCGTAAATGTTTTATTTGTAACTAATCCTAACTAACCCTAATTAAATTCACACCCTGATTTGTTTTATATTAATTCAGCTGATGCTTATGTCAACAGCACATTAGATCCATGTTACACTGAAAAGTATGTAGCAATTTCCACTTCTAAGACTTTCAGTATGCACTGTCTAGTGTAGAGGTTAATAGGGTAGACCAGCTGAATGTGTGTTTTTATTACAAGTTACAAGTTCAGAGTGTCAGTAGCAGTTGACAGCTGTTTGCTGTCCATGGAGCATGTGTGTCCACTGTCTGGAGGTAGACAGAGAAATAGATATTAGATATTGAGCTTCACAAGATAATAAGTTTTCTGATATTACACATGCATTTCCTGTTGTAGTGCCAGACAAGAAATCTGTATTTGATGAAATCCTTCTGAAGCCACCCCAATGCCACCAAACATGCATTTTTGTGGTGTGCCTATTTGTTTAAAAAACTAGAAATATGTTCTCTAATTTTGTGTTGATACGCAATGTAATGCCACTATGTTTCACCAAAATCACAATTATAGTCCAAAGGACTTCAGGGGTGTTTTGCACAATTTGTTTGGTTTGGCAGATATGGAAATATATAGCAGGATGTAGTATAATATGAATTCAAGCATAAGGTGTTTTTATTTCCTATAATTGCTTGGAAAAACTAGTAATATGTTCTCTAATTTTGTGTTGGTATGCAATGTAATGCCCTTATGTTTCACCAAAATCACAATATAGTCCAAAGGACTTGAGGGGTATTTTGCAAAAAAAATTGGTTTGGTAGATATGGAAATATATATATTATGTTTCCTATAATTGCGGGCTGTCCCCAACTTGCCATAGATGTTAGTGCTGTAACAGGGATCTGACATGTTATTCCCCCTCAGGTGCCGCATTGACTGGGGCTGACTCCTCCGAGCTACAAGCTGTGCTTGAAGAAACCAACGTAAGGTTTTATGAAGGTCTTTTGGGTTAAAGGGAGGTTTTGTTTGCTTTTATTGTACACTCATGTTAACCAGTGTAAGTTATCAGTGTTTAAATGTAGTGAATGCCCAAAATGGTTTCTATCGAAACTGAGACAACTTTTGAGTGCAACACTTCAATAATAACATAACTTCCATTACACCTAAATCCTTGGAAACCATGGTCAGCAGGGCATTCAAGACGAAAGGGTTGGCCAATAAAAAACCGATTTAAGCACCATTCAAGTTGGGAACTGGCAGATCGATAAACAATGTTATTAAGGTTTTAAATTATGGTAGAATTGTGTAATAGTTTCAATTGATCTAAGTGGAAACGTATTCTAGAGAGGAAGCAGCTACAACAAAGACTCTAGTTTTAATGTTGATTCTGTGGACAAAAAGTTAAAAGTAAGTAAAAGGTAAGTTCTTATATAGTGCAGTATCCAGTCCTCAGGACTGCTCAAAATACTTTTACAATTTACTTCCCTGACAGACCTGTTAAATCAAACACAATCTCAACTTCTCTGGGACGGATCCAGCCATAAGGTGCAATTAATACGTGAAGGCTGCTCGTACGCATATCCACCACTGTCTATAGCCAGGTACTCATTGATACAGCTGAGTGAACTGGAGCAATGTAGAGTGAAAAAACTTGCCCAATGTTTTAACACCGCAGCACAGGATTCGAACTTGGGTTCTCTTTGTCGAAACTCCGAAGCTCTACCCCTGAGACATTGCACTCTACAAGTAAATCAGAACTAGGTCTCAGCTGGGTAGGTTTCTTATTGGAGTATACAGTGACTGTGAGTACTGTGGTTGCTTACATGAAAGTACATGGCATGTGATGGATTAACAATTATATTATATTGAACAGACAGCAAATGCAGACTTAAGAAAGAAGTGGTATAGAATGAGTAAAATGCAGAGACCTTGTTAAAAATTGCAGCGTTGTTACTTGAATACATGAATAATGAGTATGGACAGTTCTAATAATTTTAATAAAAGTGTAAACATTGTAAGAAATGCAACTCCCACTTGCTGTATCAAAATGATCCTACATCAAATGTAATGGTATTTGTTAGAGTTGTAGGTAATAGAGACATAATTTTATTTGAAATACCACAGTAAAGTTGCAATAAATATTTGTTATGACTTGGACGTTTGCTGGATGAAGCCATTTCTCTTCAGATTCCCAATCGACTCATGTTGGCGTTGTCACTGCTCAAGAAGGAATACGAACTGAGCAAACTCCAGCAGAAGATTGGCAAAGAGGTCAGTTTCTTTTTCAAGTCTTGTGCGCTGTAATAGCAGGCGTTTTATGGTACACTTCCATGGAACAGTCGGTACAGAAAGCTGATTTTTGCACAACAAATCCACGTTAGGGTTTATGGTAGCATACTAACCATCCACTTGAAGTTACCTTTAACTTACTGCTGAATCGAAAATGGAGTCGGTAGTATTTTGTACGTGCTCAGAAGAAAGTTATAGTTTTCGTGTGTGCATCTGCACTAGTACAAAGGGCACATGAGTTCTATTAGCCACTGTGAAAGCTTCCGTGATCCTCAGTAAATTTATTTCAAAATTTTGATCCACAATCATTTAATTTTTTTCAAAAGTTATGTCCTCATTAGTTAGTGTATCAGTGAACCCACTGTATCGCGGCATGGGTGGGTGCGACTAAACTGTCACAAGTCGGAGTTGTCATGTCGCAATGTTGACACCGGTGGCTCCCCCTGGCGGCAGGTCGAGGAGAAGGTGAAGCAGCAGCACCGCAAGTACATGCTGCACGAGCAGCTGAAGGTGATCAAGAAGGAGCTGGGCATGGAGAAGGACGACAAGGACGCGATCGAAGACAAGTTCCGCGAGAAACTCAAGGTAGGCAACGTCTCGGGTAGAGTTGAGCCAGTGCACTGCAGGAGCTGGTGGCATAAAACGACATAAATTTACACACTCATAAAACGGTATAAATTACAGTACAATACAGTACAGTACAGTACAGTACAGTACAGTACAGTACAGTACAGTACAGTACAGTACAGTACAGTACAGTACAGTACAATACAGTACAATACAGTATAATACAGTATAATACAGTATAATACAGTATAATACAGTACAGTATAATACAGTACAGTATAATACAGTACAGTATAATACAGTACAGTATAATACAGTACAGTATAATACAGTACAGTATAATACAGTACAGTATAATACAGTGCAGTACAGTGCAGTGCAGTGCAGTGCAGTGCAGTACAGTATAATGCAGTACAGTATAATGCAATACAGTACAATACAATACAGTACAGTACAGTACAGTACAGTACAGTACAGTACAGTACAGTACAGTACAGTACAGTACAGTACAGTACAATACAATACAATACATAGCAATACATAGCAATACAATACAATAAAACTATTGTCCCGGACCGGGAAGTAAATTTTGCATCGTTCGTCATAAAAATGTAAAATACAGGAGTAGAGAAATACAAATAAATTCATTATTAAAACAGTATGTAAACAGTAATCATAATAAAATGGCATAAATTACAATACAATACAATAAAACCAAGCTAAGGAGAAAACGACATAGCACAAATACAGGGATTGTAATTTATTTACAAGAACCCTAAATTGGTCTCATGAAACCCATCATAAGCTACATCAACTAGTCGGTGTTAGCTACGACCAGTAGACCACGTAGTTGTGTGTAAATTTACACGCTTTATTTGTGAAAGGACGACCACAATTATAATTATAACTACAATTTTTAATTGATTAGTTTTGTATTTTATTATGATTAGTGTTTACACACTGTTTTAATAATGAATTTATTTGTATTTCTCTACTCCTGTATTTTATATATTTATGACGAACGCTGCAAAATTAATTTTGAAGCTCCACCCCTGAGCCATTGCACTCTACAAATATGTATTTGTTGTCCAACTCAACAGTCAAACTGTTAGCCTACGACACACATTATTGTCCTCTCACGACACACGGGTGACATTGTTGTCCTCTCACGACACACGGGTGACATTGTTGTCCTCTCACGACACACGGGTGACATTGTTGTCCTCTCACGACACACGGGTGACATTGTTGTCCTCTCACGTCACACGGGTGACATTGTTGTCCTCTCACGACACACGGGTGACATTGTTGTCCTCTCACGACACACGGGTGACATTGTTGTCCTCTCACGACACACGGGTGACATTGTTGTCCTCTCACGACACACGGGTGACATTGTTGTCCTCTCACGACACACGGGTGACATTGTTGTCCTCTCACGACACACGGGTGACATTGTTGTCCTCTCACGACACACGGGTGACATTGTTGTCCTCTCACGACACACGGGTGACATTGTTGTTCTCTCACGACACACGGGTGACATTGTTGTTCTCTCACGACACACGGGTGACATTGTTGTTCTCTCACGACACACGGGTGACATTGTTGTCCTCTCACGACACACGGGTGACATTGTTGTCCTCTCACGACACACGGGTGACATTGTTGTCCTCTCACGACACACGGGTGACATTGTTGTTCTCTCACGACACACGGGTGACATTGTTGTTCTCTCACGACACACGGGTGACATTGTTGTTCTCTCACGACACACGGGTGACATTGTTGTTCTCTCACGACACACGGGTGACATTGTTGTTCTCTCACGACACACGGGTGACATTGTTGTTCTCTCACGACACACGGGTGACATTGTTGTCCTCTCACGACACACGGGTGACATTGTTGTTCTCTCACGACACACGGGTGACATTGTTGTTCTCTCACGACACACGGGTAACATTGTTGTTCTCTCACGACACACGGGTGACATTGTTGTTCTCTCACGACACACGGGTGACATTGTTGTTCTCTCACGACACACGGGTGACATTGTTGTTCTCTCACGACACACGGGTGACATTGTTGTCCTCTCACGACACACGGGTGACATTGTTGTCCTCTCACGACACACGGGTGACATTGTTGTTCTCTCACGACACACGGGTGACATTGTTGTTCTCTCACGACACACGGGTGACATTGTTGTTCTCTCACGACACACGGGTGACATTGTTGTTCTCTCACCTTTTCACATGCCCAAACCATCTTATTATAATTATTTATAATTATCGTAATAAAAGAATGATGTGTCAGACATTTACCTATATATGCATGTGTTTGTATGTTTTTTAAATGGACATGTCACTGTTTGGCGTGTTATTGGTCATTTGATGCTATGTCACAGTGATATCGGTGACATTGTGGCGAATTGGCTCCACCTTTTTAAAGTAAAAAAATATGTATTTGGTGGGAATGTTTGTATTCTTGCATGTATTAGTTTTATATGTAGAACGTTCTCGTGAGGTTTGGCCTCGGAGAAACCAGTAGGTGACACTGCAAAGGGGCTCAGTGTCCTATAGTCGTACGGTTTTTAGAGTTACATGTTATTCCTACCAATTTTATTAATAAATGTCATTCAATTGGCCATTTCAATGCTCAACTACAGAAGACCTGCCTTGGCAATTGCACAAATATTATTTTGCAATTTATAAAGTTGTATAAACTGATTTATGCTAATGGTCAGTTACATGTGTTCCACTACTTGATGTCGTGTGTCGTTGTAGGATCTCGTCGTCCCTGACCATGTGATGGAAGTGATCAACGAAGAACTCACCAAACTCTCGTTCCTCGACAACCACTCGTCCGAATTCAAGTAATTCATTCAATAAAACTAACTACTCTTTTCTCATGTTTTATGAAAAATATAAATCCTAGAATAATACGGAATTTGTGTTTCTAATTCTCAATTAAATTATTTCCAACTGAGAAATAGATGCAGTTAATGCGTATGCCTATTATATGTTTTTAACATTAAAATGTGAAGGGAGAAAATAGAAGTATACTGCTTTTTAGGCCAATGGAAAAACTCCACTGTAGTTTCATTTATGACAATAAAATGGCATTAAAATGAGAACCAACTCTTGCATGATTTAAGTGTTGACAGAAAACATTTTAGGAATTGGAAATATATGTATGTTGTTTAGTAGATTATAGAAGATTGTTCTCTTTGAGTAGTTTTGGTGTGTCAGTGACTTCAGAAGGTAACTTTTATGGTAGGTTTCTTTCTTATTACATGGTACAATTGATCAGTAACCACGAGAAAAAAGTGCAATACAACCGTGTCACAGAAGTACAGAATGTTTACCATTTGAGTGTTTGGTCATATTCAGCCATCACAGGACGTTGAACATGTCATGTTGTATAGTGTCACACGGAACTATCTCGACTGGTTGACCAATTTGCCGTGGGGCAAATTCAGCACGGAAAACCTTGACCTTACCAGAGCTCGGGAGGTTCTTGAGGAAGATCATTATGGGATGGAAGACGTAAAGAATCGCATTCTGGTGAGAAGCATCCTGCATCCAACAGGGCAAATTTGACAAATTATAGTTTTATAAAATTTCTGTTGTAGCACCGTATCCAAGTAAATGTTCTGTGTGACAGTGTGTGAACTAATGCATTATCAGTCAGTTTTTATTTACCTTGGTATTTACAGTTATCACTCATGAAACGAAGTAAAATGTTTGGCCTTACCGCTAGATAATAGTTAAAAGCTAATAAATGCCAATTAAAAAAAAAATTGATCATTAAGATCAGAATAGTATATATTGTTGATCAATGTAATTTTCTAATTTATTGTTTATTAATTTTATTATAAATATCACTGTTTTCAGAAATAAAAGCACTCGTTATGTGATCTTATTCCTAAGCTGAAGTCTTGTTGTTAGTGCAGTTATGAATGAAGCTTCAAGTGTCATGGAGTGTAGCTGTTTTTGTAGGAGTTCATTGCCGTCAGTCAACTGAAAGGATCGACCCAGGGGAAAATCCTGTGTTTCTATGGACCCCCCGGAGTTGGCAAGACAAGTATCGCAAAGTCAATAGCTCGAGCTCTTGGACGCGAGGTAAAAGATAGTTGATGGCACGCTCTTGTCGAAGTCAGAATTGGAAGTGTTTATTAGACCCGTATATGTAACAAAATTAAAGGTGCACATTTCAGAACATAAAATATTTTAATATATGAAATAATATTTGCGTCGAATAGTATGCTCATATTATATTAACAGAAATCTGTACAAGAAGTAGAAACAATTAATAAACAATAACCACGCCATGTTCTGTCAGGTTACTATGGACAGTCAAGGCTGAGGTACTTACTATCAGGTTGCTGTGGACAATGAGACCCGGAGTGAGGGAGATTGGTACTAAGACCATTGTCGATCTCTCTTGTAGCAGCCGCCAACTGTCAACAAAGCAATTTTGCCTCTCTTAATCACTCAACAAAATGAGAGATAACACAAGTGTATAATTTGTAACAATTATGGTTACGTAAGTGTCTCAATTAAATTACGATTGGTGGCAAAATATCAATGACAGTTTCAGATGATTTTATGGTGATAGTTGCTTCCTTTCTTAGGCACGGCTACAAAAAAAGCACATTTGCCAACATTAAGCTTTGCGATTCCCACCTATTTCATTCTTCATTTTCGGGGCAGTGTTGCTATCACAAACTTTGATTGATAACATATATTACACTGTAAGTGTTTTCTGCATAAGGCGTACCTGTTCCTTATGTGTGGATGGCACAAAGGTAATGTTAATTTTCACCCAGGTATCATGAAATTATATTTTCATTCCAGTACTACCGCTTCAGTGTGGGTGGCATGACAGATGTCGCAGAGATAAAAGGCCACAGGTAATGAATGTTGTTTTGTATTATGGATGTATTGAGTAACGAACTGAAGTATACGCAACAAAAATTTCCATGTGTAATGTGCATTTTCTTTCATGTTACACACAAAAGTCTTGGTATGTTGTATGTAATGATAGAAGTAGAAGAAGTTGTCAGTGTATATATTTTAGAAAACAATATTTCACGTAAATGTAAGTTACATAAAACATCCTAGATCAGTGTTCCTCCTGACCTTTTAACAATCATAGAACATACACATGATGTTATAAACATTAGATTTATGAGATCTGTTGTATTATGTGAGTCCTGAAATATTGGGCAATATGAAACCTTAACTGGAGAGTAATTTAAAAAAAATAAAGCCATTGATTTTCATCAGGGAGGTGACAGGTTAGCTGCTGAAAGTTTTTTGCCATAGATACAAGCATCCAGGAGAAAATGAAAATGAAGACTCACAACACACACACACACCACACACACACACACACACACACACACACACACACACACACACACAGACATGCATGCACGTATGCCTGCACGCACGCACGCACGCACGCACGCACGCACGCACGCACACACACTAGTGCAATTGTTGTTAGATGTGTATGCAAAAAGTCCACATGAAACAAATGTACGTGTTAATAATAAATGTTCCATGTCCCTTGTCCACAGACGGACATATGTAGGTGCGATGCCGGGCAAGGCCATTCAGTGTCTAAAGAAGACCAAGACTGAGAATCCACTGGTTCTTATCGATGAGGTGTGTCTTCTGTACCGATTACTCTACTAAACAACCAGTTACATTAGCAATTCATATATAATTTTTATCTGGTTAAGTTGTAGTGATATTGCATGTGAAACCCATCAAGCTTTTTATTCCTGCCTCGCTAAACGGAAGAGTGCAATTTTAGTGAGAATAATTTAAAATATTTGACAGGTGACCTATCCATTATGTTGACCTCTGACAGAAAGTAAAAAAACATTTGATGCAAAAACGGGGAGCTTTCAAACATGTCATTGTATAACTTAGTTGACATTTTTGCCCCATGGCGAAGATTGACACAGATCATGTGTTGAATTTGTTATTGTGATATTGCACACCACAATTTGCAGATATGTCATTTGATAATCCCACGAAATAATTAACAACGTTCGCTTTTTTAATATTGTCAACACATTTTTTTTGGTCAAAAGCAAAATCGTTGAAGATAGAAACACACTAGTAACCGTGGTTAAACTTCACTGCTTTCATGGGGTGTAACATTTCATGTGACACAGGTGGACAAGATGGGCAAGGGCTACCAGGGAGATCCTGCCTCAGCTCTTCTGGAGCTCCTCGACCCAGAACAGAACAGCAACTTCCTCGACCACTACCTTGACGTCGCTGTTGATCTGTCCAAGGTAGTCACGTGACCATTTTATGCAGTGACATACCATTTTATGTAGTCACATGACCATTTTATGCAGTCACATGACCATTTTATGCAGTCACATGACCATTTTATGTAGTCACATGACCATTTTATGCAGTCACATGACCTTTTTATGCAGTCACATGACCATTTTATGCACCGATGGTATGGCTGTTCACTCAGCCTAATATTTATGGATATCATTGCTGGAATAATTTAGGATATCTTTTTTAATACGTTTTGGAGTTGAGTTGATATTATAATGTGGGAAACAATGGAAGTATTTTCAAAGAAAAAATATGTCAAGTGCAGTAATTTTTAAAATACATACTGTAAAGATGTTTTAGGTCTAACACATTTGGTGTGCTGCACATTGAGATAGCTGGCTACTCTAAAGATAATATAAACATAACAATTGTTCATTTTCTTTATTTAGTGTATTGTTTTAATTAATTCATTTTATTTATTTTTAATAGAATGGGTAAGTAATTTTTTTTTTTTAACTGTAATGACATTCTAATTATTAGTTATTTTATTTATTGTTGTGACTAGCATATTTTATCAATAAGCTGTATATTTACTATGTGGAAGTGTATGAATGTCTGAGTAGAATAGAAAATGTTTATGTACTATAATAACGTACTATATGACATTGTCACTAACAGGACATGTGTTTTACTTACATATAATATGATTGTTTAGGTTCTGTTCATCTGCACTGCCAATGTTATTGACACCATCCCTGACCCGTTGAGGGACCGTATGGAGATGATAGATGTATCTGGTTACGTCGCTGAAGAGAAGGTCGCAATTGCACAGGTGAGAACGCATGTGTGAAACATGGTTAGTTGATCATAGAGTCCGTAGAAACAACAAAAATGGTTGGTAAATTTTATGCAAAAACGTCCATGGTCCAGTTGTCTTTCATACTCACATACCTGGGTCACTGCGGTTGATTATGTTGGTACCAGCTTACAGTACCGCTGGCACATCTCTTTGCAAAACTACTCTGCCAATGAAATTGCTCACAAGCAGTATGGTTGATCTGCGGTCATGTGGTATAATTTTGGGTGATATCAGCCACACACTGCTTGTGCTACGTGTAATGTTTAGGATACGAATGAGTTATTGTTCCCACGGCTGACACAGTAGCGACTGGCGAAGTCAATTGCTATGATTTTATAGTTGGACTCCGCTCACTTTCATGGTTTGCAGAGACGATCAGCCAGGGGTACTCTAGTGTACAGCAGTGCAACAAACCTTGGGTTGTGAGGTTGAACAACGATGCAATAGACAGGTCTAATGGTCACAAGAGTCCTGACTAATATTCATGACAGTCATGTATAATGTCACGAGAGTCATGTATAATGTTCACGAGAGTCCTGACTAATATTCATGAGAGTCATGTCTAATGTTAACGAGTGTCATGTCTGATGTTCGCAAGAGTCATATCTAATGTTCACGAGAGTCCTGCCTAATATTCACGAGCATTGTGTCTGATGTTCACAAGAGTCATGTCTGGTGTTCACGAGAGTCACGTCTGATGTTCACGATAGTTATGTCTAATGTTCACGAGAGTCATGTCTGATGTTCACGAGAGTCATGTCTGATGTTCACGAGAGTCATGTATAATGTTCACGAGAGTCATGTATAATGTTCACGAGAGTCATGTATAATGTTCACGAGAGTCATGTCTAATATTCACGAGTCATGTCTAATATTCACGAGAGTCATGCCTAATATTCACGAGAGTCCTGTCTAATGTTCACGAGTGTCGTGTCTAATGTTCACAATAGTCATGTCTAATATTCACGAGAGTCATGTATAATATTCACGAGAGTCATGTCTAATGTTCACAAGAGTCATGTCTAATATTCACGAGAGACATGTCTAATATTCACGAGAGTCATGTCTAATATTCATGGTTTGCACTGCAGCGCTACTTGGTGCCACAAGCACTCAACAACAGCGGTATAAAGCAGGATCAGGTCGTGTTGGACGAGCCGGCCTTGACCTTGCTCATCAAGTCGTACTGCCGAGAGAGCGGGGTCAGACACCTCCAGAAGCAGATTGAGAAGGTTACTCTCCACTCCGATATTTTCATACATTTCCTGTATATTAACTACGATACTTGTTTAGTTTCTTTTGCCCCAACTCTACAATTTCGAGACAATAATACTTAACGTAATCATGCAGTTTTCGTAAAAAACTTGCAAAGGATATCAATATTGTCACTTTAAATATCTGAAAACTGTCAACACCATGATGCGCAAGTGGGACATTGTCACTTGGTGTATCATGGAAATATTGTCCTCGTGACACGACAATGGATATTTACGTTTTGAAAAATTCATTTTACTTTACAACGGAATTTGTTGAATGATGAATTTTCCTTAAGAGCTCTTTATTTCGGTGACACAGTCCCCTGGTGGCTGTTATTACAACTTGGGATCTGCGTGAGAACTGAACTCTTGTGGTCGTGTCTGTGGCAGGTGTATCGTAAGGCAGCCTTAAAGATTGTGAACAAGGAGATGGACACGATCTTGGTGAACCCAGACAATCTGCAGGACTTTGTCGGCAAACCTCTCTTCACGAGCGACCGAATGTATCAGGAGACGCCCTCTGGTGTTGTCATGGGCCTCGCCCGGACAGCCATGGGTGAGACGAAGTGCTGTGATCAGTGTAACTTTGCTGAGAAGACAGTGTGATGACTCTACCAGTGTTTGAATGCTATCCGTGTGGGCTAAACAATGCTGCCACCTCACAGATACTGGTTGATCCTGCCGTAATTCCTATTTTATACACAACTGCAAATTTGTATTTCTATTTAAGTATAATTTTGAATAGTTTTTATAATACAACATTATCTGATAAACAGCTGTCCTTGTATGTTAGCCATGTGGGGCTAAACAATGCTGCCATCTCACGGATATTGGTTAACACGGACATAATTCCGATTTTATAAACAACTACAAATTTTAATTTTTCATTATTTTGTATTAATATAAGTTTAGTTTTGAATATTTTTTATAATACAACATTATCCGATGAAAAGGTATCCTTATTTAATTTACTATTTCAAATTTGGCCTGAGACCCCAGCTGTACCCTAATCTGTGGTAAGGCCGCCCTGGCGGTTACAAAGGCAGCTCATTAATTCCATAGGCAAAGTTGAGGGGCTGAAAAGTTCTGCCACCTCACGGAGCCTGGGTAACCAAGGCTAGGAGTGTACAGCAATTTTGAAATTAAATGAAACGTTACACGTGGCTCCAACTGTTACATTCATAGATACAGGGACTGTACATCAATATGGAACTGAACCGTTACAGGTGGCTCGACCCTATGGAGGGTAAATGTGCTGTGAAATTGTCAATAACAGAGTACGGCGAGATTAGTAGGAAATGAAGGAAACATTATAATGGTCGCATATGGAAAATGCAAATGTGTGACGTGTTCTAACGAAATGAGTCGTATGTCAGCGAACTTGATTTCGAGAAAACACTGCATAAACATGCAACGATGATTTTTGACGATTTTCAGTTTTTGTCACCAAAGTATACTTTGGTATCTTTTTTGTCAATTGGCAATGCTTATTTCTCGTTTATATTATATTTATATCCTTGATGGCGAACATGCCTTGGGAGTTTATTTCGAATGCATGAAATGGAGTAATAGAAGCAAAACGGCCGATTTTAGATCGACCGAGTGCGTACTTGACCTCGAACTTCAAATGCGTTTTTCTCCGTTTGAAACTGTCTACCCTAGGCATGTTCAGGATCCAATAACTTTGGCTGTGTGTGAGATACGTCAGTAATTTTTACATCGTTGGAAAAATTAATACATATTCTTTTATTTCTTTCCAATGGTGTGACTAACAATTTTTTTTTTTTTTGACAAACGACCCATTTCGTTAGAACACGTCACGTGGTCTGAGTCCAGATGAAATGTTACAGGTGGCTCGACCCTGTACATTGAGACGTCCGTCCGCCAGTGGCTGTACGGGGACAGTGGGAAGGCGGGGGAGGAGGACAAGCGCCAGGGGTCGATGGAGTTGACGGGTCACCTGGGGGAGGTGATGAAGGAGAGCGCCAACATCGCCTACACCGTGGCTCGCTCCGTGCTCCACACCACCCAGCCGGAGAACCACTTCCTCGCCAAGAGTCAGATCCACGTACACGTCCCTGAGGTGAGCTCGTCTGCGTATACACATATTTATAATATCCGAACATTTTTAATATGTACTACGTATCGACTATTTTATTATTTATTTTTTAATTGTAATATAATTAATTATTATTTATATATAATATCCGAACATTTTTATTATGTATTATTTATCAACTATTTTATTATTTATTTTCATTGTAACATAATTAATTATTATTTATTTATAATATCCGAACATTTTTATTATGTACTATTTATCAACTATTTTATTATTTATTTTTTAATTGTAATATAATTAATTATTATTTATTTATAATATCCGAACATTGTTAATATGTACTATTTATCAACTATTTTATAAATTTTTTATTGTAATATAATTAACTTTTTTAATATCTACTATTTTTAATATCTACTATGGGATATGAGTGTAGGCCCCTAAATAGGTGGTAGGTAGGAGGGTGACCACAAACACAGATTGGAATGGGGAGGTAAAAATCTCTCCATTGACATGGTAATTGCCTTTTATGACATTAAACACTGAGTTTCTGTAGGGTTAATTACTGTGTGAAATGCCACATTTCAAGAAACAGAGATGTCAGTCCACTGAAGAATGCATGATCCTATGGTGTTTTGGACTCTGACATTGAACGTATTGCATTTATGGTTGATGTAGGGGGCCGTCCCAAAAGACGGACCAAGTGCTGGCTGTACGATTGTCACTGCGCTGTTGTCCCTGGCAATGGATCGTCCAATCAGACAGAACGTTGCAATGACAGGCGAAGTGTCTCTGCGGGGAAAAGTGCTGCCCGTGGGCGGAATCAAGGAGAAGACGATAGCGGTGAGGGAGGTCTCATTGTCGATGTAGTCATCTCAGATGTATATAATAGAGTACATGGTCCGTACGGGGCCTTTGAAAGTCTTGAAAAGCCTTGAATTTGATTGGACCAAATTCAAGGCCTTGAAATCCTTGAATTTTACAAAGTAGTCTTGAAAAGTCTTGTTGTCCATAAAATATTGTTTTGACTCAATTGTTGTGACGAATAACAGCCAGAAAAGGAAAAGCCCAAGCACATTGGGCAATCAGCATTTCATTGTGGTCGGCGCCATTGTTTTCTTAGTCGAGTAAAATTTGTAATGTCAACTTAATTTACTGCGCTTAAAAGTACATTGTCATTAAAAAAGTCTTGAGTTTCTTTTTCAAATAGCCTTAAAAAGTCTTGAATAGCCTTGCATTTCAAATGTCCAGATATACGGACCCTGAGAGTAGACAAGTATATTCCTGTATAGTCCACTGACTTATGGATGTGTGTTTTGGTGACCACAGTTTGTATGTTGTGCATCTGAATGCCCAGATATTCTATCAGAAATAGTCACATGATAGTGTCTGATGTCTGTCTGATCTCCTACTGCTATAAAAGGTCAAGTTCTGACGGTGTCTGTCGGAAGTGACACTATGGCAGGAGGTCACTGAGTCATTGTTTCACCGAGATGTGGTTGTGTCCATGCCATATGTGGTTTGATTGGCTATGGGGTGCCCTGTGTCGGATGATAATATTGCATGTTGCATCCCTTTCAGACGCCATATGTTATGTAAAAATTTGCATATTGCCATAGCAACTCATCCGACACAACGCTGCTGTATGACCATGCCCAACAGTATATCTGGACCTTAACAAAACTGAATGGAATTACAACATGGGAGGGTCCATTCATTTATATTTTGGCAAATAAATAATATTATTGCCAATGTTCGTTTGTCTTTCACACCTGTAATAAGTGAACCAGAGGACGAGTAATACATATGCAGCAAATTGACGGGTGTTTGAATTTACATATGTAGCAAGACGAGCTCATATTGACTCTTACACATGTAGCTAACATCTGCTGAGCTTATAGCAATGCTAACACATGCTGCGTTTTACCTGTGTAACAAGGCTAACAAGTGCTGAGTTTTACATGTGTAACAAGGCTAACACGTGCTTAGTTTTACATGTGTAATAAGGATAACAGGTGCTGCGTTTTACGTGTGTAACAAGGCTAACAGATGTCAGTTTTATATGTGTAACAAGGCTAACAGATGCTCAGTTTTATATGTGTAACAAGGCTAACAGATGCTCAGTTTTATATGTGTAACAAGGCTAACAGATGCTCAGTTTTATATGTGTAACAAGGCTAACAGATGCTCAGTTTTATATGTGTAACAAGGCTAACAGATGCTCAGTTTTATATGTGTAATAAGGCTAGCAGATGCTCAGTTTTATATGTGTAACAAGGCTAACAGATGCTCAGTTTTATATGTGTAACAAGGCTAGCAGATGCTCAGTTTTATATGTGTAACAAGGCTAACAGATGCTCAGTTTTATATGTGTAACAAGGCTAACAGATGCTCAGTTTTATATGTGTAAAAAGGCTAACAGATGCTCAGTTTTATATGTGTAACAAGGCTAACAGATGCTCAGTTTTATATGTGTAATAAGGCTAGCAGATGCTCAGTTTTATATGTGTAACAAGGCTAACAGATGCTCAGTTTTATATGTGTAACAAGGCTAGCAGATGCTCAGTTTTATATGTGTAACAAGGCTAACAGATGCTCAGTTTTATATGTGTAACAAGGCTAACAGATGTTCAGTTTTATTTGTGTAACAAAGCTAACAGATGCTCAGTTTTATATGTGTAACAAGACTAACAGATGCTCAGTTTTATATGTGTAACAAGGCTAATAAGTGTTGAGAGTTATACACATGGCAGATTTGGCAGATGTTGACAGTCGCCTGTATTTGCAGGCGAAGCGGGCGGGAGTCGACTGCATCATTCTACCCGCGGAGAACAAGAAAGACTATTCCGACCTTCAGAGTTTCATTACGGAAGGCCTTGAAGTGCATTTTGTGGAAACTTACGACGACGTCTTCCCGATTGTCTTTCCAGGCAACTGAGTCGAGTGACAAACTGGTTGTTCCGTGAACAGCCTGTGTTACCAGTTCTCATCGCACTTGTCTCTTCTAGCGAATTCGACACTGTCAGTGTGTAGATATTGACACCAGCAAAATTCAAACCTGTAGTACTGGCTGGTGTATTTTTTCAGACATGTGTAGTAGTGTCATGACATAAGCTTTCAGAAGCATTTATCCACAAAACACATTACCAGGTACTTACATTTTTAAAATTCAAATATAAATCATGTTTTCTTTTATACAATTTAAAATCATATATACAAAAACTCCTCCATGAATATAAATTATATATTTTTTATTTCATTTTATGCTATTTTGGTATATTACATTTTGTGGATAAATGCTTAAAATGTTGACATATTTGTATGGTTTGTAACTCTTGGTAATTACAGTTGTGTAACGTGTTACATCTTGTCAGCTGACAAACTGGACAATAATTAATCCTTTGTAACTTTACTAAAACATAATGAAGAGTGCATGGACTTTTGAAAGTTAAAAACATTGTCTGAGAGTGTAGGACCTTGTAGCGGTCAGTTATCACGTGAACATTTGGTTGGCCATCATAAGTGGATTTGTTCACAGCATTGTAAAAATCCAAGTTTCCTGGATGAAATGTTGTCCCCAATAATTTTTGAAGTGTTTTTTCCCCAATAATTTTTCTAATTGTTTGGATGTAGATGGCTGGGTTTCTCCTTATGTACCAGAATGAATGTTTTCATCTGTCTCCTGGGAACTTCATCTTGCATTGATCCTAGTTCGTAATCGCACAGAGCTGAAATAGCATTCATCACTACTTCGTCGTATTGCAGATACCAGTTTGTCTATCTGACAGATTGAAACATTAAAATATCTCAAAGTGTGTAACTATCTGGATAGGACATGTGTATAAGAACTTGGCTGTGTTAAGTTAAATGTCCATAATTGACAACTATCTTTAAGAGGGATTACCCTTCATAATATGCTGATCATCAACTTTTATATAAATCTTGGTTTTCTATTCGAATAAGACATATAAGTCATGTTATTCTTTAGTACTAACTGTGATTATCAACACCACTATTGAATTTCTCCATCTGTTCTGCCATGAGTGCTTACAAACAAATTATGATCTTCTAGCATAATTAAAACTAGCGACCATGATTTCTGAAGTGCACTTTTTAGATGTTACTACATGTATGCAGATTCATAGATATAAATACTGATTCTGAGTAAATATGATTTGCACAAAGTAACTGCAAAAAATGAATCGTTCAACTTGCTGATAGTCTGGAAATTTGCTGCAGAGTTAGGATGGTAGGTAATTATTGTGTTTAACAAGACTTAAAAAAATACTTGATACTTTGTCTTGTATAAGTAATACTGTTGCAAAGGTGTCATGTGTTATGGTGTATGAGAAATATTTTGTCAATGTGGTATTCAGAATATAACATCAAATAAATGATTTCACAACAGTTTGTCATCAGTATTACTTGTTAAAGAGCTTACATTGTAGATTCTTGTACAAAATACATAATCAATACATTTTGACAATTATAGCTCTAGTTAACAGTGTAGCACCCTCACAAGATCACACAAAGAAAGCAACAAGATCAACATCAGGAGAGCAGTACGACAGGGAGATACCATATCACCCAAGCTATGGACGGCAGCACTCGAAAGCAACTACCCATTGCTGTGCGACAATGTACGACTGTGAATCATTTCAAAGTAGCACTCAAGACGCATCTGTTTACAGCTTACTATTTTGACAGTCTGTGATCACAGTTAATCAGTCAACGATTCATACATTTATTTTAATTAACTTATTCATTTAATTAGCATATATTTATACTATTTTATTTTATTTACTATTTACAACATATTTATACTATTTTACTTATTTATTCATTTTTAATATAGTGTGTAGTTGTGTGCCAATTTAAGTCTGTATTTTAAAGCAACATATTTGTTTTATTAGTATAATAAATATATATCCTCATTTTATCAAAGTAGTATTGTATTAACGTTTTAGTATTATTATTATTTATATATATATATATTTATTATTATTATGTTATTAGTATGTATTTTTAGTATCATTATTTTAGGAATAATCATTGTAAAGCGCCCCAGAACAATTATTTGGATGGGGCGCTATATAAGAAATAAACTATTATTATTATATTCCAACGACTGACCTGGGAAACTAGAGGCTTGAAGATACATGGCGAATATCTTAGTCATCTTCACTTCGCCGACGACATACTCATATGCGGTAATACACCACATGAGCTACAACAAATGCTACAGGAATTAGTTGATGAAAGTGAAATTCAGGGGCTGTAGATGAACAAGTCGAAGGCGGTGGTGGAAAAGGACACACCAATATATATCAACAACACTTAGATCGAGACCCTTAAAAGCTACATCTACCTGGGACAGAGATCTGACAGGGGGCTGAGACAAAAACCAAGACAAGTAGATTCAAAGAAGAATCATGGCCGGATGGACAGCATTCGACAAGCAGCGCGGCATCTTGAAGGATAACATTGTAACATGCATGAAGAGACAAGTCTACAACTCATGCGTACTTCCAGCAATGACATATGGCACGGAAACATGGGCGCTCACCATCTAAGTTAAGAACAAGCTAGCGGCTGCACAAAAAAAAGATGGAAAGGAGTATGTTAAACATCACATACCCAGACAAAAAACAGACATCTGAGTAAGAGAAAAGAGAGGTCACAGACGTGATTGAACAAGTTACAAGATGGAAGTGGTCATGGGCAGGGCACATCAGCAGGATATGAGATAACCGATGGTCATTGCGTATCACCACCTCGAAACTCTACAAAAGGAAAAGACCTAGAGGAAGACCGGTGAGATGTTGGAGAGACGAACTAGACGACTACTGGAACGGTATCATCTGGCAGAGGATAGCGCAAGATAGGCATATGTGGAAGCAGCATGCTGAGGCCTTCATCCAACCTCGGGACACCTTGGCGGCACAAGATATTGAGGGATGATCACTTCATCCTCCCTGATCACTTCATCCTCCCTGATAATTTCCTCCTCCCTGATCACTTCCTCCTCTGTGATCACTTCATCCTCCCTGATCACTTCATCCTCTGTGATCACTTCATCCTCCCTGATCACTTCATACTCTGTGATCACTTCATCCTCCCTGATCACTTCATCCTCTGTGATCACTTCATCCTCCCTGATCACTTCATCCTCTGTGATCACTTCATCCTCCCTGATCACTTCATACTCTGTGATCACTTCATCCTCCCTGATCACTTCATCCTCTGTGATCACTTCATCCTCCCTGATCACTTCATCCTCTGTGATCACTTCATCCTCCCTGATCACTTCATCCTCCCTGATCACTTCATCCTCCCTGATCACTTCATCCTCCCTGATCACTTCATCCTCTGTGATCACTTTATCCTCCCTGATCACTTCATCCTTCGTGATCACTTCATCCTCCCTGATCACTTCATCCATCCTGATCACTTCATCCACCCTGATCACTTCATCCTCCCTGATAACTTCATCCACCCTGATCACTTCATCCTCTGTGAACACTTCATCCTCCGTGATCACTTCATCCTCCGTGATCACTTCATCCTCCCTGATCACTTCATCCACCCTGATCACTTCATCCTCCCTGATCACTTCATATCCTCCCTGATCACTTCATCCACCCTGATCACTTCATCCTCTGTGAACACTTCATCCTCCGTGATCACTTCATCCTCCCTGATCACTTCATCCTCTGTGAACACTTCATCCTCCCTGAACTTGCATTGAGTAGTCTGGTGGTAATTGACAGAAAGCTATTGCAATATCAGTTCGAAAATAATTACACAATAATAGGCAAGTGTGGTACGTACATTAGAGCTAGACCAAATGAACAAAGTTAAATACAGTAATATGCTTAAGCCATAAGGTAAGTTTTATTGAGGAACATTGGATAATAGAGTGTGGGTAGAAGCTAGTCAAAACAAAAGCTTGAAAAGGCGCAGTAATATCTAATAGTACTAATACACACAAAACTGCACATATATATATAAGCATCAACTCGACTACTAATTAACGTACGTATCTATTCCCGAGAGAAAATGTTGCCAACAAAAAATGTAATCAGTGTACAACATATGTGAGTGGTCATGCCAAATACTGGAAAGTTGGTCACATTCTCAGTGAATATGATTTTGGAGTGGGGTGGATTTCAAATCGGTGTGAATTGTGATCATTCATCTGGCACAACTGATTTAAGCAGTGAGTAGTCTCGAGGCTAAGCATGCTGCAGTGAGCAGAGTTAATCCGGAAGTTGTTAACTGTGGTGCGTAGCAAATGCTAATCTGCTAAATGGGTGTGATGCAGTGTAGAAAATGAGCACACATTGTTCTGCACTGGAATTCTACGCTTGAATGATTCGCTTAGCCTGTCATGTTACCGTGTTGTCGCTTAGATACGGGACGCCGGGACGTCACGAATGACCCAGTTACATGCGTTAATGGGGCGAGTGAAGCTAAGCACGCCATGTTAGAGGTGCGCGGTTTATGATTTTCGAAGTTTCGCGGAGTGGGCTGCTAATACTGTGACAAAACCAAGACTGGGTCCGCTGCAGTACCAGTCTGGCACGATAAAACGCACCTACTAAATTGCTGTCAAGTTTCGGTAGTGTCGAGAAAGGCAGAGCGAGCGTGAAAGATAAGACAGGCACCTGTTTCGCCAGCACTGCAACAGGACTTGCCATTTTGTTTGGTGGCGGACGGATAATTTGTTTCTACAACGACGTATACTCATGTCTTGATTGCTGGATACAATTTAAGTCGACGAGAATGAAGACTGCCGGGCAAAATAATGCCCGGCGGGCTCTGCTGTTTCTCTGCGGAATATGGATAGCAGCCAACATCGGTAAGCAGCATCGCATTTCCATCGGCATTGGCCATTGATTTTGTGTTCCAAAACAAGACCAGACTCGGCCTCGGACAGGGCAAAGCCTGGCCCAGGTCATGGTGGGTGGCATGGTAATAAGGGCAACACAACGACATAAATTGAAGGGTGTGAAACGGGAATGTCTAGGGGTGTGTCTCGGGAAGTGGGGATGATAGCATTTATAGTATATAAAGTAAAAGGGTGATTATACGGATTACACTGGGTTTATGGGAGGTGGACTGACACTGTCAATCAGCTATTAATTAAGTGTCAGTGTGAGCTAAAATATCGAAAGCAAAACCTGTTGGGCCCAGGCTAATGATACCTCCTCGTATGTATATATAGGATGCTTCTACTGGAATACATTGCACACCATGATTGCAATATATATATATATATATATATATATATATATATATATATATATATATATATAATAATATGTATATATATATAACATTTTTGAATACCTTTTTGCTCCATCATTTTTAAGGGACTTATGTCTATAACAGGATATGATATTATAAGAGCAGGGCTCTAAATTAGCTTGTAAACAGAAAGTACTAGGACAAGTACTAAAATAACTCAAGACCACTTGTCCCATCAGGAATCTGATTGTCTTACTCACCTAAAAAAAATTACATGCTGCAGACATAAAAAGTGAATAAACATATAGTCACTTTTAATTAAAAAAGTACATAAAACGTACCGAAGCAGAACTATATGTAGTCCAGTTAGTCACATATTTTATGAGAGTTTGTTGTAAGATTTATATAATAAAACTGCTGCCACATATCGGATATAGTCGATCGTCTGGGGTAAAATTCAAATGGTCATTGGTCGCATTTGACGGGTGGTTGTACATTCATGCAGTGTAGAGAAGTCTGTCAAGTGAAAAAAAACTGTCGGAAAAAAGCGTGTGTTCGTTAATCGGGGTGGTCATTTATCAGAGGTTCTAATTCCACTATATAATAATATTATTCATAATAATTTACATATTCCAAACTTTGGTTTCTTAGAAGATGCTGACTTGCTTCAGTGTCACACTTAAACCAGAACATGAACAGATTTGACTTTTTCAACAACAAACTCATGAGTAGAACTACCCACTATTCTGCTAACTAGTTCATACACTGCTAGTGATTACGATGGACTAGTAAATGTGCCTACGAACTAGTCTGGCTGTCTAGTAAAAATTGGCAGGTCAATACAGAAGTCAATCCTTTGTCAGGAGAAGCTGTAATCCTAATACATTCCCAGACCTGTGAGTAATTTGTTTATTTCCAACCACAACAATTAAGAATTACACACTCCGTATTATTATAAACATACACTTTTCAGCATATAAACAAGCAACCATATGAGTGCTAGTGAAAGGGGGTGACCAGAAGTGCAATATTTATATACAGTTCACCCCCAACCAGTACAGATTTGTGTTGAATAAATACAATATATATGTTAAACAGAAACAATTATAATTGTATTGATCAGTATGTAACTGAATCCCAAGCATTAAAACATTGACTGGTTTTTACATAGTCATTGACTTTGACACTTCCGCCAACTGCTATTTAAAGTAGGTGTTTTTTCCATTTAATGAACTTCTTCACAATCGCTCATGATGCTAGTTATTCTTACCTCAGTGTCGAGGAGGAACATTCTATTCAAATCACTGATCAGTTATAACCTGTGAAGGATGTCCACCACATAAGAACTTGTTGAGGCAATATCAACTTGATCCCCTAAACAGGGCTTTATGCAGGATCAAATTATTGCCAGTCACATGTTTTTGTGGACACGTGGATGTTAACTGTTAAGCTAGTTTACAAACTTTCAAATTGTGCCTGATGACCTGAAATGGGCTACAAACACACATATATGACACCATTTACCCTCACTTTCAAGGCATAACTAACAATATCTATGGTTTTGGAAGACCCTTTTTTTTGGCTCCTTCATTTTTTTACCCGTCCACAACCCGTCCTCCATATTTCTACCCGTCCATATTCGTTTTTACCCGTCCAAATGACGGGTGGACGGGTCTCTAGATAAAGCTACGCCCCTAAATAATGTACTTGATGATTTACTTGTCGTGGACCAGTGGACAAGTATTGCTATTGAGCCCTGAATAGTGCTAAAAGCAAAAAAGAAACCAATGTTCAGGAAATTTATATTTTATTGATTTCTTAGGTGCTGACAGATCCGTGCATAGACTGCGGTTGCTTGATTTTTTTTTTAATCATTAATGCATGACCTAGTGACAAAGCTTTCGTTCATGAGCATGAATGAAAGCTTTGGTGACATTTTTGTCATACTCAGGTACATTGCCATTAAATGCTTGACAAACAGTTGGAAAATTGTATCATAATTGAATTGCAAACAAACCTATTCAGATGACACTACATACAAATGCAGCAGTTACTGATGAGTTAGCTAGGGTATAGGTGTACATGTCAATTACATTTGTTATGCCATAAACCTTTTGAAAACAGCTTGTCATATTAACACAAGTATGATAAAATATCTTCAACAGACTGGCAGGTGTCATGACCTAGCTTGTAACAGTAACTGAGAATCAGTAAATATTATAATGTCCCTAAAACCAATAAGAACCATTACATACAGCATATATTGTCCCACTCCCAACCAACTGAAAAATAAAGGGGTTACTTGCATTTTAATAAAAGTAATAACAAAATACATATATGGCACCTATTCAGTTGACAATCGCTTTTGAATGCTGTACATACATATATGCAAATATATAATATAATTCTATATAAAATGTCATACTAACTAATAATAAATGTATAACAATGTAGCATTACTTGCCTTTTGTTTGAAGGAAGTCTATTACCCTTGTACTTGTATACATGCATTTGTTCAATTATTGTTAGATCTATGCTATCTAAATACTAAATGGTTAATCTGCACGTTTTGTTTAGCTCTAGATACTCTCACGTAAAACATATTTAATTAAAAATCTTCAGACAATAATTCACTTTTCTCTGCTAAGTTTACACAGAAGATCTGTCACCTGTTTAATAATCCTTGATTGTTTCAGTTAGAAATTAGGAAGTAAACAGTCTTTTCCAGATTAATTCCATGTGAACATGAACTGTTTTGTTTGTAGGTTGTGTGGATGCACAATGTGATTGCAATGCAGACTGCGCTGTTAATTGCACAGTGGGAACCTATTTCAGCAGTGGCAACTGTGTCACCTGTGAGGCTGGATACTAGTAAGTAATATGCAGTTAATTAATTCAGTTTTGTGTAGAAAACTAAAAAAACTGATGATATGTGGAGAACATTTGGATATCAACTTGTGCTTTATTTTTGTTATGGCATGTGTTTTAGGATTTTAAAGAAATAGTAAGAATTTATCAACTTCATTATTTGTTTTTACTGGTGGAGCTATCTGTCATGGAAGTAACGTTTTGTGTCACAGAAGTCACACATGACATTAAACACTGTAAAAGCAGAAAGTTAGTAATTAATTCCTAATATTGCATCAAGTTTTTTAAACATCCATGTATCAGGTA
Organism: Oasisia sp. SBJ-2009; assembly: GCA_964017155.1. Lineage (NCBI taxonomy): Eukaryota > Metazoa > Annelida > Polychaeta > Sabellida > Siboglinidae > Oasisia > Oasisia sp. SBJ-2009. The sequence goes on along the minus strand of OZ024866.1, from coordinate 34,660,662 downwards.
TGTGAATAAAATGGTTTATCTCTCTGAGGGAGGCAATGAAATTGATGCAACATACATTTAGTTGGTGTCTTCCCGTTGTAGCTACTTCCCGTTAAAGGTACTTTTTATTCCCGTTATAACTACTAATTAACTTTGACAGTTGAACTAGTCCCATTATAGCTACTTTTTTATTTCTCCTTTTGGACCAATTCACGGTATTTGTGAAGTGACATAAAAAATATTAAAGTCTGAATTTGAGCAAAATACCAGTTGTATATGTTAGATAAGGTATCTGAAGTTACTGGAAATTGACATTTGGGTCAAAACTGCGCATTTTTAATATGCAAATTAGCTATTTATCACGAAACAATTGATTTCAGCATTGCGGACAGGACAAATGTTTTTTAAGTTTTCTCGTGGTGTATTTAACTTTAGGTCAATTTCTGTTGTTGACAACCCAAACTTTATATTCTCTTAGCTGGGGTATCTCTGAATAATATCAACCAAAAGTAAAGACAAAAATATAACACACTTCATGGGAAACCACAACTCATTTCTGTTGCGGACAGGACAAAAACGTTGCGGACAGGACATAAAATGACTCAAAAGTGATTTTTGAAAAGAAAACTGTTATTATGTTATAACTATAGCTGGGGTATATCTGAATAATATCTACCAAAAGTAAAGACAGCAATATAACACACTTCATGGGAAACCACAACTCATTTCTATTGCGGACAGGACAAAAACGTTGCGGACAGGACATAAAATGACTCAAAAATGATTTTTGAAAAGAAAACTGTTAAATGTTAATTAATATTAAATCCATCATGGAGAACGCTGTATACATGTCACACTAGATAATAAAGTTATTTTATTCTTATTAAAATGCATTTTAGTTCATTTATATGCAAAGTGAAAAAGTGTCCTGTCCGCAACGCTCTGTCCATGTCCTGTCCGCAATGCACAGTTAATTACCCCCGTCGGTCATTCTTGAACATTTTGGAATCAAATTTTCTCCAAAATATACCTATGGCACTTAGGTATAAGTATGCAGGGTTTAATATCTTAGAAAACAAGTGGATGGACAGAACTTTGGGTTTTTCTAACATACAATAAAACCCACTTCACTTTCTGTCCTGTCCGCAACGCATTTTATTTCACATTTTTCCCCCAAAAATTGAAACTCCAAAGATTTGATTTTGTTATCATATGAAGTGGTACCAAAGTACTTCACTTTCATGCATTCAAACTTTTAAAATATACCCAAGAATAATTTCTGTGAAAGAAACAAGTCTCTAAATGTCCTGTCCGCAACAAACGAATACCGTGAAATGGCCCTTTTCATAATGTAACAAGATAAGGGAGCATTAATTAACAACTGATAACTTTTAACAAGTGAGACATGGCTTGGTGATGATTCAAAGATCTCCATGGACATGTGGAATGTCTACACCGAAATTGACAAATGAACAAACAACCAACATTTTGGAAGTTGTGGGGAAATACCATCCCAACATCTTCAAGTTCATGGTTGCTATTAAACATGATGCTGTCGTCACACCTCATAAACTCATTACTTTTTGATTAATACAATAAATATTACTTTGTACAATTAATAACGTAGTTGCCTTTAAAAAATGTTTTGCACAAGTATTTTAAGGTATATTTTCCATTTCAAATAACTGACAGAACTTTACATTTATATACCATTGTTATGACTTAAAATGTGTCCTTCATTGATACATTTCATGTAGAAATCTTACAATAATCTGAAATAGTTAATCCTCCTTCTTGCTGTCCCCTCCTGAATTGTGTAATTAAATAAATAGCTATAACGGGACTAGTTTGCCTGCCAAACTCAGCGAGTGGCTATACTGGGAAAAACACATAGCTGTAACGGGAAGTAGCTGTAATGGAAAGAAGCTGTAACGGACCTGATTCAACTCAATATCACATGAGTAATAACTAATAAGCCAGACAAGACGACCATGTCAACTGATAACATTTGTCCTCACACCAATAAAGTACGTAGCTGGCATGTGTTTGTACTGTGGCTGAATGTCAACAATAAGGGCCTACCCATGAAGCAGCAGTCTATTCACACAGGCGGGCCCACTACCCAGTGCTGTGACTACGGTTGTCAAAACACTGGCTATTGCAGTTATATGTAACTTGTCTTCCTTTGTACACGTTAACCTTTAAAGGTATCCATTATAATAACAATGTCCATACATGTGTGCACGATTCTGATTTGGGACAAAACTGGATTTACTGTGTCTACATAACAATCGTTATGTATGTGAATGTGTACACAACTCTCGGGCCAGCGGTCATGTTGATAAAGAATCTCTGAATGTGAGAAATTGGAACGGTTAAGTAATATTAGTTACAAAAATTCTTCTCAGTTACTTGAAAAATCCTTTCTGAAACACTTTCCTCCAGGTTGTCTCTTTTATTAAACAATAACTGTGCTTGAAATGAGCGCGCATACAAAACAAATATCATCAACATAAGTTATTTTTTAAATACTTGTTGCATATTTATCTTTCAATAAACTTGGTTACTGATATTAAACATTTATTGATTTTCTATGTGGACATTTTGAAACATACATATTGGAAACCAAGTTTCATGAGGTATATATAATGTTTAATAATAGCTTGCTTTAGTTATGTGGATAGGAATATTTTGTGATATCTATATATATATATATATATGACTGTTTTTTGTATGTAATTAGTTAATTAAAAAGTATATTTATCAGTTGTTTGTAAAATGGTAACTTGGTGTCATTGTCAAATAGAAATAAAACCCGGTTACTCATGGATACATATCGTGAACAAATGTGCATAAATTAACTAAAAAAATGGTGTACATATTAATATAATTTTCATATAAGTTTAAAAATAAACATATAATATTGATGATATTTAACAGTTCTGTCTTGGGTATTTTCTTTGATTTTTGTAGTGCTCATTAAATTATCTTCATACAAAACAATGTTTTCTAGGTATTTTATGGCTTCCATAGCTTGCTTACTGTACCACATTTGTATGCAATCAGGAAGTTGTACTTTGCCCATACATAGTTGATTTGTCAGAGACGTGTAAATATGAAATTATCTGTGTTTTGTAGCTGGTTCATTGAATTACACCCCGGGAGGTGTGTGTAGATTTAATCATAGAGGCATTCATGAATGCTAACAGTTATGTTTGCGTTAATACACTGAGTACTGTGTGATGAGTGTTCTTTGACAACCAAGGCATTGGCAGAATTGTTCTACATGCATTGCCTGTCTACAGTAATTGTTATATATGCGATTGTATTTAATGAATGGCAGAACCATACAAGTGCTTACTTAACATGTGTTGTATACCAGGTAGTTCTCTTTAATCTATCGGAGGAGTGCTAGTGAATACAATGTCATGTACTTAATTCCAGGTTTCATTTGAGTCATTACCAATTTATTGGTATATTGCTGAGCAACAATGACAAGTCTGAAATAACTAGTAACCCTAGGGCTTTGGTGGTTGGTGCACCAATTTTGGAATTCAATCCATGTTAAGGGGTGTCTTATTCTTATTATTATAAGTTTAGATAATCTAAAAAATACACAATTTGTATGGAGAGAAAAAATCATTCCAGTACAAAGTAAAATGAGGATTTTTTTCTAAAAGTTAAGTAGACGTTATTATTAGAGCCAGTACAAATATGTTTTCTGGGGTCTCAGTTTAAACCAAAACCTTGAAAATTATATAATTTAGAGGTTTATGACAAACACGTTTGGATACAGTTGGTAGTCTTGGTACTGTCATTGGTGTTGAACATTATATTGATTTGATCTCACATGAATTAACATTGAAGTAGACCCATGGAAAGTTCATTATTTATTCATCTGTCTAGCTGTCGCATAAATGCCACAACTGCATGCATGTGTACCAGAAAACATGCTTATATATAAAAACTTGTATATAACTATTTTAATTGATGCAAACATTTTAAATATAATATTGATCTGCATAACTACATTAAATTGTTCAACTATCTTATGGTGGCTAAGCCTGGCTAACATATTTATTTTTGTTAAATATATATGCATCGGTGCTCTGGAAAGTAGTATTTGCCTTTAACAAAATGTTTGGCTACGAAATAACATGAAAACTAACTTTATTAATAAAATGTTAGCTACCTACATCAGTTTATTAAAGAAACAAAGACATACATTGCTTGAATTCATATTAAAAATTACACCCTGCTATATAGTTCCAAGTCAACTAAGCCAAAACAAAATGAATGAACTAAAAATTCCAAATGCCACTGGACTTTTCCAAATATAAATATTTTTGCAAGCTTTTCTTAATGCTGAGATATTACGTCAGACAAGATTGATACTCTCATCAGACCGATCTTTCCATGCACTCGGGGCATGTTTACATGAATATAGCATTAGGGTTGAAACGAGTGTAACAGAGCGAGTTATTGTAACATTTGTATCATATTCAGATGTAATACAATTACAAACATCAGTCATCATAAAAAACAAGCAGTTGTCTTGTAACAATTTCACACAAATCCAATTTATTTGAAAATGCTAGGCTAACAAACTGGTTCCATCACAGACAGGCCAATGAGGTTTCACTATGGTCTGTTTCATTTTCAGAGTAATTGTATTGATTATGACCAAGGAAGTGTACCATCAGTATATGATAATTTTAATGACTCTTGAAACATTTCTGAAATTTGTTATTACTCAACTTTTTTCTTTTTAGTGACCTGTCAGTGTTTCTAGTCACTGGTGATTCATTTTTTTATTTATAAAATAATTTCTTCACTGATCATTTGTGATTACATCACATTTCCGAGTCTTAAACATTCCCAAAATGCTAATAATTCCTTGATTTTCCCCATTCTCATAATTCTTACACAGTTCTTATCATTTTAAAGATTCATTGACATTTCACAAATTGTTGTAATACATTGTTTTGATCATTTTAGACATTCTTTGTTTCTTCGATTTCCAGCTGTCCTGGTTTGGATGTCTCCCGGACACCATGTCCTGCTGGGAAGGAGAACCCAAACACTAAAGCAGGGAATGACACGAGCTGTGTGGATTGCACAGGCGTCAAGTACAGCCCCAATTCCGGAACAGAAAACTGTTTGGTAAGCTGTGAAAAAAATAAATTATTGTCGCATTTCTTCATTTTTAAATGTGACATGGTGCTTAACAAACAGTTTCAGTGCTAGACATATTGTGCTGGAATACAAGAAGGGTAAAGTGTTTTGGCCTTTCTAAACTTCTATTTTTATGCGCTTAAAGGCCAAATGTCAGTTAGTAAATTTATGTATTTCCTGAAAGGACACATATTTTTCTATTTAGTTCCAAAAGTGTAATACAGTGTAATTTACTTTCATTAGTATATGCACCTAAACTGTCATTTGACACATTTTGTAAACATACATATTTCACTTTTTGGACACACTTTCCAATTTATTTTCATCAAATTAATGCAAAGCTAAGCATAATTATTTAAATTAGCAGTCAAACACCTTCCTTTTGTAATGATTGATCTTATTGGCTCATTTAAAATTATGTCGTAGACATCATCATACTGGACATTTGAAAATGAGATTGGCACAATCGGCTACGTTGCATTTCTTGGCAAAACAGATGATTGGCAGAATTGGTTCTGTGGCACTGAAATTGTTATATAAACAGAATGTCAGAATAAGTTTCGATTAACATGATTGTCTGTTGTGTTCTGTCATAAATTAACAATCAAACAGTAGACGTTATATATCATGGAGGATGTATTCTCAGAGCTGTTTCTAATCAATTTAAAGCAAATGCATAATAACGTCCACATACACTCTGTAATTGGCTTCATGTGTTTTGAATTTATCCGTGTAAATATGTCATGGTATGGGCACAGCACTTGCTTAGACGTGTAGATTATTTTCTTTAATTTGTAGTACTGTAGTACAGTATACATATTAAGCGCATACCAAGGTGTGAATTGTCCTATGTAAATAATTCCTCTTGTTTGTATTTCTGCGTATAGCTAGATTCGTGCTGTACGATGTGTGTTGATAAACATATTTATCTCGCAGTGCAAAGAAAGGCATAGTGTTTGACTGTCATTCAAATATGGGCTGTCAGTACTAAACTATATAAACATTCAATTCAATTCAATTTATTTCAAAACACACACAATTAAAAAGCAAGCAATACAAATACAAATAATAAATAACATGGTACGAATGAAATACAATTAAGAAATATGTTTTGAAAAGGAGTAGACATGAAGTGAAACACTTATATGTGTCTACCCCGTGAACACTTTTCATAAAAATGATAAGTGGTAATTCTTAGTTTTTTTTAATTATAATGACACAACAAATAAAATATATCCTCACAACAAATGTTAATTTGTCGTAATTCTCATAACATAATTCTCTTGTCCATCTTACTATAACCATATCTCTTGGGATTGTGCCTTTTCCAGGTCCACAAATCCTTCTCTACTAACTGCATAGCTTTATGCAGAGACCCATCCACCCGTAATCTGAATGGGTAAAAACCATTGTAGACAGGCCAAAATATGGGTGGATGGGTAAAAAAATGAAGGAGCAAAAAAAGAAAAAGGTTCCAAAACCATAGATATTGTCAGTTATACCTTAGAAGTGAGTGTAAATGGTGACACATGTGTGTTTGTAGTCCGTTTCAGGTCATCAGACACATTTTAAAGTTTGTAAACTGGCTTAACAGTTAACATCCATGTGTCCACCAAAATATGAGTGACTGGCAATAATGTGGTCCTGCATAAAGCCCTGACCAACTGTCTCAGTGCAACCATAGCATCTGTCACCTCTCTGCCTTTGTTGTTCTCTCTCCCCCCCCCCCATTCTTGCTCTAGATACTCTTCTCCCAACCCTCCCACCCAGGATCCCCTGAGTCCCCTCTAGTGGCTTCCTGGTATGACTAAGAAGTGTACATACTACATACTGTCTTGCTGCTTCCCTTACTCTTTCACATCTCCCTTCCTCTTCATATTGCAGGAATCGACAATAACGTTTTGTATTCACTGGCCCGGGGGTCCAGTGGACTTTAAAAGTTACTGGCCCGCCAAAAAAGTTACTGGCCCGAACAATAACATATATTTGTTTGTTTATATTTAGGACACTAAAATAGAAACGGCAGCTGAAATGACAAATAAACAAAAACGCGTTTTTGTCGTTTTCTAATTCTTTTGTATGTATTCTGTCAATAAAGTTCACTTTTATATTAATTACATACCTCTAAGTTATTTGTTTGCCATAACAAATGAGCCCCTATCGATTGTGAAATCCATTTTAATTTTGAAGACGCAGGATGTGTTTGAAAATACGCGATGTTTAGACCTTAGTAATGCCACCGTACTTTCACTGTTCGCCATGTTGTGTGATACGAATAGAACCGCCAAACTGTCCTCTAACTGCTTGCGTAGACGGCATCCCCGCCCTTTGACCTGTATATATGAGAAATCCAAATAAATATTCGATCTACTATCTCCTTATTTGGCGTTCGCCGTTCGTCAGCTTCGGGGAATTCCGGCCGCTATGCACGTGACACGAGGTGACCTAGATAATGCCATGGCGCTAGCTAGACGACGTTGGTGTGGATCCTGTCGCTGCCAAACGTTATAAATTTATCGCAAGGTGTGAATTAATTTTAATTGGAGAAAGAAATGGAAGGCGACGATGGCGTGCATAGAAGTATTTGCTGCAGGCGACTGCTTAGCGCAGACAGCCGGAGGTCGAACGGGAAGCTGGGGATCGTTGACGTTGCCGTTGGTGGCGTTTCGCTGTTTGCAGCATGGCAAAATCCTGTGACAAATTGACGTTTTTCTTATTGGAATGGATATATTTTGGAATAAACAAGTTAGAAATTTCAGCTACAACACGACTATGTTTTATGTGAGTTATTACTTAGCCTATAGTTACGGTCTATACATTTTTCAATATCATTATTTCTTTACTAATACTATTATTTAGTACAAGTTCACAAGAAGTCCACAAGGGGTCGTCGTGACATGCTCAACATATTTTGTCCATTTGTTTGACACATTAGAATAGCAACAATAATAAAAGAGAACGCGAAATTCAATGACAAATTTTATTTAGGTACTACTCAGCTATTACTAAAAAATCCGAAGCGTTATCTTAGCTAATTCACTAGGGAGGTGTCTGCCTCGCGTCTCCGCCTCGTGTCGCCAGTAGCGACACCGTGCGAAGTTATGGAGAACTTGCAATTTGTAAACAAGATGGTGACTAGTTTCGACTGATAACGCGAGTCCACGTTGTCACAGATGATGTTTAATTGTTGCGTAATGAGAGACAACTGATGGAAACTATATAAAACAATGGTGAATAATTCCATTGTAACTTGTTGAAACCAGTGGCCCGTCGGGCCAGTAAAATGTAAAAACTGGTGGCCTGAACTGGCCCGACACCCTCAAAACATGCATCGGGCCAGCGCTATTGTCGACCCCTGTATTGGGACATTTAGCTCTGTCCACTATTCATATGCTACTTTACCTCATACAGATGTTCAGCAACCTCCTTGTCCAGATGTCTCCCACATCTCCCGTCCATATCATATCATATATATATATATATATATAATATATATAATATATGTATGTATATATATATATATATATATATATATATATATATATATAATATATATAATATATATATATATGTATGTATATGTATATATATATATATGTATATATATATATATATTATATATATTATATATATATATATATATGTCGGATAGAATATGGATCCCCAATCACCATAGAAAATGGACCCCGTGTTCATAATCTGTAGGGGGGTCCATTTTCTATGAGACTCTGAGTCAATTTTCTAAGGGGTCTATATTCTATGTGACACTCGGACCTAGGTAATTTACCTGGTGACAAAGGCACATTTAGCCGGCTATATGATAGATGAAGGTAAACTTTTGTTATCCAATGCTAGCTAATGACGGCCTGTTTTGTATTAAAACTGGCAGTGTGGATGACTCTAAAGGATATACATGAGTTGGCATTCTACGATGATTACGTAACCCTCCAGTCATCATAGACAGTCCGTGGTTTATGCTTTTTCCTTTAGAGGAAAGATCGATAACCATGCTGCCTCTGGCGGAGAGATAGATATCATTGTTGTATGACTAACTGAAACTAAGTAATATATAATGTACATATATCAAAAATATAAGATGGCCGACAATATATATGAAAATTAGTTTTGTTTTGTTGATTCCACTATAATTATAAGCAATTATTTTATCAGTTATTATATCATTGCAAGATATCAGGTGTCTTCAATGAGTAACACAAAAAACTAGTTAACACTCATACTTTAATTGGGTTCTATTTTATGTCACTCAGGAAGTTGGTCCTGTTTTTCTCAAATCAGGATTGAAATAGTACATACAGCAAATGACACTGCCATCACAAGAACTATGTGGAATATAGCATATGCCAGTACAAAGCAAAATTATATTGTACAAATCAGAATAAATTTGCCTACTATATCAGGTATTAAAGTTGTGAAAGACATTCTGACCGACGGCTTTCCTATGTCATCATATTCCACATTTCTGAGCTACAACATCCAGCCCTGTAAACATGTCATGTGTGAAAGGCCAGTAATTTAGTCTATAATCCTCGAGTCGTGACATGTTTGACAAAGCTATCATGAATAAATATTTACTGTATTTATGAATAAGTTATACTGCCGTGTTGGCGACACTCCTGTGCATTAACTGTCGTCACATGTGTGCTTGTGAACAGTAGTTGCTCATACACTGCCGGTGTCTTGAATGTTTCAACGAAGACATGTACAAAATGTTGATTAAATATATTTATGGATGATCATGATATGGTATTGTTACAAGGGCCGAAATTGGGATTAATACGGTGCTCCAATCTCTCCCATGCACATGTCACTTATGCCAATATTTCGACTTATCACAAATAAAGGGAGGGAGAGGGAGACAATGACATTTACTTTACTGTTTAACCAGCAATACATCTAGGAAGGTCAAATCTAATTTAAGTTGTACATACTAAAAAGAATATTTGACACTGCTTGAATAAAAAGAATACATGGTAAATGATAATGTAAATTTTTCTTGAGAGATATTTGGCAGTCATTGTTCACATTTCAACACAACCAGAAGGCTTTGAATGCACACATTTTTAAGTTCGATCAATTCTGCCAACTTTATACACAGAACAGTGCAGAATACACATGCAAGCATTAAGAGAGTTACAAATGTTAGGTAGAGTAGCATCGGCATTGGAAAATCAGATCCAGTTGATAGAATTTTGCTTCGAAGCCTGTTTTGTTTGAAAGCTCTAGCTCTTTTTTCACTCTAACTTACTCTAGCTTGCCTCAACTCACTCTGATGTACAATTTAATCTGAGCTAACACACGTGACACCATTACATGAACAAAGGCCTGTAGCTGACAGGTCGAAACGTCATACTGATCGAACATTCTTTGCTCAAAATTAAGTTAAATGATAAATAAACCATTCTTGTAGCCCTGAACAACATATTCAATATCGCTCAACTCACTCTTGTATAAATTGCATATATTGCATATATATTGCGGGAGAACAAATCTGTTGACACTTATTTCAAAATGACTAATTATAGATAGGCTTAATATATGGGTCTCAGTCAAAGTGACAAAATTACCTGTTAAATGTCTCGATAACAAAAATTGTGTCACCAGTGCGTAATGTGGTAGCCATAAAGTAAACATATCTCTTCATAAAACCATTTTAAAATGTAGGCGTCTGATTTTGCCTACGTACAGGCTCATGTTATATATATAATTAAACACAGGTGGCACCATAAAGCAATGTTGCATTATAAATACACTCATATCCACCGAGTGATTATGAATGCAAACAGGACCGTTGATCACCAGTCAGATGGAACGGTTTCTTTGAAGCCAGTTTAGTGTATTTGGAATTATGATTACTGTCTAAATTGGAAGAATTGTGCTTGAATAATAGTTCTGGCACAGTGCCAAGAATGGCTGCCATTCACTGAGGTGGCACTCCTGCATTGGTAAACAGTTTATGGCGGGGCTATTGTGTTGAACAATTTATGCTTGCATGTGTATTCGGCACTGTTCTGTGTATAAAGTTGGCAGAATTGACCGAACTCAACGTTTGTGCATTCAAAGCCTTCTGGTTGTGTTGAAATGTGAACAATGACTGTGCCAAATATTCTCAACAAACATTTACATCATCACTTACCGTGTATTCTTTTTATTCAAGCAGTGTCAAATATTCTTTTTAGAATGTACAACTTCAATTAGATTTGACCTTCCTTAATTTATTGCTGGTTAAACGGTAAACTAAATGTCATTGTCTCTCTCTCCATCTCCCTCTTCCTCTCTACTTGTGATTGGTCAAACTATTGGCATGACATGTGTATGGGAGAGATCGGAGTACGATGCTGATCCCAAATTTTTCTGCGGAGTCCGATATGAGCAGAGGATGTAACTACTGAACTCCCGGAAATTTCAAATTAAATCAATGGCTGCATTTATTCTGAATCTGAATAGTGTACAACATAAGAAGCCAATATTGGCTATTGCATATGATGGGTGTGTGTGCACGTGTTATTAATTGAGTGTGAGTTGCATTATTATTGCCACATTTGATATGATAAACATTGCCAGTTGTTGTTTTGTCACTGTGATTTTTGTCTGGTTTTCATATCACCATGTTTGTGGTTTTTGTAGGAATGCCCAGCTGGACAAGTGCCCACTGCGGGCAGAACAGGTTGTGAGGTCTGCACGGCAGGCAATTATCGAGGAACAGGCGACGCATCATGTTTATCATGCCCATTAGGTAGGACTTTTAGTCTTACATGCCCCACAGGTTCAAAATACTGTCTTGAGCTGCATCAGCAGAGACCTTAGCCGTATGAGAGAGGTGATCATTCCACCATTTAGGGTCATCTGATCTGCATTTTGTACTGTTATGTCACCCCAAAGGTAAACTGGGATCTTCTGCAGTAAATTGGGTATTAGTGTTGCAGTAAATTGGGTAATAAGTCTATCCATGAGGCCTCTCCCAAATAACTGAAATAAGCCTCAGAGTTCCCAAGCAAATTTGCTTTCATATTGATGTCATGGTTTTTGTCAGCATTGTGAGGGTTCATTTTGTATTTGCTATGCATGGTTGACCAGCAAGTGCCAGTCGTTATCAAGACATGGCTAACACTGCAGATATTCGTCCAACATCTGGTAGAACCTGAGTGGGAATTCTGGGTAAAATTTACACGTTATGCATGGTGCACGATACTTCTCGTGAGCTGGTAGTCCGTCGGACTAGCTGACTTATAGATGACTAGTCCTGAATTAGTTTTACTAGTCCTTAGACATTATTACATATTAATTAAATATATATATATATATAATTATATATAAATATATATATATATATATATATATGATGTGTGTGTATATATATATATATATATATATATATATATATCTATATATATATATATTGTAGTGTAGTGTATGCTCTATCATCTTGGTTTATTGTTTTACTAAAAGTAATACTGCCAGTGTCAAGTCATAGCTAGTCCGACCGGACTACTCTACTAAAACTGTACTAGTCCGAGCTCTAAAACTACTCGTCCCGGACGATCAGACCGGACTTACTTCGCACCCTGTTATGGATCCTTCATATAGCAGTAGATGAATCCTTGAAAACTTGCCGTGTGACTTGCTAACGTTCTTGAAAATGTATAACACAAACCTGCAGACACTTGCATAGTTCAACGTTGATTATTTTCACATTCCAGGGAAGAAATGTCCGACGGATGGGATGGTGGCAGCACAGGACTGTCCTGACGGGGAGTACAGGGACACAACAGGAGCAACCACCTGTCTGGAATGTCCTGTAGGACACCAGTGTTCTGACAAGACCCTCACTCCTGTGATTTGTCTAGCTGGCACTTATGCAGCTGCAAGATCAACAAGTTGCACGAACTGTCCACCAGGTTGGTATAACAAGTAATGTTTCGAGGCGATGCATGTCAGTTTTTATGTAATAACATGGCATTGTTTTTATAATAATAATATAATTATAAATAATAATAAAAAATAACCCTATAGACCTCATGTGGGCCGTAGCCAGCCGGCTGTTTACTCCTCCAGTCAGCCGTACCCGGCCGAATATATTAACGTCCTGGTTTGATCTATTCCAGAGGCGCTCTCTGGAGGATACTTTTGAAACACATTTAACTTGAAGGGTTAACATATCGGCAATGCATTGTGGGTAGTTGTGGCTACCGGTGCAGCACCGGCGGTGCTAGTCAAGTCCCATACTCGGTGTCCCCTATTCTTGCACAAAGACAGTATGCTCAACTAGGATATAAAACAATGATATTCGTCCAACATCTGGTAGAACCTGAGTGGGAATTCTGGGTAAAATTTACATGTTATGCAGGGTGCCCGATACTTTTCGTGAGCTGGTAGTCCGTCGGACTAGCTGACTTATGGATGACTAGTCCTGAATTACTTTTACTAGTCCTTAGACATTATTACATATTAATTAAACATATATATATATGTATGTATTGTTTTACTAAAAGTAATACTGCCATTGTCAAGTCATAGCTAGTCCGACCGGACTACTCTACTAAAACTGTACTAGTCCGAGCTCTAAAATTACTCATCCCGGACAATCGAACCGGACTTATTTTGCACCCTGTTATGGATCTTTCATACAGCAGTAGATGAATCCTTGAAAACTTGCCGCGTGACTTGCTAATGTTCTTGAAAATGTATAACACAAACCTGCAGACACTTGCATAGTTCAGTTATGCAAGCGTTGATTATTTTCACATTCCAGGGACGAAATGTCCGTCAGATGGGATGGAGGCACAACAGGTCTGTCCTGATGGGGAGTACAGGGACACAACAGGAGCAACCACCTGTCTGGAATGTCCTGTAGGACACCAGTGTTCTGACAAGACCGTCACTCCCATGATTTGTCCAGCTGGCACTTATGCGGCTGCAAGGTCAATGAGTTGCACAAACTGTCCACCAGGTTGGTATAACAAGTAATGTTTTGAGGCGATGCATGTCAGTTTTTATGTAATAACATGGCATTGTTTTTATAATAATAATATAATTATAAATAATAATAAAAAATAACCCTATAGACCTCATGTGGGCCGTAGCCAGCCGGCTGTTTACTCCTCCAGTCAGCCGTACCCGGCCGTATATATTAACGTCCTGGTTTGATCTATTCCAGAGGCGCTCTCTGGAGGATACTTTTGAAACACATTTAACTTGAAGGGTTAACATATCGGCAATGCATTGTGGGTAGTTATGGCTACCGGTGCTAGTCAAGTCCCATATTCTGTGTCCCCTATTCTTGCACAAAGACAGTGTGCTCAACTAGGATATAAAACAATGATCGGGTAGTTGTATTTTAATTATTGTAGTATTTATAAGTGGTGTAACTTGCGGGACTGTTGTGTTGTTTATTTGCTGAGGTTTCGACCGAGGCTGGCCGGGGTGGTAGCGGAAACACTTGGCCGCTGTACTGTGACTGGTCACTAGCTTCTCATGTTGTCGAGTATGCTTCCACTGTATTCGAGTATATGCAACATTAATATATAAGGTATAATAATAATATTGGTACCAATGTGTAGGTAATTACACTGTCTTTGAAGTAAATACAACTTGTAGCAGTAAGAAATGAAGCCTTCACAAGTTACGTCACGTAATATGTCATGTTGTCATGTTATAGTAAAATATTGATATACTGACACATCTGTTGCATTATGGTTAAAGTTTTTAATTAATGAGAAAGCATAACTACATCCAATGTGAAGGTAATTATAGGCCCTTTAAAATAATGTTGACCTGCAATGGAAATTCAGTAATAAAAGACCTATGCCCCAAAATCGGACCCCCTATCATTTTTCGGAATCTGACATTTTTCGGAATATTTTTCTGAGGAACCAGGGGCTATACACAAAATATTGCTGAAGTCTAAAGGGATATATGAATTGAAATGTGTTTACATTCCTTACACAGTTAACATTTTATTCTCCAGGTGAGTACAGCTCCAGCGACGGCGCCACCAGCTGCACCGCTTGCACCGCAGGCTACTACTGCTCCAGCACCACACAGACAGAATGTGGCGCAGGCAAATACAGCGGCGCAAGTGCCACCGCTTGCACTGACTGCACCGCCGGATCGAAATGTCCTGGAAACACGGACACTGCAGTGACACCTTGTGACACTGGCAAGTACCAGCCGAATGTTGGACAGTCGTCCTGCGTTACGTGTCCAGTTGGGAACATGTGCCCAACTACAGGAATGAAAGTGGCGACACCTTGTGGCACGGGGACGTACCAGGATAGCACTGGACAGACCGCGTGTCTGCAGTGTCCTGCAGGTGAGTTGACATAACTTTTTTATTTTCCAAACATGACACGGCTGTGAAGATCTTGCTACTTGTGTCCACAATAACAAATATGTGGAGAAAGGTAGTCATAAAATGGATGGGAAATGCTGAAATGGAAAGCCATGAAAGTGAATTTTACACTGGCATGTCTGTATGTATCGGGTAGAGCTGTGTTCTGTTTCCCTCTATATAGTACTTGGTACATACCATATATTAAATACAGTATACGGTATTCCACATGCTATGAAACATGGTTAGGCTACAGTGGCGCCACACTGCCATTTTTCGACTGGTACCATCTGCTCTTCTCCCAGGTACATTTCGATTGGAAGAGAATGTGTTGACTCTGATCTTATTTACTGGCAGTAGGATTATAGAATTTTTAAATATTCATAATTTTACGTAAGATACTAATTCGTTGTAATTTTTTTAAAGAAATAATGTTATTGTTTTAGCTAAACTCTCGATAAGAAAACGCTTCCTTATTCACATGTCGTCTGGAGCTTAGCTCTAGATGGCAATCTTGTTCAATCTTGAGAGATCAGACCAACACAACAGACACAGGAAATAGGGAAAGACCACAGCTGAGATGGAAGGACTGCATGTGGAGTGACAGTAGAAGATCCAGGGAAGATGAAGAATGGAGAGACAGACCATCTTTATTGAGAGAAAAACATAGGAAGTGTGTCTGCATTGTACTTGATCTTCTTCCCCCTATAGCGGGAGGAAAACGGCATCACTGAGCCCAAAATACATATTCTGCTGGGCAGAAGACCCCCTTGTAGCAATGTTTATGATGGTCAAACCCTAACCGGTCATACATAATACAGTTCAGGGAAATTTGTGAACTTATGCCTTCAACACACGCACTTTTTCATCTTATGTACACTGTATATAAAAAGTTGCTATGGGTTGGCAAAAAATGTAGCTGTTAAATTCTACTGTTTCTTCATTTGTCAGGTAAAAAATGCACCAGTGTATCCGCCGCTCCAGTTGACTGTGCCAAAGGCGAATATAGTGTACTTGGTTCATCTGAATGCATCGCGTGTAAGGATGGCGAATATGCAAGTTCGACAGCCTCAGCCTCCTGTACGGTGTGTCCAGCCGGCAGCAAATGTTCCACAAAGGTAGACGACCCCGTAGCCTGTCTGGCTGGCGAGACAAGGTAATGTAGTTAAGAAGTTTTAGCATTTGTTTTATGTGTGTATAATGGGTGTACATATATACATTACATTATGTTCCCTTGCATGCACACACATGCATGCAAGCGCGTGCGCGCGCACACACACACACACACACACTTGCACAGTAATACATAGGCAATCACAAACACATCCACACATTTTTATTTTATTTGTAAATTAAATTTTGAAACTGACTGTGTGGTCCAATTCATAGTGGCATATCACAGTTGCTGGTGATTTTACAGGTAGAAACTGTATCCAGCTTTGACTAGGCACTATATATCAAGCAGTCACAACAGTCATCATACATAATAATACTAAAATAAGAAGAAGAACATGTATATGGCACCATAAATCTAGATAAAACCACTTGGAGGTGCTGTACATGAATACATTCAAAATATTAATAAGTTACGTAAGATCAATAATATTAAATGTGTTAAAGTAAATGAAATACATAAAATATGTATAACAAATATTGGTAATAAAGGTAAATAAATATGTTAGGTAAAGATGATTATTAAAATAAAGGGTATATTGATAATAAATGAGTGAAGAGACATTTTGTAAAATTAGTGTAAAATGTGGAAAACAATAAATAGGTGAAATAAAAATTTATAATTAATACAAATTAAATATACTAAGCATGTTGGTCAACTGCTGAAGCCTATTGTTAATCACTGTGCATAGTTTATGACAGGATACGTGATCAACATTCATTGCCATTGGTTCAAATTGATAGTTTCACGTGGGATGGTTAAAGGGACCAATCAGCGTTCATGCTCTCTTATGGCACCGACTGACCCCCAGCAGTGGGCCTTCTTGTCTCAGCGTTTGGCAGACACACACAATACACCCACAACTCCATGCATCACCTGTAGTACTGATAGGTCGGCAAAGAGGGCTTGACAGTTGACACCCACAGGGGTGCAGCCCCAGGATTGTCTGGTTACGTGGCCACAGTCATGTGATCATGATCCAGTAGCTAGCACAGCACCATTACATGTTCAGTCACGTGAATATATCTGGACCTAGCAGTCAGTCCTGTTGGTGTCACAGCTAGCCCCAGAGAGATACACCCAGGTATTACTATTTGCCCAAGTTTAATCCATTAGGCCCTAGGATTTTACTAAAAATGCCCTCTTGTTCCCAGGATTTATGGCATTTTTGTGAGCGATGTTACCTCTATTTGTTAACAAATCTGTAGAAATCGATGTGAATACAAATTTTCAATAAGGCAACCCATGCACGTGACAAGCTGGTGTTGTTGCAAACTGTATCCGCTAGGTTGTGTTAACATTTGGAAGTGTTCAGTACAGTAGTTAATCGCCAGGAATTTTTCGAATACAAGGTCCTGAATGCGGCCGGTTGCGGCCGTTCCAGGATCTAATGGGTTAATAACATAATGTTTGAAGTTGTCCTGCCGTCTGTTTGCAGTGGTGCAGGTCAGATGTCCTGTAATGCATGTGCCCCTGGGTCGTACAAGACGGCGACAGGAGCTGGGAGCTGCACTGTGTGTCCAGCCGGCAGCAAATGTCCCACAAAAACAGACGCCCCTGTAGAATGCGGGGCTGGCGAGACAAGGTAGTGTAGTTAAGACGTTGTAGCATTGATTTGATGTGTGTATAATGGGTGTACATAATACTACATACGTATACAGATATATATATACATTATGTTCATTGACTTGAAAGTGTACACTGATGAGATGTAGTTGATAGACCCTCATGCAGGTTGTGTCCTCCATTGTGTTCTGTTTTATGTGTGCCTGCATCTGTACACTCATAATTGCATGCATGCATGTTTACACATACTATCTCATGCATACACACAAACACATACACACATGCGTGTATGCGTACACATACGCATGCATGCACACACATGCATGCACACGCAAGCAGGCACGGATGCACACACACACGCACGCATGCACGCACGCACGCACGCACGCGCACACACAGTCCTACATAAGCAATCACAAACATGTACACACATTTTTATTTTTTATCTGCATATTTAATTTTGAAACTGGGTCTATTGATAATAAATGAGTGAAGAGACATTTTGTAAAATTAGTGTAAAACATGTGCAAGACAATAAATAGGTAAAATTAAAATATATAATTCATACAAATTAAATAAACTGACAGACGTACCTAAGCATGTTGGTCATTCGTTGAAGACACAACCCACCCACAACCCCATGCATCACCTGTAGTACTGATAGCTCGGCAGGTATCTCTCGGTGAGGGCTTGATATTTACAGAGATGCAGGCCCAGGATTGTCTGGTCAGTCACGTGAATATATCTGGACCTAGCAGTCAGTCCTGTTGGTGTCACAACTGGACCCAGAGAGATCCACCCAGGTATTACTATTTGCCAAAGTTTAATAAAATCATGTTTTGAAGTTGTTCTGTCATTTGTTTGCAGTGTTGAAGGTCAGATCACCTGTAACATATGTGCATCTGGATCGTACAAGCTAGCGGCAGGAGCTGGGAGCTGCACTGTCTGTGAAGCTGGCTTTTACTGCACCGCTACTACAAGTTAGTGCCGCTCCATTCCATCTCCCCATCCACTAATAAACAATGTTAGTTCTTCTCCATTCCATCTCCCCATCCACTAATAAACAATGTTAGTGCTTCTCCATTCCATCTCCCCATCCACTAATAAACAATGTTAGTGCTTCTCCATTCCATCTCCCCATCCACTAATAAACAATGTTAGTTCTTCTCCATTCCATCTCCCCATCCACTAATAAACAATGTTAGTGCTTCTCCATTCCATCTCCCCATCCGCTAATAAACAATGTTAGTGCTTCTTCATTCCATCTCCCCATCCGCTAATAAAAATATTTGTGCTTCTCCATTCCATCTCCCCATCCGCTAATAAACAATGTTAGTTCTTCTCCATTCCATCTCACCATCCACTAATAAACAATGTTAGAGCTTCTCCATTCCATCTCCCCATTCACTTATAAACAATGTCAGTGTTTCTACATTGTGCTTTATAAATATTTTCAATTATTATTTATATGCACATCACTTGTGGTAACACTGATTAGATAAGATAAGATAGCTTTATTGCCATGTGTTCACATTGTAGTTACAATAAAACATTGGAATGTGTAATAATATTGGTCGTACTAGTACGTTCACATGACAATACATTCACATGCACCAAACGATGATGATAAAATATACTACTACTTTAAATAAAATAAATAAATAAATAATAATCACATAAAAAGGTCCGAATATATTTTTTTCTTTATAACATCGATAAATAATTGATACTATCTAGTAGAAATATATTAGCTTAAAATGTAAAATATGAAATAAAATAATATATAATAAATAATGATAAAATATACACACTAAAACACATGGGAAAGTGGAATATGTGTATTTGCCGCGTGTCAATTTATACTTCTTTGTCTGTCAGAGACGGCATGTGGCAGTGGCTTCTACTCCCTGGGTGGGGCTGTCGCGTGCACAGAATGCCCGGTTGGCCACGAGTGCTCTAACAACGCCGTCGCCCCAGTGCAGTGTTTGGCAGGGACGTTTGCCGCTGCCCAGAGCATGTCCTGCACTGATTGCACCGCCGGCTCATCCTGTCCCGCTGCCGGGATGTCAACCCCCACTGCTTGTGCCGCTGGGTCATATCAGACGGCCACTGGACAGACCACATGTGATCCCTGTCCCCCAGGTGAGTAGTCCCTGTCCACCAGATGACTGTCACCTGTCCCTAAATGAGTGTCACCAGGTGAGTGGGACCTGTCCTTAGGTGAGTGGCCCCATTCCACAGGTGAGTGATACCTGTCCCTATGAGAGGGTTCCCTGACCCCAGGTGAATCCCCTCTTGTCAGGTGAGTGTCCCCTGTCCTTGTGTGAGTGTTACCTGTCCCACAGGTGAATGACCCCCAGACGAGTGTCTGCTATTCTTACGTGTCTCCTGTCTCCAAGGTGAGTGTCACCTGTCCATAGGTGAGTGTCACTTGTCCATAAGTGAGTGTCACCTGTCCATTGGTGAGTGTCACATGTCCCTATGTGAGTGTCACCTGTCCTTAGGTGAGTGTCACCTGTCCCTAGGTGAGTGTCACCTGTCCATAGGTGAGTGTTACCTGTCCCCTAGGTGAGTGTCACTGTTCCCCAGGTAAGTGTCCGCTGTCAATAGGTGAGTGTCCGCTGTCACTAGGTGAGTGTCCGCTGTTACTAGGTGAGTGTCCACTGTCACTAGGTGAGTGTCACCTGTCATTAGGTGAGTGTCACCTGTCACTAGGTGAGTGTCACCTGTCACTAGGTGAGTGTCACCTGTCACTAGGTGAGTGTCACCTGTCACTAGGTGAGTGTCACCTGTCACTAGGTGAGTGTCACCTGTCACTAGGTGAGTGTCACCTGTCACTAGGTGAGTGTCACCTGTCACTAGGTGAGTGTCACCTGTCACTAGGTGAGTGTCACCTGTCACTAGGTGAGTGTCACCTGTCACTAGGTGAGTGTCACCTGTCACTAGGTGAGTGTCACCTGTCACTAGGTGAGTGTCACCTGTCACTAGGTGAGTGTCACCTGTCACTAGATGAGTGTCACCTGTCACTAGGTGAGTGTCACCTGTCACTAGGTGAGTGTCCCCTGTCCTCCAGGTGAGTGTTCCATGTCCAATGGGAGTGTCCTTTATCCATTACAAATGTCCAATGTCCTCCATGCGAGTGTCCCCTGTCTCCAGACCAGACATTATAAAATCTGGAGGAAAGCATTCTTTAGAATGTTTTCATTTTGATTCATTCTATCAAAAAAATTGATTTTAATTATTTTAATATGTGGGTAAATAAATAAATTGCTTTTGTGTTATTTGTGGATGAAAATAAACTGGATATTAAAATAGTGAAATTAGTGTTATATGAAGTAAGCACTTCTGCCAAAGTCACATAATCGATGGGTTGTCACCTAGATAGCTAATATTGGCTCAGTATATTGGCTATGTGTACAACTTAATGACTGCGTCACTGTGGCATGTTTGTGTACTGTGCCTGGATGTTGTTAACAAAACACGTTTTGTTGTCAGGTTCGAAATGCCCCACACAAACGCAAGCAGATGCATGTCCTGCTGGAACCTATCAGAACCAGGGCAACATGCAGGCTTGTATACCTGTAAGTGTACATTCACGTAGTCTATACTATCTGTGTACATGTCAGCATGACAGACTTCATATGAGTTTTGCTATCAAAGCAATTCCTTATGTTATCTGTATTTATATGCCAACTTATGACCGTAGTAAGTGCATTACCTCCCAGCTGCTGAGGTCCACACATCTCCTGTCTACATTTACCTCCTGGTTCCATAGGGCTCTCATCTACCAATTGGTTGTATATTTCTGAAAACACAACAGGAGTATTTTAGAATGATTTACGTACGTGTTTCAATGTGCTCTGATTTTCAGAACCTTTATCTTTTCTGACAGTATTGATCGACGAACAGCTCTCCAGATGGAGAACGGTTTGTAGCTCAATGTGTAGGTGTAGGATGGTTGAGATAATTCCCTGTAGAGTTCTGATTTTACATGATGCAAACATATAGCCTTAGTTGGAAATGTTTTTTAGATGTAAGCCAGCTGAAATAGTACCCTGTTTATTTCTAATTTTACTAAGATGATAAAGTGTGAAAGTCAACGAAATGAGTTGGATGTCAATTTCTTTAGTTAGAATCAGAAAGAAAGTATATTAACCTTTCAAATGATGCATACATCATGGACCTGGCTTACCCGTAGCCAAAGTTATTTGCCAGTGAAGACAACTGGGTGTACACGTTCAAACTGAGAATGATGCATTTGAAGTTCAGGTGCATGTAAGCATATGAGTAAATACAGTGTCATTCCCAATGTGGCCGTTTTACTTCTATTTCTCCGTTGGATGTATTTGAAATACATTCACAAGTCACAGTCATTGTGGAAGATGTTGTTGTAAATTGTTTATTAAGACTATTGCGACAGTGTATGAGTAATTAAAATGTTTACTAATGAGAAACTGATCGTGCTGGAAGTTTACAGTTAGAAGCTGAGAAATTGCATGCTGCATGAAGCCCAAGACGGACCCAGTAGCAATCATGTGACCTGCATCAGACAACCTTTATTTACAGATAAGCCTCTGCTATTGGCTGAAATTGATGTAACAAGGGAATTCCTATGCCAAATTAACCCATTCCCGAATCTTCGAAACATTTCCCCAGAAATGCAACTGGACCAAGTGTGATTTTTTGTTTTTTTTACAGGATTTATGTGTGAAAGTTAGTCTTTCTAAAAAGTTGAGACTGTTTAGTGAAACGTGTCTTGCCCTTGCAGTGTGCCACTGGCTACTACGCGGCTGGTACCGGCAGTACCAGTTGTACCGTCTGCCCAGAGAACAACAAATGTCCCGACCCAGCAGTGGCACCAGTGCCATGTGCCGACGGGGAGGTAAGTGGAGAGGGAAAACCAGGGAAAAGAGGCAGGACCAAGGAAAAATGGGGGGGAAAAGGGGAAAGGGGAGAACTACAGAAAAGGCGAGAACCAGGGAAAAGGGGCAGAACCAGGGAAGAGGGAAGAGGAAAGAACTACAGAAAAGGAGAGAACAAGTGAAGAGGAACTAGGGAAGAGGTGGAGAGCCAGGGAAGAGGGGAAAACCAGGGGAAAGGGGAGAACCAGGGAAAAGAGGGAGAACATGGGAAGAGGGGGAATTAGGGAAGAGAGGGAGAACTAGTGGAGAAGGGCTGAACCAGGGAGGAGAGTGATAACCAGGGAAGAACGCTAGGGCAGAGGGAAGAATGGAAGAGTAGCAGAACAAAGGAAGACTGGGGGATTGATTCTATAATAATTATAGTTTTCTGACTCAAACTGTATGTTAGTTTTTCAAACATTAATTGTACATTGCTGCATTCTGACCGAAATTCATCGAAATAATTTTCTGATGATGGTGATGATTGTACATCGACATTTCGGATCCTAGTGTAGTGTATTACAATTGTCTGACCCCAGTAATTTTCTGTTGTAGTTTTCTGACCCTGGAGCCACCGCATGTGAGGCATGCCCAGCGGGAAAGGTTTGCTCGGCTTCAGGTTCCCCGGTCTCCTGTGCTGTGAGTATACTCCACATATTACCACAAACCCCACATAAAAAAATTTAATTTGTTTAAGACAAATTTAACTTTTAGAAACATATACTACTCACATTTTGCTAGGGATCACTGTTTAGGGCAGTATTATATTTTACGGCATGTGTATCACACACAAAATAAAAACGGCATGTTTTCGAGGACATGTTTATTTCCTGAATTTCATTGCTATGTACCAAATGTGAACAATAGGTAACACGCGTTCTGTCGTCAAAGAAGCAGACCACCAAAAATGGAGGTTTCAGAATGTTACTCCAAGTCATGAAAATGTCCCAAACAGTTCAATTACCAGCAACAACAACTGTCAGTAGCTCGTGTGTGACCCACGTGATGCAATCACAGCCTGGCAACGGCGTCTCATGCTTCCAATGAGTCTCTTGGTGGCTGCCATTTCAAGATTGTTCCATTACAAACATTGTGTGATCCTTAGCAAATTTTGAGTAGTATATATGATAACAACACAAGGGACATCTTAAAGGACACTTCTCACCCATTGCACGAATTCTACCATGTTGCACAATCTGTTTGTAGATACATTTCCGAAAGAACATGCACGAACCGTTATCGAAATACATTTCTTCCAACTTCTGTTAAGCTGCTAAACGCAAAATCGGGGAGGGGAAAATGATCGGGGAGGATGGGGGGGGGGGAGAACAATGGGGCGCACTACTTTCCTACAACTTTGCACTGTCACTACTAATTGTTACTACTAATGTTGTTGTGTTATGTGAATATTTACCACAAGGATTTCCTCTTTGGGGGACTATTAAAGGTTATTGTATTGTGTTGCGTTGCGTTGCATTGCATTGCCATTGTTTGCAGGTCTATAATTTTTTTCAATTTTATATATTTTTACCATTTGTAAAAAAAATCTTAAATTCTAATATTTTCATTTTGTAGTGATGACTATTGAGGTTTGCCACATTAACTTTTATAACTATCAAACTATGACAACACGTAAAATCAAATGGGTTATTTTCACATCACAGTTATTACCGGTAAACATACTTTATACTTTATGATCCAACTGAGTGTTTTGTTGTTTGTCAAATTTAGGTTGGAGAATATTCCAATGGGACACACTGTGTGCCCTGCCCATTGGGTAACAAGTGCCCATCTCCCGACCAATCAGCTGTGATCTGCCCAGACGGCTACTATCAAGATGAAACTGGCAAAGCAACCTGCAAACAGTGTCCCTCCGGCCAGGCATGCATTGACAAAACCACAGCGCCCAGCGACTGTGTCGCCGGAGATTATAGTCTTGCTGGGGATATGTTATGCACTGTAAGTATACTTCTTCTTCTTCTTCGCCTTTTCCCACTAGGTGGGGTCAGCGGCCCGGATTCTTGATTTCCAGAATGTTCTGTCCTGGGCATCCTCCGGGGTGATCCGCAGTGTCTGCATATCCCTTCGGAGGCAATCCATTCATCTCCCTCTTGGTCTCCCCCTTGGCCTTTTTCCTGGCACTCTCATGTCACCAACTGCTCTCACTTCGTTGTTTTCTTCCATTCTCTGCATGTGTCCATACCAACGTAGTCTCATTTCTCTGACTTTCTCTTGTATGCTACTCACACCTAGCTCCTTTCTGATGTCCACACTCTTTACTCTGTCTCTCAGTGTTACTCCTTTTATTCTTCTCAACATCCTCATTTATGTTTTCTCGAGAATCTGTTCCTCCTTCTTTCTAACTGTCCAACATTCTGCTCCATACAGAAGTACTGGTCTAATGACAGTCATGTAGAGCTTGATCTTTAATTTCCTTAGCACTGTAAGTATCCTCTATCTGTTAATTTCTCACAATGTTATCTTCTAGAAATAATGTCCATTATTGTAATACAATAAATGTACTATTTATCAACTATTTTATTATTATTATTATTTTTAATTGTAATATAATTAACTATTATTTATTTATAATATCTACTGTTTTTAATATCTACTATTTATCAACTATTTTATTATTTATTTATTTTTCCAATATAACAATTAACAATTATTTATCAGTATTAGTATTTGTGTATTATTAAGTCTAATATGATTTATTTATATTGAACATTTTTTTACTGATCTATTTATTTTACAACTACATCTCAATTGTTTTATTTTAAGGTAATCTTTATATTCGTGTAAAGTGTAATGCAAAAAAATTGACATTAATTCAGATGTTTTCCGCAAGACCTGTTTTCGTTTGGAATAAAGAGTTATTGTTCATTTTGGTATATTATGTAAGTGTGTAGTAGTCAGAATATATATATTGAGTGGTGTCAGATCACAGTAAGGTGCTTGTCCGCCATTACCCAACCAAAGAGTACCCTATAGGAATGGCATTATGCAGGTAGTCAGAGGACAAAAATTATGTAGTGTGGAGTGAGTAGAAATTGTTTTTGTGCAACGTAAATTATGCCAGATTACAATCGGTGTTTTTGTGGATTGATACTGGTGTCATTTAGATTAGTGGTGTCAACACATAGGTCACTGTCTGATTCTAGCATGAATAAAGGGGTGTCAGGTTTAAAAGTGGTTTGTGAGACTCTGAGGTATTAGAATTTCACAAATTGTTCATTGCACATCTACAAGTGGAGGTTAAATATGCTGTGAAATTTTGTGATAACGTGTCTATTCCAATTTTATTGGAAATTAAATCAATGTTATAATGGCCGCCTATGGAAAAGTCAAATGTGGTCTTACGTCAAGTGATGTGAAGCTTCAGAGATTTCTTCATGGTTTCTTAAAAACAAAATATAAACAAAGACATAGCATCTATGAGAACATAACTTTCTTGTGGATGGTTGTATTCACTTGTTGATAATGGGAGGATTCACTGTGTAAACACACGGAATATAATAAAATAAAATAGTGGCCTGTCCCCCGCTCCCAACCATGTACACGGTAGTGGCTTCTTGCTAACAACTCACATACAAATGCCCATTTTTGGTTGCTCTTTTGTGGAATAAAGGTTCGTGTTAGAGTTTAGGTTTGGGTTATAACTAGGGTTAGGTTGAAGGTACTTTTGACAAGATTGACATTAGGTGTTTTACATGCATTTGTGCGTGAGCGATTAACAAGAAGCCACTACCCATGCACTGGTAGAAAGAGGAAATGTGAGTTGCCTTTGAGTGATGATTCTGTTGCAGAAATGCCCTGATGGCTTCTACAGTGCTGCGGCTGCATCGTCCTGTTCACAATGTCCTGCTGGGCAGAAATGTTTCGATGGCAGTAACTATGTGACACCAACAGACTGTCCTGCTGGCACCTTTAGTCGGCTTGGCGATATTGCGTGCTCCAATTGCAATCCTGGTAGGTTTTAGCTTACTATCTTTTTATATTTTATTATCTCATGTTTAGCTCATGTTTCATTCATCTTTTGTAGGTGCTTGCCCCTTTAGCATTGGTGATATTATCATTAGGTTGTTCCGAATATCGATCAAAAATACTCCCATTGTCACAGTTTCATTTCTAAGTTTACCAACTTTGCGGTAGTTTTGAAAGTCATCATCCGATATAGTTTCTTCCTTTTCCTCCGGGAAAATCTCCATAAACTATTTGTAAGCATTAATGAATTACAACAATGATTAAATAGATAATTTATTCTTCTTGGCCACTACAATACTTATCATGTTTACCCTTCTAATTGCTTAATTACATACATAAAGCACATGAACAGTTCAATAGAGGTACGACAGCGCTATTTACATGTATAACCATACCACATTTAATAAAAAAATAAAAGACATTGTGACATTTATTAAAGAAAAATCTTTATAACAATAATCAATCTGAATGTTTGATTTAGTTATCTAATTTATGTTGGCAAAATGGTCTACGACTCTAACACAACTATTCAACAGTCTATCTGTGTAACACTTTTCGAAATGATGAGATATGGACTTGACATGTGGCACATGCTTACAGGGAGTTACAGTGCAGCAGGTGCCTCCCTCTGTCTGATGTGTCCGGCCGGCAAGTCTTGTCTTGATCCCAGTCAGACACCACCGGACTGCGCTGAAGGGTTCTACAGTCTCGGAGGGGAGGTATTATCACTGGGCATGTCACTTCTCTTACCCTAGGTTTCATACAGTAATTATACATATCAATGCAGCGAACAGTTTGTAGCAATCTGGAAAAAGAAAAGAAATTGTTGACTAATATTTTGTTATAAAAACTAAAAATATTTAAAAATATTCAACAATTTCTTTTTCCTTTTTTCAAAAGTACATATTTTTGTTTATTCAAACTACTTCATTGCACAATATAGCATATCATTTACTAGAATAAATAATAAATTGAGACATACAATATTGTTTTTTTCCTGGGACTTTCCACAAAATGACACCTATCCAAAATTTAAAGATTTTCTGGTTGTCATGGTTACGGTTATGCAAATTGCATACAACCTAGTGGGTAACCTTCTTTTTATACAAACATAATACCAAATTTTGCCAAGATACAATAAGTAGTTGTTGAGATATGACGAATACCGGGTTTTACCCATTTCACGTGGAGCCTGAGTGGACATGAAGTTATGTTAGTAAAGAAGTTATTTAGATTAGATTTAAGAAGGTTCTCATTTTCACAAAGGACTGTAAATTAATGGAACAGATGATCTGTTGATTGGGTGGGTGCTAGTAGTGTGAATATGTATTAACAAGTAGTTAGACACACCTCGGTAGGGTGGGCAAATGCAGATGTAAGGGCTCGGCAATCCAGATGGCTTCCTTGTCCACCTTGTCCATCTAGAGTAAATTTGCAGCATGGCAATTGTGTTAAATCTTGAATGTCTACTCATGTATTCGCTTCTCACTTATGGATTGATCTACCACCCAACATGCGGACATGTGATTCATTATACCAGTTCAAAAAACTCTTTAAACTTATTTATTCAAAAGAGCTTTTTACTCATGAACACTGACGGATGTTTTACGTTTTTAGGAGTTACTTATTTATTTATTATCCTGAGCTGCTTTTAGTACTTTTACATTCATAATATGTATTATTATTAAAAGGTTGTTATTATTATCAGTGTGTAATTTTATGATAATTTATTTCGATATTTGATGCCATGTTTTTGTGATTGTTAACTTTTAGTTTGTCTTGCCATGTACTGGACTGGGCCCTTTCCGGGCATTAAAAGTCCAATCGAAGCTTGTGTGCTTGGGGGTGGTGGTAGTGGTGTATGCTTTCTTAAAACAGTTAATATAAAAACAAAATTTATATTAACTAATTAACTAATTCTTTCTATAATTTGTTGTAACAGCGCCTTCGAACAAGGTAACTTGGATTTATGGCGCTATATAAATGCCTTTATTATTACTACTCTATGTATGTATTCGCCAGGTGACCGCCTGCACTCCATGCCCCGCTGGCTTCTCGTGTGCTGGGAAGGGGGTGCCACCAGTGCCCTGCCCCTCAGGAACTTATTCCCCTGGCCAGCGTACTAGCTGCATAGACTGCGAGGTCGGCAAAGAATGCCTCGACCCATCAAAGGCGCCCTCTGACTGTCCGACAGGGTACTACAGTCCGGCGGTAAGTGATTGGACAGTAATACCGGTCATTGGTTTATTTTGTACCCTTTTTAATTTATCCAGTATGTATTCAACTTTAAAGATATTTCATATTTTAAAGAAACTGTAGTTAATATTTGGAAGATACTTGTAATATGTTCACTTAGAAAGGATACACAGACACACACACACAGAAGTGACGTTTTGTTCTAATTCATTGGTCTGTGTTTATTATTGTTATTTTGTTCCACACCCTAACATAATCCATTTGGTAAAATAACAAAATTGGCATCAATTTCCTACATTATATCATATATACTCCAGTTTTATTGGAATAATTAACTATTCAATTGTACATCTATTATCTATTTTTCACTCACTCACTCACTCACTCACTCACTCACTCACTCACTCACTCACTCACTCACTCACTCACTCACTCACTCACTCACTCACTCACTCACTCACTCACTCACTCACTCACTCACTCACTCACTCACTCACTCACTCACCCACCCACCCACCCACCCACCCACCCACTGACACACACACACACACACACACACACACACACACACACACACACACACACACACACACACACACACACACACACACACACACCACACACACCACACACACACAGACGCGCGCGCGCGCGCACGCACGCACGCACGCACGCACGCACGCACGCACGCACGCACACACACACACACACACACACACACACACACACACACACACACACACACATTATGTTTTCTACATAATATGAGCATTTCTCTTCTTGTCCAGCCAATAAACTGCAATTGTTATTCATGACAAACATTTGAAGCAACATTTTTAATCTTCCAGGCTCAAGCCGGGTGTCTGATCTGCCCTGCTGGAGTGTCCTGCACTTCTAGTGCCACAACCTCATGTAGCGCTGGAGAATACAGCCTCCAGGGCGAGACATCTTGCACAGTTTGCCCCGTCGGTTTCGCCTGTCCTCTCGCCTTTCTCCCACCAATCGCCTGCCAGAAAGGCCAGTACACAGAAGGCGGTACTAGCAAGACAACGTGCTATGATTGCCCTGCAGGAAAAGCTTGCCCCGATCCAACGTACGTATTTACCAGGAAGCAACAAATTTTCATATGATGTTTAATATTCAGAAATATCCTTTGACTTGAGAGACAAATCGCTTCTCTGAGACGGTTTGTGTCCCCATTCCCTGGCTGTGTTATCGGTGATGAAAATAGGCCGTAATGATAGAGATATGGAATGTTAATTTTACCAGGTGCGTTTTATTGTGTGAGTTGCTTTGAGCAGTTACCAAGGACTGGGCGGTAGTTGGTTTGAATGGTTTTGGCTGATAATGGTCCTATTATACCATAGATGTTCATTTTGTTTTAGATAAGATAAGATAAGATAGCTTTATTGCCATGTGTTCACATTGTAGTTACAATAAAACATTGGAATGTGTAATGATATTGGTCGTCATACTAGTACATTCACATGACAATTCATTCACATGCACCAAAAGATGATGTTAAAATATACTACTACATTAAATAAAATAAATAAATAAGAACAATCACATAAAAAGGTCTGAATAAAAAATTGTTCATTATAACATCGATAACTAATTGATACGATCTAGTAGAAATATATTAGCTTAAAATGTAAAATATGAAATAAAAAAGAATATAAAATATAATAAATTATGATAAAATATACATACTTTTAATGATTATATCATATCTGACATTTACATGAACTCTGAATCCTTGCATGAAACACCAGAAACAAAACTGGGAATAACACAATTTCATCGGTAGCCGTATTTGGGATATATCGACCAGATTTTCAATGTAGTTTTACACAAAGACTGCGTGTGTAGCCCTGTGTGTTTGGGTTGTCACCAGGCTTGCGGCAGTCACCTGTGTTGACCCCGACTACAGTCTGGCGAGGTCGACATCGTGTTCGGCGTGTCCTGCCGGCTACAGTTGTACCATGACCTCCATGACCCCCTGTCAACCCGGGTTCTTCTCCCTTGTGGCCCAGACGGACTGCACTGAGTGTCCGGTGGGCTACGCCTGTCCCTCCATCACTACTGCTGCCGACAAGTTCCAATGTCAACCAGGTGAGTCTATACCACCAGTCCTAGCCACCCTTACCATAGTGTTTTATTTCATAGTTATAACTTGCCCAAGTCATGCTAAATCTTGTTTGGATTCATCCATACTTATCCAAGCGTTTTACATTAAAAAAACATCTATACGAATTTATATTGTAATGAGGTACCACAAAAACTAATCCGACAGAAGGCGCTCTGACACAACTAGGGTCTTTGTGCCGTCTTTTACGTATTCTTGACGTATATAAAATGCGGCACCAGATTTAGTATCTGAATCAGCCACAAAAAATAATCGTTGACCTATCACAGTCTCTACCGCTGCCAATGCAATGTTGTTTTATCTTCTTTATTAATTAATTTATTTATCATATTATAATATTGTCATATTGTTTTAGCATATTTATTTATTCCAATATATATTATATATATTTTGAGCTACCGCTTACATATTTACATGCCTGATTTTACTGTATACATGCATTACTATGTGACTTAAATATTGTGTTTTTATGCAACCTGTAAAGTGCAAAATGTATTTCCACTCTATGAATTGGACAATAAAGTTATTATTATTATTTTCCTAGTCACCCTTTAGGGGCGGTTGTGTATGTGACCCCACATAGCAAACAGGCCTGTTCTGCAGATAATCCAAAAAATTTACCTTGGTCATATCCCATAATATTTGTGAATTTGCCTTAAAAGCATAAGTTGTAGTTGTAACATTGTCCAGTATATTTTTCCCAAGAAATAATAAAGTAGGTACACGGGTTAAGCAACAACAGGCAGTGTGTGTCAAGATGAGGTTTTGAGGTAACCACCTGAGACCTTACTGATGTGACTACTGGACCTAGAGTTATATTGTATTGTGGGTACATTTGTGTATGCTTGGTTATACTGAAACTGTTTACTTAATACATGCACCTTTGTCAAGGAATACATAGCTCGTTTGCGTTGATGGGGCCAGATCGTGAATGAAAATAGCAAAATGATATAAAAGTTATTTGGGGGCAGATAAGACTTGCATGCCCTGTTGTAATGCCTGTGGTGATCTGTTTTAGGGACATTCGCTGCGGCTGGGTCTACAACATGCACCCCCTGCCCGAAAGGACAATATTGCCCCAGTACCACCAGCACCACCGGGCTACCCTGTCCCGACGGCACCTACTCCCAGGGTGGGCAGGCGGAATGCACTCCCTGCCCGGCGGGCTGGCAGTGCCCAGACAAGACGGGCATGACTAACGCCCAATGTAACCCGGGAACATACTCCATTGGCAACAAGACGGCATGTACCCTTTGTCCAGTGGGCGAGGCTTGCCCGTATACCAACTCCGACCAGACGGTGACATGCCCAGACGGCACATACTCCACTGGTGAGCAGGTCGAATGCACCATTTGCCCGCCGGGCAAAGAGTGTCCGAGTACAAGTGCGGCGACGGAGACGGATTGCGCGCTTGGTACATACAGTGGAGGTGGACTGAAACAGTGTGTGGAATGCCCGGCTGGGTACGCATGCCCAGACATATACAGCAGCTACAAGATGAGATGTCAGCCAGGCACGTACTCGGAGGCAAAGGCTGAGGTGTGTGTACCATGTGAGGTCGGCAAGGAATGCCCATCGACTAATATACCAGGCACGGACTGCAATGACGGCTACTACAGTTTGGGCAAACAGACGAGTTGTACCCCGTGCCCATTGGGTTACATGTGCCCAGCTGCCAACAAGGCGATATCACCAACTATCTGCCCGGAAGGAACCTACACAGATGCCACAGCGCAGACAGATTGTTTGCCCTGTGATCCTGGCTTTGCCTGCCCTGAGGGGAGTATCACAAAAACCCCCGCTGCCAGCAAATGCTCCCAAGGCTACTACTGCCTTGACGGAAAGGTTGAAACCCCCTGCCCTGCTGGCAAATATGGCAAGATTCAGGGCGCTGTAGATGAGGCAACTGGATGTGATGATTGCCCACAAGGGTATTACTGCCCGCCAGGCACTGATGGGCTGCCCAGTAATGACCTCATTTGCCCGAGGGGTCACTATTGCCCTCCATCGACAGGCGATTACAAAGCGTTCCCGTGCCCAGCAGGGCAGTTCACCACTCAGCTCGGCGCCGTTCACCTGACTGAATGTCAAGATTGCCCGGCCGGGCGATTCTGTGACACGGGCAACGCCGACCCGAACTGTCGCACCTGCGCTTGCCCAAGGGGCCAGTACTGCCCCCGGGCGACGCCCCAGCCCATCAACTGCCCGGACGGCAAGTACACCGAGGAGGAGGGAGCCACCGGGTTGGAGTTTTGCAAGCCGTGCCCGACCGGGCACTACTGCACTAGCGGAACAGACACGCCCACGCCGTGCCCAGCAGGCACGATGAACCCTATGGTGGAACAGAACACTTCCATCGCCTGTGCCCCGTGTACCGCTGCATTCGCATGTACACGCAGTGGCCTCTCCAAGCCCAACTACCCGTGTTCTCCGGGGTATTTCTGCCCGGGGGGCAACTACCGACCCAACCAGACGGAGCACGCGTGCCCGGCTGGCACGTACACGAACTACAACAACTTGACCGCGGTCGAACAGTGCCAGGTGTGTCCGGAGACAGTCGCCTGCCTCGTGGGCACTGGAGGGCAGCAGAAACCCCCCGTGGCGTGTGCCAAGGGGCACTATTGCCCGACGGGCACCGCCATGCCCACCCAGTACCCGTGCCCGCCAGGATCGTGGACCAACCTGACGAATCTACACACGGAGACGCAGTGCTACCGATGTCCCCGCGGCTCATTCTGTCTCCAAGGATCACCCGCTCCCACGGGTCCCTGCTTCAAAGGTCACTGGTGCCCTGAAGGTCAGTGCCTCGTTTTGGTTTTCTTAATAATTCACTGGTTGTGATGACATCATCTAAAATCCGGAAGGAATTGTTTATAACCTTATTCACATCGAAAACCACAAGTGTTCAAGAATACGTTTGTTTGAAATTACATTTCCCAACTTAATCCCTTGTGATCACATATCTTTAGATATCCTTGCTACAAAATTGTATTGTATTATGCTTAACTTGTCATGTATTATGCTTTACTGCTTAACATGTCATGATCTCATTTTGTTTGATCCATACATGACTGCTTAACATGTGATGTTCTCGTTTTGTTTTGCCAATTACTTTATAATTATAAGAGCTTATCTTGAAATGGACATTGTGTAGTGTCAGTGAAAAAACACTCTTGTTCTGTTAATAATAATAAAATAAATAATAATAATAAATAATAAAATAAAATATTTATATAGCGCCCTAATCACACGGTGCTCTATGGCGCTTTACAGTACAATAATAATAATAATAATAATAAATCTACAGAGAAATTAAAACATTACAATGTTTAGTTAAATCATTTAAAAGCTAAACAACAAATAGTCGTAAATTGAATTAAAGAGTAAAAATACAATTCTATATAAGGAGAGTAAACCTGAAAGGTATAGGTGCAATAAATAATTAAGTAATATATTACATATTATATTATTATGTTGATTGCAGGCACTGGCCTTGGCAACCAGCACCCCTGTCACGCCGGGTCCTACAGCAACAACGAGGGCAACACAGCGTGGGAACTGTGTGAGGACTGTACCCCTGGTCACTACTGTCCAGTGGCCTCCATACTGCCCACAGCTTGTCCTGCGTAAGTCTTGTGTCTCGCTTATATCTGCAATATGAGATTTCTTCACAAGTAAATTTACGCAAAATGTCCTTGTGCATTTTTAATGTTACTTGGTAACAAAAACTGTCTTACTTATGTACAACCAGAAACATTCAGATTTATCAGTGAAACTGTATCTTCTTATGTGTTCCATTGATATGCATTTTTGCTGTCAAGTATAGACAGGAACAATATTATCTAAATTCTAATTATTTTAGGTGTTAATTTATGTTATATTATTAATAAGATCTGTCTCACCATAATTAAGAAGTTATGAGATAAGCATCATCACTGTAAATTTTACTTAACAAAAATGTTGTATATATAATTAATTTCATTACTGTAATTTTTTTATATTATGTGTTTTATACCAAACTTATCTGAAGTTTTTGAAACATTTCAAAAATTATTGTTAAACATTTGTTTGAAGGCTTAGTTTGACCTTATATATGTTACTAGCCATATAAAAAGACATATATATATATATATATATACACATACACATATATATATATATATATATAAAACTTATTTACTTTCTGAGCAGTCCAATTACCTTGTCAGTGATTCCCACCTGGTGTCAATGTTGTGTTATGTTCACATCAGCAATTGGTGATAAAAAATCATAATATATATATATATATATATATATATATTATGATTTGTTATCACCAATTGCTGATGTGAACATAACACAACATTGACACCAGGTGGGAATCACTGACAAGGTAATTGGACTGCTCAGAAAGTAAATAAGTTTTAAAGTGGCTCACGGAACAGAATTAACCCAAAAAAGAGCGGGTGAACTTTGCTACCCGTTTAAAGTATCGATAAATATATTCCTGCGTTACATGTTTCAGTGGAAGCTACAATTCCGACTACAAGGGTGAAAACCTCACTTCCTGTCTGCCCTGTCAGGCTGGCTTCTACTGCCCAACAGATGGCACCACTGAGATGATCGTGTGCGGCAAGGGGAAGTTCTCGGACACCGGGGCGAAGGAATGTACCCTGTGTAAGGAGGGTCGTTACTGCGACTTCAACGCCACAAGTTTCTATGTGATGTGGTATGAGAAGATTTGCCCGGCCGGGCTCGAGTGCCCGGAAGGAATGGACCGCATGCCCGACGCAGTCAGCGACAAGTGCCGGGTGGGGCACTACTGCCCGAAGGGCGACGTCAGCCCCTGCCCGCTTCCGTGCCCAAACGGAACCTTCAACGAGCACTTTGGGCTGCAGCAATTGTCGGAATGTCAGAAGTGTACGGCCGGGATGTTCTGTGTGCCCGAGGGTCTGTCTGCCCCCGCTGGGCCGTGCCCAGGGGGATACTATTGCCCGAAAGGAACGGGCGAACCGACAACGTTCCCATGCCCGGTTGGGTTCTACAGGAACGGCTCGGCACGGGAATCCTTCCAGGATTGTACCGAGTGCGTGTCCGGGTATTACTGTGACCAGGAGGGATTGGACGTGCCCAAGGATTGCCCAAGGGGGTTCTTCTGTGTGTCGGGCAGCACCTTCCCCCAGCCATGCCCATTGGGCACGTACGGCAACTCAACCACACTCAGACGAAGCACGGACTGCACACCATGCCCGGGCGGGTACTACTGCGACGGAATCGGCCGCACCGAACCGACGGACGTATGCGATGCCGGCTTCTACTGTCGAGAGAAAGCGTTCACATCTGCACCACCAGATGGACCCACTGGTGGCGTGTGCCCCAAGGGTGGCTACTGTCCGCCTGGTACCGCGTTCCCACTGTCATGTGACCCCGGCATGTACAGTGCGTCTCCGGGCGCCAAGACGAAATACGACTGCGTTCCGTGCGATCCGGGCAACTTCTGTCCCGGATCGAGTAGTTCCGACTCGCGACTCAAATGCGCTGCTGGATTCTTCTGCACGGGCGGATCAGCAGTTCCGAACCAGTTCGACGTCGAGGAAGGTCACTACTCGCACGCAGGAGCCTTTAAACAGGAGCCATGTCCTCAAGGGACGTACCAGCCCGCCGTCCGATCGGAGGATTGTCTCGATTGTCCTCAAGGCTACTACTGCAACGGCACCGGCACTGTAGTCCCTGTCATCTGCCCGGCTGGCAACTACTGCCCGGTGAAGTCAGAGGCGCCAACACCGTGCCCACGGGGGCACTTCTTGAAGGAAGAAGGGCGCTATATGGAGGACCATTGCAATCTGTGCACGGCGGGGTACGCATGCGAGATCATGGGACTGGTCGAGCCGGTCACAAAATGCGCCGCCGGGTACTACTGCGAAAAGGGCTCCAACATGACCCACCCCATCGAAATGCCCTTCGGTGATGCCTGCCCTCCGGGGTATTACTGCCTCGAAGGCACGTCCGACTATCTCACCTCACCCTGTGCTAACGGCACGTACAGTAATGCGACTGGCAATATCGATCCGTCCAATTGCACGAGCTGCGATCCTGGGAGAGTGTGTAGCGGAGTCGCTCTGACGAAACCGAATAAAATCTGCGCTCCAGGGTACTTCTGCAGGGGTGGGGCGTCGACGGACATGCCCATGGACGGTGGCGCCACTGGTGATCCATGTACAAAGGGGCATTACTGCCCCGCCGGAACAGGTATGGGTATTTTATTTTATTTTATTTTATTTTATTTTATTTTATTTTATTTTATTTTATTTTATTTTATTTCATTTCATTTCATTTCATTTCATTTCATTTCATTTCATTTCATTTCATTTCATTTCATTTCATTTCATTTCATTTCATTTCATTTCATTTCATTTCATTTCATTTCATTTCATTTCATTTCATTTCATTTCATTTCATTTCATTTCATTTCATTTCATTTCATTTCATTTCATTTCATTTCATTTCATTTCATTTCATTTCATTTCATTTCATTTCATTTCATTTCATTTCATTTCATTTCATTTCATTTCATTTCATTTCATTTCATTTCATTTCATTTCTTATTTCATTTCATTTCATTTCATTTCATTTCATTTTATTTTATTTTATTTATTTTTAAAATAATTAAGCTTTGAATAATTACTGCATTTTATTTTTTCACCACCAATTTTAAAGTAATAAAGCATTTAATAATTACTGCATTTTAAGTTTCTCAACGCTATGTTAAAGTAATAAAGCTTTGAATGATTACTGTATTTGTTGATAAAATATTAGGATAAATCTTCTAGATTATTCTACACATTTTTTATTTGGATTATAATTTTATTGTTTTCTGGTAAAAATACCACAAGCAAGTATGTTATATGTGTATATATTTTAAAGTAAATATTACAACTATAAATGATTCCTGATAAAATATTCGGATATATCTGCTAGATTAGTCTACCAAATTGAGTTAAAAATAAATTGGGATTGTAATTTGTCTTGTTTCCTGGTAAAAGACCACAAACGTGTGTTATAATGTGTAGTCAGTGTTCAAAAAATTACATTTTGCATCTTTGTCTCTAGTGTAGTAAGTAGTACTACCTCTGTTTCTTAAATTAATAAAACTTGAATGATTACTGCATTTGTTGATAAACTATTTGGATAAATCTTCTAGATTACTGATTACCTAGTCTACATTTTTTTTATTAGGATTGTCATTTTTATTTGTTTCCTGGTAAAAATACCATACAAACATGTACGTTACGTCTGTGTTACTATTAACAACATTAAGACGTCTGCTTGTTTAGCCACCTTCAATGCACGCCTAAAGACACATTTCTTCTGACTGTTCTCACGACTTTGTTTAATATTTGTGTACTTTTATCGATATTTTATTTAACCTATTTATATATTTATTATACCTGTATACATTTATTCAGCTTAAATAATTCATGTTATTATATTTATATTTTAATTTTTTTAATTGTTTATATGTGTCACTAGTATATTATGTGTTTTTCTTTTGGTGTGTATTTGTATTTTAGTATTTTAATGTATGTAAAGCGCCACGAACAGTTTGAAATTAAATGTGGCGCTATATTAAATAAAATATATTATTATGTTAAAAACAAAATATATTTTGCATCTTTGTCTCTGGTGTAGCATGTAGTTCTGTGTTTGCCTCCAGGGGAGCCACTGCAGTGTCCACCGGGAACGTACCAGAATGCAACAGCAACAGATTTCTGTATGTCGTGTCCAGCGGGCTACTACTGTACGGACGGTGAGATACCTCTCCTCTGTTCCCGTGGTCGGTACTGCCCGGGAAACACCACCATTGACCAGCCGATGTGTCCACGGGGCACCTTCAACTCTGAGCTTGGTATGTCACATGTGTGTGAAGGTGTTGCTTACTATGTACTCAATTAAAGGGTTCCTAAAGGCACTTGTTTTGGCTTATACAATTAAAAATTATTACCATGCTGTTGTCCATTGTTCATGGCCTACATGCTGCAAGCTGTACACAGGGTCTGTACGGGGCCTTGAATGTCTTGAAAAGCCTTGAATTTGATTGGACCAAATTCAAGGCCTTGAAATCCTGAATTTTATAAAGTAGTTTTGAAAAGTCTTGAATTTAATTGTGGTCAATAAAATATTGTTTTGACTCAGTTGTTGTGATGCATAACACTTTAACAGCCAGAAAAGGAAAAGTCTATGCACAAAAATAACTCGTGTGCACATTGGGCAATCGGCATTTCATTAAGGTCAGCAACATTGTTTTCTTAGTCGCATAAACATTTAATGTTATCTTAATTTACTGCGCTTAAAAAGAACATATGTTATTAAAACAGTCTTGAATTTCTTTTTCAAATAACCTTGACAAATCTTGAATAGCCTTGAATTTCAAATGTCTAGATGTGTACGGACCCTGTGTACATGTATACGTTGTACACTGATTGTTGCAGGTATGACGGCTGAGTCAGACTGCACACCTTGTCTTGGAGGTTTCTACTGCTTCAAGATGGGTTCCATCAACTTTGACTTCAGCCTCAACGACACAGGAACTGGACCTTGTAGCGCTGGACACTTCTGTAAATCAGGTGCGTCCTTCACTTGTCAAACTGCAGATAACGTTTATCAATTGTGTACTTTGGTTTGTATAATAATAATAATAATAGTTTATTTCACTCTCTGGGCAATCATAGAGATTGAAATGGATACACAAAACATGCAAAGTATATTTGTTAAAATAGATTAACATAATATATAATTTAAGACATTAGCATAAATATAAATTATATTTTTATAAATATATATCGTATATTCTATACGATATATATTTATAAAATTAATTAAAATAATTTAAGACATTAAAACATATTTTATGTGATTATTTGACTAAACTTATTATAAAATAATAAATAGTTTAAAACATTAAAATAATTAAAACAAATTTGTGACACAAATACTACTGGTTTGTTATTGAAAAGACAAACATGCTAATAATGGTTGCAAATGGCATGATTGGCTTCCATGCCAGGCCAGTCATTCTATCTTCTGTTTATTTCATATCTGGCAAACACTTATTTCTGACTAAAGGTCTGTTTCACGGTAACACATGCGTTGGTTTCCAGGTGTGAATGTGAGTAACCCTACAGCGGACACCACTAGTGGGATCGGTGGACCGTGCCCGACAGGCTACTATTGCCCACAACAGACCGAGGACCCGATCCCCTGCCCAAATGGCACCTACAGAGACGTGCTCTATGGCGAGAAACTGAGCGACTGTATCCCGTGTAAGCTAGGCAGCTACTGCGGATCGAGCAATCTCTCGGATGTGTCCGGGCCGTGTGATCCGGGCTTCTATTGCATCCGTGGCAGCAAAGTCCCGAATCCCGAAGGTAAAACTACATCACTATATTTGACTCCATAGTTCTTTCAAGAATCAACTGAAGACATTTCTGTTTAAAAGAGCATGTTTACTTTAAAAGAACAATTTTATAATATTTATAACATTTTTAGTATATACTATTTATCAACTATTTTATTATTATTTTTTAATTGTAATATACAGTGTGTAATAAACTTTTTTATATCTACTATTTTTAATATCTAGTATTTATCAACTATTTATGTATTTTTAATTTTTAAATTGTAACATATTTAACTAGTATTTATCAGTTTTAGTATTTTTTAAGACTAGTATTATTTATTGATATTGAACATTTTTTTACTGATTTATTTATTTTACAACTACATCTCTATTTTTATTTATATATATATATATATATATATATATATATATATATATATTAGCTACTGTTTACGTGCTTGATTTTAATGTATACATGCATTACTATGTGACTTAAATATTGTGTTTTTATCCAACCTTCAAAGTGCAAAATATATTTCCACTCTATGATTGGACAAAAAAGTTATTATTATTATTACGTACTTTCTCTGCGTGACAGTTGACGATCCAGCCATCGGTGGACCGTGCACAATCGGTCACTACTGCCCGGAAGGCACGTCGTATCCACTCAAGTGCCCCGCCGGGTTCTATAACAACCTCACCGGTCAAGCGAACTGCACCGAATGTCCAGCGAGTTTCTACTGCCCGGAGGGAAGTATCACGTACGAGATCTACCC
Organism: Oasisia sp. SBJ-2009; assembly: GCA_964017155.1. Classification (NCBI taxonomy): domain Eukaryota; kingdom Metazoa; phylum Annelida; class Polychaeta; order Sabellida; family Siboglinidae; genus Oasisia; species Oasisia sp. SBJ-2009. Next base: position 34,619,035 of record OZ024866.1, on the reverse strand, counting down.
GTGTCACCATGGGTTCTTCTGCCCACCGGGAACAAAGCATGACGCTGAGTATCCGTGTCCCAAGGGATACTATCGGAACGTGTCCAGTGGGATGAGTGTGGGAGACTGTTCGGCCTGTCCCGCAGGCTACTACTGTGGGGGAGAGGGACTCGATGTTCCCACGGCCTTGTGTGATGAAGGTGGGTTCCCACCCAGGCTACCTGTCTTCCCAGTGTACTTGCTACTTCTGTCTACATGCATATATATATATATATATATATATATATATATATATATATATTTCCCAGTGTACTTGCTACTTCTGTCTACATGCATATATATATATATATATATATATATATATATATATTGACTGTATATTTGTATATATATATGTATATTTGACTGTATATTTGTATATATATATATATATAATATATATATTCAAGTACAATTTCTGATTACACAACTAATAATTTCTACTCACTTCGATGTTTCAACCGCCATCGGCGGCCTTCTTCAGGAACTGAATGTTCAGTGGTCACTGCTCGCTAAATGGCGTGGCAGTGACCACTGAACATTCAGTTCCTGAAGAAGGCCGCCGATGGCGGTTGAAATGTCTAAGTGAGTAGAAATTATTAGTTGTGTAATCAGAAATTGTACTTGAATGATATACTTCCAACTTGATGAACATTTTCACGAATATATAATATATATATATATATATATATACACATATATGCATATATAGAATACAATTTCAAAAAAATAAAAAGTACAGTACATAAAATACAATTAAAGCAATTATGGGCTACAAATAAAAGAATAAATAAGTGGATAATAAAAATTAGTATAAATAAATAATTATTTAAAGATATGGTACAAAAATACAATACAAATATCATGCGTACAACTGGGATCTCCAATATGTGTACATAGAACTTCTAAAATGTATATCTCTGTGGAAGTAATTAACAAAAAGAGGGTGAAGATGATTCCTAATTGTTGACCCAGCCACAGAGATAGCACATTTGCCAATATTCAGCTTAGTCTTAGGAACAAAAAGTTGTTTTGAAGTTACGTTATTGGTGTTGTTCTTACCAACCCCCTACATGTGACAGGCTACTTCTGTGTACATGGGGCGTGGCGGAGAGACCCCCAGGACTACAACAACTACACCGTGGGAGCCTGTCTGTGTCCAGACAATGCCACTGGCGGTCAGTGTCAGCCCGGGTCCTACTGCCCTCGCGGCTCCGAGGAACCAACGTCCTGTCGAGAAGGACACTACTGCGAGACTCCAGGTAACTCACTTCCTCTTTTATGTACACCTTTTTCGATTAGCGTTTCTGTGTTGAGATCATGTGGACTTTAATTACATACATTTACCCATAAGTTATACAATTTATATCACAATTATTACGCAATTAGCATCATTATTTGCATTGTAGTATGATCATTTTAAAGATAGATTAGCTGTGTTTTTTGTTTAATCATATACTTTTTATTTTATTTTTTATTTTAGCATACTGAGGAATAGTAAGTAATGAAAAGACTGTGTTATTTTATTTTACTGTTTCATGTGTAGGCTTATATTTATAATGTTTACATATGTGTATATATATATATATATATATATATATATATATATATATACATATTTATTTAAATAATAATTAATCATCCATATATACATATATCTATATTAATAATAATTTTTTATCCAATTTTAGCTACTATTTGTACATTTATGTAAAGTGCCTGAGAGCAATACTATTGATTTGGGCACTATACAAATAAATTGTATTATTATTACATCAATTATGTGGGGGGTGGTGGTCGCGCGGTAGAGCGCCGGACTGTCAATCGGGGCGGGCGGGCGGGCGGGCGGGCGGGTGAACAATTGAGTTGCCAAACCAAAGTGGGTTTTAAATCACAAAATAATGAAATGTCCTTTTGTATCTGTCTTGATTCTGCAAATCATACCTTTTTAAATGATAAATACCTCATTTGTTAAAATATTTTCAGTACTTTTTATTTATCGATAAGACAGAGGTGAACTTTGAAAAAAGGTATTTTGAAAAGTTTGTATTCACATTTTCTATTGTTGTTACGTGTTGTTTTAAATTTTGCTAACCCATTCAATCGGTGTTGTTTTGCTGATGTTTAGGTCTAGCTGATGTCACTGCACCGTGTGCTGCTGGGTATTACTGCAATATTGGAGCTTCCAGAGCCGATCCAACAGATGGCGTCACTGGTGACATATGTCCGCCTGGCCGATACTGCGGTGAGCTAAGTGGAATATTACGCCTGCGCAGACGTGAAAGTTGTATTACATCTCAGTTTCAAATTCCTTTCGCTTGAAGGGAAAATCGAAGTTTTGCTCAGCTGAAGCTGAACTAAAAAATATTGAATATTTGGAAACTCGGTTGAAGTAGTGATGGTTCTACTCAAAATCACAGGTCATCTTTTTTGTTGCTCAATCAGTATATTGCAGCATTAGTAATGAAAGTCGTATGTTGTAGAAAAGACTTAGTTACATGACTGAAATAGCAGGCATGTAAAACGTGGCTCAGACAATCGTAGGATAAAAGGCAGCTCCTTGCCAGTCTGAACTGGCTGTGTGAATGTGGCTATAAAAATTTGTATAAGAGGTTGCAAAAGCCAGGGGAATTTGCTAAAAATGAAGGCAAAAATTAGCCGAAAAGGTTTGTCTTGATCACCAGCGACCTTTCTTCCATATACCGCCGAGCCTCAACTTCCTGAGGATACAGGCAGAAGGATATGGGGATCATAAAAATAATACAACTATTTTGTTTTTTAGGGTGCGATATGTCAGAACAGTAATTAATACATGTAAGCAGTAATGTGCGCAAAAGAACTAGGTATGTCTAAAAAGCGGAATAGTGCAATCTGGATATTGTTCTTAAATTAATCCAGCCTGTTTTGGTTTACAACATGTTGAGGGAGGGAGTTCCAAAGTCAAATGGTACTTGGGGAAAAGAATACAAGTGGTAATAACATCTGGAATGAGGATAAGGTAGGACAAGGAATGCTGTTTTCTAGTAACTCAGTTTACAGGAATAATGATTTGCTGGTACACCCACTTTGAAATGTTTCTTGACTGCTGTTGTCCAGGGGTTGGCACGGGCAGTGAACAGCCTCGATGTCCAGTGGGGACCTTCTCAAACATGACCAGGTTACAGTCGGCTGACCAGTGCACCACCTGTACACAAGGCTTCTACTGTGAAACTCCCGGACTCACAGAGCCAACCGGACCCTGCTCTGAAGGTACAAGGTCAAGTTTGTGGCCCTAAAATGCTGTGTGATTTCACCATATGTGTGGCGGTCTAGGAAAAGCAGTCAGATTGACCAAAAATAATTTTTATTTAAGAAATGGAAATCTACACTGTTTACATGTCCTGTACTCTTTACTGTATTCAAATATTCCCACTAGAAGCAAAGTTACAGGAATTTAAAGTGGGACCCTATCAGAAGTTACTTAAAGAGAAAAACGAGTTTTAAGGTCGAGATTCATTCTTCACATGAAAACCACACATTATGATGCATAATACATTAACTGTTGCAGTTATGTTATAAAGTCCTGTGACGGAAATGTAGCCATGTGTGTTACCTTTACTGTACTGAAAACATTATCCAGTTGTGATGGTTACTTTTAAAGTTACACAAAATTAAACAGGACACACATCACACTTGATTGCAGGAGAAAATCGAGTTTTATAGTCGAGATTAATTTTTCGCTTGAACACCACACGTTATGCTGCATAACACAATAACTGTTGCAGTTACCTTATAACGTTCTGTGATGGGAATGAAGCTGTGTTTGTTACATTTACTTTATAATATCCTGCATATTCATCAACGCCAATGCGTTCAGACAACGAGCGATATCGTTCGGCTTCGGTTCGTCCATGGGCGCCGCCATCTTTGATTTTTCGAAGATCGTAAACACGAAATGAAATTCGCCACGAATTCTGTCTTTCCAACGAAATCCGCTCCAATAATGCCTTAAACAGTTATGAAATATGTACAGACACAAACTATAGCAACATCAAACTAAACTAAAAACTAATCGAACTACTAAAACAACAAATTCCAACGTCCAAATACAAATCCGTGAACTTTCAAAATGCTGTAACATAGAACGATCTTCCTAGTTACAAAATCCCAAAAAAATGCAACTTACACTTGGGTAATCAGGAAACTACTTGGTGAACGTATAAATAAGTATGTTAGCAAAAACATCGTAATGAAATCTAAAAATGGACCGACTTACCCAAAAACACCTTTACGGCGCATTTACGGGCAAATAAGCCTAGCGACTTCCGACTCATTTTCCTAGACCGCCACACATATGTTTAACCCCTGATGCCAACAGAAATTGTGGACACTAAACTAGTATTCATAGACTGTTTTGTGTGTTAATGCTGTGGTATGTAGTTATCAATTATAATTATATAATCGTATATTTGACATATTAGCGTAACATGTAAAACTGTGGGAAGGTGAAGTAATGGTATAAACAGGAAAAGCCACTTTTGTGTTGCAAAATTATAAATAGGATACCGATCAGTTATGATTTTTTTCAAGTTATTTAATCCAAACTAAATTTTTAATATATAATGTGTTATTATTTACATAAGCAAGCAAGCATTGTTGTAGAATTTTTTTTTTTTTTTCACAAAAGAATTGTATGATTTTTAAGAGCATTAATAAACCTATCAATTCCATCTTTTTGCTGTGGGCAATAAGTGCAACATGACTAAATTCTTCCCGTAAAGCTGTGTTTGAGTGACCATTCACTCTAAAATCACCCCAAAGGCAGTATCAAAACGTACCTGTGACTTACCTTTATTCCTTATATCAGAACTTACTATTGCTTACCTTTATTCCCTGGAAAAACACTCCCTAAAGCCTATATCAAAATTTACCTGTTGTCTACCTTTATCCCCTGTCAATCTCCCCACCTGTTGTCTACCTTTATCCCCTGTCAATCTCCCCACCTGTTGTCTACCTTTATCCCCTGTCAATCTCCCCACCTGTTGTCTACCTTTATCCCCTGTCAATCTCCCCACCTGTTGTCTACATTTATCCCCTGTCAATCTCCCCACCCGTTGCCTACCTTTATCCCCTGTCAATCTCCCCGCAGGGTATTTCTGCCCGCCTGGACAGAACATCAGCCACCCCTTCCCCTGTCAGCCGGGGTACTACTGCGTGGAGGGCAGCTTCAACATGACAGCATGTCCTGGAGGCTCCTACCAGGACGAACTCGGACAGGGCCAGTGCAAGACCTGTGTCGCAGGTAATGTCATTTCAGGGTCCGCACGGGGCCTTGAAAGTTTTGAAAATCCTTGAATTTGATTGGACTAAATTCAAGGCCTTGAAATCCTTGATTTTTTAAAAGTAGTCTTGAAAAGTCTTGAATTAAATTGTGGTCAATAAAATAGTGTTTTGACTCAATTGTTGTGACGAATAACAGCCGGAAAAGGAAAAGCCTAAGCACAAAAATAACTCATGCACATTGGGCAATGGGCATTTCATTGTGGTTGGCATGATTGTTTTCTTAGTTGAGTAAAAATGTTAATATTAACTTAATTTAATTTACTGTGCTTAAATATCCCTTTAACACTCAATTTCCCATCTCTGTTGCATATCATGTGCACTACACACCAAATAATCAACACACTTGTTAATGTGTCGATTTGTAGGCTACTTCTGCGACTTTGCAAACCAGCCCATGATCGACTACACACCTTATCCCTGCCCGGTCGGGCACTATTGCCCGAATGGCACGGAATGGGCAACCCAGCATGGATGCCCAGCCGGCACCTTCAACCCATATACCAAGCTGGAGGAAGTTGCCAGCTGTACCAAGTGCAATGCCGGCCGGTACTGCAGTGGCATCGGAAAAAGTGCCACAACAGGTAAGGACCAATTTAAACATAATTCCTAACAACATTAAGACGTCTGCCTGTTTAGCCACCTTTAAGGCACGCCTAAAGATATATTTCTTTCTGACTGTTCTCGCGGCTTAGTTTAATGTTTATTTACATTTATCAATATTTTATTTAACCTATTTATATATTTATTATGCATATATACATTTAGTCAGCTTCAATAAGTCATGTTATTATTTTTATATTGATATTTTATTTTTATATTACTAGTATATTTATGGTTTTTTTCTTCTGGTGTGTATTTGTATTTTAGTATTTTAATGTATGTAAAGCACCACGAACAATTTGAAATTGGATGTGGCGCTTAAATAAAATATATTATTATATTATAATAAGACACGCACATTTTTAGCAGCCATTTCATTGAACGTATTGACGTATTATCCCGAAACATGTTGTTTATATTTCATCTGCACTAAACAATTCAGAGGCTGACATTGAATACTTGCAAACGTTTTGCATTATGACAACTTACTTGATAAGTTACGTCACCCTTTGTCTGCGATAAACATGAAGTAATAAAAGTATCCTCATATTTTCAAAGTGGCCTTTGACCCAATATACATCAAATGACGTTTTAAATGTGCAACAAACATGAATTAACAAAAGTCAAGAAATACCCTGAAAACCTTTGCTGTAATATATACCATCTAACCCTGTTGTGTATTACAGGCGATTGCAGTGCAGGATTCTGGTGCATTCTGGGAGCTGCAACAGCGACCCCGACAGACATGGTGACAGGAATGGCGTGCCCAGAAGGTCGCTATTGCCCGGACGGCGTCGCTTTGCCCGAACCGTGCCCGACAGGCACGTGGTCGAACAACACAGGCTTGCGGACGGCTCAGGAATGCTTGCCCTGCCCCGGAGGGTTCTACTGCAACGGGACAGGACTGACAGAGCCCTCTGCCTTCTGCGCTGCGAGTTACTACTGTGCACGGAACGCATCGACCTCGAAACCCGACGATGGTGGGATCACCGGCGCCCCCTGTACACGGGCGCATTACTGCCCCGAGGGTACGGCGGACCCGATACCCTGCCCTGACGGCACGTACATGACCGATACCCACGCCGCCGAGTGCTGGAACTGTACGGCCGGTCACTACTGCGTGTCCGGCGATACCCCCGAGGCGTGTCCACCTGGCTACTACTGCCCAGTGGGCACGGGGGTCGTGTGGCAATCTTGCCCAAGGGGGACGTTTAGCACCGCCACGGGCTTGGCAGACGCGGCGCAGTGCACGGCTTGCACCGGGGGTTATTACTGCGGGCAGGAGAACGCGACGGCGGTGACAGCGCCCTGTAATGAGGGGTACTTCTGTACCGAGGGGGCAGATACCCCGACCCCTGACGCCAATTACAAAGGGACAGCCGGGCCGTGCCCCGAAGGACACTATTGCCCCGCCCAAACGAGCATACCGCGACGGTGCCCAGTCGGAACTTTCAGTAACGTCACCCATCTGAAACTAGAGTCGGAGTGCACACCTTGTAACTACGGGACCTACTGCGGCGACGAGGGACTTACATCGCCATCTGGTGAGTGCTCGGCCGGATTCTACTGTCTGCGAGGGGCACGCTCTCGGAACAACCCGACGGAAGACGCGACCGGCGGACCGTGCCCGATCGGGCACTTCTGCCCGAATGGCACTGCCTACCCGCTCGGCTGCCCGTCGGGCACCTACAACCCAACGACGGGTATCGCCCAATGCACGCCGTGCCCACACGGCTATCACTGCCCCGAGAACTCAACCCATTACTCAAGCACGCCTTGCCCGACTGGGCATTACTGCCCATTGGGCACAAAAGCACCGACGGACTACCCCTGTGATGCTGGGTTCTATAACAACTACACAGGCAAGGGGAGTGTATCGGATTGCATTCCGTGTGAGCCCGGAATGTACTGTGGAACATCGGGCTTGACCTACCCGACCGGGCTCTGTGACCCTGGCTGGTACTGTGCCCGAGGAGCGTGGTCGCCCAAGCCGGCAGACTACGGCAATGACACTGTCAGTGACACCTGCTACTGTGCCAACCACAGTACAGGCGGCAAGTGCCAGCCCGGGGAATTCTGCCCACTGGGATCAAGTGCTCCGACTCCCTGCTCAACAGGTAAGTTGTCTCTGTTAAATATATTGTATTCGTTCTATTAAGGGACACAAGAAAAATATCTGTTTTAAAACTGATTTTTTTTTTTTTTTAAACAAATTCAGTGTGGTAGGGAGTTATAATAAACAATTATACCCTAATTTTAAATGAATAAAACAGTGAAACCCCATGGTAATTTATTCAATTTACATGCTACTAACTAGATAATGAATTATACCCAATTTCTATGCTTAGTCATTTTTGTATGTCATCTGGATTTGTTTAGATCTGTTTTTATACAGAATGGTTTTTATCCCCGGATGTTGTTTATGCTAAAATACGGCGACTTAGCAGTGAGTATTATGTTAAAAAGAATAATTTATTGTGAAGTAGACATGTCCTAATTAGCGTACAGCCATACACCCCCATTTTCAGCAGAGTTTGACATCAGTCTGTGACAAAACCGTATCATATCAGATCATCTCAGCATGAAGTTTACAGGACACCAGTTGCATCATGTTAGTTTATAATGAAAACAAGAAATGTTGTGTCTGCACCTGGTGGATAATACTGGCGGAAACAAACTGCCATTGCCACTAGGTGGTGCTACCATTTTGTCATTGTCAAATAAGCATGTTTAAGTACGAATGTTTCTTACGCTTACTGAATGCTTAAAAGAATGAATATGGTATGTATTTAAGTTAACAAAAGAAGTTATTCTTATTTGTCTCTGTACAATTAACATTATGTTTCAATCAATCTCAAGCATTTAAAAATGATATCAGTTTGAATCATCCAGTCTGATTAAACTCTTTAATTTATGTTAACCAATAAAGAAATCACATATGTGATTTTGTAAGTTACATTTTATGCCAAACTAATTGTCATATTTCCAAGGTTGTGTAAATGGACAATTTTCAGCAGTGTCAGTTGCTAGAGAGAAATGTTGGATCCACCTATCCAGTGTGTTAGTGAACTAAGAAATGTGATGTTTTAATTTGGTGTATACTTGCACATGAATCATATATATATAATGTTTATTTCATACAAAAAGTCCATGTATATATATATATATATATATATATATATACATAAAATACAATTTAGAAATAATGAAAAGTACAATACTTAAAATACAATTAAAGCAATTACGGGGTACCAGTAAAATAATAGATAAGTGGGTAATAGAAATAAATAAAAATAAATAAACAGGTCATGAAAATTGATAATAAGTGTCTAAAATAATTATGGCATTACAAATTATTAAAAATAAATATTAAAAATATGGCACAAAAATACAATACAAATATCATATTATATTTATTGTATGTTGTGATCAATAAAGAAAGTATTGAAATACTCTACTTTCTGCAATTCCATAAAACATTGCAGATTGCGATATATAAAATATATCAAGTTCTACATGTTTTACCTTTCGTGATTGAATTTGTTATTAATATATAATCCCAGTACTTGTTCCTTACAGGGCACTACTGCGATGTTCCGGAGTTGTCGGCTGTACAGGGGCCATGTTCCCCAGGGTTCTACTGCACCCTGGGAGCAACCCGACCTGACCCTACGGACAAGGTCACTGGTGATGTGTGCCCGGTGGGGTCGTACTGCCCATCGGGTACGGGCGACACGGTCAAATGCCCAGCTGGCTATTTCTCCAATGGTACAGGAAATACAGTTTTCGACGACTGTAAGCCTTGCAAAGCAGGTACGATTGTCCCATGATGCATCTGTGCAATATTGATATTAATGGTACTTGTCTATATTAAAATATTAAATATTAAAAGAATTGCAATTATGAGAAGTCATTGATAACATCTTGCTGATCTCTGAGATATGGACAAGATGTTAAATTTGATTCATATATTAATTAACAATATCAGTATATTATTTACTAAAAATACAGAGTAGAACAGAAATGTCTTAATGGTTCCATTTAAAGAGATGTTCATGACGTTATGAATATTTGTATCAAACATCTAATGTAATTTGATATTGACCTGTAATTTCCATCTGCTACAACTGTTTTAGTTGCAGCAATTTGTAAGTTTGATGATTTCTATGCCAATTGTTTATTTACAAATCAATTTTTAGCTGTTTTTGCCGGCAACTTGTGGTTAGGATTTTTGCATGTTACATTTTATGTTTGACTTAATCTACATTCATCTATTGTTAAATATGAATCTTAAAACCTTAAAAACATCTGTAACAATATAGCTAGTTTACCATTCGATGGACAAACTATCCAGAGCAGAAAAACATTGATATAAACACATACACACGCATGCATACACCAACGCATGCGTGCACCACACATGCATGCATGCACACATGAATGCACGCACGCACGCACGCACGCACGCACGCACACACCAGTACTTCTTAGTACAGTGTAGTTAGATTTTAAAAATTTGGACATTCAAGAAAACGGTGCCATTATAAATTGTAATAAATTTCCACTTGCAGGTTTCTACTGTGCCTCATATGGGCTCGCTGAACCAACTGGACTGTGTACGGCCGGATACTTCTGTCCTGAGGGTCAGAACTCAAGCACCCCAACTGACCACAAATGTACCCCCGGCCATTTCTGTCAGGAGGGAAGTCCTGTGGAGGTGACATGTCCCCCCGGATACTACCAGGATCTGTTCACTCAGGTAAGACCAACTCATCACTAAGTCAGATTAGGCATGCCATATTTGGATAAAACTTATACTGTGCTAACTACTAACCCTCTTTGCGATAAATAAATTAATCTGTTGAATCGCCATGCAGTGGCAGTGTGTAGCATATATATTGCAATTTATTTCCATTGAGAGGACTTTATACGTCTGTAATGTATGGCTATTCAAATGTCATTTACTGTTGTGAATACACCCATTTGCTCGACCTCGACACCTGTGTAAAATGACCACTCACCAACCTCGTGGTTCGTAGCTGTTGTGTCACCTGCATCAAACGACCACCCACAATCACTGATGTGACAACCACACTGCTTCTTTCAGTTACCTCTAAACTGATATCGTACATCAGCTTTAGCGTGATATGTCATTTTGTCATGAGTGTTTCTGTTAGCTTGGAAGGAAATATTAATTAAAATTGTCAAAGACAATTTTGTATCTGTCCAACCAAGAATAACCAGTTAAACAATGTACATGTCCAAGCAATTTTTCTTTAGATATTTGTGGTCAAACATTTTATGCAATAATGGTTCTATTTAATATATTAAAATTCTATCCTGTATCCAGTATGACAAGATAGTAATATTCTATGCATTTTGTTTATGTTATAAATTATACATCACAATTTCAAGTTTCCAGTAACAAAACAATTATTGTTAAATTGCCAGTACATAATTGCACTTAAAATGGCCGCCATTTAATTTTTATAGCCAGTTATGAGGTTTTTGCTGATTGGAACTAATTACCATTACATGATTGGTCAAACAATTGTACGGCAAGCTAACACAACACTCACTAGTGTATGTGTTGGACATGTTTTACATGTGCAGGAATATATATATATATATATATATATAATATATACATATATACATATGTATATACATACCCTCTGTAGTGTGTATATAGCATCTCTGTTACATTCCCATTGACACAACCTATACATTTGTCACCATTCATAACGTGACAAACTAGACTAAGTACTGAATGTTCAACATTAGAGTTAGTTCTTACATGAAGGTGTTATTACAGTGTTGCATGGGAATACACACAGTTACATATTATTTACTAATGTATTAAATATGAACTGACTGTTTGTGTTGATGCATGTAGTCATCGGTGGTATGTAGGCGAACGTGTGACAATAAACACGTGTGATTTTAGAAATGATGTGTGTTTTCAGTGTGTAATCTCTCTCTGACACGTGGATTTATCAAATAAACGCACATCTCTGCACGGGGTGCTTAACAAAACGAATATTCTACTAAATTGAAGACGCATCTGTGATGTGTTTTTTTTAGGAAATTTAAATAAGCAGGATATTATTTAAAATGTACTTTCATTCCAAAAGTTCCTCTTGAAAAAGTAACAGTATGTTTTGAGGATAGAGGTGTTTACCAGATGACACATCTATATATGTCTTAAGCATCTTTCGTCTTATTGATTTTAATTTTTATTATGGGTGTGGGGTAAACATAAAATCTGAAAAATTCTTATGGCCTAATGTATTTAATAAATTCCTCTTTTCCATACTGGCACAATAAATGTTTTAGTTGTAAGGTTTGATTTTTTCTCAACACTTCACTTGTGTATGTAGGCACCTGAGTGTGAATATATATTTGAATTTATTTCACATCACATGCATGTTACACATCCACCTTCATTATTATATCACACCCCCAGGAAGTGTCAGTGAGTATTGGTTGCTACGGTAACATGATTGTTGTCGAGATGTTGTCATGCAGATGTTGTTGTTGTTCGTTATTGTTGCATTAAATAGATTACTATAATGATCTGTGTCCTTGACCCTAGAAGCTGAACATATTTCATCTGTAGAAAAATGCTTCAATTTATTATAAAGAAAAATAAGTTATTTTTGCAAATTTAGATTGTGGCTTAATGTTTAATTTTTAAATACGCTTATAATCAGCTTGTGTCTTTTTTGTTAAGGTATTTATAATTGGATTTTTCAATATTAAATGGACATTAAATTGCAATGTAGCTTTACGTTCCATGTTAGCTCTGTCTACTCTCTGTGTGTTGGAGCAGGTTTATTTTTTATTTTTGTTGCTTTGTCTATTTATTAGGTGCAGATATGTACTATCTCTTGGCCTTTATCTTTAAGATATGTACTATCTCCTGGCCTATATCTTTAAGATATGTACTCTCTCCTGGCCTATATCTTTAAGATATGTACTATCTCCTGGCCTATATCTTTAATATATGTACTCTCTCCTGGCCTATATCTTTAAGATATGTACTATCTCCTGGCCTATATCTTTAAGATATGTACTATCTCCTGGCCTATATCTTTAATATATGTACTCTCTCCTGGCCTATATCTTTAAGATATGTTCTATCTCCTGGCCTATATCTTTAAGATATGTACTATCTCCTGGCCTATATCTTTTATATATGTACTATCTCCTGGCCTATATCTTTAATATATGTACTCTCTCCTGGCCTATATCTTTAAGATATGTACTATCTCCTGGCCTATATCTTTAAGATATGTACTATCTCCTGGCCTATATCTTTAAGATATGTACTATCTCCTGGCCTATATCTTTAAGATATGTACTCTCTCCTGGCCTATATCTTTATATCGCCTGTGTCAGTGTAGTGGCCTGTAGTAGTATTTTGACCTGCTGTGTTATTTGGTTATAAATTAGTCAAACAAAAGTAAATAACATTTTATAATGATTATCACTAGTCCCACTGTGGGTAACAATTAATGTGTTTACATAATTATTTTAATAATGTTGCTGTTGGTTAATGCAAGATCTTTTTTGCAGTTTTGAAACTAGGGATAACTATTATTTATGCATGTTATTATTTGTTGGAATAACACAGGGAAACATTACACTAGATTTGAGTTTATTGGCAGTATAACTGTTTTTTATAATCCTATTTGTGAATAGTTATTGTTATGTAGTTTTATGTGATAAAGGTCAAGGTCATTTGCAAATAAAACAAATCCTATTTGTGAATAGTTTTGTTATGTAGTTTTATGTGATAAAGGTCAAAGTCATTTGCACATAAACAATAATCTTATTTGTATATAGTTGTTGTTATGTAGTTTTATGTGATAAAGGTCAAGGTCATTTGCAAATAAAACAAATCCTATTTGTGAATAGTTTTGTTATGTAGTTTTATGTGATAAAGGTCAAGGTCATTTGCAAATAAAAATAATCCTATTTGTATATAGTTGTTGTTATGTAGTTTTATGTGATAAAGGTCAAGGTCATTTGCAAATAAAAAATAATCCTATTTGTGGACAGTTGTGTAGTTTTATGTGATAAAGGTCAAGGTCATTTGCAAATAAAAAATAATCCTATTTGTGAATAGTTGTTATGTATTTTTCTGTGATAAAGGTCAAGGTCATTTGCAAATAAAAATAATCCTATTTGTGAATACCGGTAGTTGTTGTTATGTAGTTTTATGTGATAAAGATCAAGGTCATTTGCAAATAAAAAAAAATCCTATTTGTGAATACCGGTAGTTGTTGTTATGTAGTTTTATGTGATAAAGGTCAAGGTCATTTGCAAATAAAAAACAATCCTATTTGTGAATAGTTGTTGTTATGTAGTTTTATGTGATAAGGGTCAAGGTCATCTGCAACGGTTGTCATTTCAGGCGAGCTGCAAAGTATGCCCCGAGGGCTTCTACTGCGACTCGACAGTCCAGAACAACAGTCTATGCTCAAACCCCGTCCAGAGCCCGGTGCCGTGCCCAACCGGGCACTACTGCCCAGACGGCACCAAATACGCCCACGAATTTGGCTGCCCAAATGGCACCTTCAGCAACCGAACACAGCTGAAGACCGCGAGCGAATGCACCGATTGCTCCGCCGGGATGTACTGCTCCGAGGGGGGTCTCTCAGCGCCATCTGGTGACTGTCACGGTGGTTATTACTGCACCTTGGGCGCGTTGGTGCCCATGCCAACTGATGGGACCAGTGGCGACATCTGTCCACCGGGCGCGTACTGCCCGGAAGGGTCGGGCACGAGTATTCCGTGTCCCCCAGGATCCTTCAATCCCACCGAAGGTTCGTGTTCCTCAAAGCTAGATTAGGGGAGACGTGTATCATGGATGCATTGTGAAAATAATATAACATTTCTAGAATCATTCCTAAGTAAAAAATATACACACACCCAAATGCACAAATAGATGAACATAATCTTTGACAGTCACAAATTAATTGGTTGACATGTCATGTTAACACAAAGAATTAGTACTTTTAAGCCAGTCGACGTGTATATTACGACTTGACACAAACTACAAAAACATGTGACATACATTTCCAAACCATAACTGACAATATATATTATTTTTGAAGACCTTTTTTGCTCTTATTACGAGTGATATTCCTACCTGTCCAAAATGTGTTTTACCTGTCTAAATGACGGGTGGATGGGTCTCTGCATCATAAAACTGCCACTCACACACACATACGCACACCAACATATATACATACATACAGTCACACACACACCACACCACACCACACCACACCACACCACACCACACCACACCACACCACACCACACCACACCACACCACACCACACCACACCACACCACACCACACCACACACACACACACACACACACACACACACACACACACAAACTCACACACACACACACACACACACACACACACACACACACACACACACACACACACCACACACACACACACACACCCTCACACACCCTCACACACAGATCCATACTCTGTGGTTGTTTTTCTATTTCCAGTTTCTATTGTTACCACTACACACTCTTGTGTTTCCCAGGTCTGGAGTTTGTCTCCCAATGCACTCCATGCTCCCCGGGCAAGTTCTGCAGCGGCAGTGGCAACACCCAACCCACGGGCAACTGTTCCGCTCGCTACTACTGCGCCATCAACGCAACAACCGACTCTCCAACAGATGGCAGCACCGGAAGCCGTTGCCCGATTGGGCACTACTGCCCAGCTGGCAGTGCCCAACCGATTCCCTGTGAGCCGGGCACATACACGGACACCCTGCAGAATGAAGTCTGCCTCCCGTGCACACCTGGCCGATTTTGTGTCACCGGAACGAATCCCGAACCGTGCCCAATGGGCTATTATTGCCCGGAAGGAACTGGGCACATCTGGCAGTCCTGTCCTGCGGGCACATTCAGTGCTGCCACCGGGCTCGCGAATGTGACACAGTGCACGCAATGCCTCAGCGGGTTCTACTGCGAAACAACCAATCAGACGACGACGAGTGGACCATGTGACCCTGGCTACTTCTGCCGTATCGGCTCGGATTCGAAAATGCCGACCGGATCAACGGCGGGCGACGCAGGAGTTTGCCCGGTCGGGCATTATTGCCCGACGCAGACCGACAACCCAGTCGCGTGTCCAGCGGGCACGTTTAACAACGACACGGGCGTCCAAGACCTAGCTAGCTGCCAGTACTGTCTGGATGGCTACTACTGTGACCGACCAGGACTTGAGTATCCAACTGGCTTCTGTGAACCTGGGTTCTACTGCTCTGGTGGTTCAAACACTTCCAGGCCCGAAGTCGATACGTTGACAGGAGGGCCTTGCCCGCCCGGGACCTACTGCCCATTGGGCTCGAGCTTGCCCAAGTCTTGTGCCGCGGGCACATACAACCCGTTGACACAGCAGCCCAATTGCTCACAGTGCCCAAGTGGGTACTACTGCGAAACCGGGGCAAGCAACATCACTGACTGCCCGAAAGGTATTGTGACTATTGTTATCTACCTACCTTTCAGTATAATGTGTCCCTTTTCAGTGACACATTGTTGTATTTTAGGGTTTATACATAGTATGTTTTATCTGTGGTAAAATGTTTTGAGGGAGATTTTATTCATCCAAATGGCAATGGCAAAATAACTTGAGAATATTTGAGCAGAATTGGGGATAAACATAGCTATTTGTTAATCAAAAAGTCACTATAGTGGAATTATCATAGCATGTGAATACCTGTAAATGAAATGTTATTAGATTTTTGTATAGGAAGTCTGTATATTTCTTGAAATGCCTGTTTACAGTCGTGTATACATCGGCTACTGATGCTGTATATGTAAATTATGGGCTATCATCTACAGTTGTGAACATGAACCAAACTATTTATGTAACTTTAAAAAATTAATCGTTGACCTATCACAGTCTCTACCGCTGCCAATGCAATGTTGTTTTATCTTCTTTATTAATTAATTAATTTATCTTATTATGATATTGTCATATTGTTTTAGCATATTTATTTATTCCAATATATATTATATATATATATATATTATATATATATATATATATATAGGACTGTATATATATATATATATATATATATAGCTACCGTTTATATATTTACGTGCTTGATTTTACTGTATACATGCATTACTATGTGACTTAAATATTGTGTTGTTATGCAACCTCCAAAGTGCAAAATGTTTTCCACTCTGATTGGACAATAAAGTTATTATTATTATTATTAAATTAATATAAAGTATAAAATAATAAATTAGATTAACTTTGTGCATTAAAAACATAAAAATAATATTTAAATTAGAAATATTTAATATATATATATTCTTTATTCAGGTCACTTCTGCCCCGCTGGCACGGAGTTTGCGACCCAGTATCCCTGCAACAACGGCACCTTCAACAACGCCACCAACAGTGAGACCATCGCCTCCTGCCAGCTCTGTCTGCCCGGCCACTACTGCCCAGACAGGGGTATGCCAGAACCTGCCGGCTTATGCGCCCCGGGCTGGTACTGCACCCTCGGATCATGGGCACACAAGCCAACGGTATTGGGCAACGACACTGGCACAACATGCAAGTGCCCGGCCCAGTCCATGGGCGGTATGTGCAAGGCGGGCACGTATTGCCCTGAAGGGGCGTTTGAGCCCGTTCCTTGTGACCCGGGCAAGTATTGTCAACTGGACGAGTTGGGGGCAGTGACCGGTGATTGTCAGGCTGGATACTTCTGCAATGGCAGCACCATCTTACCTAACCCCGTCGATTTGTCCAACGGCGATATCTGTCCGAAGGGGCACTATTGCCCGACAGGAAGTACTGCTGCTATTCCATGTGATCCGGGCAAGTATACAGACCGATTTGCAAACCAAAACGAAACCAACTGCCTAGCATGTACCGCGGGGAAATACTGCTCGGGATACGGACGGGATCTACCCAATGGGTTCTGCGATGTGGGTTGGTTCTGTCCAGAGAACATGACCGTGCCCCAGCCGCCCGGGAATGAGTGCTTACCAGGTCATGCCTGCCCATTGGGCAGCCCAGTACAGACGCCATGCGAGTCTGGTTTCTATCAGCCTCTGGCGGGCACAGGAGTGTGCTTGGAATGCCCAGCGGGGATGTATTGCGACCGGAATGAAGCCATTGCCGAGGAACAGAGTGGGGTAGGTGCCCCGTCCCATGGGGTTAAAACCCCCAAGGACTGCCCTGCTGGGTTCTACTGCCCCAACGGCACGGAAACCCGACGACAGTTCCCGTGCCCGGTTGGCACATACAGCAACACGACGAAGGTCGAAAGCGAGGCCGAATGTCGCCTCTGTCCGGCTGGGTACTACTGCGAAGCGGAGAACATCACCGAACCGACAGGAAAGTGTGCTGCGGGGTACTACTGCGTGCTGGGAGCGACCTCCCTGACCCCTGTGCCCTCCTCCAAGGGCGGGCCGTGCCTCCAGGGAACCTTCTGCGAGAGCGGATGGTCCTGGCCGACGCCGTGTCCGAAGGGAACGTTCGGCGACCGCGACCATCTCCCGTCTGAAGCCGACTGCACGATCTGCCCACCAGGGGAGTTCTGTGCGCAGTCGGGTCTCGGCGCTCCGAACGGGTCATGTTTGGCCGGGTTCTACTGCAGCAATCGCTCGGAGGAAGCCATCCCGGTTGGGAAGGTGTACGGGGATGAGTGTCCCGCTGGACACTTCTGCCCGGAGCACAGCTACGAGCCCAGTGCCTGCCCGGCGGGGACATACCAGCCCCAAACCCGCATGACCAATAGCACCGCTTGTCTCCAGTGCGATCCCGGGAAATTCTGTAACGCGACCGGGCTAGCATCCGTCAGCGGGGACTGCTACGCTGGATTCTACTGCTCGGGCGGCGCTAGTCTACCGTCGCCACTAGATGGCGTCACTGGTAACATATGCCCCGAGGGTTCATATTGCCCGCTTGGATCACCCACCTATTACTACTGCTCAAATGGAACGTACACGAATCACACCGGAGCATCGTACTGCTATGACTGCCCAGAGGGGTACTACTGCAGCATGAGGGATCGGGCAGAGCTGTGCCCCGTCGGGCACTATTGCCCACAGAATACCGGTGCCGACTGGAAACCGTGCCCCGCCGGAACATATAACCCCCAAACTGGTCTGAGGAATGTGACGCAGTGTACACAGTGTGACGGGGGGAAATACTGCCTCGCTCCAGGACTCAGCTCTATGTCTGGAAACTGTACTGCCGGCTACTTCTGCAGAGTGGGTAAGTCATTTACTATCTCACACTTCTGGCCTGCTTAGGTAGTGCAGCATTTCTCAACCTTTTTGTCTATAAGGCCAATACAAAAAGTCCATATAAGATATGACATTTCTCAACCATTTTGTCTATAAGGTCCCCTGTGTCCATTACAAAAAGTCCACATAAGATAAGACATTTCTCAACCTTTTTGTTTACAAGGCCCCCTATCTGTGTCCAATACAACATACATTTCTCATCTGTGGTCTATAAGGCCCCCGTGTCTAATATTAAAAGCCCACATAAGATATGACATTTCCCAACGTTTTTGTCTACAAGTGTCCATTTTTTTGTCTAATGTGTCCAATACAAAAAGTCCACATAAGATAAGACATTTCTCAACCTTTTTGTCTACAAGGCCCCCTGTGTCCAATACAAAATCCACATAAGATATAGCATTTCTCAACCTTTTTGTCTACAAGGCCCCGTGTTCAATACAAAAAGCCCATATAAGATGACATTTCTCAAATATTTTGTCTACAAGGCCCCCGTGTCCAGTACAAAAAGTCCAAAGACCAGTTAAGATACGACATCCCAAGCGTTTAAGTTCTTCCTTATGAATTGTATGTATGCAAATATGCCAATTTAAATTAATCTTGTCTGCTTCTTTTATCTACGTTCAATGTTTGCAGGTGTTGACACTGCCACGCCCTCTGGTGGCCAGACAGGAGATGGAGGTGTGTGTCCAGTTGGTCACTACTGTCCTGTGGGAACGGCTGAGCCTCTGGCCTGTGAGCCAGGGTCATACAGGTCAGTACTGTCCATATAGCCCTTGTTACAGTGACCACGTCTTTTTCATTATCCTGAAACAGTCTTATGCTTCAGGTTGCTAATAGTCTGAACAGAAGGTTCAGTGAGTCAGTCGTAGTTCATCCCACTTGCTGTGTCAGTTTGTGGGAAGTGGACAACTTCAAGGGGCAACTCTATTAGCCTCAGCTTGTGTGTGTTTGTTCCCTTGACCTGTACTCACCACTGGTCAGTACAGAGCAAGTAGTTGTATTACCATGAGTTGTTTTATCCATTCTTCTAACCATCAGACATTGCAGTTGATCATATATTGACAAAGTTTACTGTTACAGAGCAGAGTTTATTTCTACTTTTGCTGACAACCTCCATTGAATGATTACTGCTACAGTTATCATTTATATATTAGTTGTTTTAATTGTTCTTCTAAAAGACCTGCAATCTCAGTTGACCGGTGTCATGTAGAATATTGACCCGGGGGGTAAAGTGACCCGGGGTCACTATTCTATATAGAATAATGACCCCCGGGTCACTTTTCCATAGATTTTCAGTTCTAGAAAAATGCCCCACTAATACTCAAATACATACAAAAAGAAAAATCCATGAAGAAACAAGGGGTGGGTAATTTTTCCATAGGGGGTCAATTTTCTATTATAGTATTTTGACCCCCGGGTCACTTTTCAACGCGGGTCAATATTCCATCTGACACCGGAACTATTGAGGTACTTTTACAGTTTGTGATAGTTTTTTATTAGGTCTTCTAATTATGAAAATAAATTGCATTTGATTAGCACCACGCGGGTATTTTAGTGTTTACCTTTCAGAGTTGATATTAATTCTTCAAATGTTGCTTCATCAGTATTATACAAGTATATCCATTGTTATTCCAAAACAATTTCATAATTACCCAACTAGCAATGTTCTACTTACATGTACGTTTCGACCACCATCGGCGGCCTTTTTCAGGAACTGAATGTTCAGTGGTCACTGCTCGCTAGATGGCGTGGCGAGCAGACTGTCCCACACATGACTTAGTATGTGGTCCCCCTCGTCCCTGTTCATAATTGCATAGAGCATTCAGTTCCTGAAGAAGGCCGCCGATGGTGGTCGAAATGTAGAAGTAAGTAGAACATTGCTAGTTGTGTAATTATGAAATTTGCTTGGAATAATATACTGCCAACTTGATGAACATTTTCAGGAATATATCCATTGTTGTGTTTGAAAGTTTTTTCTTTTTTCTAGTGACCAGACCACACAGCCGTTGTGTACTACCTGTCCAGCCGGGCACTACTGCGTCAGAGAGTCCATCACCTACACTGCCCAAGTCTGTCCATCGGGCTACTACTGCCCATTGGGCACACGACATGCGTTTGAATTCCCATGCCCTATGGGCAGCTACAATCCTGTGAATGGAAGCGATGCACAAACCGACTGTCTAGTTTGCCCACCAGGGAAATACTGCGAATGTAAGTTGGCAAATTTTCGCAATTTCGTTACATGAATTTTTGATTTGTTGTACCATTTTGTAAAATGTAACTAAGACAAAAATAGAATAACACTTTATGGCAGGAAACATAAAGCAACTTTCTTAATTGATCAGGCCTAGGCCTGTGATGAAAACAATTTGTCAGTATTGCATGTCAGTATTTTAAATAATATGCACAGTTGCTGACATTGGTTAAAGCCATAACAATAAATTAATGTAAATGTTATGACTTTGGTTTTGCACCACTGAAACTAGTTTAGTAGTTTATGCAATCTTTAAACACAAAGGAGCCAACATTGTGTAGTCAATGCAACATAATTATGGTTGATTTTTACCAAATTAATTAAAACATGAGGCAACTAAAAAATTAGTTCGAGGAAGCAGCATTGACAACATAACTGTTGAATGTTCTGTTGTAAATAATTGCTTACTGGTAATTACATTATTTATGTAAACCGTTTGAATAGATTTTTCTTTACTATGCTGCGTATTGCATTAGCATACCCAAGCACAGCCAGATTATCCCGTCTAATATCTCATGAATTAACCAGTTCATTAATTGGCAGGTCAGAAGCAAATAGTCCAAGGCACGTTAAATGAGCAACTGGAGAATGACACTTGGAATGAGATACAGTTACAATGTTGTAAAGTTAGCGTTTTCTTCATTTCGATGTGGCGAACGGGGGCTCATGAATAGTCCGGATTACTCGACTACCTTCCGGAGTATTTTTCAATGGTTATGACCATGATGCTTAGCGAAAACGAAGTTTTTACCTGCCGTGTTGGAGTTACTTTGTGTGCCGGCGTGTAAACGATGCCTGAACACGCGTCAATTATGGATTACTCTGCGATTATTCACGACTCATTTGACAAAAACAAAGACATAGAAATGATAGACATCACACAAAAGACATCTTTTATGACATAAATAAATGTATTTCAGCAGTACGACACACATGAACGGCAAGTTGAATAAATTTCCTAAATGGAAATGTCAACAACTAGAAATTGAAATTAATGTCAAAATTCGAAAAATAAAATAAACGTCCCGACCCGCGCCTCGCGTTAATGTATCAATGTATGTTTCAGTCGACGGCATGTCAGCTCCCAGTGGAAACTGCTCGGCGGGCTGGTACTGTACTGGTGGTTCGTTCATGACGGCTCCCATCGCCAGCGACAACTCCTCGACCTGCTACTGCCCGGAGTCAAACCACACGGGTGGCAAGTGCTGGCCAGGCACGTATTGCCCAAGTGGCATTGCATATCCTGTGTCATGTGACTTGGGCAAATACTGCGGGCAATTTGGGCTGGAGCTGCCCAACGGTCCGTGCGATGCCGGCTATTACTGTGATGGCAACGCAACGCAGCCCGATCCACCGCACCGGGTCTGCCCGCCTGGGCATTACTGCGAGTCGGGCTCGGGCAGCCCAACACCGTGCCCGGCAGGGACGTTGTCTGACGTGTCGGGCGCAACTAATATCACGTCCTGTATCGCGTGTACGGCTGGGTACTACTGCGATGGAACCGCCAATACCGTCGTCAGCGGACCCTGTGCTGCGGGGTACTTCTGCCCCGCCGGGCAAGAGTCAGCCACGCCCGCCAGTTACAACTGCACGGAGGGACACTACTGCCCCGGAAGCACGGGGGATCCAGTTCCTTGTCCATCCGGATCATACCAGGATGAAATACTGCAGAGCCGGTGCAAAGATTGCCCACTGGGCAGGTAGGTGCTGGGGATTATGGTGCTATATTGCCCATTGGGCAATGCAGACACCACAAACCTGTGTTGAAAACAATACTTGGAATAATAATAATAGTTTTTCTATCATGTGATCTCTAACTTCAATGTTAATCACTGCACTCGCAGATTAGAGATAAATAAATAACAATAAAACATAATTTTAAATAATATCTGAAGTCAAGACTGATAAATTAATTGTTAAGAAAAGATAAATAATTAAAAAATCTAAATGTCACTCAAAAAGTCACTAAAATATATAGAATATTACGTCATGGTTGTTATTTTGGTAAAACCAAATTTGATGTGTGTTTAATATTCATTGTAATTTTATTGTGCAACTATTGGTGTCACCATTATGTTGCAAAGATCCATTATAACTGATTAGCTTCCTCATATGTGGGGTGACGTGGCACTGTGGTTGAAACATCACATTCTCAATCTAGAGAAACTGGATTTTAGGTAATTTTGTTCATTCCACATTGCTCCAGTTCATTCAGCTATATGGCTAAGTACCTGGGTGTAGACAGTGGTGGATATTGGTGTACGGATAATCTTCAAACAGCTAGGGATATACAGCGCAATATCAGAACTTACTTTTTTATTACAACGCCGGTCACTTGTGTCCAGGTACTGCGACTCAGTAGAGGCCTCAGGTGGACACGGAGTGGTCAGTCCAGTTGACTGTCCACCCGGCTACTTCTGCCTGGTCAACACAACGAGTAGCCACCAACACCCTTGTCCAGTTGGCACGTACAGCAACGTGACGAACTTGGAGGCTTCGACTGCGTGTCTCCCTTGTACAGGCGGCTACTACTGTGACAACACAGGTAAGACTTGTACATAGATGTAGACAGTAGAACTTGGAGGCTTCGACTGCGTGTCTCCCTTGTACAGGCGGCTACTACTGTGACAACACAGGTAAGACTTGTACATAGATGTAGACAGTAGAACTTGGAGGCTTCGCCTGCGTGTCTCCCTTGTACAGGCGGCTACTATTGCTACAACACAGGTAAGACTTGTACATAGATGTAGACAGTAGAACTTGGAGGCTTCGACTGCGTGTCTCCCTTGTACAGGCGGCTACTACTGCGACAACACAGGTAAGACTTGTACATAGATGTAGACAGTAGAACTTGGAGGCGTCAACTGTGTGTCTCCCTTGTACAGGCGGCTACTACTGCGACAACACAGGTAAGACTTGTGCCTGGACCGACCTGCTTAGCCACCTTCAAGGCAAGCCTAAAGACACATTTCTTTCTGACTGTTCTCGCGGCTTAGTTTAATGTTTATTTACTTTTATCGATATTTTATTTAACCTGTTTATAAATTTATTATACATATATACATTTATTCATCTTCAAAAATTTGTGTTATTATTTTATATTGATATTTTAATTTTTTTATAATTGCTTATATATGTTATTAGTATATTGATGTTTTTTCTTCTGGTTTGTATTTGTATTTTAGTATTTAAATGTATGTAAAGCGCCATGAACAATTTGAAATTGGATGTGGCGCTATAATAAATAAAATATATTATTATTATTATAGACATTACGAAGTAGCCATTTCCCCTTTCTTTCCTACCATATTCCTGCATTTTATGATTGTTTACTTTCTCATGTTTGCTGTTGTTTTTGCGCTGTCTATTCAGAAATGACCCAGGCCTCAATATCAGATGCTGGATTATGTATTAAGAATGATTACATCTTTAAAATAAAAAAATAGCACATCTGTTACATTCATGTGACTGGAAAGCAAATGCAAAAAACAGTCGACATTCTGGGTGAGAATTAGCCTTAGGATCAATTTCATTTCAACTTGATGTAAAAGTTTATATTTTGGTACCACTTGATAGATTATGCACAGATACCTTTTTGGCCTGTGTATACAATAAATAAATGTTGGCCTGTGTGTACAATAAATACCTTTTTGGCCTGTGTGTACAATAAATACTTGTTTGGCCTGTGTATACAATAAATACATTTTTGGCCTGTGTGTACAGTAAATAATCCTTTGGCCTGTGTTTACAATAAATACCTTTTGGCATGTGTATACAATAAATACCTTTTTGGCCTGTGTGTACAATAAATACTTGTTTGGCCTGTGTATACAATAAATACATTTTTGGCCTATGCATACAGTAAATAATCCTTTGGCCTGTGTTTACAATAAATACCTTTTGGCATGTGTATACAATAAATACCTTTTTGGCCTGTGTGTACAATAAATACTTGTTTGGCCTGTGTATACAATAAATACATTTTTGGCCTATGCATACAGTAAATAATCCTTTGGCCTGTGTTTACAATAAATACCTTTTGGCATGTGTATACAATAAATACATGTTTGGCCTGTGTATACAATAAATACCTTTTTGGCATGTGTATACAATAAATACATTTTGGCCTATGTGTACAATAAATACATTTTTGGCATGTGTGTACAATAAATACATTTTTGGCATGTATACAATAAATACCTTTTTGGCCTGTGCATACAGTAAATACCTTTTTGGCCTGTGTATACCATAAATACCTTTTTGGCAGTAAGCCCCTTACGTATGTAATATGTATGTGCCTATGTGTACAGGGCTCACCGAACCAACAGACCAGTGTGACGCAGGCTATGTCTGTGTGTCCCATGCCAACTCGTCTACACCTGAGGATGGACAAACGGGCTACGAGTGTCTGCCCGGATACTACTGCCCAAGAGGATCTGCCCAAGGAATCAAATGCCCAAGGGGAACGTTTAGTAATCGTTTCGGACTTGAAAACATCACGGAATGTCGGGCGTGCACCCCGGGCATGTATTGCCAGACAGAGGGTAAGTTGGGACAGGGTTTGGTAGAAGTACTTTTACATATTACAAGGGTTCTTTTTAAAACTGGGATGTTTTTTCTAGCAGTAGAAGTGTGTTTATATTTTACAATTATTCAGTTTAAAAGTTTGTAATATTATCCACTGTTTACAAGACAAAGGATTCTCTAGTATGTACTGTAATAGAATAATCTGTAGACATTTTTATTTTGCAAAAATTGGTTTTCAGAAGTGTTGACCTTATTAATATAATTCTCGATGATTACATAAAATATTATTTTTATTATTTATATAATATATATAATATGACAATAATAAAAGTAATATATAAAATACTATTTTAATTATTTTAATATATATATTAAAATAATTTTTTTTTTTTTAAATAATCCTTGAGAAATATATTAATAAGGTCAACGCTTCTGAAAACCAATTATTGCAACAACAAAAATGTCTACATTATGTCTACATTATATACACACACATATATATATATATATATATATATTTGTGTGTCTATGAAAACAATTGACATGTTCAGGTCTGACTGCACCAACGGGTAACTGTGTGGCTGGGCACTACTGCAGCCTTGGGGCCATCGACCCCAATCCTCTTGCTCAGAGCTACGGTGACACGTGCACTGCTGGCTACTTCTGCCCAGAGAAGACTGGGGACCCCATCGCCTGCCCATTGGGCACATACCTGCCCGACACTGGCAAGGCTGCACAGACTGACTGTCTGCCTTGCCCAGGGGGCAAATATTGTGCTCAAGAAGGTCTCACCAACTTTACAGGTAATTTATTATGGATGTGACAATATTACTTTCAGGAAAAAACAAATAATTTGTAAAACAAATGCATGAAGATGCTTAATGATGATAAGTAATCTGTAATGACATAACTTATCTGATGAGACCAACATTCACTGTGATTGCCAACAGCAGTATATTATGTCAACAATTTTACTTTTGTTCAGATGTCAGAGAAGAAGTTGTTTCAGGTATATTGTAATTTATATAATATATATATATATATTTATTTATTTATTATATATGTATATGTATTATATATATATATATATATATATA
Organism: Oasisia sp. SBJ-2009; assembly: GCA_964017155.1. Taxonomy (NCBI): domain Eukaryota; kingdom Metazoa; phylum Annelida; class Polychaeta; order Sabellida; family Siboglinidae; genus Oasisia; species Oasisia sp. SBJ-2009. The sequence goes on along the minus strand of OZ024866.1, from coordinate 34,591,897 downwards.
TATATATATATATATATCACATCATATATATATATCACATATATATATATATATATATATATATATATATATATATATATATACTTAAAATATGCCTGAAACAATAATATAGAATACATATATACATACATACATATATACATACATACATATGTAATAAATGAATAATGAATGCACCATTGCTGATAAATTAATTGCGAAAATAACTTTAAATCAATAATAAGCAAACAAGTTATTTCTTTTGCTCAGTGTACTTTGTTTATTAGGTGACTGCCAGGCCGGTTACTACTGCACGTTGAGGTCCAACAACAGCGCTCCGTCTGACGGTGTCACAGGAGATGTTTGCCCCGAAGGAAACTACTGCCCAGTTGGCACAGCTGCACCAATACCTTGCAACGATGGTAAGTAGAATCGTTTCGATTTTAGATATTTAATTTTTTTTATAAAATATAACACTAAAATTTGATAATGTGATCTTAACTTTTACCAGTTTTACCAATGACCACTCATGCGTTTGGTTGATGTTTGTTTAAAAATTATAAGTTTTATGGTGGTATCCATTTATGTGATGAGATGGGATCGGATGGGATCGGATGGGATGGGATGGGATGGGATCGGATCGGATCGGATCGGATCGGATCGGATCGGATCGGATCGGATCGGATCGGATCGGATCGGATCGGATCGGATCGGATCGGATCGGATCGGATCGGATGGGAATTATCAGCATCATTTGCAAAGGCATTGCATAATAGAGTTTGCACGCATAATTTTTATTGTGACATAAGCAAACCACGACATATCGGACACATCAGTTCATGCAAACAACATGTTAAAATCATTTTGATTGGATGCTTTCAGGTTGGTACATGAACCACACGATGGCAGCACTGTGCGATGTGTGTCCATCACGATACTTCTGCGTCCACAAGAGCTACGCTGACCCGTGTCCAAAGGGAAGCTACTGCGAGGGCAACACGGGCTTCAACCTGGGCCTGTGTCCAAGAGGAACATATGGTCCAGTGGAAATGCTGTCCAGTTCTGACCAGTGTACTCAGTGTGACGGGGGGTACTACTGTGGCGAGAATGGAGCGGTCAATGTGTCTGGACCCTGCCAGCCGGGGTACTACTGCCAGATTGGGGTGGACACCCCCGCCCCAAGCAACAATAACACTGGATTCGGAGGTGAGGATCGACACACATAGTGACACTGAGCTGTCGGGGTGGATTTACCTTAAGTGGAATAGTATGACGTATTTTGGTGACAAAGTATAATTATATAGTAACAATAATAATAAGATTATATTTTTTAGACTGCCATGGTTCCAGGTAGCCTGATTAAAAGGTGCTGATATAAAAGAGAGTTAATAGTCAAGATTATAAAACTTACAAAATACCACTAAAAGTCCAACCAAATTATCATTAAGAAGTCCAATCCTGTGTCAACATTAATTAATTATGACAGTTCATGAGCAATTTAAGGAGTTATTAAGGCAGAGTATGTATTATTGCAGATCTGTTTACTTTCTTTCTTTAGTAAACATCCTTTTCACATGCCAGGTGTGATATCTGGAGAGAAGCAAACAAGTGTGTTATAGAAGAGAGGCAGTTAGAGAGGAGAGAGATGGAGAGGAGGGAGAGGTAGCAAGTAGAGACACTCAGACAGACAGACAGACAGACAAGCAGACAGAGACAGAGAGAGGGGCAGGCAAACAGTTGCACATGTACACTCACGTGCATGCATGCATGCGCACGCGTGGACACACACACACACACACACACACACACACACACACACACACACACACACAGAAAGTTCTTCTAAGTTCAGTAACAGTATCATATATCATTAACAACATAAATACAGTTATATGTGGATGACTGAGTGCCAGTGTTCTCCGGAATATAGGACCTATATTTGTCAGCAAAAAATATTTTTATTAACACATGGTGCATATTGAGAATGCAACAGTTATTTATTTTTCCAGACTTTAAACATCACAACATTACCAATAACATTCAAAATACTTGCACCTTCTAAAAAATGTCAGATTTAACTCTGGTCTGATTTTTGTTCAGGTGGATGTCCAATTGGTCACTACTGCCCAGAGGGTACAGCTGACCCACTGGGGTGTCCAGCAGGCACCTACACCAGCACCACTCATCAACACACCTGTCGACCCTGTGACCCCGGCTACTATTGTCTCGCCAACTTCACGACCTCTCAAGACACCCCATGTCCAAAGGGTGCGTCTCAGACTTCAAATATCTGTAAAAATACTAATAGTACACTTGTTTGTATTTTTATAATATTTTGACAATATTTTTATAATATTTTTATATTTTATAATATTTTTATATCTTTATAGTATTTTTATAATATTTGTTTTTAATATTTTTTAAATATTTTTATAATATTTTTATAATATATATATATATATATATATATATATACATATATATATATGTATATATATATATATATATTTATATTATAAAAATATTATATAAAAAAAAATATATATACTGAAATGGTTAGCAAAGTGTGTGTGTGTGTGTATATATATATATATATATATATATATATACTTTGTTAACCCTTTCAGTACGACAGTCCACTATTGAAGCCAAATGGTGTGTGACACTTGAACACAACAGGCGTCTACTGTAGCATTGACGATGTCAGCTTTTATGCGCAATGTTCTGCTAGGAGGAGGCGCATGTTTGATATTGCCTTTAAGGCTTATGTAACAACATTGATCATAAAATGGCACTTTTGCAATACCATGAAGTATTGGTATATCAATATTTCTATCAAGGGTAATGGTTTACGCTATTTTAATTCGCCTGATTTCAGGAGCCTACTGTCCGGAGGGCACGCGCAGCCCATATGAGTTTGAATGTCCAGCAGGAACCTACAATAATCGCACTACGGCTGATGATGCTTTCGACTGTCTCCCATGTCCTGGTAGGTGGCACCACCATAGTGTAACTTATTATGTAACTACCAGGTATTAAAAATGCAGAGACATTCACAGTTTTTAATTCTGAAACAACCCGAAGCCTTAAACTTGCTTATTCCAGCTCTGGAAATCGTAAATCGGACACGATAATACACATTATATACTATTTATCATATAATTTATATATATATATATGTATGTATATATATATTATACTATTTATCATATAATTTATATATCTATATATTTATATTAATCTTATAATAATTTCAGATCTGGAAATCGGAATGAGGGCACAATAATACATATATACTATTCATCATATAATTTATATATATATATATATATATTATATACTATTTATCATATAATTTATATATCTATTTATTTATATTTATCTTATAGTTAATCTAAAATAAAATAAATTCTCATGATTGAGAAAGTATTGGATGTATGGAACACATTTCAGCACTAACACTGACACCTAACTTTGACTGTAGGGGGCAAGTACTGTGAGGGGGCTGGGCTGCCCGAACCAACAGGAGACTGCGCCCCTGGCTGGTTCTGTAGTCGAGGGGCGTTCACAAACAAACCATCGCCCGCCTTCAATGGCACTGACAACTACAGCGTCAACACCTCTACCTGCCCTATCTACGCACTCAACGACACTGGCGGCATTTGTACACCGGGTAAGCAGTCTTACCATCCTCACCCACCAGGGGGCGCTGCTAATAGCATCGGTCTCGGTTCCCCCGGCAGGTCACCTTAAAAATTAAGTTCATCAGATGTTTCATTTTGAAATAAATTTATAACAAATTTAATCTATCTGATGTTTACAATGTTCACATTTTAAACCGTGATAGTAGTAATAATAATTAACTTGGATAATAATTAACTTGGATAGCCAGATAAATGTAGTGTATGTTTATTTGTTTATTTCTAAGTGTGCTGTTGTTCTTCTACAAGAGTCACAGATAGCGACATTTGTATAAATGTATTCATTGATATTCTGGAATATTTAAAGATACCATGCTGAAATGTGATTTTTGTTTTAAGGTGGCTGATTTGGCTATTTCATGCTTTTTTAATTAATAATTTCTTCACAGGTTTTCAAGATAAACTAACCATTTTTGGCCAGACCTTCCTTAACAAATCATAGAATGCTGTGAACTAAAAAGAATTAAGTTTCTAGCTTGTTTAATCGCATTTTTTAGTGTTGGAAAATGATAACAAATATGTAATAAATGACCTAAAATGGCATTTTATTTTATTTAGAGAAACCCTTTTATGTATGTAAAGATATATTTTTTTTTGACATTCCTACCGGATGATTTTGTCAGCAAGTGCATATTAATACTATTGTTGTCCCCTCAGGAACTTACTGTCCAGTCGGCTCAGAGCGCCCTACACCCTGCCCACCAGGCAAATACTGTGCCCTCCATGGGCTGAGTGCACCCTCTGGGCTGTGCAAGGAGGGGTATTTCTGCAACGGAAGCGCCCTGACAGAAGACCCAACCCAATGTGACAAGGGGTATTACTGTCCGGAGGGCACCCCAGTACAGGAAGCGTGTCCCCCAGGAACGTTTAATGGCAAGTCGTCAGTCAATGCATATGTTACGTCTGTCTTCAAATTGTTTATTATTCTGATGTTTTTAGTGTTGAAAATATACTTGATTTTGTCTGTACAGTAAAAATATGATTAGTATTTCATTGGTTGAATTAAATGTGTAATAAATGAATCAAATGTCTGATAAATGTGACATGCTTTACTCTGTCAATGCGTAAATGACTGCGACATTTTAATTGGTTTATTTTGGTGTTTATTTAAGCCGAATTGTGTGCAAATATTTATTACAAAACATGCATATATTCATGTACTAATACAGGTGTATATAAAAAACATTCAGCTGTGCATACAGTGTAGTATTTATAGAAAATGTCTAGTTACTTTCAACCAATGTACACAGACAATGATCACATTTTTGTCAGATTTCTTGCATGGACAAACATTGTTTAAATGTTTTCATGGCGGCACACATTTCAGGTAACACTGGCGGCATCAACATCACTGACTGTGAGTCATGCACGCCGGGTTTCTATTGCCAACAATATGGCCTCGAAGAGCCAGACGGTCCTTGTGACCCAGGCTACTACTGCCCTGGTGGCCAAGACACTGCACGACCTCCGACCTTGGCATGCAGTCCGGGACATTTCTGTCCTACGGGGAGCTGGAATGAGACTGGATGCCCGTCCGGGTACTTCCAGCCCCAGTGGAAGCTTGCAACCTGCGATATCTGCCCAGCAGGGTCCTACTGTAAAGCTTTTGGTATGTAAATTAGTGGGTGGAATTTATTTATTATTTTTAACCTGTAATGTTGTGTGCAGATTTTGTAAGAATGTAAATAAAGTGTTGATTTAACTTGTTTAGATTTTCTCAAAGGATACCATATAAGATTACACTGAATATGATAAGAAGACGTTGTTTAATGATGCCCAAATGAAAGCATTTGTAGCAACACTAATGTCGATTAATAGTGCTAAAATTTATTCTGAGATTAGATTTAGGTGTTTAAAATATTGAGTGGTTATGAAAATATTGACAGAAATATTTTTTCACGGTTAAGGAAGAGAGAAGGACTAGAGGACATGAAATTACTTTAGCAAAGAAGCAGTGTAGACTAGATATTAAAAAAATTCTTATTCTCATAAAGAACAGTAAATGAATGGAACAGATTATCAGCTGATTGTGTAGGTGCTAGTAGTGTTAATACATTTAAAAATACAATCGACATATACCTAAGACGGGCGGGGTATACTTAGATAGATAGGATGGACTCTCGATAAGCCAAAGGGCTTCCTTGTCCACCTGCCATCTAGAGTTGATTCTCTGGGTGGCAATCTTGTTAAATCTTGTTAAATGCAGTATCCTTAAAAAATCCTATCTAAATGATGCAACAAAACCAAATGATTAAATAATCTCTAAACTGTCTACAAAATAAAATACGACAACAGATTATAAGCCATGTGAAATCTCACATTTTATTTGTTAAATGTTTTAGGTGACTACGAGGTTTTGGATGCCGCTAATGCCAGCACCGATGGCAACTTCACCGGGCGATATCGAAGCTACCGAGGCGTTGCCGTGCCAACCAAGTGTCCGCCGGGCTCATTCTGCCCAATGGGGACAATGCACGGGCAGCAGTACTTGTGCCCAAATGGGACTTACAGCAATAGGACAGAACTAGACCACAGTGCTCAGTGCACACCCTGCGATCCACGCACGTACTGCAGTGGAGAAGGTCTGCATTCTCATAAGTCATTCATTTGTGAACTGTTTCAGGTTTTCAAAAAGGATTATGCATTCCAAACAAATTTCATAATTACACAACTAGCAATGTTCTACTTACTTCTATGTTTCGACCACCATCGGCGGCCTTCGTCAGGAACTGAATGTTCAGTGGTCACTGCTCACTGATCTATTATATACTATTTTAACGAGTTGTAATTTTTTAGTCATGTTGTATGTTCCATTTATAATAATATATTTTGGTAAATATTTATTTGATGCTTTAATTTTTCTAAATGTATATATTCATATTAGAGAATATTTACAGTTTTACTAGCCGACATTTTTATCGTTTTAATTTTACTAGACATTCTAATTAGTAACACTTTCATATATTGTTATGCTTTCATAAATAGTTTTACTAATATACATTAATGAATTTTTTTATCAACCATAATGTTCTTATTGTACTATTCAGCCGCTTTGGCTGCCAGTGAAGTGAATAAACTTGATTATTATTTTTTATTGTTATTTTTGTCGACACAACAAACATCTTCACTCATGGTTAATGTTCAGACATTATGTGGCAGACGTATAGAGTATCCCGTAAAATAACCACCCTTTTGTGTCGTGACAGGGAATGTACAACCGACTGCGGAATGCGCCCCCGGATACTTCTGCACCCTCGGAGCGTACATTTCGACACCCACAGATGGCACCACTGGTGACATCTGCCCCCCGGGTCGGTATTGCGTCCAGGGGAGTGTCACCGGTGACGATTGCCCCTTGGGAACTTTCAGCAACCGCACTGGTTTGACAAACTCAACCCAGTGTTGGAAGTGCACACCAGGACACTATTGTGGGCAGACGGGCCTCACAGACGTCTCGGGAACTTGCTGGGCTGGTGAGTGTGTAATCTGGGTATGGGGTCATAGGTCAATCTCAACTCAATTCTGCCATTTTGTTGTAATGATGTAGGAATATACCATGCCCTTTTCACCCTGTTAAGCATGCAGCATGATGAAACAGTATATCAGACATATCAGATTTGGGATTATAATATACTGTACACCAGGACTTTATGCAGGATAAAATTATTGCCAGTCACACATGTTTTAGTGGACACATGGACGCCAGTTTACAAACTTTTAAATGTGTCTGATGACCTGAAATTTACTACAAACACACGTGACACCATTTACACTCACTTTCAAGGCACAACTAACAATATCTATGGTTTTGGAAGACCTTTTTTGCTCCTTCATTTTTTTACCTGTCCATCCAGATTTCTACCCGTCCATATTCGTTTTTACCCGTCCGATTGACAGATGGACGGGTCTCTGCTTAAAGCTATGCTGTACACCCATTTTTGAGATAAATATATATAATATATATATATATATATGGGTCTTCTCTGCAATAAAAGAATTCTATGTGGTTACCCTGATGCTGAATGTTTCATTGTTCCCTAGGCTACTACTGTTTGGGAGGCTCGGAGGAACCCGCTCCTGTTTCGAAGGCGTACGGAGATGTCTGTCTTCCCGGTCACTATTGTCCAAACGGCACGGACATTTCAGAAGCTTGTCCCCCTGGGACATTCAGTGACAAGACGGGGCTGGAGGCAGTTGATGACTGTGTCAAATGCTCACCAGGTGGGTGTAGCCGATGCCACCTTTTGCGTCGGTTGTATATATATATATATATATATATATATATATATATATATATATATATATATATATATATATAATATATATATATATATATATCAATGTTTCATATATATATAATATATATATATATACCAACGTTTCATAAATATATATATATATAATTTATATATTTATATATATATATATATATTATATATATATAATAAAGTTAAAGTATATATACATATATATATATATATATATATATAGATCCAGATCATATTTTATCATTTCTTATTGAGATTAGAGTATTTATCTAATCAAGATTAATTTACTCATTTGTTTGCAAAGTCATCAATATATTCAGCATAGGTCAAGGTCACTTGTTGTGGTTTATACTAGGTAGGTTTGAAAGAAAACAAAACAGCAGTAAAACTTAATCGTGTAAGCAGTTTTAAATCTTGTTGCGTAGTTTAATCACTGTGGTAACGGAGTGCGACGTTGTCTAAGACATTGGTCTCTCGCTTGAGAGAACCTGGGTTCAAAACTTCGAATCATGTACTGCTGTTTCAAAACTAGGACACGTCCACTCATTCTATGTGACTCCTGCTTACCAAGCTGTATCAATGAGCACTTGACTGTGCTGGATATATGTGTGTGTATTCTCTGTGCATTAATTGCATTGTAGCTGAATGCTTCCCAGAGAAGTTGTGATGTTGTTTGATTGAACAAATCTGCCAGTGAGAAAAGTAAAGTGTAAAGTGCTTTGATCAATGATGAGGAAGGGATACAGCGTTATAAAAGAACTTACTGTTTAAATCGTCTGTTCTCTTTCAGGGTCCTACTGTGAGAGTTGGGGAATGACAAATGTGACAGGGAACTGCTCCCCTGGGTTCTTCTGCACCCGCGGGGCCAACAGCAGCTCTCCCACTGACGGAACGACAGGTAGGGACTGGGCTGGGGTGGTGGGCCAACCAACAGTTGCAGGGATATGAAACCCCTATCTTGTCTTGTCTTGTCTTGTCTTGTCTCACCTCGCCTCGTCTCGTCTCGTCTCGTCTCGCCTCGCCTCGCCTCGCCGCGCCGCACCGCACCGCACCTCACCTCACCTCATGTTAACAATACATTTTTTATGTTTAATGCTTACCTAATTTTACCAAGTCAATTTTGTATTTAACTTATAAACTATTGAATTAACTTATTTAAATATTGAACTGATTTTTTAACCTATTTATTTAACCAAATAATTTAATTTATTTAGCTTATAATTATGAAGTTTTATAATCACAATTACAATAAACAAAATGGGTAAAATATAACACAGTGTGGTTACGAAATGTAAATATGACCTTTTGACCTTGTAGGGGACATCTGCCCTGAAGGCTTCTACTGTGAGGAGGGGGCATATCAACCTGTGGCCTGTATGAATGGCACGTACATGAACCATACGGGGGCAGAGGCCTGCTACGTCTGCCCTGAAGGGTACTACTGCGTGAACAGAGACCGGGCTGATATCTGCCGCCAGGGCTTCTACTGCCCGACTGGCACGGGCGCAGGGCTGCAGCCTTGCCCGACTGGAACATTCGGCAACACCACGGGCTTGGGCAAGGAATCTCAGTGCACACAGTGTACAGGTGGGCTAGTTTTCAAGTTGTTCGTTCCGGGTTCCGGTCGGTCGGTCGGTCGGTCGGTCGGTCGGTCGGTCGGTCGGTCGGTCGGTCGGTCGGTCGGTCGGTCGGTCGGTCGGTCGGTCGGTCGGTCGGTCGGTCGGTCGGTCGGTCGGTCGGTCGGTCGGTCGGTCGGTCGGTCGGTCGGTCGGTCGGTCGGTCGGTCGGTCGGTCGGTCGGTCGTCTCTTCTGTCTCTGTAGATCATAAATGAGTCTGGCTTTTACAGAAAGTGCTATTTGTCACAAATATTCCATTGTGAAATTAGCTATCTGATAATTTTATAAGATGTATTTCTTTTTGGGTTACACAGTTCATGTGACACCGCATAGATATCTATGATATGGGATACACATTTCATGTGACTCCAGACGTGTATTTTATGCAGCTTTTCCCACAATACCAGTCGTGTGTATTGTATTTCACACAAATGTCACGTGACAGAAATATGCACGTTTTATTTGGCAAATATTTCAAGTAACACCGACGTGTAAGTTTTATGTCTATACATTTCACGTGACACCGCAGGTGGACACTTCTGCGGCACCCCCGGGTCATCAGAACCAGACGGCGAGTGTCAACAAGGGTATTACTGTGAATACGGGGTAGACACAGCGACCCCTGCGACCTCACACAAGGGTGTAGGTGACCCTTGCACAATGGGCTTCTACTGTCCCAAGGGAAGCACCATTCCCCTTTCGTGCCAGCCGGGGTCATTCAGTTTCGCCATAGGTAATTGGCTTGGTCATTTTCTTTTGCTTCTATTCCACATATTGTTATATTAAAATAAAATAAAAATATTTTATATTGTTATATTAAAATATTAAATTTAAAACAAATTGATAGAAATTATTTTGATACATTTGTGTGATTTGACATTATGGTTTTTAGTTTGATTGGTGGTTAAATAGTGTGAGGATATGGATTTTTATTGATTTTTAAAATGACCGAAAGGTCTTTGCTTACATACTAATGTAATTATAGTTTTACATCTGTTAAGTCTACCCTGGAAAGGTAGACTTACATATGATAATGCTATTGCTAGATTTACATTTGTGTTTAATAATCTTGGTGGCTTTTCTCATTTGCCATAAACTCAATGTGTGTGAGCAATGTTATGTTTGTGTATATATACATACATAATATATATATATTCATGTTGTTGTATACATAATATAAATATGTATAACATTATTATTACTGTAATTCTACGTATGCATACACACAGTTCGAGGTAAGTATGTGTGTTATTTGTTTGCGCCGACTTCTTTCCAATGTATAATAAAATTTCATATGTTGCATATACATATATGAAATTTTATTATAAATTAGCCAATCACGATTGACCTGAATATTTCTGCCACACCCCTTATTAATGCAATTCTGAAATCCATCAATATTACACATGAGGAATATATAACCTATTTTATTTCCAAATTCTATCATGAATATGCCAAAAACAGACACGACACGACACGACACGACACGACACGACACGACACGACACGACACGACATAATAGAAACAGTTAATAACATTCCAAGGATTAGTAGTAATAACATATATGAATTGTTAGTACAATTATTAAATGACCTTTATCGACAATTACTCTTTGTGTGTTCTGTAGCAAACTAGCTCAGGGTTCTGCCAGTATGTATTATATTATTCACATTGAACATCAGCAGGGGATAAATACACATAGTCTACATGGATTCACAACTATTTAATTTTTAACTCTAAATGCCATTGTGATATCCACAATTGTTTTATATTATATACACCCTGTAATATAAAATAGTAGTAGAAAACATGCACTATAATGATATATGTTTTTCACATGTAGTGACTAGATAAATACTATTGTTTAGACCAGCATGACAACCAACTCTGATAAAAGAGGTTAAAAGCCAAATTTTTGAAAATGAGTTTTGAATTCGCTAACTTAAATTATTACCAGCATGAGAATGGAACCTTTGCAATCAGCAGCCATTGTAATCTTGAAGGTGGCAAAGTAGCATGCACAATCGCATGTGGCTGTGCCAAATCTGGGTGCATCATTATCTCTTACCATTATGCATGCAAAACAGAACGGTTCAACATTATATAAATAGTATCATTTAGTTTTGTTTGCAATCATTACTATCATTTATTTTTACTTTTGTTTTGTTTTAAAGCAACATGACATTTGAAATACACATAAGAGTACAAGTTTTGTATGAATTATTTTTATGAAGCACTTGATAGCACTATGTGTTCCATCACTTAAAAATGCCAATGTTAGTCAACTGAATTGAAATAGAATATCTTGTGAAGTAAGTGACGACTTTGCAAAATCGTTAACTTGACTCACAATTTCAATGCTATTTAATGCTACATAATGTCCAGGGCCTGGTATTTTAAAATGAGATTTATCAACAGAATACTGCCATCTCAATACGAAGTAAGAACAAAATCACTAGACTATAGTAACCAACATTCATCATCACTGAGCTGAGACGCCATAATGTCCCATGGTTTGGCAAAGGCTGTTTCCACATCTCCCTATCTTGTCCTATCCTCTGCCAGGTGGTACCCTTCCAGTAGTCGTCTAATTCATCTCTCCATCATCTTGCTGGTATATCTCTAAATCGTGTCCCTTCCCAACAATACAGCACCAAAATAAAAACATGAAAATATATTCTATGCATCTTGTGTTCCTCTTCAGGCAAATCGACCTGTGACCTTTGCCCTCCTGGCTACGTCTGCGGAACAAACACGACTGATCCGAACGCTGAACCATGCCCAGTTGGGCACTACTGCCCGGCGGGCACGTCTTTCGCGACACAATTCCCGTGCCCTGCTGGTACATTTACGAACCACACGGGGCGCACCAACCTCTCCGACTGCGCCCTCTGTCCAGCGGGCCAGTACTGCGATGGAGTCGGCCGGGCATTGCCAAACGGCAACTGCAGTGAAGGGTGGTTCTGTACTGGGGGCGCCGACAGATCAAAGCCGCTCGTTCTAGGTAGGTGTCAGTTGTTTGTATACTACTCAAAATTTGCTAGGGATCACTATTTAGGGAGGTATTCTATTTTTTGGCATGGGTATCACACAAAAACTAAAAATGGCATGTATTAGAGGACATGTTTATTTCTTGAATTTCATTGCACTATACTAAATGTGAACGATAGGTAACACCCGTTCTGTTGTCAAAAAAGTAGACCCTCAAAAATTGAGGTTTCCCCAGACCACCAAACATGGAGGTTTCAGAATTTACTCCAAATCATGATAATATCCCAAACAGTTCAATTACCAGCAGCAACAACTGTCAGTAGCTTGTGTGTGACCCACATGATGCAATCACAGCCTGGCAACGGCGTTTCATGCTTCCAATGAGTCTCTGGATGGCTGCCATCTCGAGATTTTTCCATTACAAATATGGTATGACCCTTAGCAAATTTTGAGTAGTATAGTTGTCGGTGCAGATCTAGTGTTTTGTTACTATATCCATTAGTGGAGTATGACTTGTGTATACAGGTCTGCTATAGATTATTTTAATTTTATTTATTTATGGCTACTGATTAGTGAATACATGCCATAATTTTTTATAGTCAAGAGGACACCCTCCATATGTTGTTTCAAGATATAGTGATAGTTCAATGTTTAACATTTGTGGGGTCAAATTACTAGACAAAGGTCATGTTCATAGTATGCTATAGATTATTTTAATTTTATTTATTTATGGCTACAAAACCGATTAGTGAATACATGCCCAGGGTGCGAAATATGGCCGGTCGGATGGTCCGGGACGAGTAGTTTTAGAGCTCGGACTAGTAAGAACAGTCGTTTTAAATAGTAAAAACAAACGCAGGACTATTTTAGTATGATTAACTTACTTTGGAGCATTGTTTGTCGAAGCGAGTACAACGTTTCGACCCGTCGTCTACGGGCCTTGATCACGTACTGGTGTCACGTGTGTTGCCTCAGATTTCGCACGTGATCAAGGCCCGTAGACGACGGGTCGAAAAGTCGTACTCGCTTCGACAAACAATGCTCCAAAGTAAGTTAATCATACTAAAATAAACCATTCTTGGAGCAATGAACAATATATTTACTATACGCAGGACTAGTTGTGTATAATGCCAGACTACCAGTTAGCTAGAAGTGTCGTGCACCCTGCATGCCATAATTTCTTATAGTCAAGGGGCCAGAGTCCATATATTGTTTCAAGATATACTGATATTTCAGTGTTTACCAATGTCAATGAGACATTTGTAGGGTCAAATTACAAGACGAAGGTCATGTACACACGTAATAACAGTTGTTTATTGGCTTATGGTTGCCACTGAATTATAGATAATAGCCTCGTTTTCGTCACTGTTATTTGTAAGTCAAAACAAATTAATTTGCATAAATTGAATGAAATGAGTATCAGAGAAATATAATATGAATGTCTGTCACAACCATCCCTTTAAATATCAATAAAACAGGATATTATAAAACTAAGGTACAATATCAGTAGTGGCATTTTACCATAATGCTGTCAAGATGGTAATGCTGTTGTCTGTACTCTCTCTGTAGGCAACTTCACCAGTATTGACGTGTGTTCATGCGTGGAGTTCAACTACACGGGGGGCAAGTGTATGCCCGGCACGTACTGTCCAAGCGGGTCATCCGCACCGGTCAGCTGTGACCCAGGATTCTACTGCAAGGACTTTGAGCTTGCCCTGCCCACAGGTCAGTGTGGGAAATAAACTTAATTAGTTTAATGATAGCAACACAGGTCTTGTGGAGTCCAGGAATTAACAAATGAAGGTGCCCTGCATGTGTAGGTTCGGAGTTTTAGGTTGACTGAGTGTGTAATGATGTCAAAAGTAGTAATAGTTGTAGTAGTAAATAGGTCAGTAAGTAGCGATTTTAAAGTGTATTATACATAATCGTTGTAACACCATTATTCAAAATGTTGTAACAGCAAAGTTCCAAAGATTATAAAACTAATGTCATATACACACACATGCATATACACACACGCATGCATGCACGCACGCACGCACACGCACACACACACACACACATTGTTATACTTTTCTCTATATGGACCAAATTTTGGACTAGTCTTGGGTGACCTTAATTGTGAGCTGGTTGTATCATCACCGAGATGACTATAAAATCCAAGTGTATGCATCATAAAATCAATAAATATCAAAAGATCATTATGATGGTAATACAAAATCATTATCATAACTTTTTTCTAAAATTTATAATTGATGTAATAATCAGGTGCATACACTGCAGCAACAGAAATTGTCGTTATAATTATACGTGCGATTTTCAGGCCCCTGTGATCCCGGGTACTTCTGCCCGAGTGGACAGCACCTTCAGAACCCCGCCCAGTTTGAGTGTCTCGAGGGTCACTACTGTCCAGAGGGGTCACCCACCTCTGTACCCTGCCCCAATGGAACGTACTCAAACACTTCGGGCAACACGCAGTTGGCCAACTGTCTGCCATGTACCCCAGGTAGGGTAGAGTTGTCAAGAATAAATGGGGATCGCTAAGGGGTGTTGTTACGCAACTTGTGCCTGTGATGTAATCGCACTATGCGTGAGGACACTGTTTATCTCTTTTTATAGTTCATCTTTGAATTTGTTTAAACTCCAGCTCTTATATATAATTCTGACGGTTGACAGCAGAAGGCCTGAGTTGTGTAGTGGCGCCACCTGGTTTATTAGCTCTGTGGGTTCCCTGTTCTGGCCACAATTTATTTAATTCTATCCATTGGGTTTTGTTGTTGCCTTGCGTAGATAAAGTGTTTATTTAAAATGTTATAAAATGCAGTAATGAGTCAGGATTAGTGCAACAAGAACCGAGGCAGAGTGGCACCATCGAATTACTGTTTATGACTGTTGTATGCTTACTAAGAAAGAAACTACAAATGCAGCAATTTACACTCAAAGTAAAAAAAATATTAGAAAATGTTGCATATTTGCATATACTATAGACCCATTGCCCTTGCCACAGTAGCTAGCAAACTATTTGAATCATTAATATTATCCAGGGCTATCCCATTTCTCATTACATGTGACAATCAATTTGGATTTAAAAAGCATCACTCTACTGAGATGCTCATATTTCTGTTAAAAGAACTTTTTCGAAACTATATTGCTAATGGGTCTTCTATGTATGTTACTATGTTGGATGCCTCCAAAGCCTTCGACAAAGTTAACCACAGCAAGCTATTTGGTAAATTAATTGATCGTGGCTGTCCAGCTTTTATTGTACGCATTCTATACCACTGGTACGGTACCCAACAATTTACCATCAGATGGTGTCAGGGATTTTCTAGCTTTTTTACTGTTTCCAATGGTGTTAAACAGGGTGGAATCCTTTCCCCCCATCTTTTCAATGTGTACATGGACGACTTAAGCGTTAATCTAAACAAATTATATATTGGTTGTCTTTATGCTGGCACCTTAATCAACCACTTGATGTATGCTGATGACCTCTGTATTTTTTCTCCCAGTGTTGCTGGTTTGAGAAAACTTACTGATTGTTGTGCCAAGTATGGCGAATTGTTCAATATTACTTATAATGCCAAGAAGTCCTTTTGTATGGTTATTGACAACCAATCCCAGGACAGGAAACATTTTCATTGTATCCATCTCGATAACCATCCATTACCTTATACTACAAAATGTAAATATCTTGGTCATATAATCAACAATAACCTGACTGATGATGACGACATAGCCAGACAAAAAAGATGCCTTTATGCCCAAGCCAATGTATTAGCTCGAAAATTTTGTCTTTGTAATATTTCTACCAAAATTATTTTATTTCAAGCATACTGTGCTCCTATGTATACTTCTAGTCTTTGGTGCACATTCAAAAAATATAGCCTCAAAAGCATTACTGTCGCATACAATAATAGCCTCAGAATTTTACTAAACTTACCCCCAAGATGTAGTGCAAGTTTTATGTTTGCCACCAACTATATTAAATCCTTCAATGAACGCATTCGTTCATCAATATTCAGTCTTTTATGTCGTCTTCATCAGTCAGATAATATCCTTTTTATTAATTACCTTCATACCGACATTCATTTTAAGAGCCATTTGTACTCATACTGGAGGTCTTTATTGTACACATGTCATTAGTATTGTATTTATTTTTTAATCATTTTTAATTTTATTTTATTTTATATTTATTTTTACAACTTATTTAATTCATTTCCTCATATATTTAGACATAACTTTTTAAATTTTACACTTATATTTTTACGTTGATCTCATTGCTTTGATTGTATTATATGTATTGTACTTTTTTTTTTTTTAATTGTATTTTATGTATACATATATGGACGTCTTGTCTGAAATAAACCTTATTATTATATTTAAGGGGTATCTTTCCTGGGGAGCCTTGTTATTATAAAACCTTTCTCCAGCTTACATAATTAGTTTTAGTGGGTTAGCTAACGTAAAAGAAGGATTTGATCATGGTAAATGAAAGTCCTAGGAGTATCGAGTTTACTGGGTGGGTTTGGCTTGTTTGTACACAGCAAGGGTTGGACTGTTTTGGCTCATTTGCACACAGTAGGGGTTGGGCTTTGGCTCATTTGTATGCAGCAGGGGTTGGGCAGTTTTGGCTCATTGGTTCCCAGCAAGGATTGGGCAGTTTTGGCTCATTTGTACTCAGCAGGGGTTGAGCAGTTTTGGCTAATTTGCACACAGTAGGGGTTGGGTGGCTTTGACTCATTTATACACAGTAGGTGTTGGGCAGTCTTGGTTCATTTATATACACTAAGGGTTGGGCAGTTTTTACAGTTACATTTTTTCAGTAGATTTAATGTCAACAATATAATGGTCTTGTTTTTCGTAGGTTTCTACTGCAGTGGTACTGGACTGGTCAAGGAGTCTGCTCTCTGCACCTCCGGCTACTACTGCCCAGCTGGACAGACCACGCCCACTCCTGCTGCTTATGTGTGTCCATTGGGCTTTTCATGCCCGACGGGCAGCCCGGAACCACTCACCTGCCAAAGAGGTAAGTCAGTCTCTACTACTGTGTATTTCTCTATGGATGCAGTCGTCATGTGGTTAGTGCCAGAGTCTATCAAAGGTACCAGAATTCTTATACATTTAACTTATTACTTTATCCTTTGGAAGAAACACAGCTGTTCAGCCTGTTAGTTCCTTCTGGGTGTTGTTTACCTTAAGAAGAAATTCAAGAGCCAACAAAACAATTACTGTTTAAAAAAAATTACATACAAATATTAACCTATTGGAAAGCACCAAGCTATGAGGCAGAAAACTGTGTACAATAATTACAGTAGCTTGAATTGATACTCATGGCCAAGTACTGTACTCATTCTATTAAAAGTACATGTCCTAGTTAGCAGAGTTTTACATTAATCTATGATAAAAAAAAACATCATTTATTATAAATAATTATCTGCCAATCAGTGACAACATCAGAAACTAAGTATTACTTTATAGATTACTGTCTAATAGATTTTTAAATTAATTGACTCATATTTACTTGGTGTGGTTGCTATCATACCCATACCTCATTTGGGCAGGTTATGTACTAGTAACAGATTAAGAAATTAATCCATGTGTCTTTACATAACCTGATTGCTATCATAATAATAATAATAATATTTATTATTTATAAAGCACAATATCCAAATATGCTCAAAGCACTGTACAATCAAATATAAAGCTATTTATTATGTGTTAAAACTTATATTAATAACAATAAATACAACTGTAAATTTAACTTCCAGAAAAAAGTAGAAATGTTAAATTATTCATATTAAAACTGTTAATTAAATATTATATAGAATTAACAATGAGTAAAATAAATAAATCGATAAATAAATAAAACTAGTTAATACTCTATTTACATGCAAAGCACATACTAAATGATGGCATGTATAAATGTCAATTTCTTGATCATGCCCGCACTTCCTTTGGGCAGGTTACTACCAGGACAATGTTGGGCAAGCGACGTGCAAGGTGTGCCCGTCGGGCAAGTACTGTGACCCGTACGAGCTGAACAATGTCACGGGCATCATCGTACCCGTTGATTGTCCACCGGGCTACTATTGCCCCGTAAGGACAGAGTTTGCCTACCAGAACCCATGTGCTCCTGGGACCTTTAGCAACGTGACACAATTGACAGCACAAGGTGAGGCTTCTACAATGATGTCAGTAGTTTTAAGGATAGAATATTTGTTGGTTTTGCAGAAGGAGGATGTTTTGATCTTGATACTTCTTGTATTTCAAGTATATGTGATACACACACTATTTTTTGGAAAGCTCATAAACCATGCAATCTAGCTGTGGTATATCTCATATCTGGCGAGATTTCACATAGAGTAACAACGTGGTTTGCGATGGTAATGATTTTTTACTTTTGACGTAAAATGTAAGAGACAATTGCAAATTCCTACTTTTTTGAGAATATTATAGCAATGCCTGTCAAACTTTCAGCAAAATGTGATGATTATGTTGTGAATAAAATAACTGGAAGTCTTGCAACACATTTGATTTTATTTGATTTTTTTATATATTAAAAAAAAACAATTGTACTTTTTTATTGTTGTAATATACTTTAATGTGGCAATTCAACTTGTTCGCAGGTCAGTGATTTTACATGTGGGTCTTTGATTTCTAGATGATTGCTACAATTGTCTGGGAGAATATTTCTGCGAGACACCTGGCAGTACGTCACCAACTGGCCCTTGCCTTGCGGGATTCTACTGTGCATCACGTGCAAATGAGTCCTCGCCCACTGACAGTGTCACGGGAAATATTTGTCCCCAAGGCAAATACTGTCCAGAAGGATCCAGCGAAGGTAACATTTCATCTCTGATTCTTCTGTGATATAAACTCCTACAAAAATACCACATTCTAAATGTTGAAATCTTGAGGCAGGTTTATATATCTAGCATAGAAGCCACTCTAACGGCTTCCCAACTCCATTGGACTGGACGTATTACCCGTATGAACGACAGCAAACTCCCAAAGGCTGTGTTCCATGGGGAATTAGCCAAAGAGAAATGTCTTAATGGTGGACAACAGCTGAGTTACAAAGATGTAGTCAAAAGACACCTGAAGGCGACACACATTGCCTGGGACATCCAAGCACAACACCGACAACAGTGGAGGCAGGCCATATACCAAAGGAAGAGCAATACTGTAGAAAATGTATCAAACAAATACCAACATGATCACTATCTCCGCCATGGCCTTCCATGTGCTTCTGCACCTACCATCAGCTGTATTGACTTCTGTGGGGAGCGGTGGTCACGTGGTAGAACACTGGACTGTCAATCGAGGGGACGGTGGTTCAATCCCACCTACCGCTGTTTCGAAACTTAGGCAATTTCGTTCACCCCAGGTTTGCCTGTGTCTTTCGGAAGAGACACTAAAAGCCGGTGGCCCCTTCTATCTAGTGTTTATGCCAGGGGAAATAAAAGATCCCACACATGGTGTTACCTGTAGTGGACTCACTAATTCTAGAGAAGGACACCTCCTGCTTTAGCCCAAATTTGGGCTGTTTGGAGGAAACCGCCTAAGAACTAAGATTGGTGCAGAGGCTTTGCAGCTCAGATCAGATCAGATCAGATCAGATCAGATCAGATCAGATCAGATCAGATCAGATCAGATCAGATCAGATCAGATCAGATCAGATCAGATCAGATCAGATCAGATCTGATCAGATCTCCTACCGATGAGCAAAACACATGGACGAACCCCTACACTAATGTCACATCGGACACAATGGACATCAGACAGAAACAGGAAAAGAAAGGCTCCAGCATTAGCTCAAGACTGGGCGATTGTCAGAGTACACTGCTACCTCTCAACTAAGCCTATCCCTGGGACTGGTTGTAGGTGACCTGAATAGAAAGGTGACTGTATTAGCAAGGTAACTCCTCACATTCTACTGAAAATTATTTGTCGCTCTCATAAGGTGACCTTTATGGCAAGGTGACCTTGATTGCAAGGTGACCTTAATTGCAAGGTGACCTTGATTGCAGGGTGGCCTTTATTGTATGGTGACCTTAATTGTGAGGTGACCTTAATTACAAGGTGACTGTGGAGAGAGGTGCAGCTACACTTAGAATTTAAATTCCCCACCCACATTTGTTACAGGCGTCGACTGCCCCATTGGTTACTATGGCAACAGGACTGGACTGACCGCGGCGGTGGACTGTACCCCATGTGATCCAGGTTACTACTGTCCACAGCCAGGACTCACCACTCCCTATGGTCAGTGTGAGCCTGGACACTACTGTAAGCTGGCCGCCAATGCCTCAAACCCAACAGATGAGCCATGGGGCTACTGGTGCCCAGTTGGTCACTACTGCCCACGGGGGGCTCCCAGCCCTGTCCCGTGTGGTATGGGCACCTACCAGCCAGATGTGGGTAAGTTGGAGTAGATTCAGTCATTTAATTTCATGATATGTTTTACTTTACTTTTTATATATTGTTTTGTGTGCCTCTATCTGCATTGTGTGCGTGTGCGCGTTTGTGTGTGTGTCTGTGTGTGTGTTTGTGTGTATGTATAGTGTATGTATAGTGTATGTATAGTGTATGTATAGTGTGTGTGTATGCGTGTGCGTGTGTGCGCGTCTGTGACTGTGTGTGTGTGTGTCTGTGTGCGTCTGTGTGTGTGTGTGTGTGTGTCTGTGTGCGTCTGTGTGCGTCTGTGTGCGTCTGTGTGCGTCTGTGTGCGTCTGTGTGCGTCTGTGTGCGTCTGTGTGCGTCTGTGTGCGTCTGTGTGCGTCTGTGTGCGTCTGTGTGCGTGCGTGCGTGCATGCGTGCATGTGCATATGATATAGATGTATGTATGTGACATTGTTTCTTTGACCTGTCCAGGCAAGCAGAGCTCCAGTGACTGTGTACCATGCATGCCTGGTCACTACTGCTTGACCACTGGTCAACACAATGTAACTGCCCAGTGTATGGAAGGCTACTACTGTGTCCAGGGTGCCCAGGACCCCAACCCCAGAGGTAGGTGACCATATCTGTCCAGCTAATAACAAATGCTTAATTTTGCAACGTAATAACAACTGTTTTAGTGTTTCATCATCAATGTGCATCCTTTGTGTCCAGTGGTTAGGGAGAAATGTTGTTTGCAAATCTTCCTGTCTTGTATGATCCTCTGCCAGAAGGTGACCTTCCAGTACTCATCCAGTTTGTCTCCCCATCATCTTGCTGTCGCACAAGACATTATTTCTCTTCATGAGGTTTCCAGGTGGTGATATGCAATGTCAGCGTTTAGTATTCCTCAAAATAATTATCTCGGGGAAAAACTATAAACAACGGGCATTTTACTCTTTTCTTAGGTAGTTTCCTCCAAACAGCCCAAACTTGGGCTAACGTAGGAGTTGTCCTTTAGAATTAGTGAGTCCACTACAGGTCACATACACATTTACCCTCTGTGTGGGATCTTTTACTTCCCCTGACATAGACACCAGATAGAAGGGACCACCGGCTTTTAGTGTCTCTTCCAAAAGACACAGGCAAATGTGGGTTGAACGAAATTGCCTAAGTTTCGAAACGGTGGTAGGTGGGATTGAACCACCGTCCCCTCGATTGACAGTCCGGCGCTCTACCGCGTGACCACCGCTCCCCACGTTTAAGTAAGATAAGGCACTTATAAGCAATATCCATCATAAAAAACGTTTTTCCACATTAAAATTCTAATGATAGCAGTTTTCAGTATATAGAATTGAATTAAAACTTCAGACAATCTTGACCATTTCAAATGCCGAGTAAAAAGCCATTTCTTTAGCTAGTAACATTTTAGTAGTTTATGCAGATTAGTACTATTATCAGTATTCATACTGAGTCCTTCCACTGATCATATTAGTAATATTATGATTATTATTATTTTATTATTATTATAAATTATTGATATACTTCTATTGATTAATGCAAGAAAGTAATTTATTGATCATAGTTATATTATACAGTACTTTGTTTATTTTTATATCGTCTTAGTATTAGTGTATTAATGTATTGATTATTAAATATTATAAAATGACAAGAACAATTATGAAACTGGCACTAAATAAAATTTAATATATAATTTATTTCTATTGAATTGCGTTGTTAATTTCAGATAACGTGACGGGAGCTGTGTGCCCAATTGGAAACTACTGCCCATTGGGCAGTGATATGCCCATCCCTTGCCCAAATGCGACATTCATGAACCACACTGGTGGTTCGGAGTGCTACGTCTGCCCAGAGGGATATTACTGCATAAACAGGGATCGGGCTGACATCTGCCCTCAAGGTTCCTACTGCCCTGTGGGGACAGGATATGGATTTGTCCCCTGCCCAATCGGTGTGTATTCTCTGTATTTTCCAGATATTTTATTATAAACTTCATTTCATAAGAAATTGTCCTTTATTGATATTTTTGAAGGATCTTTTTGCTACACCTATCGTTGTGTCCTGACTCGAGTAGTACTTTCTAACACCAGATGGCAGGGCAGTGATTCGATCGTCCCATTGTCAAGTTACTGTGATTAATTATCCATCAAATACTACAAAGTTTGAAAAGAAACACTGCTAGACTCAAGTCTTTCGTTTTTGACAACTTTCAGCATTGGCACTGGAATTGATGTATTAATTTAATTATTTACAAATTTTTACTTGATAGTGAAATTGCTATATCTACTAAACGCAGATACAGTCAAACCTGATTTTACTATCAGCTACTACAGCCACTTCACAATTAGGGTCACACTGTGGG
Organism: Oasisia sp. SBJ-2009; assembly: GCA_964017155.1. NCBI lineage: Eukaryota > Metazoa > Annelida > Polychaeta > Sabellida > Siboglinidae > Oasisia > Oasisia sp. SBJ-2009. Next base: position 34,568,584 of record OZ024866.1, on the reverse strand, counting down.
TCACTTTGGCCCTTGTCTTGATGTGACCTTGATAAAGATGTGACCTTGATAAAGATGTGACCTTGGCAGAGAGGTGACCTTGACATGGAGGTGACCTTGACAGTGACGTTGACAGAGAGGTGACCTTAATACATAGGTGGCTTTAATACAGAGGTGACCTTAATACAGAGGTGACCTTAATACAGAGGTGACCTTAATACAGAGGTTCTCTGCCTGATTTCTTCACGTAGTTATCTTAATTATGTTGTGATTTTCAACATACGTTTTGCGAAAGGAATGTGTGAGATTACGCCCTTTGTTTACATGATCTTACCCATATCTTACCCACCCAGGTACATTTGGGGCAACTCCTGGACTGAGTACAGAGAGTGATTGCAGTGTCTGTCGCGGCGGTCAGTACTGTGACATACCTGGACTGGACGCTCCCGCTGGACCATGCTCACCCGGATACTACTGCTCACAGGGTAAGGGGTCGTCTCAAATCTGTTTGTGTTATATTGTTATAGGAAATACATAATTTGAAGGGTTTTTACTGTAGTTTTATGGCATGTTTAACAAAGCACAAAATATCTCAACCGTAATGATTGGAAACATTATATATATTTACATGTTATGTTAATTCATTACAAACATCTTCTTCTTCGCCTTTTCCCACTAGGTGGGGTCAGCGGCTCAAATTCTTGATTTCCAGAATGTTCTGTCCTGCGCATCCTCCGGGGTGATCCGCAGTGTCTGCATATCCCTTCGGACGCCATCCATCCATCTCCCTCTTGGTCTCCCCCTTGGCCTTTTTCCTGGCACTCTCATGTCAACAACTGCTCTCACTTCGTTGTTTTCTTCCATTCTCTGCATGTGTCCATACCAGCGTAGTCTCATTTCTCTTACTTTCTCTTGTATGCTACTCACACCTAGCTCCTTTCTGATATCAACACTCTTTACATTACAAACATATAAATTATTAAATAGTGCTTGGAAAATAGTTATACCTATAAATGTCATAAACAGTATTAAGAAGACTGGATTGGTTATTTATGGCCGACTTTACAGGGGTGAACATCTCAAACCCGGAGGCTGGAGTCGCACACACTGGATCTGGAGGGAAATGCACAGCAGGGTCAGAATGCCCTGAAAATTCCACATATCCTACCCCCTGTGCCCCTGGGAGTTACTCCCCCCTTGATGGGGCAGCTACCTGTAGCCCCTGCCCCAAAGGTTTGTTTTTGAGCTTTTGAATTTTTATTTTGTCTACATAATTTTTTTTAAAGAAAATCAAATCTAGATAAGTACTCCCATGTTTGTTTATAATCTTGATGTGGATGACCAATAAACCTCGCTAATCTTGCCAAAATAAATGATAATTCCATGGAACAGCGAATCATAATTTTAACATTAATTAATTGATTAATGCATGAAAGTAATTTATTTATAATAGTTATATTACACACTACTTTGTTAATTTTTATATAGTCTTAGTATTAATGTCTTAATGTATTGATTATTAAAATGTATATATATTAGGAAACATTTCGCAAAACATATAACTTAGGGCATGTTGCTCCACTGTGTCACAGATGAAATAATGCACTCCCTTGTTTGTAGGTCACTATTGTGAAAATGAGACTGTGGTGCCCATCATCTGCCCAATGGGCTACTATTGCCCGGAAGGCACTGCCTTGTCCTACCAGTTCCCCTGCCCAGAAGGCACCTACAACAACGACACCGGTGAGATCAGCAGGCACATATTAGTATCACTGTCGCTACACTTTTGTCTCCATAGCTGCTTCGTGGGGTGGGGTCATGTGATCTCTTATTGTGAAATTTTAGGGTAACTTAATAATTCTATAAATATAATTTTAAACAGAATTTTTAATATAACTGCTGATAATTATTTTTTTAATTTGGATGCATTCAATATAAATATAATTCCATCATACATATAATTAAATTGTAAATATAATTTTAATTGACAGTTTATACCTTATAATATTCATTTATTTGTTTACTAACTTAAAATAATATTTTTAGAAGATAATTTATAACTTTAATGGACATTTTATATATATTTGTTTATTTATTAACTAGCTTGACACAATTATTTTAAATAGATAATCTATTATCTTAAAATATATCTGAAATATGTTATTTATTTATTAGATCAAAATAATAAATTTGTATCATTTTATTTAAAAAACAATATTATTATGTACACTGTATATTATATATTTATTTGCCATATTTCATTTTATTGTATAATATATAGGAACCATGTGAATCAACGCCAGACTACATTCCAATTTAACATTTAATGCATGTCGAAAATGCTGTCGACACATTCTATTGCGCGCAAGAATGTTATGGTTTTAGAAAACACTTAATGTTAACGGTTATGTAAAATATTTGTTCAGCTGTACAAATACTATTAATGAGCCCATGTGAGTTAGCTGGGTAAGGTAACTTTACACTATTATTTGGGCACTTTATAAAAACGTTATCTTTTTAAACAATTACATATTTTTAAGCATATTTGTATGTACTGGTCTATGAGTTTTTCATAAATAAATGTATTCATATTACAGGAGCAAGTAATGACACCAGTTGCAAGTCCTGCCCACCAGGGTATTACTGTGAAGGCACCAGCAACATCGTTCCTGACGGACTATGTGACGAAGGGTTCTATTGCTATGGGGGAGCTTTCACTCGGCGACCTTTTGACCTTGGTCAGCTTGTCAACTTGACTGCTTCAAATAGGTGAGGAAACCTATCAGTTGTTACTTGTAAATGCATCAAATACGTGAGGCACCACTTCAGTTAAAAATCATTTTCCTGGCAACGGCTCGGTTGAATTGGATTTTGCCAGAGGTTTATATATACTTGCACTTTTGGCGATTGTTGTAAGTAAATTTTAATTTTTGTGCCAATTGGTAGCTATTGCCTAAATATCACCAGAATGTGTTCTTAGCTTTGTTTTACATTTTTTATTTATATTTTAATGGACTTTATTTGTGGGTACAGAAATGGGCTTAATAGTACTTTTATTACATGCTTCTACATTGCCAACATTGTCAAAATTCCTATTATTTTCATTCATGCAACAAAGCCAAAGTGTTAGACATTCTCAAAGCCTATGTACATTGAGAAAGACTATCGAATTTTTATTTGAAAACATTGTGTCCACATATATCGTCATTATGATATGTATTAAATTATTGTCCTATAATGAAGATAAGCTGTATCGAAAATATACATTTAAAGATATTGGTGAAACTAAGCTGTATTTCCTGCTCAAATCTGATACAGTGCATGAGATAACATTTATTATTATCTATCCCTCAGTGGGTTGACGTCCAACAACACGTGCTTCCCTCTGTGGGACTGTGTCTGTCCTGACTTCCACATGACAACAGGAGGGATGTGTCCCCCTGGCTACTACTGCCCCCAGGGATCAGGGAAACCTCTTCCCTGTGATGGCGGAAAATATTGCGAACATCCCGGTCTTGCACTTCCTACAGGTGAGGCAAAATGATACACAAATTCTGACTTACGACAATATGAACATTGTGTAATTGACAATTACAAACATGTATTGGGTCTTAAAATTATATTTTGTATAGATTCGTATGGAATGTGTTTGTGTACTGATATTTATAATATTTGTTATAAAAAGTATTTTAATTGTTATGTGCGAATCATTTCACAAATTTTGAACATCAAACCTAGCTGAGGTTTGCCTAAGTTCAATGTTTTCACTTCAGTGTTGCACACATTAAATATTGTCAGTAAGTTTTAGCTGCCATGTGGATTGGTGTTTTAATTGTTTCACATTTCACTGCGAGAGACAGACAGACAGAGAGAGGAGAGAGAGAGAGATGTAGAAGAAAATGAGCACTTCAGTTATTTTGTGTGTAATAAGTTATATAAAAAATTGAAGTAAAAACATGTTTATGCTGAACGGCAAAGTCAATATTTATAAACAGTCATAAAATAATATTTTATTGTTTTGAGTTTAACAAAACAAAGTTTTATACGGATTTATCAACTAATGAGACCTCCCCTAGTTTGTGACATCCATTATGATGTTTTTGTTGGGCACAGGCAACTGTTCAGAGGGCTACTACTGCAACCATACCAGCAGCATGCCCGACCAGCACATATGCCCAATGGGTCATTACTGCCCACTGGGCACAGATGTGCCCATCAGTTGCCCGGCGGGCACATTCTCCAACACGACACATAACAATGAGCTGAGCGACTGTGTGAACTGCACTGGTGGACAGTATTGCCAAGGTAGGAGGAAACTGAATGGTTTATTTTTGTCAGAGTTAATATTTGCTCCATTACCATTTAGAGCTAATTTCAATTTGTAATCGTACAGCCAATTCATAGTTATTTATGGTATTGATTGGTTGGCCCAAACAATCATTCAGTTGGTCAGTTAGTTGTTTGGCCAGGTCAGTTAGCCCAGTCGGCTATGTTGGTTGATTGGTCTTCTGTGTTAGTCTCTTTCGTTGTTTCACTCTTTCTCTGTCATTCTTATCACTACAGCGTGATATAATTTTGAGGTGCATAAATAACTAATTGAACCATAGTGACTATCCATTCGGAGACCTAAAGTTATAAAATTCTCATCCGTCCGAAAACGGTAATTACAAATAATAATTTTTTTTTATATCGGAAAAAAAATAATTTGCTGTCTAAAAAATGTTGCTGTTTTCTTTGTATACTTTATGAGTGTGTTCACTGTTTAAAAATATTAAGTGTAAAAAAACCAGTACATAAAACAACTTTTGAAGAATTTTATTTTGAAAACGTGCCCTCACATATTGTCATTATGATATGTATTAAATTATTGTTAGCGTAATTTTGTACAATGAATATAAACAACACTAATCGTAACTGTTGTTGCCTAGGTGACGGCAATGTCTACCCTGACGGACCCTGTGATGCCGGCTACTACTGCCCTGGGGGTCAAGACACTGCCTCTCCGGGGGGGCTACTCTGCCTGAAAGGCCACTTCTGTGTCCAAGGCTCGGTTTTACCCGAACTCTGCCCGAATGGAACCTACCAGTATGATGAGGGGCGAGACGCCTGTGACATCTGCCCCGCTGGGTATTACTGTAACCCGAGTTTGGGTGAGTTATTTACCCCTTTTTTCAGAAATCAAGTTTGGGCGATTAAAGAAAAAATATTTGGCAAAATATCGTTTATGAAAGAAAAACATTTTCGGTTTGTTACGTACAATTTTAGCTGACTTGTTATCATGAAAATCGTATTTCAGAAAAATGTGACATGATCAGAAGAATTACTTTTCACTAAGTAATTTCCAGGCGAATGAAGAAAGGCTACTGTTTGTTTTTTATCATAAATAAATGATTAATTGGAAGGATGAGTAGGCACCGAAAAGGCAATTTAGTTCAAAGCATTTAAGATGCAGCAGCTGCTTGTCATTTGTGTTCGAGATATACTCACCATCCCTGTAGAAGCCTACTGCTATAGGCTCTTGTAGTTGGGACAGTTTCATAAAGTTCCAACATGAATCGAATTGAAATGACATTTCTTTCACGTATAAAATACAACGAACGTGGAACTTTTGTTAATAATGAATGCCTGGACGCCAGTAAAAACTAAACTAGTTGAAACAACTGGACATTATAAGTTCTACCTCTAATAGTACATGATGTACATAATAATACCTTGATTAATAACAAGATACAAATATATACATTCGTATATGCATATACATACATATACACAACTTATCATACATACAGGCATATACATTCATACATATATGTGTATATGTATATATATATATATATATATACATATATACATATATACAAACATATATATATATATATATATATATATATACATATATATATACATATATATATATATATATATATATATATATATATATATATATATATATATATATACATACAAACATATATTATTATAAGAAAGCATATATTTCATTAAAGTAAAAAATAATACTTCTACTATGAATACAGTTCATTGCTATGCATAATCTATTTCAATAAAAGTAGGTGTGGGAAATGACACAATTATGAGTTAATATTGCCCATCAGAAAATGATGCTGATACTGTCTAGAAGAATCCAATGTGTTGCTATTGCTAACCATTGAATATATATCTTCGCCATCATCATTGGTTTAGTGGTGTGCCATTTTACATTTCTAGTGGACTGGACGATAGGTATAATCTTTGACTTATGAGTGCACTGTGTGTGTTGTTTTGGGGCATCACTCTGCCCCACTCTCATTGGAGACCCTTTATTTTCTTTGCCAATTTAGTCAGACTAAATAATTTACTTTATGTGCATGACAGTTTTCAATGGAATGAAAATATGTCAGTTTTTGAGCAAGCATGAGTTATTTTTAAGGTGTTTTCACAAGTTTTTGCATGACGTAGTCTTTGCTTAATATTGCGTGCAATCTTTTACACTTCCAGTTAGTGAAAATGTATTTTATTTATCAAATTTACATTTGCCTTTACAAGATAGCTGCTGAAGGAGGTAAAATGTAATACTGATGAAAGACTTTTCATGGAGACAAAAAGTACTTATAGTACATTTTATAGACTGTATTTGGTAATAAATCTGAATCTATTTACCTGTTTTACTATGTAAACATACAGGTTCTTTCTAAGCATGCCCCTGATTTTATGTGTTTTTGCATTATTGCCTGAATAGTGTATTTTATTATCAATGTTTATCCGAAATTCACAAAAATAGTTATTATTTCAGAAGATTTATGCACGCCATTAAACATTACTTAATGAGTAATAAAATCATGCAGTTGTAGAACTACGTGTTCGTGCCATATTGGACACAGACTCTTGTTTGTGATTTTGCGTGATTGCAATTTATATTGTATTGAATTATGTTT
>OZ024866.1:34504173-34554173 GCA_964017155.1 Oasisia sp. SBJ-2009 | reverse complement strand
GTGTAAGATAGTTATATCAGGTAAAATTTTTTTAATATACTCGATAATAATACTTTTAAATTTAAAATGTACAGTGCTTTGAAAAGTTCAAACTAACTGGATGCAATGTTAAGTAAAAACTTTTAAAATTGTATTTTTATGTTTTCATATGAAGAAATGATATGCCTTTGTTGTGTGTTCAGATAGAGTAAAAACTTTTAAAATTGTATTTTTATATTTTAATATGAAGAAATTATATGTCTTTGCTGTGTGTTCAGATGGAGTAAAAACTTTTGAAATTATATTTTAATATTTTAATATGAAGAAATTATATGTCTTTGCTGTGTGTTCAGGTGGAGCGTCCCTGTCAGACTGTTGGTCCTGTAGATATAAAGAAATTATATGTCTTTGCTGTGTGTTCAGGTGGAGCGTCCCTGTCAGACTGTTGGCCCTGTAGTGCGGGCTTCTACTGCGGTAACCCCGGCCTCAGTGCTCCTACTGCCCTGTGTCAAAGGGGGTACTACTGCCCAGGTCTTGAGAACATCACTGTGCCAGATCCGCCAAACTTCAAGTGTCCCCCTGGTGAGTAGAACACTACAAGCATTCCCACAATTCAGCTTTGTCATATATAATTTTAGATATGAAAAAAATGAACATGGCTAAAGTTCGCATCTTGCCAGATCGTTTGTGTTATATAGTTGAGAACATGGCTAAATTCCACTCATGTCTGCTGCTAGATCATTTGTTTTATTTAGTTTTCGTAACATCACAATGCAAACAGAAACTCGTTTTCACCTCAATATTTCTGGAAAACTGACAGTCATTGCGCCATTTGTATATAATTGAAAGACTGTTCACACTTTTATGTTCAATATAACGATCAAAGTCAGTTTTAGTATATCGATGATTTTAATGAAATTACAGACCGTTATTAAAAAATCTACCCATAGGATAAACACTTCGTTGATTGAGGGTCTATTATTATCAAGAATATTTAAAAAGCAAGAAATTACTCTGAAATAACTATCTTACACGTACTGCAAATCTACAATCTTCAATAACAAGGGTAATTAATAATTAAAACAAATATGCAGCCAGAAAAAACTTTATGAGGGTACATTTAAACTGCTACATAGTAACATAACTGCCTCATGTAATAATGCTCAATATAACGATCAAAGTCAGTTCTAGTATCGATGAATATAACAAAACTACAGACTGTTGTTAAAACATTTACCCACAGGACATAACCTTCAGTGATTGAGGGTCTGGAGGAGAGGTGGTAAATGTATAATTAATTTAATAATAATTATTACTATTTGATTTGTAACGCGCCGTATATCCGGAAAATTTTCCGTTAAGAGGCGCATAAAATACATTGTAACACACACATATTTAAAATATTCATAATCAGTTTAAACTTGCATGTAAAGACAAAATGTCAAATGATAATAAATAGATTATTAAATAAAGCTTCTAAAAATCCTAGTTCATAAGCTAAACTTATCAGCAATAAATAGATAAAATAAAATAATAAATAACTAATAAAAGATATTAATAACATAATAATAAACTAAGTAAAACAAAATTACAGTTAAAATAAATTCTTCATAAAATACCCTACAAGTTGTTTAAAATGCGGCCTTAAAAAGATGTTTTAAGTGTTTTTAAGTTGGATTTAAAAAGTTCAAGTGAGTCTATTTACTTATTGATATTAATAATACATGAATTAAATCATACATGAACTTACCTATGGAATGCATGTTTAGGTCACTATTGCCCGGAAGGTTCTGCCCAGCCTTCGGGCTGCCCGGCAGGAGAGAGTCAACCCAACGAGGGGCAGTGGGCGTGTGTGCCATGTCCCGCCGGCTACTACTGCATCAGTTCCACCATCCCTGACCCTCTGCCCTGTACCTCCTTCCACTACTGCCCTGAAGGTAGGCACATATTCTCTCTACGAATTGTGTTGTGTTGTAGTCATATAACGTTACAATCTCAAAAATATATAACCCGGACTCTCGGCTACGACAACCCGGGTTCGAATCCTGTACTGCGATGTTAAGACCTTGGGCAAGTTTTTCACTCTACTTTGCTCCAGTTCACTCAGCTGTATAAATGAGTAGCTGGCAATAGACAGTGGTGGATATGTGTACGTGCAGCCTTTCACACATTAATTGTAGCATGTGGCTGGATGCTTCCCAGAGAAGTTGAGATGGTGTTTGATTGAACAGGTCTGCCGGGGAAGTAAAGTGTAAAAGCGCTTTGAGCAGTCCTATGGACTGGATACTACACTATATAAAAAACTTACCTTTTTAATTTTTTACCTGTGCTGGAACTTTTGAAATTTGCATTCCCTGGGGTCCTATCCCCACTGCCCTAGATAAATATGCTAACAGAGGTAAGCCATACAAAGAACTTCCACCATCTTGCTTCTGGGAAAACAGGCAGACTCTCACGCTAAAATTGCATTAACTTGTGTCACAGAAATTGGTTGCACACTTGCATCATGACCAACAAAATGTTAACTCATGACGTACTCCATGTAGTGTGCGCGGGTGACTTGGCAAAATGGCTAATTGTCTATGATTTCTTTTACATTAAAGTCAAACACCTAGGATGGTTGATAGTTTTAGCAACAATCATTTTTTGGTGTTTGCAAACTAATGAAACCTCCCCTTTTGTGGGCAGTTAAAGACAGAAATGACATATGACAAATAAATTGAATTAGGTGATTTTAGTTATGCAAGTGTGTTTGTAAATGCATGCAATTCGTGGAATAATCATAACTTGAGTTTCAGCTCGCCCATGTCTAGATAGGTTTTTGTGTTTCTGGATGTGTTGAATGTGGTCGTAATAGAGAGTTTATTAGAGACATGTTGAAAGTGGTTGTAATAGAGAAACGTTGAAAGTGGTCGTAATAGAGACATGTTGAAAGTGGTCGTAATAGAGACAAATAAAAAGACATACTGTGCAGAAATGGTCGTATCAGTGAGGTATACAGCAGTGGAACATGACAGCCCCATTCAAACTACACAATGCAGTATTTACTTGACATTATCGCTGATCCCTTATTGCTCCCACTCCTAGGCACCCAGTATCCCATTCCCTGCCCCAATGGAACATTCACCCTCAATGGAACCATCAAGCTGAAGTTGAAGGAGGAGTGTCAGCCATGCCCTGCTGGGCTCTACTGCAGGTAAGTGTCATTATAGCTGATACATGTGCTGCACTCTAGTGCTGTATTACATACCTAGGTGCTGCCTCTGGTGTTGTTACTTAAATACACCTACATGTTGTCATTTTACTTCTCTGTGTCATGTCTGTCATATGCATTGGCAATCATGACCCACAAAACCGCACTGTCATTTGAAGTTTGTAGCAGTTCGGTTCACTTTTCACACAATGTTTACATATATCTATTACAGAGCACAGTGGCTCAGGGGTAGAGCTTCGGTCTCTCAACTAAGAGGACCTGGGTTAAAACCTTGGGCAAGTTTTGTCACTCTATATTGCTCCAGTTCACTCAGCTGCATAAATGAGTATCTGGTTATACACATTGGTGGATATGTGTACGAGCAGCCTTCGCGCATTAATTGTAGCATATGGCTGCATACTTCCCAGAGAAGTTGAGATCGTGTCTGAGTGAACAGGTCTGTCAGAGAAGTAAAGTGTAAAGCGCTTTGAGCGGTCCTGAGGACTGGATATTGCGCTATATAAGATCTTTCCTTTTATTGGTTCTGGCATCCTCTGGATATTTCCCCTCTAATCTTTCCTGTTGTTACTACATGCTTTCACTTTCTCTTTCTCATGATATGCTCTATAAATTAGGTTTGTTTTGGTATAATCTTCTTAATTATCTTTCTTTTTGATTTGACAAACGATTACTTAGTTGGTTTTCTTTCAAGCCCAATCCATATTTCAGTAGCACCGATGGTTTGTTTATAAAACAAATTGCATGAGATGCTGCTTAGTGCAAAATGCAACTTATGTAAGAGAACAAAATTAGTAATTTGCTTGAATTAATAATGTCTGGTGAAATTTACCTTTAAAAGCAGGTCAACAAATGTTAACATTAGTTCTATGGTTCTCCCACAGAGGGGGCTACATTGTCGGTGACTGTTCCGCCGGCTATTTCTGCCTGTCCGGGTCTGAGGACTACACACCCACAGATCTTGTGCCTGACCCAATCACCCGGACCTGCACGCCCGACACCGTGTGCGCTGGACCGTGTCCGGCCGGCTACTACTGTCTGGAGGGCACCCACGACCCCTCGCCCTGCCCCGAACACACCCTCATGAATGAGACCGGGGCAAGGATGTTTAATGAGTGTCTGCCCTGTCCAGCCGGCTACTGGTGTAACGCAGGTAAGTACATCGCAGTCCACATTAAATCCACTACAGTCCAAGCTAGTATGTTCACTGCAGTCTAAGCAAAGTGCACCACAGTCCATGCTAAATATTCCACAGTCCAAGTTAAGTCACCACATTTCAAGCTAAGTCCACCACAGTCCATGTTAAGACATCAGATTTCAAGCTAAGTCCACCACAGTCCATGTTAAGACATCAGATTTCAAGCTAAGTCCACCACAGTCCATGTTAAATCATCAGATTTCAAGCTAAGTCCACCACAGTCCATGTTATGTCATCAGATTTCAAGCTAAGTCCACCACAGTTCGTGTTAGGACATCAGATTTCAAGCTAAGTCCACCATAGTCCATGTTAAGTCATCACATTTCAAGCTAAGTCTACCACAGTCTACGTTAAGTCACCACATTTCAAGCAAAGTCCACCACAGTCCATGTTAAGTCCACTACTATGAAAGCTAAGTCCACTGCTGTTCAAGCCACATCCACCACGATCCACATTAAGGTGACCTCTGTCCAAGCCAAGTCTCATTTCCAAGCTGAGTCCACTACAGTCCAAGCTGAGTCCTCCAAAGGCCACAGTAAACCTACAGTAAATCCATTCTTTTCCACATAGCATCCACACTAAATCCATCCTAGTGAACAGTGGATCCACCTTTGTCCATATTAAGTGAACTCGTAAGTCCTCCTTTGTCTATAATGATTCCCATTCGAAACTAAGTAATTATATATCGCTTCCTGATATCTTAAATCAACTTAAATTTCTTGATGAAAATATTTATTACAAGATCTACACCTTTATTTAATATATACCTACAAACCAGTATCAAAAATATCATGTCTAATACGTATTTATGCTTAGTCATCTTATACAGATACAAAACCATTTAGAAAAATAATTTCAGTCAAAAGTTAGCTTTTTTCATGGAGGGTTTGTCTTTTTTCAGGAGACCCAGTGGCCCACCCCTGTCCAGTGGGAAACTATTGCCCCGTGGGTGAAGGCCCCATCAAGTGCCCTCGGCTGCACTATCGAGACATCGTTGGCGGGGCGAATGTGACGGACTGTTTCGCTTGTACCCCTGGGTACTGGTGTAACGACACAGGTATTGAGATACACCAAATACAGTTGCATTTAAAAGCATAATTTCCCTAAAAGGTTGATCAGATCAGTTTTAAAATATTTGAGGTTAGGGATGGCACGATTAATCGCGGTTCACGGTATCCACGGTTTTAAGGCTCACGGTTCAGTGCACCGTCTTCAGTTTGCGTACCGCGGTTTTTTTTGATTTTTAAAAATGGCACATCGTCATCGCCTAATCGGTGTTTCCGTACATGGCGAACATGGCCACCACTGAGAAACTTGTGTACGATTAAAGTTTAGAAACTTAGGCTAAGTATTAGGTTAGTTTAGGATAAAAACGGAATCCAGATTTAGCGACACCGCGATAAAATATCGACGTAACGCCACGGTATTCTACGCCTACGGCCTTCGCGTAACAATCGCCGGCGATGTCGACTTTAGTTTAGCAAGATTTTGTTTTGTAAATATTATTCGTCACAGCAATTTAAATGATTTAATTTTATGACCTAGCGTATGTATATGTAATATGAGTTATTAGAGAGGAAGTTTCGTGGCTGTAGGAGGTCGTTTTCATGATAAGATCAGAAAGTAAAAGATCGTTTTGCGGCACTGGAAAGAAAAACAAAATGGCGACCGCGGTGCGATTACACAGATGCCGTGAGGTGGCAGCACTTTTTAGCCTCTCAGACCGAATTTGAAATAAATTAACTGAGAATAGTATTTATATCAAATATTATTAAAAAAAAAAAAAATCAAAATGAGGATACTCTTTATCAGATATTATTTTTAAAAAACCGATTCAAAAGTAAACTTATACTGAAACGTGTCACACATAAAATAAACAGACTAAATATTTTATTTTTATGTTCCACTGTACTGCACTTAAAATTGTTCATTAAAAATGCTGTGTGATAGGTGGCGTGGTTGTGAAAAGTATCGTGAATATATCGAACCGTGGGTTAAATATCGAAAATCAAACCGAAAATTTAAAATATGTATCGTCCCATCCCTATTTGAGGTGTGATGTAAAAATATATATTCTCATAAATATATATTCATTTAATCAGTTTATTTTGTTTGGTTTCCAAAATAGTTTTAGTGTACCATATAGGTGGTGGTACATCCATTCACTGTGTAACACTATACATCTACAAACATGGCATGTTTGTGTTAACTCATTCACTATGTAGCACTACACACCTACAAACATGGCGTGTTTGTGTTAACTCATTCACTATGTAGCACTACACACCAACAAACATGGCGTGTTTGTGTTAACTCATTCACTATGTAGCACTACACACCAACAAACATGGCGTGTTTGTGTTAACTCATTCACTATGTAGCACTACACACCAACAAACATGGCGTGTTTGTGTTAGCTGAGTTGCATGTTCACATTTTGATCAAATATTTATGGTTACCATAAGTTTATAACAAGACATAAGAGTCAAATAGCAGATAACTATATAAGTAATGAAGCAGGCAAACAGATATATTATATGCAGTTTATTTATTTGCATTTTATTTATTTAGCCATTCATTTATTTTTGACAATCTTTAAAAAATACACGTTAATGTGTACTATATTTAATTTCTTGTACACAAGATCACGAGATATATGACAAATATCCTTCTTAGGAGAATAAAGTGAATTTAATTTTATTGTTATATTGACGACACAAGTCAGCTGACAGACCTGGCCATGTATATACATGGTATAGCCATCTCAGCAGGTAGTTTGGCAAGTGACTAGTTAATCCAGATATGAGCAGAAAGCTACTAGGACACAGGGATTTGGTAACTTAGATAGACTTATTGATCTTCTGTCATCACTGAGCCTTGATTCTAGTGTGACATTGGTAGAAATAAAACTTTAATTATGGCACCAACACACAATATAGACTTTGTAGATCTCCGTCATTGTGCTAGAATCTGCAGAAAGACCTTAATATAATCCTTAATATACCAAATACGGTATATTTAATTATTTTAAAATACCATCATTTAAAATATGTGTCATCATATTATGTAGAAAATGAGCAGTTCTTGAACTTTGACATGTTTTTCTTTCCAGGCATGAGTGACTACTTCACCAACCCCTGCCCGATTGGACACTACTGCCCAGAGGCAAACGAGCCAATTCTGTGTCCACCGGGCACGATGCGCCCAACAGTGGCCGCTGCAAACATCACTGATTGCCACCCTTGCACCGAGGGCTACTACTGCCCAAATAACACACTCAACATTGTGGGCATCCCTTGTAATGAGACATTCGAGTGCCCATTGGGCTCACCCATACCATCTGATTGTCGCCCAGGTCTCTTCTGCCCGACTCTGACAGGGGACGGCCTGAATTGTACTGCCGGTTACTATTGCCCGAATGCCACTGGTGCAAACCCATACATATGTGACTACCCGACATATTGCCCTCAGAATAGCAACATGACGTTGGATTGTCCATTGGGCTATATGGCGGTCAACCATGCCGGACTTCGAGTCAGCCGCAGTATGTCTTGCCGAATCTGCCCTGGTGGCACGTATGGGAACCACCCGCAACGACTGAACTGTAGCCCATGTCCAGCAGGCTACTACTGCCCAGAAGGCACGCCCTACCCCGATAAATACCCATGCCCGAAGGGCTACTATTGCCCGGCCGAAGTCGCGGCTCCACAATCGTGTCCAGCGGGGACGTACGGGAAATACGTGAAGGCGAAACTGGCGAACGACTGCGTTAAGTGCCCCACAAACACCTACACCAACTTCGAAGGACAGAGCGCGTGCAAACCGTGCGGCAGCTCGGCTAAGGCTGTCACCGGTGCCTCCACCTGCGAGTGCATGGGGAAGTTCCGTGCGTTCCAGACGTCGGATGGAGCTTGTCGGTGTAAGTCGGGCTACATGTTCTACGACGAAGCGGACCGCGGGCAGTCGGACGAGAACAGCGACAAGGACTGTCAGTCGATCGTCAGAGGGCGCTGCACGCAACACCAGATCCGCCTGGCGAGCTCCGGTGTTTGTGTCGACCCGTCGAGCTACAGCTGCACGTCCCAGTGCAGCGGGGTGGATGGGAAGATTGACGAGACTGGGAGGTATCTCGCGCTTCCTGAATATTCTTTACGACAGTTACACTTGATTTAATGACTTTCTTCTTAACATCTAAACACATATGGCATTTTCTATGTGACTCTCTGGTATTGTTAAATGACACAAGTTTGTTGTATTGTAAGCATGAGCTAAAAGTAAGTCTTGGTCAAGTCCAATTATTTTATTTATTTTGACCAAAATGCATACTTTATACTTGCATATTTCAATACACAGTTTAATTTCCTTAACAGGTAATCCAAAACTAACGGGAGTCAAAATAGCATTGACAGTGATATTTAATGTACAGTTAATTTATTTATCTATTTATTAATTTAGTTTACTAACTTATTCATCGTCATCTGCAGGATAGTGAAATATCACTTTTTAGCAGTATATTCCTGAAGACATTTTAATTGGTTGTTTATATTCTGTTAACTTACCAAGGAACATGAATAGTCTTGATTGGATGTGATAGTACCATAATGTATCGGGGGGTGGTCACATGTGGCTTGGTGGTGACCGGTGGCGTAATTGCCCCATTCTAGGTGTAGGCTAAATAATGATATGTAAAATAACTATCTGGTTAGTGTAGATTAGAGTTAGTGTGAATGAACACTGTGATTGATTAGTACATTATAATACTTATTAAGGACAAGGTTTTACATAGCCACAGCAGTAATGATAATATTACATGTATGTTGAAAGGTGACAAGGTTTTATAACCACAGCAGTAATGCTACTATACGTTGTATGTTGAAATGTGGGCTCTGTCTACCTGAGGGGGAGGTGACACGTATGAGGCTCTGTCTACCTGAGGGGGAGGTGACGCGTATGAGGCTCTGTCTACCTGAGGGGGAGGTGACACGTATGAGGCTCTGTCTACCTGAGGGGGAGGTGACACGTATGAGGCTCTGTCTACCTGAGGGGGAGGTGACACGTATGAGGCTCTGTCTACCTGAGGGGGAGGTGACGCGTATGAGGCTCTGTCTACCTGAGGGGGAGGTGACGCGTATGAGGCTCTGTCATAAGCCTGGCCTTGGGGAGTAGAGCCCACATTTCTCTTTCTTTTTAAAAATTTTATAATAAATAAACGTCATTAGTTTGGCCTTTTTTCATCACCACTTTTAACTCGTGTTGGTGCTTGCATGAAATACAACATGTGTTATTCCTCTGGCCAGATGTATCTGTGACCGATACGTCGACCCGAATGAGTTCTGTGACAGCGTGTGTCGTGCTACAAAGCAGCCCAAGTTGGAGACTTCTGTGGACTCTTCTGGTGCCCTCGTGGTCGCTGTCACTGACCCAGCCACCGGGAGGACCCAGAACAAGGTACACGGGGGGTTAAACGGAGTAGCATGGGATACACAGAGGGTTAAATGGCTTAGTGTGGAAAAAAGGTACAGAGAGGTTAATGGGAGTAGCACGGAACAAGGTATACAAAGGGTTAAAGGGAGTAGCATGGAACTAAGTACACAGAGGGTTAATGGGTGTAGCATGGAACAAGATACAGAGAGGGTTAAAGGGTGTAGCATGGAACAAGATACAGAGGGTTAAAGGGCGTAGCTTGGAACAAGATAGACAGAGGGTTAAATGGCATAGCATGGAACAAGATACAGAGAGGGTTAAAGGGTATAGCATGGAACAAGATATACAGAGAGGGTTAAAGGGTGTAGCATGGAACAAGGTACAAAGAGGGTTAACATGCTTAGCATGGAACAAGACACTGAGGGGGTTAAAGGGCGTAGCATGGAACAAGGTATACGAAGGGTTAAAGGGCATAGCATGGAACAAGGTTCGTTATTTAAATTTCATGTTATCTAGAGTAAAACAGATGTACACTAACTTACTTATTGTTATCTAAACTTAACATTTTAATTATAAACATTGCATTGCACGTAGAATAAGTATATGTAAATGCTGATACTGTTCTTGACGTACCATATAGAAACTTATTATTAAAATATTTAGATTTTAATTAAATTAAAAACATGCCTGGTGGACAGAACAGAACGGATCACAATCATACATAAATAAAGTATATTGTTATAGGTGTTGAAATTGCTAATACGCTCTTGTTTTCCTGCTCAGAAACTCAGCAACGTATTCATGCTGCGGAGGCAAGATGTCAACTACAAGAAGAAGATGCACGTTCTCAACTGCTGGCCGAATCGATTCGCTGCTCCTATTTACACGAACCCAAATGAGGCTTTAGAAGTCATTGACAGTCAGTATATCTTTCTCATAAAACAGTAGATGTTGTACCAATAGAAATAAGCTTAGTCTTTCTGTTTTCCTTTCTGCAATGCAGACTAATTAATCAGATTGTTTTCAAGATGAAGATCTGCTTTTTAATTCAAAATCACTTCAGTTATGCTGCAGATTTGTTTCTTTTTCCAACCAAGAAACCTGATTCCTCTTAGTTTAAAAAATTCATATTTAAATGCTTCATTTCTAAATGTTTAATTCCACATAGCTGCCTACTGGGGTGATATCAAGTTATTTATTTATAAACAAGGTTTTATAAAGTTTTTTTATATATTGATTTATTCATGCAACATATGCCACTACAAACATTACAAATGGATTACTACCACTACATTTTTAAGGGTGCAACATTTCCTGTTACAGAGCCACTGATGGATTACTACTACGACCAGTTGGCAAGAGGCGGTCGCCGACTCCTCCAACAGCCAAACTTCACTGTGTCCGACGGCACCAACGAGATTCCCAATCCCCTGATGTGTCTCGAAATGGGCGAGATGATTGTCTTCCGTCTGTGGATTGACAAGGACGATCGCACAAAGAGCCACTACCCGAAGTATGTCAAGGATCACCTCTACAACACGAACCCGAACTTCGACTACGGCGACTTCACACAGCTTGAGTATTACATCACCGAGACAAGTGTCAACTATACGACATTTATATATTCGTTCACGGAATCCGGGACGTACGTTTTTGCCGATGCGCAAAACATGGCCCTGTAAGTTGAACCTTGAGTGTGATTATTTTGTCATTTCACTGGTTAGTTTTGTAGTATTTTATATCCCATTACATTGTTATTACTACCATATTTATTCTTTTAAGCATACATGCTCCTCAGTTAGCGCACATTTTATAGCAGCGTCTGACATTGAACTATGACAAAAATGTATCATATCAGATCCATCGTTTATTGTAATTCTTCTCTGCCTAACATTGAACAAATGACAACATCAGAAATATTTTTACCTCCATCTAAAACTTCTGCTCCCGTCAACCACAACATCATTATCTGTCTTGTCATGGAATTGTTGATTTTAGTATGAATGTACATGTACAATCCAACTGCAAAGTTGCCACATAATAAATTTATCTTATCTTATGAACAGTTTCTTCTTCTTCCATATACTGGACTGAGCCCTTTCCGGGCGTTAAAAGTCCAATCGAAGCTGTGCGCTGGGGGGGTTGTATGCTCTCTTAAAACAGTTAATATAAAAAAATTATATTAACAAATTAAAACATTAATAATAAAGTTATTCTGAGGACCTCTGGTGAATTTTTCTAGGGAAGTCATCATTACAGTAATGGGTGCGGGATCGGCTTGTCCCGCTGGGAAATCCCGTGTGATGTCATCATCGCCTAGCAACCTGATCGCAGCGGGAGTGAAGAAAGAAACGTCTGTGAACGAGGCCCCCGACTGGGGTTTGATCATTGGTAGGTACACCACCAAGAGAAATATTCTTATGTCATTCTTATATTCTGGATACCTGTGTTTCATCAAAAGTTTTGTTGTGATAGATATACTGTATTATTTCTATTAAGCCTACATGTCCTAATTAGCACACTCACACACCCCTTCTCAGCAGTTTCTGACATCGATCTGTGACAAATAACATATTATATCATACCCACCATTAATTGTAGTCAACCACTGATCTGCAAGCTCTGTACACCTGTGATAATACAATCTCACTCATTGGGATGAATAAATCATTTCTAGACTGTTTATATTACAATGTACCATCCTAACAATAGATGTACTTGTAGCATGAGCAAATAAATAAATAAAGAATATTGTTATAGATGTTAAATGTGATTAATGTATGTGCAGTTTTTGTGCACATATATATATATAATTTATTTATGTGTAATATATATATATATATATATATATATATACATAAATAAATTATTCACTTCTAGTCAACTAGTGTTAGATTCCAGATTTTCTGACAAGTCTCACATCACTATTCAGGTGTATCAGCATTCAATTACCAATTTACTAGTATTCCATTCACGGGTGCATCTTGCTTTATGTTTACTTTCAATTCCAAATCCCAAAATGTGTCACATCAATTTACTAGCGTTTCAATTCCTAATTTCTCGATTTTTACTTCTTTTTTAACTTCCAGACATGTGCCTCATTTCAGACTACAAATGTTCAGTTGCCATTTCCTTGTGTGTCAATTCAGGTTTACTAAAGTACACTAAATTCCAAATTCCCTTACGTGTCTCACTTCATTTCTGCTTCTGTTCGATTCCCAACCCCCTGTTTGTCTCACTCCAGGTCTCCTAGCGTTCCTCGCAGCCTGCGTGCTCATGCTTGTTGTGGCCGTGATTGTGTGGCGACCCCGCGATGCCGGCATCTATCCCATGAAGCACTGGAAGCCCAAGTATCGCAGCTTGGGAGCGCCACCCCCAGTTCCAGCCTACATCATGTATGATGAAGACCACTGGCCAACTTCAAAGTAGGTCACGCTTGAGTAGTCTAGGTCATGCTTGAGTAGTCCACCAGAAATATTGTGGTGTAGATGTGATAAAGTGACACTATATATCTCAATACTACTTTTAAATTACATCAGACTTGAACAACCTTTTAATTGCAAGAACCTTGTAGATATTTAACTTATTTTATTTGTAATAATTAATATATTTATTTATTGCCATTTCCAGCATATTGGATCAAATGTTATCTACATATATAGCATGTATTATTGTAGTATAATTTGACTTACTTTGGAGCATAATTGTCGATGGTGAGTATGTAAGTTAAATTATACTACAATAAACCATTCTTGGAGCCATGAATAATATATTCAATACATTTAGCATGTGTATTGTTTTAGTATTTATTATTGCTATTAGTCTTCTTGGTTTCCTCATTTTATGTGTACCCTTTCCTACAAGTGCCATGATGTGACTAATTCAAGAAATTGTTCTAGAAAACAACCCAAACCCATTACATTGAGATAATGAACTCATAAGCAAGAAACCATCATTTCTCATTATTAAATTTAAAAAGCAGATTTCTAAAACATCAAGCCATTGTAGCCATATCGCCAAGGATACTATTTCCGTGACACACTGGTGAAAACTTCAAAGCAGTGCATCATCGTGTCATTGACAGTTTTCAGTGTAATAGAGCATAGTTATTAATTACAATTGAGTTTACAAGGCAAATCTATTTTAAAGAGCAAATATTTTTTTAAAGAGCAAAATCTATGTTAAAGAGCAAAATTGATTTTTTAAAGAGCAAAATCTATGTTAAAGAGCAAAATTGATTTTTTTTAAAGAGCAAAATCTATGTTAAAGAGCAAAATATATTTTTAAAGAGCAAAATAAATTTTTTAAAGAGCAAAATTGATTTTTAAAGAGCAAAATTGATTTTTTTTAAAGAGCAAAATCTATGTTAAAGAGCAAAATCGAATTTTAAAGAGCATAATCGCCCAGATTGTCCCTGTCTGTGATGTGTGATGTCTGTGTTCTTTGTCCAGGGGTGCAGACGTGCTTGGACCACGTGCTCTAGGAGACGGCTCTGAACTACCAGATGGAATAGGTACGATAATAATGCTCAATTGCTAATGTATCTTGCAATATGTGTTACCTGAGCACAGTGGCTCAGGAGTAGAGCTTCGGGCTCTCAACTAAGAGGACCCGGGTTTGAATCCTGTACTGCTGTGTTAAAACATTGGGCAAGGTTTTTCACTATATTGCTGCAGTTCACTCAGCTGTATAAATGAGTACCTGGCTATAGACAGCACGAACAGCCTTCACACATTAATTGTAGGCTGGCATATGGCTGGATGCTTCCCATAAGAAATAGTAAAATTTATTTGAAGTATCAGAAAACATGGTATAAAAGCAAATTAATTTTATAGATATTTGTACTTGATATATCCGAAAGCGCACCGTGTCCGAATACGTTGTCGTAATGGTAAATATCAACAGTGGTTGATATCTACAGTGGTTGATATCTACACTGGTTGATATCTACAGTGGTTGATATCTACAGTGGTTGATATCTACAGTGGTTGGTATCTACAGTGGTTGATATCTACCCTGGTTGATATCTACACTGGTTGATATCGCGTGCCTCTGTCACCAGCCTTCAAGGGCGAGGAGACACTCGAGGACTTCAACGTGCGAGTTCTTTTCGACAAACTCGAGGACCAGAACCTGCACCTCGCCTCACAGCTCGCCCGCCACGAGGAGGACCTCCGAGGCTTCTACAACCGCATCGCGATGCAGAACGAGGATCTCAAGAAGATGCTCAGCGAATTCGACATCTCGAAACTCGAGGAATGGACCGAGAGACAACGCAGCGCGGCAGAGGGCGCTAGCGGTACTGCCGCAGCGGGATCAGACGGAACTACTTTCGTACACACAGACGTTAGGCTAGGTGGCGCCACTCGAGTGTTTAAATTCACAGGTGCGGTTTGATTTTTATTTTAGGTTGTATTACTGTTTTTTGGTAGATTTTTGTAAAATCATGATTGTATTTAGGTACCTGTTACTTAATGTGTAATGTAATAATCAAACATTAATAATAAATTTCATTCTGTGAATAGGAATTTTTTATGATTTAATTTCTCAAATGCGTAATTGACGAAGTGCCAATTCAAAGTATGCAAAATATAAAAAGCAGATATGAAGAAATATTGTGTTATCAGAATGTAATTTGTTATTGATTTTGGTTGCTGTTTCTCCGGTAGGTGGCAGCACACGTGAGACGGAACTCATGCGGTCGCTACAGTTGTTACTTGACATGGTCAGTCGAGGGGAGAGGCCAGTAATTCAAGACTTGTTCGCCCAGAAAGGTGACAATGTGAACGTCCTGCTGGGAGACATTCAGGTACAGTTTGACTGTAGATTTTCTTACAACTACTCTCTCCATTTGTATATATTCAATTTGTTTTCACTCAATGCCGCGTCTGGGATCTTTGCATTGGCACCTCGTGCACTATTGCATTATTTTAAAGATTTATACAATAGCCTATCAAGCCCTGTCATCAACACAACCAGCATATCTGAATTCAATGCTCGCTCCAGCAACACATTCCAGACAGCTACAATCAATCAGTAATAACCCGTTTTACATGCCTTGGATAAAACAAAAGCTGGAGCCCAAGCTTTCTCGGTTGCTGCACCAACTCTGTGGAATTTGCTTCCTGCCAGTGTTAAATAAGACGGAAATATAGTTTCATTCTGCCAGCATCTAAAAAGCTATCTCTTTAAACCTGCCCATCCTTAGCTTCCTAGCACCTTCATCCATCTGTCGATGACTCGCACATTGTTATATAATTACATGATTGCTTAATTCCTTGATTTTATTCTACCACTTGATCGTTGAGGAAATTGGCACATAAGTAATCATTATTATTATTGTAGTGTAACATGTCATTATTTTACAAGAAACAAAATCAACAGAAAACCTGCTTTTAATAATAATATAATAATAACTTTATTGTCCAATTCATAGAATGAAAATACATTTTGCACTTTGGAGGTTGCATAAAAACACAATACTTAAGTCACGTAATAACTCATGTATACAGTAAAATCAAGCATGTAAATATGTAAACATTAGCTAAAAATATAAATATGATATATATTGGAATAAATAAATATACTAAAACAATATGACAATATTATAATAAGATAAATTAATAAAGTTAATTAAACAACATTGCATTGGCAGCGGTAGAGAATGTGACAGTTCAAGGAGTATTTTTGTGTGTGACTGATTGAGATACTTGATGGTGGATGGAATGAAGGATTTAAGGGCTCGCTGGGTTTTTACAGTTGGCATTCTGTACCTCCTTCCAGAGGGGAGAAGGTCGTAATGGTCATGTAAGAAGTGGGTGGGGTCAGATCAGATTTTGGTTGCTATTTGCAGTGTTTTAGGTCATACGTCATTTGTCTGTTTTCCAGGTGCACGGACAGAGCGATCTGTTGCGACGACAAAACGCACAGAAACTACAGATGGAGCGCACCCTGGCGATGGAGGAACAAGCGACACTAGATGGCGCTGTGAAGGAGGAGTCGGAGAAACGACAGAAGGTCGTCAAGGAAATGGCAGAGAAACTCGTTGACGAACTACAAGGTATGAATTTTCACAAACCCGAAGTCATGACAACATTTCCAAAAAATGGCTTAACATTTATTTTAATAAAATAATCTGATTCTGTAACATGGATATTTGTTTGATGTGTCACCAAGCAACTTGACTTGTCTTTTTTCTCGGCTGTAATGACACCTGAGATGAAAATAGAAAGTCAATAGAAAATGTTTACATGGTGTGTGACATAAATATTTCATTAATTGCACATATTAAGCATTATTTTAGATACAAAATGTTGTGAGACAAATGATTTAAAGGGTGACTTCATCACATGACTTGCGTATCAAATGTGTAAATTTATGTAATGCCCACACTCTTGTATATGGAATGTTTATTTCTGAAATAAAGTGATTCATTCATTCGTTCATTCGTTCACATCGTAGGGGACCACACAGACGAGCAGGTGGCTGCAATAATGGCCGCCCACCAGAGGCGACTTCACGAGGCGATGAATCGACTGGACCAGAACCGAGCAAGACAAGACGCAGCGATGCGCCAGAGACTGGCTGAGAGGAGACAGCGCAAGATGAAGGAACTCCACGAGAAACACTCTGAGGAGGTAACCTCAAACACTACTGACTCATCAATGTTGGAAGGGGCTGTGGCTGATCAATGTTGTAAGGGGCTGTTTTAATAGAAGCAGTATATTTATGTTGCTAAAAGGAGCACGTTTTCAAATTATGAAAGATGACAGTCACCTGTGCTAAAATGTTTGAAACTGTGTTACGTTGTTTCAGTGTGACCCAGAAATAGTTTGTTTGCATCCTCACACTAAACAGACATCACAATGCTAATGGGTGGCATAGTCCACATATAGCCTTTTTAAATATTGAGCTCAGAGTTTGCTATCTCTGCAGCAGATTAAAAAAAGTCTATACATTTATGAACCATCTTAGTGGCCAACTAGATCTCATGCAAACATTCAGCTTGATACATGCAAAATTGACTGAGATGTAGTATATTTATGTTGCTAAAAGGAGAAATTTTCAAATTATAAACTACTGTCATTGTTTGTTGGACACCATTTTCTATATGGTTTACAATGTTACATATTATTTTAATGTGAATGTATAAATTGTTTTGATTTCCATTTACTGCTGTGACATGTTAACCCTTTTCCCCCCAAGTCCCTCTTCTGTTTTAATAGAATCTATGTTGCTAAAAAGAACGCGGTTACAAATTATAAACTATTGTCATTGTTTGTGCCTCCCCATTTTTTGTATGGTTTATAATGTTACATATTATTTTAATGTGAATGTATAAATTGTTTTGATTTCCATTTACTGCTGTGACATGTTAACCCTTTTCTCCCCGTGTGCTTTCAGGCGGTCAAGTCTGGTCTTCCTCGCCCTGTCATTCCCTTCGATAACACACAAGACAGGGTCATGACGGAACAACTGACGCTACAGCTGGTGGCTGCCCAACAGCATGCTGGGATAGGCAAGGCCGCAACTGATGCAGACAGGAAGTTGACAGATGAAAGAATCCGGCAGATGTCTGAACACATGAAAGACCAAATTGTACGTGCGATGTTCTGTTTTCTCTTTCTACATATCATTCTCATATACCGGTATTTCATTTTGTAATTACTTATTTTGGTGGATTTTATATTAGAATATGTCCCAGTCATTTATTCGTTATTTTGTCTTTATGATCTATGCTGTCGGAAAATGAGTCATTCAGGGATTTTACCTTGAAATGAGTCAATCTGATCTAAAAAGTTTGTTAGTCATTCTGATCAATTCTGTCTTGTAATTAATGATTCCGATATGTTTTTGTCTTGTAATGGATATTCTGTTTTTTCTCTTAATTAATCATAATTATCTAGTTTGTTTTGTGACTGTAATTTGCGTTCTTACCATTCCTATGATCTTTAGAAAATAATAAATTTCAGGGTGCACGATACATTTCGCGAGCTGGTAGTCCGTCGGACTAGCTGACTTATAGATAACTAGTCCTGAATTGGTTTTACTAGTCCTTAGACATTATTACATAGTAATTAAAAAAATTCTATATACATTTGTATATATATATATATATATATATTGGAATATTGTAGTGTATGCTCTATCATCTTGGTCTATTGTTATACTAAAAGTAATACTAAAAGGAATACTGCCATTTTCAAGTCATAGCTAGTCCAACCGGACTACTCTACTAAAACCGTACTAGTCCGAGCTCTAAAACTAACTTATCCCGGACGATCGGATCGGACTTATTTCGCACCATGAATTTGTTCCTCTTGTTTCAGGGCACATTGGCGACGAACGGCTCTCTTACGGATGAGCAAAAGATGGCTCTGATTGACGAGCAAGAGAGCGGCGAAAGTGCCATCAAGGAGGAAGAGGAGGCCAAATGTGGCCAACAGGTGGCAGCACTGAAGTCACGCATGGCTGCACAGCGCACGAAGCAGTTGGAGGAACTGCGGGAACGACAGGAACGTGAGAAGATGGAGGTGGGTGAATATTGGGCACAAGTGGGTTATATTTTTGTAGTCGTGATTTTGTTTCTTTATTGAAATCTGTTGCCCTTTTTCGTGAATTTTGTTTTAGCTCGATTAATATCAGTGCAACAGTTTGCTGGATGGTCTTGTTAGATATGAATGGCATCCTTGCACAAATAAACCAGTCACTAATCAGTACAGTGGGGTAAATTGCTGCTAAAATAAACAGAAAGAAGTCATGCAAAATATAAATTATATAGGTGGAAGGTGTTTTGAATGAATTAAGAACCCAGTTCCAATTTATCAAACTCTTGTTGTTATGTCTACTGACTATTGTATGTTGTGCTTCCAAACTCTTCATGAGTGACATAGGTATATGCTATGATAAGTGTTACTAACTTAAACATATCATACCTCAGTATTGTATATTGTGATTTTGTTGTTGTACAAACATGAACATTTAGGCTCTTAAGCAATCTCTTGTTTTTGACTCTCACTACACATACTCTCACCCTGATTTTTCTTGTTTTATTTCTTTTTGCACTACCCCTGGCAATAATGTTCAGCCTGTTGAACGTGTAGAAAAAGATTAAGGTAAACACTTCGGATATACTGAAATAGTGTGAGTTATGTGAATGTTTTGCTTTGATAGCTGTCGACCAAAATCTTGCAAGATGGCCGCCATAACTCTCACTGCACATATTGTCACCCTGATTTTTCTTGTTTTGTCTCTTTTTGCGCTACCCCCTGGCAATAATGTTCAACCTGTTGAACATGGCCAGTATCTGGTAGAAAAAGATGAAGGTAAACAGTTCGAATATACTGAAATAGCGTGAGTTATGTGAACATTTTGCTTTGATAGCTGTCGACCAAACTCTTGCAAGATGGCCGCCATAACTCTCACTATACATATTGTCACTTTTTGGTCTACCTCCTGGCAATAATGTTCAGTCTGTTGAACATAGCCAGAATCTGATAAAAATGATGAAGGTAAACACTTTGGATATATTGAAATTGCATGAATTATGTGAATGTTTTGCTTTGATAGCTGTCAACCAAACTCTTACAAGATGGCCGCCATGAGGAGTTGGACCTGCTGATGAAGGAGAAGGAGCAACAGCAGAAGATTGAAAGTGAGGCTCTGGAGGCGGGGCTTCTGGCCGAGGAGGCGGAGCATGAGAGACACATTACTGAGAGGGCTGATGAGGATCAGGTCCAGCGTGTGGCCCAGCTGCACAGCGACATCCTGGGCAAGGTAGGACAACGTTGACATAATACCTTTTATGCAAGCACCAACACGAGTCAAAAGTACCCCCAGGGTGGTGATGAAAGATGGCCAAAGTAATGACGTTTATTGCTGATAAAAGTGTTAAAAAGAAAGAGAAATGTGGGCTCTACTCCCCAAGGCCAGGCTTATGACAGAGCCTCATACGCGTCACCTCCCCCTCAGGTAGACAGAGCCTCATACGCGTCACCTCCCCCTCAGGTAGACAGAGCCCACATTTCAACATACAACGTATAGTAGCATTACTGCTGTGGTTATAAAACCTTATCATTAATAAGTATTATAATGTATTAATCAATCACACCGTTCATTCACACCAACCCTAATCTACACTAACCAGATAGTTATTTTACATGTAATTATTTAGCCTACACCTAGAAGTGGGGCATTTACGCCACTGGTCATCGAACCACATGTGACCGCCCCACCATTTATAATACCTAAAATGCATTTTAGTGGCATTTCATAATTTTTTATATTATAATTTTAAGTGTAATGCTAATTTGTGTACACTTTTATAATAAATTTAATTAATTTAATGAACACTCGATAACCCACAGGCTTCCTTGTTCACATGCCGTCTGGAGCTTGGTTCTGGACGGCAACTTGTTAAACCTTGTTAAACACAGACCATAGACTCGTTTTAATAATAATAATACTTTATTTCTTTATGGCACCCCATCCAAATAATTGTTCTGGGGCACTTTACAATGATTCTTCCTAATTGAGTTAAAATACTAATATAAATAAAACGCTAATACAGTACTACTTTGATAAGATATGCATATGCTATTTCGTGTTATGAAAAAAAATGGCAACACTGATGACCAGGATGATAACAATGGTGTTTGGCACTCTCTCTAGCTGCCGTCGATGACCACTGGGCTGGACGCCATCGCTCAACAGAAGCTGCTAGATGACCACCGACGTCACATGCAACAGCTTGACCAGGTCTCTGGTCAGCAGAAGGACCGTCAACTCAGCGACATCCAGGTGAGTGGTCAAGGTGGTCAACCCAGCAATGCTTGGGGAAAGACGACAGTCACCTGCGCTAAATTGTTTGAAACTGTGTGAAATAGTTTGTTTGCATGCTCACACTAAAAAGAGGAGCTGTGGTCGATCGGTAGAGCGCCGGACTGTCAATCGAGGGGACGGTGGTTCAATCCCACCTACCGCCGTTTCGAAATTTAGGCAATTTCGTTCACCCCACATTTGCCTGTGTCTTTCGGAAGAGACACTAAAAGCTGGCGGTCCCTTCTGTCTGGTGTCTATGCCAGGGGAAGTAAAAGATCCCACACAGGGGGTAAATGTGTAACATGTAGTGGACTCACTAATTCTAGAGAAGAACTCCTGCGTTAGCCCAAGTTTGGGCTGTTTGGAGGAAACCACCTGAGACAACAAAATGTTAATGGATGGCATAGTCCAAGTACAGCCTTTTGAACTTAATGGGCCAACTAGATCTCATGCAAAAATTCAGCGTGATACATGTAAAATTGATTTAGATGTGGGTGACCGTATGTGTGTAGTTTTAACTACCTGGTATGTATCTTAAGAGAAACAGCAGCTCATTCACTGGAAATTTGGGAAAGTATTCTTAAAGACAGAACAAGTATCTTCTCAAATTTATTGTCAGATACATAATCATGGTAATGGTAGTGCATATTTTGAAACTTGGAATAAAACTATATGTATACATAAATATATATATGTGTGTGTGTGTATATATATATATATATATATATATATATATATATATATACATATATAATTATATGTATATATACATATAATATATATATATATACATATATATATATATGTATATATATATATACATATAACATATATATATACATATATATATGTATATATATGTATGTGTGTGTGTGTATACACACACACACACACACACACACACACATAAAAGCTATACAAAATGTATTAATACAGGCGAAGTTACTGGCCCGACGAGAGCGCCGCCTAGCTGATGAACAGCGAATCGCAGAGGAAATGGCCGCCCAAAAGTTGCTGGAAGAACAGGCGAGACAGATGCGACATGGAGCAGTGGTGCTACCTGACGGTGACCTCTTCAAAGCCCCAGAGGTCGTGTATACGGAGTCGCTTGAGGAAGCAGCTCTAAAGAAAGAACAGGTACGTAAGATTTGTCTGTGTTTGTGTTGTGTCTTTTTAGAAAATGAACCCAATAATTTCCATGACATTTAATGAAATGGCCAAAAGAACTAACCTCACCACTGCAACAGATGATACCATACTGAAATGGTTATTTTATTTAGTTTATTACTTTATAATGTTTGTTTAGGTTCTTCCAGTCCATGGAAGGTCAGATCTAGGCCATATTTCTTCGAACATTGTATGAATGAATGAATCACTTTAATACGGAAATAAACATTCCTTCTTTGAGACGGCTTTTTAGAGAGAAAGAGAAATTGTTTATAGCTTGAATGTGATTATGTATGCATTGCTTGAAGCGTTACAGCTAGGCACTTTATAGTGTGATAGATTATTTCATACATACTGATACAGAAACTTGTACATACACACGCACACACACTTGCACTCGCACGCACACGCTCACACACACACACACACACACACACACACACACACACACACTCACACACACACCACACACATACACACACACACACACACTTAGGCATACATAAATATACATACTTTTGAAATTACAAAAAAAATGATAATTATAAATTAGTTATTAATTTTAATGTAGATAAAATGGTATAAAAAATCAGATATACAAAGGCAGATAATAAATTATTCACTAAAATACACAACTTAAATATATTAAAGAAACATTAAGGAACAATTATGAAAGAAAGCAGTGTAGTATTCGTAACATCAGTATAAGCTTACAGTAAGATCTACTGTGGAAACTCTCTAGTAAGGAAACCCTTGGGACTTGGCAAAGTGAACTGAATAGCCCAGTGACCTTATTAGCAGGATTAACTTCCAAAAGTGACCTCATTAGCCAGGTGATCTTATTAGCAGGGGTATTTATTAAAACTGACCTGATTATACAGGTGATCTTATTAGCAAAACTAATTTCAAAAAGTGACCAGATTAGCCAGGTGTCCTTATTAGCAGGGCTCATTTAATACACCTTAAAGTGGAACAGATTCAGGACTTTTTTGTTTACTTTAATTGTGAGGTGGCTGCATTACTGAGGTGACCTTAATTATGAGGGTGACCTTAATTGTGAGGGTGGCCTTAATTGCGAGGGTGACCTTAATTGTGAGGGTGGCCTTAATTGTGAGGGTGACCTTAATTACCGAGTTGACCACGAGGCGTTGTGTTTGTTGAAGGAGCGAGCGAAGGAGGAGATGAGGAATCGGCACGAGGAGGAGCAGAAGGAGGCGGCCCGCAAGGTGGAGCAGGAGCTCCGAGCCGAGGAGCAACGCAAGAAGGAGGCGTGGGAGCAGGAGCGGGAGAAACTGCTCCACGAGAAGCGAAACAAGCAAGCCGCCGAGATCGCCTCGAGACCTGACCTCAGCAGCGACGAACTAGAGGCGGTCAGTGTACTTTGGTCTACATAGTAGAGCCGGTCAGTGTACTTTGGTCTACTTAGATCTCCCTTCAACTAGAGGCAGTCAGTGTACTTTGGTCTACTTAGATCTCCCTTCAACTAGAGGCGGTCAGTGTACTTTGGTCTACTTAGATCTCCCTTCAACTAGAGGCAGTCAGTGTACTTTGGTCTACTTAGATCTCCCTTCAACTAGAGGCGGTCAGTGTACTTTGGTCTACTTAGATCTCCCTTCAACTAGAGGCGGTCAGTGTACTTTGGTCTACTTAGATCTCCCTTCAACTAGAGGCGGTCAGTTTACTTTGGTCTACTTAGATCTCCCTTCAACTAGAGGCGGTCAGTGTACTTTGGTCTACTTAGATCTCCCTTCAACTAGAGGCGGTCAGTTTACTTTGGTCTACTTAGATCTCCCTTCAACTAGAGGCGGTCAGTGTACTTTGGTCTACTTAGATCTCCCTTCAACTAGAGGCGGTCAGTTTACTTTGGTCTACTTAGATCTCCCTT
Source organism: Oasisia sp. SBJ-2009 (assembly GCA_964017155.1). Lineage (NCBI taxonomy): Eukaryota > Metazoa > Annelida > Polychaeta > Sabellida > Siboglinidae > Oasisia > Oasisia sp. SBJ-2009. The sequence goes on along the minus strand of OZ024866.1, from coordinate 34,529,489 downwards.
CAACTAGAGGCGGTCAGTGTACTTTGGTCTACTTAGATCTCCCTTCAACTAGAGGCGGTCAGTTTACTTTGGTCTACTTAGATCTCCCTTCAACTAGAGGCGGTCAGTTTACTTTGGTCTACTTAGATCTCCCTTCAACTAGAGGCGGTCAGTGTACTTTGGTCTACTTAGATCTCCCTTCAACTAGAGGCGGTCAGTTTACTTTGGTCTACTTAGATCTCCCTTCAACTAGAGGCGGTCAGTGTACTTTGGTCTACTTAGATCTCCCTTCAACTAGAGGCGGTCAGTGTACTTTGGTCTACTTAGATCTCCCTTCAACTAGAGGCGGTCAGTGTACTTTGGTCTACATAAATGTCCCTCAGCTAGAGGCGGTCAGTGTACTTTGGTCTACATAGGTCTCTCTTCAGCCTTTACGTTGTGACATTATTTATTTATTATTTCATTTTATCTATTTATTGCTGATCAGTTTAGCTTATGAACTATGAACTTTTAGAAGTTTTATTTAATTATCTATTATTATCATTTAACATTTCGTCTTTTCGTGCAAGTTTAACTGATTATGAATATTTTTAATATGTACGTGTTACAATGTATTTTATGCGCCTTTGAGCGGAAATATTTCCGGATATACTGCGCTTTACAAATAAAAATTATTATTATCAATAGACCTATTCACTCAAGTGGTCTGTTGCCTGGCAACAAGTCCTTCAAGCTATCAAAACAATGGCTGCCACACACGTGGAGTGTTTGTGCATTGTGCTGTATGATTTGATGAAATTCTGACCACCAACGTTTTTCTTTATGATAAAAACATAACACAAATAAAGGCAGAGTTGTTACCATGACGATTTCTTGCAGGAATGTTTGTCTATGAGTGATGCGTTTCATAGATAACCATTGTGAATATTACTAACAAAGCCATAGCTTGAAAGAAATCTACACGTCATTTTGCTTATGACGTAGGTAAAACGCAACATAACAGACCTCTTGATTTGTGCGGGACCATTTTACAAGACATTGCATCAGGAAAGTTTGTAATTAACAATGCCTCAGGACAATTTGTAATTAACAGTGCATCAGGAAAATTTGTAATTAACAATGCATCAGGAAAATTTGTAATTAACAGTGCATCAGGAAAATTTGTAATTAACAGTGCATCAGGAAAATGTTTAATTAAGCAGAATCCGCTGTTGAAAATAAGTGTCTTTGCTTGCTATAAAAACCATAAATGTGGCTCTTTCATTCAAACATCATTAGTAACGATTAGTTCTTCCCGTCACAGTTGATGGCAGCACATGCACACGACCTTGAGCACCTGGAGGAACAGTTGGATAGTCAGATGCAACGCCAACAGATGGCGCTGAAAGACCGTCTCGACGAACGGCGCCAGCGAAAACTGAAACACCTGCGACGAAAACAGGAACTGGAACTGACAAAAGAGATGTTGACGCAAAAGAAGGAATGCGACGAGATTCGAACAACGAAGGTTTGCTTATGGTTTTTTTCCATGTGTCTAATATTCCTACATATACTGTTTTAGTTTTCATTCCTATATTTGCCTTATCATCAAGAAAGCAGATTGAAAATTGGTTGATATAAAGTTTTGATCCCTGCTTAAGTCGACAATATTATTTAATTTGAAATTTGAACTGTTAGTGTTACCATGTGAATTTCACATTTGGGACCGACCGTTAAAGGTTACTGTACTGTACTGTACTGTACTGTACTGTACTGTACTGTACTGTACTGTACTGTACTGTACTGTACTGTACTGTACTGTACTGTACTGTACTGTACTGTACTGTACTGTACTGTACTGTACTGTACTGTACTGTACTGTACTGTACTGTACTGTACTGTACTGTACTGCATTGTCTTTATTGTATTGTTAATATATGTAGTGCCCACACATGTAATGACATAAATAAGAGTTTATGTTTTGGGGACATTTTCTTTGAGTTTGTATATATATATATATATATATATATATACGTATATGTATATATATATATATATAATCAAATATATACATATATTATATATATATATATATATATATATATATATATATATATATATATATATATATATAAACCTAAGGGTAGTTTTATGTATAAGCCTAAATTTATACATATATATATATATGTACATTTAGGCTTATTCATAATATATATACATATATATATATATATATATAAGCCTAAAGTTATCGTAGGTCAACTCCTCCATCATGAGATGTATGTATATATCAATAGTGTTGTTGTTCTCCAGGCGAAGGAGGCGGAGAAGCAGGCGATGGTGGAGGGCATCAAGGAGAATGGTACGGAGGATGCTGACAAGGTGGCCAGGGCCGTCCTGGCCGAGCGACATGCTCGCGAGGTCAGCGACCTTGACCAGCAGTTCTCTGCGGAGAAGAAGATCATGGTGGACGATGCTCTGAACCGTGTGAACGACAAGTACGAGAAACGTCGCACGGACATGTTGAAGAGACATGAGGACGAGTTAGTGGCACTACAGGTCAGTCGGTCAGTCGGTCAGTCGGTCAGTCGGTCAGCCAGGTGAAATATTTTTTAATCCTTTAGCATATTAATACTGATTAAAATTAAATTAAAATTAAGCTAGACTAAAACTAAGTCAGGTGAAAATGTTTTAATCCTTTAACATATTTATATACTGATTAAAATTAAATTAAAACTAAGCTCAATATTGGCAAACGTGCTTTCTATGTAGCTACACCAACAATCTGCAGTCGACTCTCTATTGCAAATAAATCTTCTGAAACTTGCTTTTCCACCTTACATTTTGTCGGTTCCATTCTCCAGTGATGACTTCTGCCTGTCCCTGTTTGTGATAAATTATTTGTTTATTGCACCTCTAAGCTCTTCATCCATTTATTTTAATTTATTTATTATTTTAATTATTCCATTTATACTGTTTTTATTTATTTATTATTATTTTTAATACACTGTATAGTTGTGTGCTTATTTAAGTCAGTATTTTAAAGGAACATCATTGTTTTTATTATTATATGCATAATTTATCAAAGTAGTATTGTACCAGCATCTTTATTGATTATTATTAATGTTATTATAATTCAGTTAGGAATAATCTTTGTAAAGCATGGTGGTCAAGTAGTTGACAGTGGTCAGTGGCCATGTACTTGACCCTTCTTTTAAACCCATTGAGGGCAGTGGTCAAGTAGTTTACCCATCTCTTGTAACACCAGTGAGGGCAGTGGTCAAGTAGTTGACCATTCCAACACCAGTGAGGGCAGTGGTCAAGAAGTTGACCCTTCTAACACCAGTGAGGGCAGTGGTCAAGCAGTTGACCCTTCTAACACCAGTGAGGGCAGTGGTCAAGCAGTTGACCCTTCTAACACCAATGAGGGCAGTGGTCAAGCAGTTGACCCTTCTAACAGGTCAAGTTGTTGACCCTTCTTCTAAGTTCTAACACCAGTGAGGGCAGTGGTCAAATACTTGACCCTTCTAACACCAGTGAGCGCAGTGGTCAAATACTTGACCCTTCTAACACCAGTGAGGGCAGTGGTCAAATACTTGACCCTTCTAACACCAGAGAGGATGGTGTGATGAATGTGTTCATGTCAGTTGACTTGTTGCAGCGTCAGAACCTCTCTCCTGAGGAGTACCAGATGCGACACACTCAGCTGCTGAATCGCCAGCAGATGGAGCTGGCTGGTCTGGACGGCCAGCTGGCGGCTGAGCTGAAGCAGATAGAGCGAGGGGCCCTGGGGAACTGGGAGGTGCGCTACGCACAGGCCAAACTACAGCTGCGAGAGAGGCACTACAAGGTCAGTGCACGTGGTTGATATATAGTGCTTCATGTTTGAAAAACCAGGTGAGTGATAAATCGCTGGCCTAAATGCGAAATAATTTGAGGGAGTGATTTTTACTTCTTTTTCAATCCACCAGGTGGCATTCTATGTTATCCACATGGCAGCACCACTGGGTAATCGCGTCATGGGTCTGGTTTTGCAAAGCGATCTTTTCGGTTACGCAGTTACTTAGCGCCTCGTAAACATCTGGATCGCATATTTACATCTAAACACATAATTCATCTTATTAGCGTTATGAACGTTCTTAGTCGCTTCATGAAACGCCACATTGTGATGTTAGTTTTTGTCCCCCGGAAATTAATTTTGCCATTCAAAGTTACATCATACTGATGCCGTGCCATGCTAGCACGTTTCCAAAATGGCCGGTAGAGCTGGTTTTGGATTTGAATCAGTAATGTTTTAATGGAAAGACGGTGAATTAAAAAAAAGCTGTTCATAATTATTAGATTGATGGCATTGAGTTTTGTTGGAAAACATTTTGAATTGGGATCATCAAAGACCTAATTTTGGCTCTCAACAGAGGCGTTTTGAATGCATTAAATATCACAGTATAGTTTCACAATTCAGTTTTTGTAAATGAACCACAAGGAGTCACAAATGAGCCACGGCACAGACTCAACACAGCCCTGATTGTTTAGCATAATTACAATAGTAATACCACCTCCACATCAGAGAACATCTTGAGATGTTATTAAATGTGATATCACTATAGTTGTATCGTCATTTGTCAACCAGAGCAAATATGAGACATTTCCAAATGGGTGAATTGTTTTTTAAGGATTAAAAGTGTTTGCTTCCTTAGACCATTTCTGGACAATTGCCGATGTGTTTGGTCATTTCCCTACCTGACAGAATTGAGTGGTGGTCAGTTCACCTGATGGCGCCAGTGTAAACGAGTAGTTTGTTGCGCTATTGTGGATGTAATGTGGGAATAAATGTCTGTTTGTAATGCAGGAGTTCGCTGATGCCCTGCGAGAATTTGCCCCGAAACACGAGAGTATTGAACAGGCTGAAGCAGCTGCTCAGGAACTCAGTCAGGTGAAAGCGAGGCTGGACACCGAAAAGGAAGATCTGGACAAGAAACTGGAAGAAGAGCGGAAAGGTACGTCAATGTTTAGGATAATTATAGTATAATTAACTTACTTTGGAGCTTAATTGTTGATGATGAGTACAAAATCTGAGGCAACACTCGTGACACCAGTACGTGAACAAGGCCCTAGATGATGGGTCGAAATGTTGTACTTTTCATCGACAATTAAGCTCCAAATAAATAAACCATTCTTGGAGCCATGAACAATATATTCAATAATGTTTTGGATGTTCTGGATGTCTACACATGGTTATCATTTTGGCTTCTTTTGCGGTTATTAGGAAAATACAGAACACTGCCCTTCTTTTCTTTAATTAGGATTGCAGAATTAATATTATTTAGAAATGCAGAAAACGTTGATTCATGTGTATGCTTTGTGTCCATGTAATATAGTCAAATATTTATAAATATAACTACTACACAAATAATGTTTTTCTTGGTTGATTCACAATTAATTGTTATGTAACTAAAAGTATTGTTAAACTGACACCTTGACAGATAATTCACACTTTATCTGATGATCTTAATTGTGTATTTATGTAGATTTCGAGTTGCAAGAGAAACGTCGAATGGAGAAGGAACTGGCAGCCTTCCAGGCGTCCTTGGATGCCGAGATGAAAGCGGAAGAGGAACGCTACCAACGCAACATCAGCACCCTCGGCAAACGCAAGGAGGAGATGGTGAAGAGCAGGAAGGGGAAACTCAAGGTCAGTGATGCATGCTGGGACACAGTGATGCATGCTGGGACACAGTGATGCATGCTGGGACACAGTGAGGCATGCTAGGAGTTGCCGCATACACAGTAGTAGTAGTTTTGCCTACTTCGTAAATACTGGTGTTTCTTTATAAGATAAAAATAATAAACAAACTTTCTTTGCCAATACGCACAATTACTGAGACAAAATGCGCACATTTTATCATTAAGTTTGATCGAAAAGACAGCTTGACATTTTGATTCCTGTATTTGTCACCAGGAGGAGCTAGAGCAGCTGTCGCAGCGGAGCGCTTCAGAAGAAGAAAAACAGCAGATTCTTGAAGCTCATGAGCGGGACACCCAGGTTTGTAACAGAATATGGGTGGGTGGGTGGGTGGGTGGGTGGGTGGGTGGGTGGGTGGGTGGGTGGGTGGGTGGGTGGGTGGGTGGGTGGGTGGGTGGGTGGGTGGGTGGGTGGGTGGGTGGGTGGGTGGGTGGGTGGGTGGGTGGGTGGGTGGATGGATGGATGGATGGATGGATGGATGGATGGATGGATGGATGGATGGATGGATGGATGGATGGATGGATGGATGGATGGATGGATGGATTTATTCAATATAAAATGTAAGCTTGTATATAAATAAATACAGAGTAAATAAATATAAGGATAACACAAGGAAGTTCTGTGTTTAGTGTGTTATGTCCAAGATAAGAACAATAACAACGCCCGTCTTCAAAACCTTATCATTATATCCACGATAAGAACAATAAAAACAACGCCTCTATCTTCAGAACCTCATCAACAAGATGGACGCGGACAAGTTGCGCATGCGGAGCAGTTTGGAGGACAAACTCAAGAAGCGTCGCGAGGAGAAGCTGCGAGCCAAGCAGCGCGACCTGCAGGAGAGGGTCGAGGACGACACACGCGAGTTCGCAGAGAAACAACGCAATGCCAAGGACAGAGCCGTGGCAGACGAGGTAAAAACAGCAGCTGTGGCGCCATCTGGTGGATTGTGTAACACTACATATTTTATGACAGATACAGTCTGGCATGCTGAATTGTTTGTGTGATATAACGCAGATTTTTAAATGCTAACAAACAGTAAAATTATATATGCCATCGTTTAGTATGTGTTTTGCATGTAAATAGAGTAATAATTTGTTTTAATTTATTTATTTATTTTACTCATTGTCGTTAATTCTATATAGTATTTAATTAACAGTTTTAATATGAATAACTTGACGTTTCTACAATTTTTATATGAAAGTTAATTTTACTGTTGTATTTATTATTATTAATATTAGTTTTAACACATAATAAATAGCTTTATATTTTATTGTACAGCGCTTTGAGCATATTTGGATATTGCGCTTTATAAATAATAAATATTATTATTATTAATGAACAGCTACCGGGCTAACAATGTGCAAAAGCTGAATATTCTATGTATGATATGTGTAAAATATAATTGGGTACACTACATTATTGTTAAAATCAGTGAAAAGGTTATCCATAAGAAGACAAGAATGAACACATTTTTTGGTAAAAGAAAACATTTACTGTTGGCTCTCTGTGTATAACTGTTAATAGTTCTGTTTGTAATAAAATATATTAACTGACAGGAATAAAATTATGCAATTTATATATTTCTTTCAATAAATAAATTACTTCGAGACATTCTACAGTGAATAAATTGTAGCGATTTATTTTAACTATACTTTTTGCCACCAGGTGCTGACTTTGAAAGAGAGTATGAACATCGACCACGTGGTGTCAGCACCAGTACAGCCAGTCGAGGCACCCACAGTGGCCGCGTTTGACCAAAACGTCACCAGTCAGGCCATGCCAGCGTCGTACCAGATGACGGCCCCGTTGAATGAGGCTGAGTTGACGATGTTGTTGATGGCATCTCCTCTCTACCAGAAGCTTGAGAAGATGAAGAAGACAGTTGCAGCTGGTGGCATTCGATCAGCCGGTCAGAAGAAGCAAACAGGTTAGAAACCATGATGCAGTTTGTGTGTACGTTATCATCCCGAAACAAAGTAGTCGACAGGATGGTAGTGGCTTCTTGCTAACCACTCATGTACAAATGCCTGACAAGATTGACATTGCAGTACTTTTCACGGATAACACTCAAAAGCCGACAAAGTAACCAGACGGTCTTCTCGGCGAAATTACACAGTCGAGTGAGAGTCAGTTAAGCGAGACTTGTATACTGACGGGAACCAGCCAGGAGACCGTCAACACGGCGGACACCAAAAAGGAATCGTACTGTAATAGTTTTCCATGACATTCATTACTAATCGCTAGATGGCAGCACTTCATACATACATTCCAGTATTGTGTTGATATGTGCCGCATATCTTGGCAATGGCTACTTGCAAAACACTCATACAAATGCACATTTTTTTTTTCTTATGTGGAATAAGGTTTACGATTAGTGTTGTGGTTATTGCTAGGGTTAGGGTGAGTGTTAGGGTTAGGTTGAAGGTACTTTTGACAAGATTGCCATTAGGTGTTTGATATGCATTTGTACATGAGTGGTTAGCAGGAAGCCATCACCTGACAGGATGTGGGTAGTTTGCATTGTTGCTGAAATGTAACAGTGGATGTGTTTTCATTATTCTGTTTACTTTGGAAAATAGTAAGTTGAAAAACTGCAATCTCAAAAAATATGTTATTAGATTACACCATGTTCCTATGCATGCATGCACACACACACCCACAAGTGGATTGAATTAAATCCTTTCTTTCACACAGGAGATGGCTACATTGATGTACTGGACGCAGGATGGACGAAAGACAAAAAACTACTTCCTGTTGACCTCAACAAAGTTCGCAGTCGGACGTTCGTCGTGTACAAGTTCGGTAGCTTTGTCGTCGACATGCTCGTTGCTCACTGCCAGCATCGTCCTGTCACACTGCTGCTTGCTGACGAGATCCCGCCTAATACAGAGCTATCCCACAATGCCTACAGAAACTCGTTCCACTACGATGCAAACAACCGCATTCTGTACATGCGTACGGCCCGTCTTGAGAGCGTCGGACAGTTTGTCCTTGTGCTCGTTCACACGCTCGCTCACATACATGCAGGTGAGTTCATGCATATAACAGACTGTAAAAGAGAATCTTAACTGCTCATGCTGTTGTTGCTGCGGTGTGTGTTCAGTGACATTGTATGTGTTGTTGTTTATTAACATAGTAACTAGATCCAATAACTAGATCCAATAATAAAAAACTCGAACTCTCTGTCTGCCTTTAAGACAACATATGTGATGTGTTTTAACGAAATGAGTGGTTTGTCAAAAATTTGACACCATTTGACACCATTTGAAAGAATATGTATTAATCTTTCCAACGGTGTAAAAATTATGGACATATCTCACACACAGCCAAAGTTATTGGATCCTGAACATGCCTAGGGTAGAAAGTTTCAAACGGAGAAAAACGCACTTGAAGTTCGCGGTCAAGTAAGCACACGGTTGAGTACATTGTCGATCTAAAATCGGCCGTTTTGCTTCTATTACTCCATTTCATGCATTCGAAATAAACTCCAAAGGCATGTTCGCCGTCGAGGATATATCATGCTAACTGTGTACTGAAATTATTACAACATAATCCGAGTATTTAACAATGTTTTGTAGCAGCGACCCGATCGATTCCACATTGTTTACGCTAGCGAGAGCGCACTGTGCCTGCGCAGGCAGCTCTAAGCCAATCAGCGGCGTCTATTGACGTTTATTCACAGACAGGGCTCTCGCATTAAGCGCTATTATTGGCTTACACTGACGTCAGTGGGAATTTCTGCTACAAGAATCCGAAAGAGGGCACCATGGGCTTTCTTGTAGTACTAAATAAGTCCCCCATATGTTAAGGGAAACCCCGAAGAATGCGACATGAACGAGAGCGATTTATCAGTTCTGTTTTACGAAAGTCATGCGTGAAATGTTACGTAGTGTGTCTAAAAAGGCTATAAAATTTACTAAATAATAATATAAACGAGAAATAAGCATTGCCAATGGACAAAAAAGATACCAAAGTATACTTTGGTGACAAAAAGTCAAAATCGTCGAAAATCATTGTTGCATGTTTATGCGGTGTTTTCTCGAAATCAAGTTCGCTGACATACGACTCATTTCGTTAGAACACGTCACATATATGCATCATGTTTTTAACTAAAAAACAGTGACGCACGATTCAATGAACACTTACTAAAAATATATACATATACTATTTATCATGTTTTATGATTTATCTATTTATAATTATTTTATTGTATTTTTTTATTATTCAGTATATTTATTTTTTATTGTTATACAATTTCTTTAATTCACTAATTTTTAACACATTTCACAATGTATAAGGTAGTCAATCGAATACCAGAATAAGTTTGTTTCAGGTATTGTGTTTAGTGATCCCGAAGCACTATTGACAATGTTTATTGGACGAAACATTTAATTAATTATGAAATAAACAGAGAATAATAATTGCAACACGAAGGCTACCTAGAAATTAACGCAAATTTATACTACATGTAGTAACTTATCTGCGTCTCAAAAATGTCAAGTCACACTCCACACACTGGTGCGAGTAGGGAGATAACACAATAAACTTTTCCCAATGTTTGACCTGGAGTTCACGACCTTTCAGGTGACCTCCGGGAGGACAGCAACCCCGACTTTGCGAGGGAGTTCTACCGGGCCCTGTCTGTGGTCTGTGACGACCTGTTCTTTGCGAGGTACCGCCAGTCGTCAGCGCCTGCCACGACCCTCGCTAACAACGAGGCTGTCAAGGTCGATGACGCCGCTAAGGCATTGCTGTCAGCGATGTACGGCAACGCATACACAGAACAGGAAAAGTCGAATGTGGTCAGCGAGCTACTGGACGTCAGACTGCTGCCCGGAACAAATGCAGCGGGAGTGCATTTCAACAAGCAACAACTGGACGACAGGTAAGAGGTCACGACCTCAGGGGAGGGTTTGTTAATTAATTTATTTATTTTGTCCACTCTGTGTTGCCTCAGTTCACCTGAGAGTGTGAGTGAATGCAGACAGTCATGGTGAATGAGTAGTGTTAATGTAGTAGTTGAGAAGTGGATGAATTCTTCCCATGAGAAGTTGAGTTGGTGCTTGAATAAAAATGTCTATCAACGGTGTTGTATGAAATACAGAACTGTGACTGGATGCTATGCTATTTATGAATTCAGCTTTTAATGGCTTTTTAATTTTCATGTTTGTCCACACAAGTTGTATGATCCTGTGTTGACATGGTAATATGCTACATTCAAAGGCGTTGCTTCATAACCAACGCCAATACACAACCGTGTATTAACAATGGACGCTCCAGCCCTGTTGAGCTGCAACCTTTGTCAGACTTATAGGAACTTGCCATACTGCGATTTGTGTGAATGTTCGACAGATATTGTTGTCATTGAACTACTGAATTTATAAGTTGCTTCTGCCTCATTAAAACATATTCGGGTGAAATGTTTGTAGATTGATTGTACTGTTAAAATGAATAGAAATTCTCACTTAGACAGCAAGCCTGATTATATTATATATATATATATATAATATGTATATGTGCATATATATATATACATATATATATATATATATATATATATATATACACACATATACATATATATATATATATATAATAAATTTATATAATATATATTAGTAAATTGCACCTTCCACCTCTCTCCTTGCAGGCTGAGCAGGTACTCTGAGTTCAGAGTTAGTAGTAAGCTGCATGACTTCCTCGGCGAAATCGAAGAAAAGATGACAGTGGCACAGGCAACTGGAACAAACAAAACCACTGGCAAGAAACTGAAACGCCTCATGCCCCAGTCAACGTCAGGTGAGATTTACTGTTGAAGTCATAAATCATGTGTTCAAACAGAAAGATGCTTCTTGTATCGTAAAACGACAATCTGAATTTGTAACTGAACATTTCTGTAAATATGGCAGCACATCTGTCTCGGGGGTGGTCACTACCTGTCTCAGGGGGGTCACTCCCTGTCTCGGGGGGGGGGGGGCACTCCATGTCTCAGGGGGGGGGTCACTCCTGTCATGGGACAAGTTGGCATACAACCACAGAAAGGTTAACGAATAGTAATGATCTTTATTTGTATATTTAAAATGTTGTGGGTATATAAACATATGAACGTATACATACACATGCACACACGCATGCATGCACGCACGCATGCACGCACACACACACACAAACATACACACACACAAGCAAACACACACACGAACACACATGAACACACAAACACAAAACATAACAAATGGCATTTTATGAAATTCAGATTTCTTTCTACTGTAGTCATGGGACGAAGTGGAAGGACATATATTTTTGGCTATGTCTGTATTTCCATTTTCCCATAGTGCTGTGGGAGGAAGTGAGATTAAATCGTAGTGCAGCGTTAACCTTAGACCTGTATTTCCAACGCAGGAAACACTCTGCTGACAAGACAAGTGCTGCCACCTGGTACCATCCTCTCGAACATGACGGGCAGTGCGATGTGGCAGACGTTTTTCAACGAGACACATGACATTGACAAGAAGGGAATCAAGAGTGTCAGTGTGAAGAAAGCTGAGCAACAACAGCAGGTAACGTGTCGTGACAGATGACATTTTATAGTTGACAGTTTAAAATATGATAAAATTATATTTATATATATATATATATATTAAGAATAATGTATATTATTTCACATTAATTTTACTGTTAAAGAGATAGTTAAAAAAATTATCAGTCAACTATTATTACTACTTATATATTTTATAATTTGATTTATTTTTTAATTATTTTGTGTATAATATATATTTTTATATTTACTGTATATTAAAGCGCTAACATGGAGTCTGCATCATATATGTGTCGAGGTCCACTCGTCTCTTTCTGTGATAATTAATTTCTTTGGACAGTTGACCGGTTGATTTTTAAAGAAAATACAAGTAGTTATTGAAAGTCATTTATTTACCTGTGCTTTAGATATGGTCTGGTGGGGAACCTTTCTGAGATATCATAGAATTGAGTGGGAAACTCAAGATGGCACCATTGTAACAGCAATAACTTGTATCTGTAATCAGTTGCTCCCGGAAGGTTTAATTTGGTTGTAAATGTTAAAATTAGGGTGAGGTTGAAGGTAATTTTGACATCAGTTCTTTACGTGTATTCTCACATGGAGGTGTCACACGAAATGGTGTCCTTTGCTAGCCCAAACTAGAAACTACCTGGTAGTTGTTGAATATATTGTTCATGGCCCCAAGAATGCTTTATTGTAGTATAATTAACGTACTTTGGAGTTTAATTTTCGATGATGAGTACAACGTTTCGAACCATCATCTACGGGCCTTGTTCACTCACTACCTAACATATACAACCAAATTATCCCGCCGAAATCTGAGGCAACACACGTGACACAGGTATGTGAACAAGGCCCGTAGATGACGGGTCTAAACGTCGTACTCATCATCGAAAATTAAGCCCCAAAGTAAGTTAATTATACTACAATAGAAATAAGTTTTTTTATATTGTCAGAGCCATTAGTGATTAATAAAATATAATTCTGCCGAAAAAATTACCCCTAGAATTAATGAAATAGTCATATTAACAGGATTAATTCAAAATTGCATCACAGAGTTTAAAAACTAACAAACAATGTTGTTGATTGCAGAATCAGTTAATTATACTACAATAGAAATTAGTTTTTTGATATATTGTCAGAGCCATTAGTGATTAATATGATATAATTCTGACGAAATAAACCCTAGAATTAATTATAATAGTCATATTAGCATGACTAATTCAGAATTGCATCACAGAATTTAAAAACTAACAAATGATGTTGTTGGTTGCAGAATCAGTTAATTATACTACAATAGAAATTAGTCTTTTGATATATTGTCAGAGCCATTAGTGATTAATAAAATATAATTATAATGAAATAAACAACTAGAATTACATAAAATAGTCATATTAAAAGGATTAATTCAAAATTGCGTACATTACATAGTTTAAAAACTAACAAACGATGTTGTTGATTGCAGAATGAGATCCGAGTGTTGGAGGACCGCGTCGACAGTCTGAGTGCAGACTTTGCCACCCAGAGCAAGGAGGAGCTGGAGCTAATGGAGGAGGTCAGTGACCTGGAGCAAGAATTGACCCGACTCCACGACCTTGCCAGTCAGGGCAAGAACAACACGCCTGCATTGCAGGGTTCCGTCAGAGACGCCACAACGAAAATCAACAACAAGCGGGCGAAACTCGCCAACCTGCGGCTGAAGAAAGACGCAACGTCCGAGAAACTGGAACAGAGCCAAGAACAGCTGTCCACCCTTGTGGGGTCATCCAGCTGTTGACCGGTCATGTGATTTTATTGACCAATGAATTTGTGATACATTAATATTCCGTCCACGTAAGCCAGCATTGAATTTGCATTGTTAGATGCTGATAGAGTTGAGCTGGCAGATTAAAATGGACGCCATTCATTCCAAGGAGGTTGATATATGTTTATTTCTTGCGTATTTTGGAGTGGTAGTGTTTAAGTATGTATTATACCCTTGTGGGGTCATCCAGCTGTTAACTGGTCAAGTGATTTTGTTGACCAATGAATTTGTGATACATTAATATTCCGTCCACGTAAGCCAGTATTGAATTTGCATTGTTAAGTACTGATCAAGCTCAGCTGGCAGATTAAAATGGACGCATTCATTCCAAGGAGGTTGATATCCGTTTATTTCTTGCATATTTATGTTGGAGTGGTAGTGTTTAAATATATTTACACAAGAGAAGCGCCTTTTAGTAGTTAGCGACGTATTTTTGGGTGTTGTATTACCATGAAGCTGTGATGATATGTGTGCTGGGATTATTATCTATTCTTTTTACTGAAACTGTGATATGACATGGCTTTTCCATGCTTTCTGTGTAACCTCGTATTTCCTTCTTATAATATGTGTAATTGGTAGTGTTATTTATTTAATATAACGTACAGTGATAAGGTCTGTTATACGAGTGAATGAATAATCATGTGTGTACCAGTGGCAGGGTTTAGGATGACAATTTGGCAATGTCTCTCTTTGGCAAATGGTTTTGTGATTTTTGCTATGTTCCAGTATGGAGCAATACTTTTGCATGGAAACCAGTGGATGATTGGGACCATTTTTCCAAGATCCGTTATATGCACATTGTGATATAACTTTGAGATAACTCACAGATGCAAGGTGATGTAAAAATGGTATACACTGGGGTGTACTGGTATTTGAGTACACTTATAGAAGCGCCCCATTTGGCTTTGCGATAAGTTTATAACCAAGTCCGTTTATACTGCATCAACTTGAAGTAAGCATCACTTTGGGTTTACCTTACATGACTATTTTTTGGAATAACATTTTGTGCGTATTATAATGTTCTCATAAGAAGTTTTACCCTGCCTTTGCATTGGATATGTGTCTGTGATGTTTTTAAACATGCAATCATGCAGTTACTGTAAGGTGAAAATGTGTTTTACTGCTCTTATGTGTGTACATGTATGCATATATTTATTCCTACTGAAATGTGCTGGTAACATTTCTGTCTTTAGTGTACATGTTTTACAGATTAATTTTTAATACCTTATCCGTGGATCAAACTGCTTGAATTTTGAAAGTAAAATCTGTTAACTAAATGAAATATCTTTTACTGTACTAACTGTATACTTGATTGTTTATTAAATATTGTATCTATATAATCAAGAATACTTGAATATACGCGTTGTGTATTTCTTGTGTGCATTTGGGTTAGTTCGTTGTAAGCATATACAGTGTATCACCTGTGTTGAGACTGCGTAAGATCATTCTGACCACAATATATACATCTTAATCAGCTAATAGAATTGTTTGAGCACTGGAAACAAATAGAACATATGGACATTCAAGTACAATTTCTGATTACACAACTAATAATTTCTACTCACTTCAACGTTTCAACCGCCATCGGCGGCCTTCTTCAGGAACTGTGGTCACTGCTCGCTAGATGGCGTGGCGAGCAGACTGTCCCACACGTGACTTAGTCTGTAGCCCCCCTCATATGGACACTTTGTTAGCACAAAACAGGTTGAATCAGATTTGCTTTCTTCTTGGCGATGTCACACAGGTAAATTGTGGTAGTGAGGGTGAGGAACAGGAGGCATTAAGTGTCATGCGGGCTAAACAATTCTGTACATATTGAAGTCTTTTTGGCAATGTTATTTAGACGTGAGTTACAATAGGCCAGTCGACTATTAGTCAGAGCATCTGATATTGTTTTAGCAGACGATAAAGATAAATGACGCCCAATTCGACACGGAAATCACAAATGTTATAGAAACATGATTTGCAAACTTGTGAAATGTACTTTTCTGAAAGCTGAAATTACTTTCAAAGACAATACCTACATTCCCGTAAATAGTAACTACACCGCAGCACATGCTTATGGGTGAAAGTTCCACATTTATAACAAATAATAGTTCATTAATTTTTATATCTTTTAATCATATATAGTTTCCCACCAATACACCTACATGTAATTAATTAAAGCTGGTCATCACACCGAGTTGTTATAAATAAAATCACACAATATATGAATAGTGGTAAAAGTTATCCATTAAATGTTTATATATGTAATATATATATAATTATAAAGTATTCTGGCTCCTATGGTCGGGAGGAGAGTAAACTCCTTTCACTGTTGAAGCACAGGGAAATCACATCTCCTTCCCGAAATGGGTTGGAAGTTCGGTGGCCATCGCTTACCATCCCTTACTATACCTTCCCATCCCTTACCATCTATACGTGTGTCTGTGTGTGTGTGGGTGTGTGTGTGTGTGCGTGCGTGCGTGCGTGCGTGCGTGCGTGCGTGCGTGCGTGCGTGTGTGTGCGTGTGTATGTATATATGGGTGTTTGTTTGTGTGTGTTTGTGTGTTTATATGATTTTGAGCTGTTCACAATACATTTTTGACTTGCTGCTAATCCCCATACCAGTGGAGTGGTAGAAATTGTACTTGTAAATTGTATGTATGTAGTCCACTTCTTATATGGCCAACCCTTCAGCAAACCCAAAGTGACCTTGTAAGGCAGATTGCATCTGATGAGGGGAACCATCGATAAATGTCCGTTTCAAGGCACCCTGGCCGCTCCTACACACGTTGTCAACATCCGAGACATCTAACATTGCAACAATACCGTCTAGGTGATGTTTTGTCAAGAACGACGAGTGTGTAAGTTAGGCCTTCTTAATTAGTTTTTGACTTGTTAAAGACTGCAGTTGTTGACTTGCGTTTGGCTGAAGAGGTGAAGATTCATCATCCAACCCTGATCACTGCCCACGTTAGCCGGGTGGCTGCTGGTGAGAGGAATTTGTATAAAAAAAATGCTATTGCAATGAAAATGTGGCCGTATAATCTGGGTGGCTGGTGGCGAGGGGGCCTTATAAGAAGGCGACTACTGTATATGCATCAAGTTGCAGAGTGCATAAAGTAACTGCAAAGTTCAATATGTATACGTCGCGCTGTATATTCATATATATATATATATATATATGTATATATATACATGTATATATATATATATGTATATATATATATATATACATATATTATACATATATATATATATGTCTATATATATGTATATATATATGTATATATATATATATATATATATATATATATATATATATATATAATACACATGGTTATATCAGCGTGTATATTGGCGTGTTTGTAAACACGATCCTGTTGCCCGATGATATTCCCTGGGTCAGCACTTCGAGGTGTGAATAGATGCAGCCGGCCGAAACAAGAGACAAGTTTCTGCGCTGATCGAAGCGACATCGGTCGCTGCCGCTCCCGTACCTGTTGCGTAATTTTGTACCCGGTGACATTCGTAGGGCGTGGCAGCGACTGGCTGTCCGAGAACGCGTGGCTGTCCGTTGAACGATTATGGGATATGGCAAATATGTTGCGCCGAGCAAGTTAAACTAAAAAGAATCGCATTGAACATGTTCTAAGCTGATACAGTTCCAAGTAATGGTTTAATTGGAAAGAAATGATCTTACTAATAACATTGAAAGTCGTCAAAATGACATCGATTGACGGCTTAATTGTCTCTTCAAATAGATTACCCGGACGTGAACCAGCACCATGACATTTAAGGTGGGTAAAGACGGAATATAACTAAATGATCTTTGAGGTGTATATACCCAGCCAATACACTGCTAAGAAAGTCCACCTGGCGTTATGCTCTTAATTAGTTGCAGAACTTTTTTGACAAGTAGAGATTCTATTTTAATTCTAAGATCTGCAATATTAAGACCTCCGTCCGCAAATATTTTAATGGTGATTTTCTTTTCAAAGCTTCGGGTTTACTGTTCCAAAGAAATGGAAATGCCAATTTTTCATCACCTTGTTTGGTACTGAGTTAAGAGTCCCTATGTGCCAAATGGAGCTGCACAGCACAGATTGCATGGTGATGATTTCCCCCTAAATGATAATTCCATCCTGCTATATAGTTCAACATTTTTTCGAAATTAGAAATAACTTTCCCCGAAGTTTTGTTATCGGCTTCTTTTGTACATGTATAAACGCCGTGTTTTGGCGGTGAAATCACTAGTCCATTTTTCACCATCAGGTTCAAATAAGAGGACACGGGTTCGAATTCTATGCTGCGGTGTTAAAACCTTGGGCAATTTATTTCATTCTACATTGCTCCCGTTCACTGGCAATAGACAAGTGATTGATACGTGTGCGAATAGCTTTCACGCATTATTTGCAGCATATGGCTGCAAGCGTCCTATAGATGATGTCTGATTGAATAGGACTGCCAGGGAAATAAAGTGTAAAGCGCTTTGAGCTAAATTCCAGCTGTCCTTCACCGATTTACCCTTACACTATGGCTCTTATTCTGCAATCCAGATTCTCTCCAGCGACTTCAACGTATGGCTTAGCAACGTAGTGCCTCAATCTTTTCCCGGATCATGCACATCTCCCTTTCTTTTCTATATTCGGACACTTAGACCCGTTCTTTATTCCTCTGTGAACTTCCCGTCTCTCTTGCAGGTCTTCAGTATTTTGTTTTGGTCAATCATCTTCCAACTCGCTCAGCCACCGCCACCGCCAGCATCTCTACTCTCACTTCACCAATGCCTGTTTATCTTTCCAAATAAGCCTACACGATAAACCGTAAGTATTGCCCGGCTGTGACAAGTTTCATAAAGCTTACATTACCTTCCACCACTGGGTGTGTGTGCGTGCGTGCGTGTGCGTGTGCGTGTGTGTGCGTGTGCACGGGTGTCCGGGGATGTGGGTGTGTGTATGTGGGTATGTGTGCGCGCGCGTGTGTGTATGTGTGTGTGTGTGTGTGCATATAGGTGTGTGTTTGTGTGCGTGCGCGTGTGCACGGGTGTCCGGGGGGGGTGTGCGTGTGTGCGCGCGCGCGTGTGTGTATATGCGTGTGTGCATGTGTGTATGCTTGTGGGTGTGTGGGTGTGCGTGCGTGCGTGCGTGCGTGCGTGCGTGCGTGCGTGTGTGTGTCGTATTTACATTGAGTGCTTACTCTTATTAGAAAACCTACCCAGCATCGATTATCTGGTTCTGTTTTACATTTGATCCCAATAGTAAATAAAAAATATTGTGAGTAGGTTTTTTTTTCTGTGTCTGTATTACTCTTTGGAATAGATGTCTATGATTCCTTCGATCTAGTGTTAGATCAGACGCAGACTGAAACATTATGCGATTCTTAAATATTTTAAATATCTTGCTTTTACGTCTTTGAATTAGTAATGGTTTATTAAAATAGATAAAACCTAAATTAATTTACTAAGCCATATACGTTGCGGTTTGTGTACGTGACAATCAATTGCTGCACGTGACCTTCGTCAAGCATAACCCTTGCCAACAGTATTTATAATGGTAACGTATGGGCGGCATCATATCTGCTATATCAAATTGATCCCATCTTTTATGGACACACCGGTGATAGGCAAGAGGTTACGTGACGTGATAATGTTAGATTACGCTGCGCACGCATTTGATAATTGTTGGAAGTTATCTTTAAATGTACTATATTTTTGCTCTAATAGCAGTAAGGAACTTGATTTTATCGGTAATGTCTATGATAATAATAAAGTCTTCATCGGAAGGAGGGTGCCGATTAATACAAAAAGAAATGTGACGATGACAACATATATCCATCCATACAACACAATCTCTTACACATAAAAGCACGCTTTCTTTTTTCTCCCGTTAATCTTTCCCCCCAGTCTCCCTCTCCTTCCTTCATCTCTCTCCTTCCCTCCCTCCACCCCCTCACTGCATCATCAGAACAATGTTTGTTAGTGCTAATATCACCCATCTATCTAATCCCGTATATAGAATACCATTATAAAGGATAAGTGCATTGGTGATTTGGCGCAGCAGCACCTCCACTGTCGATTGAATTACCTGTGAACATTCCTGCATCCGGGACATCCGGGACATTGTTTATGTTTAGAAAGTGTTTAAAGACATATCTTTTTATTAAACATTTCAATTAATTCAAATTGTTTTGAAATGACGGACATTGCTTAATAATTTCTGGAAAGGGATATGTTTCAACATACACACTCATACACGCTAGCACACACGCACGAACGCACGCACGCACGCACGCACGCACGCACGCACACACACACACACACACACACACACACACACACACACACACACACACACACACATATAATACCACTGTGATTGTTATTTAAATTTATTTTCAACCACAACAGTTAATGAATTACACATCACAGTATTGGTGGAAATGGATATGTTTCAACACACACACGCACACACGAACGAACGCACGCACGCACGAACGCACGCACACACACACAGAATACCACTGTGATTGTTATTTAAATTTATTTTCAACCACAACAGTTATAAATTACACATCACAGTATTGGTGGAAAGGGATATGTTTCAACATACACACTCATACACGCTAGCACACACGCACGCACGCACACACGAACGCCACGGACGCACGCACGCACACACACACACACACACACACACACACACACACACACACACACATAGAATACCACTGTGATTGTTATTTAAATTTATTTTCAACCACAACAGTTATGAATTACACATCACAGTATTGGTGGAAATGGATATGTTTCAACACACACACGCATACACGCTAGCAGGCACGCACGCACGCACGAACGCACGCACGCACACACACACACACACACACAGAATACCACTGTGATTGTTATGTAAATTTATTTTCAACCACAACAGTTACGAATTACACATCAAAGTATTGGTGGAAAGGGATATGTTTCAACACACACACGCATACACGCTAGCACGCACGCACACACGCACGCACGACGCACACACACACACACACACAGAATACCATTGTGATTATTATTTAAACCGTTCCTTTTGCATTTTAGCAAATAGATGAAAGAAATATATAATAATAAATGGCGTTGCAATCCCTTATCGTTCTCATGCGCAATGTGTCAGAGTGAACAAGTTGGTTGTTTGTCTCTCTTTTTCTGTCTCCATGCTAATTTACCTCCATTCCTTTAAACATACTAAACATTTTCTCTCTCCCTTCCTCCCTGCCTGGCCGATCCTCTCCCTGTCCCTGTCCCTGTCCCTCCCCCTGCCCCTCCTCCTCTCCCTCTCCCTCACTTTCTTTAATCTCTACTATTTCCCTTATCACTTTCCCTCTACACCCCTCTGCCTCCATATTTTCATCCACCAGTCCTTTCCACCCCCTCATCGTTCTAATTAAGCCGCAATTCAGTACAGTCATGGGTATTTGCACATTCGACAAGAAGAATGAAACTACTTGTGCAAGGCAACCGGGTTTTGTCCGTCAGTAATACCTGACATGTTTCATTGTCAATTAGCACAGACAATGCAAAGCTTCACTGCCGTGGACATTCTTAGCCTGACGTGCGGCCTCCGACAATGGTATGTTCTTGGTCCCGCGCAAGCACACATTGACAACGTATGATTAGTAACCTGTGTCGCGTTGCACCTGAGAGTTGCTACACACAAATGACTTAAGCGTTCGATCGAAAGTATGGATTCGTCGAAGTGCAGTTGTATTCGAAATGCAGTTCTTCTGGTTTTCAGTACAAGACCAACTTTGACGTGTTTATGGATGGCTCGTGTTGGGTCGGGTGCAGCGTATTATATGGTATTCAGCAAACGATACACATTTGACGCTTTGACAGTTGTTCTCGAATGAGCTGCACATGTTGTAGTTTTGGAGTCGTCAAACATTGGGATATACAACTAGACGCCAAAAAAGAGAACGACGACTGCTACAGAAAATTGCTTTAAGGTAGGTAGACTATGTGTGTAATATTGTTATTGTATTTAGAACGGCAATATGCAACTGTGGGTAGAACATCACATATATTGCCATGTGGTACAGTGTCGACATTCGATATTGCTAACTTGCATAGTCAAACCAGCACGCATACTTAAGACTACTTTTTTTTATCATTATGCATAAATGTTAGCGTCACTCCACTGTGAATATAATTACGCAGATAACCCGTTTCTCTGTAATCAAAGCATTACTTGGGAACATATTTGATATGTAATGAATAGATGCACTTGCTGATATAAATCGTAGGTAAGCATTGTATTTATTAATTATATAAAATAACAAATAACTAATAGGTTTTAATCCACCTAGGTTATTATCTTAAATTATGAATTCTCATATACCAATGCGAGTTATATTATTCACTGTAGGATGTACTGTATTATGTATCTGCGTTTAAAAATAATGCCTTATTTAATTTTATGAAGGAGAAAACGTCGGTAATGTGTGCGCCATATTGTTGCCCAACTTCCGCTATATAACCATGAATCTGCATAAGTCAACATTAATAATGACATTTATGCATGTTAACGTGTTTGATGTATCATATGATATAGTATACCATATAAGCCAAGTTATAAAGTAATGCTGCAACATAAATAACGTCAGATGTATCAGCTTACGTGTCTTACAAGTTGACACCACAATTTCACCAGCTATGGCTCGACATGGGTTTATAAGCAAACAAAATGGCTACCTTCATTGCAACTGAGTGTTCCGACCGCACGTGGCGGAAGGGGTTACCAGTGACGCTCATCCTATGGAGGTCACAACCGATCTGGCGAATCGGGGTTTGGGCCAGGTAATTTCCCTCCCATAGGAACACTTCCGACGGAAGTCGGTCAGTTGTGAGGGAGTAAGGATTGTGACCAACCGTGCCAGGGAACGTTATGAGGAGCAACCGATGAGGTATCTCTGGCCGAACTAGTTACATTAGCTTGTACTACAGGCTATGTACCCTGTGTCTCCCACATCCTCATTCCCTCTTTTTTCTTTTTCAAAGTTTTTCTTTAAAACAGTAAATGTGTGACATTGACTGTTATTTTGAAGGTATTAAGAAAAATATTAATTTAATTTAATTCAAGGCTGTTAATGTTTAACTTTAAAGCACATTTTGTTTTGTTTTAATCGCACACAACATCTCAACTTCACGATAAGCTTTAGTTAATGTGTTGCACGTACGTAAATAGTAAATAGCTAAGATACAATAATTGTTACTATTTACATATACTACTACATCTTTAATCGTCACTAAATAAATAAACCGAACTATAATATATTAATAATAATACATTTAATGGATGAATAAATAATTGCGATCATTCAGTGTTAAGATACTTGTTAAAATTTGGTTACGTTTATTTATACATGTATATTTTTATCTAGTATAACCTTTGGTTATAATCTTTTCAATGAGATATTCATTAATGTTAAATTAATTTTTATTTACTTTCATACGTGTCCACAACACGTGACAAAGTACCTGCATTGATCAGTAAAACAACTAACACTATGACACATAACGAAAATATCGAAGATATCTTATACCTACATATTTTCATTATAAAAGAAGAATTTGTTTTTATTTGACCATTATTTGAAAACAATATTTAAAAAATATTTAGAACAATGCAAACATAAAAATACTGTTTTAACATTAAAGCCCTGTCAAGTGTTTCTCTAAATCATTTTTTTGTTTTGTTCACTTGCATAGTTTAGGGTAATGTCGGTTCAGTGTTGTGTGTGGCAGGTTCATACCCTGCTGGTGTTCCTTATGCAAACACTACATGTTGTGTGCACACACATTGATTCCATTTAATAAGTTTAGCTGGTTTTGTGGTATTTTAGAAATGCAATGAACTACTTGTATACATAAGCAGGAATATCAATTGTTTCTTTGTAAATGTTGTGCATCTTGATTGCCAAACAAAGAGCGATTAATATCCAACTCACACAAGTACAACGTAAGACTTACATGTGGGCTGTAGAAGAAGGCAGATAACATGTTTCTCGCTGGCAGCATCATATGGCCAGCGTCAGAGTTCTGCCAGGTTACCAAGTTACACAACAATCTTGTAAAGGTTAGCAATAAGTCTTGTAAAGGTTAGCGTAGAATATGTTGAGGACTGCAGTAGCCATATCAAAGTATGGTAGTTACAAGAAGTCAAGGATGTAAAGCCCATATCCCAGTGGTGGACCATGTGCTGAAGAAACCTCATCTTTCAGACTGCTGCTACAAGAAAAATGGAGACTTCAATCCGACATATCATGATTGGCTGGGGTGAGAGAGAGAGAGAGACAGAGAGAGAGAGATAGAGAGAGAATGATGATAATAGTTAATGACGGGTTAAATAAATAATGAATAGAACACGGTTAAACCTAATATTAGAGTAACTAGGCTCGGGGCCGTTTTACCCCAAGCGAGGGGCCGTTTTACCCCAGACATGGGGCAAAACGGTTTTATTGGAGCACATTTTAAACTTGTTATAACTTACGTTTTGGTTATTCAGTCGTTCAGAGACATGTGTCATACACAACAAAGTGTATATACCTCAACAATATTACTGCACAAATATGCATCGACAAGTTATGTATGCAAAAATAAATAACTTTTCCCTTAGGTTACCCTATACTTAAGCAGGCATGTGAGAGGAGGCAAGTAACTTCCGAGGAACGTTTGCACGCGGTGCGGCTAACAGAGTAAGAGATGGATACAACAAAATAAGCATACCATTGTGTGTGATACAACGTAGCGTATTTATACACTACATTCTTTTAATATACCTTCGCAGTTGGACTGTACATGTCATTTTCAAAACACAATAAAAAAGAATCATAATTTAAACCCACACATGTCCTAAGATCATCGGAAGAATAACACAAGATCACTGTCACACTGAAGATATGGTGTTATTTAAAACATGTTGCCTCGCCCACTGGTTCCCTGGTATATCCCTGCTTTAAGTCAAGACTTTTAGTTCATTGTTCAATCTAATATCGGAATCGGTGATGCCGATTTATAGGAATCACACGCAAACTTTGTATGTGACATTTATTTTTAGATTGCTTCGTGCAAGGCCAGGGCAGTACATTTTGCATGTCTTGGCGATCTTTCACGATCCTACTTTATAATCAATTCATTGTCTACTAAACTACACGTATCTAAATTTACAGTCACCTTTCAGTTGCAGCTTGTGGATTTGGTCAAACCATAAAGTCAATACTGTGATGGAAACGAA
>OZ024866.1:34484173-34496673 GCA_964017155.1 Oasisia sp. SBJ-2009 | reverse complement strand
ATGATTGTACTTTCAAGGGTGGCGCCTCCGCAACACTTTAGAGCAGGCTCCTGCCCTTTTTATTCAGTTGTCGTTATGTATTTGTGTTATTGTTTATTTTCGACATGGATGAATTGGATTATGTACGGGTCTAATACAACAATTTTGCTACTTCTTTTTCTTCTACTTTACCAAGTCGATGAGTATGAATCACATAGTTTCAACGAATCAAGTCATCCCGATACTACATGTCTATCTGAGTCCTTTCTACAAATGCCAGCATACGACGACATCGTTTTGTGCATATTCCAATCCAGTCGTCATGTGTACACTTTACGATTGGCTTTGTCAACGCAGAATATCAGCTGGAAAATGTCAGCGATGTACCAATTCATGAATACTAAACAGTCATACCATTCCTCTGTACCAATACACATTAATGTGAACACCAGCCAGTACAACTGTATTTGTTTCGTGTCCATTACTGACAATCGAACTGTCATTTGCTTTTGCAGACATTTCCCGATTCAAAGCTAGTCCACCTGTTGCAAGGCATGCCGTGGGTGGACCGTATCTTCGCCGTGGACGAGGTGCACGGGACAGGGGTAACCCGTAAGCTGTACCGCATCGCCAATGAACATCCCAATGACAAATGGCAGGTTCAGCTGGTTTCAGTGAAAGAAGGGACAGATCTTGTGCAGTTGCCCGTCAGTGAGGCGACTCTCAAAAGGATCGGCACTCACGACGGAGCCTTTCACTGTGACGAGGTTCTCGCCTGCTTCATGCTGAAGCAACTGCCAGAATACGAGGACGCGCTCGTCATCAGGTGTGTATTCGTGGTATCGTCCGTTGTTCCATTGACGACGACCACAGTAGTCACTCCATCAAGTCTACAATGCAGTGTATTGTTAGTAACTACTTCAACGAAGTGCCAGCAATTGGCGCCACCACATACTTTGTTGCAAGCGTGCGTTGTTCTTTGGTTCACCATGTTGGAGTTGTGTGCAGAGCATGACATGAGTATTGTTCTTCTACATTAAATTAGCAATAAGGAATAAGAAATTGCTGTATGACATATGTAGGGTAGACCGGGGCACTATGAACATTTGACCTGTGAGTAATTGGTTGTTTAGGCATGTGCCCTATAGTAATATGCATAGACGATGCATGGCTAGTTATAAATAATTAATCCAGATAATGAGGCACATTAGTTGTGAACTGTTAATTAGGCCTTAGGCCTAGTTTATAACATAACGTGAATAAAACGTTTATTATCGTTGTCGAATAGGACGAGTGACCCCGCCATATTGGATACGTGTGACGTAGTGGTTGACGTCGGAGGGGAATACGATCACGCTCGCAAAAGATACGACCACCATCAAAGGTATCTCTCTCAATGCAAACATTGTATATTACTTACCAATATTTAACAAGACTTAACCACTTTAAACGAGTATATTTCAAAGCAAATGTGTTTCATGATGCAAATATCCAACAACCCGTTTGCTTTGCGGGTATGTAGAATCTATCGACTTATAATAATATAAATATGGATATTTATAAAGCTTTAATAAGATAAAACTGTTCAAAAACCCTTTATAAAATGACTTAAATTAGTCATACGTACAACAAAGTAAATAAATGAAAACCTTTAACACACACACGCACACACACACACACACACACACACACACACACACACACACACACACACACACACACACACACACACACACACACACACACACACACACAGACACGCGTACGCACGCACGTCTGTCCATTTTGTTGAATTCAATTCGTGTCCAAACAAACCTGCCGTGTACTCTGTTGTTGTAGTGGTTTCAACCAGTCGATGAACGACCTGGAGCCCGCCTATCGATGGACGACACCACTGAGCAGCGCCGGTCTCGTCTACTTCCACTACGGCCGCCGGATGCTCGCTCAGATGATGGGCAAAGACGAGGCGGACGAGGTCGTGACGCGCATCTTCGTGAAGCTGTACGACGAGTTTGTGGAAGCCGTTGATGGAATCGACAACGGCCTGCTGCCGACCGAAGGGAGAAAGCCGTACGTAAGCCTGTAGTTAAACAATGTCACTGGTATTTAGTTACAATACCTGATTTCCACCCGTGTAGCAGCTAACAAACGCGAAGGCATCAATTAATGTGGCGCCGTGTGAGGATTGTTTTCAGCATGACGCTTCTTTTGAATCGTTTCAACTAACTGCATTTTGCTGCCAATCTTCCATATTATATTGGCTGATGTCACCATAAATTAAGTCATTCGTCGTTGGGATAGCTTTGATCCAGTTCTTCACCGACAAAATCAAAATGTTCACTCTGTGCCAGCACATTTTACCTTTGGGAAATACGTGCACTGAACTCCCATTTAAATTAATGTATTTTCACCACATGTATAAATTGACGATACAACTCGTTACATTTCTAATGAAACAAGCGATTTGAATTCTACAGTGATATTGAGACGCTTCGCGCACTGACGTCAAATCACAGTGAACGACTCCGCATCGTCCCAGTAATGTACACTGCAACCAATTCGACGAGATAGCGGGTGGGACTTTGTTCCACATTTCTTTACCTCTCAACTGTGCTCATTGCAGATTCGTAGTAACGACAAATCTGGGTGACCGGGTCGCACATCTGAACCCTTCATGGAATGATGTCTACGATGCACGGACGGTAGATGTAAGTCGGTGATTCAGATTGTGAACTCTGCAACAGTTTGTTTCCGATTTAAGTGTAATAGATTACAGTGACTGTTTTGGTTAAAAAGCTATTTAATCATCCACATTTACATATATAGCTAATAACAAAACATTCCATGCTACACATGCATATGTCCTGATATTATTATATTCAATATAAATAAAATGTAAGTGTAAAGTCAAATGTTGATGTTATGATAACAATTTAACGACAACACGTTTTGAAAGCAAACGGAACGGTATATTATGTACGTATAATATCTTAAGTGCATGTGTGTGTGTGTGTGTGTGTGTGTGTGTGTGTGTGTGTGCGTGCGTGCGTGCGTGCGTGTGTGCGTGCGTGCGTGTGGCGTGGCGTGATATGTGCGTGCGCGCACGTGTGTGTGTAATGAATGTGTCCGTTGTGTGTATCATAGGACCAGTTCGGTGTAGCAATGACGCTGACTGGGTTGGAATTCAAGAGCACGATTAATTGCCTCACAACGGTGTGGTGGCCGGCCAGGGAGTTTGTGGCACGGGCATTATCGAAACGTTTCAAGGTAACGTATTTCACACACTCTGGTATTATATGATATGTTGTAAATATAACCTACAATTTTGATAACGAACATGCTACTGGGTAGTTACTGCAGTTAGATCAGGTAAAGAGACATATTACATATATCTGTAAACTGTGAATTAAAAATGAATGTTCAAGAAGACATATGACTAACTAGAAACAACAGTATAGTATAAGTTTAATAGTATAAACAGGTACAACATATAGTCTTAAATGTCGCAGCATCCAATCCTCAGGATTACTCAGAGCTTTTTACAATTCACTCACCGGCACACCTGTTCAGTCAAACACAATCTCAGCTTCTCCAACCACGCTGCAATGAATACGCGACGACAATCGATACTCAAACATCCACCACCATCTATAGCCACATAGGTCCTACTTATTCATATAGCTGAGTGAACTGGAGCAATGTAGAATATAGAAATGTAGAAAAACTGTCCAATGTTTGACACGGCAGCACAGGATTCGAGCCCGGGTTCTCTTAGTGGAGAATTCGAGGCCCGCGCCACAGCGCTATTGGGCTACTACTAATATTATAAAGACCGTTTAATCTGGTATATTCCGGATGGTATATTCCGGAGGGCGGGCGTCCGAGCGTGGCCGACCCACACGCACGCACGCACAGACATATTCCATGGTAGACAAATATAGAGCCAAGGCAAGCAGTGTGAATCACTTCGGCTTGTTAAACTCAAATAATTGCGAATCACAAATACATAAAGTACAGCAGCTAATACCCCAGATTTGACGAATTGTGTACTTTTTTTGGACAAAAACATCAACGTCAGTACAAATGTAGTTTATGATAAGCAGATTCATATGAAACTCGATACCCATCGCATTCGAGATAGTACTGCTATATATAGCTGCCATCTTGATTTTTAAATGGCCGCCACATCAACCCATTACGTACATGTGCCAGCATCTACATAATTTAGACACTTAATCTTGATCCTAAAACTAATATCTTTTAGGCTACGTCAAGGAATCCAGCAATTTCAAAAAAGCTGTCCAAATATCTCAGCTTCTACACATTAAATGTGATATCGATGAGTGCGTCGTTGTCTTTGCGTTAAAGTGGCTTTCTGTTGTGTTTCCAGACCGACCGAAGCGGGGAGGTGATACACTTGGAACCAGGCTGTAAGTGGAAATCCCATCTTGTTGAGTTGGAGACGGAGCAGCATGTTGAGAATGCAATCAAATTTGTCATCTTCTATGATAGTCTTGCCAACCAGTTCGTGGTCCAGTGTGTGCCTGAAAGCCTCGGTTCACGAATTACAAGGTACGTATAACGTGTAGCTACATATAATATCATTTGCACATCATCTTAGTGTTGTGTAGTGTAGTGTAGTGTAGTGTAGTGTAGTGTAGTGTAGTGTAGTGTAGTGTAGTGTAGTGTAGTGTAGTGTAGTGTAGTGTAGTGTAGTGTAGTGTAGTGTAGTGTAGTGTAGTGTAGTGTAGTGTAGTGTAGCGTAGTGTAGCGTAGCGTAGCGTAGGCCTAGTGTAGTGTAGTGTAGTGTAGTGTAGTGTAGTGTAGTGTAGTGTAGTGTACTGTAGTGTAGTGTAGTGTAGTGTAGTGTAGTGTAGTGTAGTGTAGTGTAGTGTAGTGTAGTGTAGTGTAGTGTAGTGTAGCGTAGCGTAGCGTAGCGTAGCGTAGCGTAGCGTAGCGTAGGCCTAGTGTAGTGTAGTGTAGTGTAGTGTAGTGTAGTGTAGTGTAGTGTAGTGTAGTGTAGTGTAGTGTAGTGTAGTGTAGTGTAGTGTAGTGTAGTGTAGTGTAGTGTAGTGTAGTGTAGTGTAGCGTAGCGTAGGCCTAGTGTAGTGTAGTGTAGTGTAGTGTACTGTAGTGTAGTGTAGTGTAGTGTAGTGTAGTGTAGTGTAGTGTAGTGTAGTGTAGTGTAGTGTAGTGTAGTGTAGTGTAGTGTAGTGTAGTGTAGTGTAGTGTAGTGTAGTGTAGTGTAGTGTAGTGTAGTGTAGTGTAGTGTAGTGTAGTGTAGTGTAGTGTAGTGTAGGCGTAGTGCCGTAGTGCCGTGCCGTGCCGTGCCGTGCCGTGCCGTGCCGTGCCGTGCCGTGCCGTGCCGTGCCGTGCCGTGCCGTGCCGTGCCGTGCCGTGCCGTGCCGTGCCGTGCCGTGCCGTGCCGTGCCGTGCCGTGCCGTGCCGTGCCGTGCCGTGCCGTGCCGTGCCGTGCCGTGCCGTGCCGTGCCGTGCCGTGCCGTGCCGTGCCGTGCCGTGCCGTGCCGTGCCGTGCCGTGCCGTGCCGTGCCGTGCCGTGCCGTGTAGTGTACGTAGCTACGGCGTAGCGTAGTGTAGTGTAGACCTAGTGTAGCGTGTAGTGTAGTGTAGACCTAGTGTAGTTCTTGGAAGGTGGTCCAAACGCATGTGTGTTAGGAACGCCCCGGGAGTTGGTAGTGTGATGCCTTCTGTTTCGGGATATAGCGACATCCAACGGTCGGCACTGCGCATTTGACCAGTTACAAGTTGCACAAGTAATATCGATGTAAGAATGTTCCTTGTTCGCGTTATACCCTGTGGCAATGGATCGTCGAGATGAATACCAAAATTGGCCAAGACGAACAGTCGTCCTGTAATGATACACAAGCGATTTCTTGAGATGCTCAAATACATTTAGAAAACGGAAGTGGAAGATGAAGATTGTTGTGTATGAATGTATACGACGGTTTGCTACATAATCGGTTTGAAGTGGGTAAGGTGAATAAGGCAGATGAATCCACAACCGGTTTCAAGGAGATTATGTACAAGACGCCAAGACCAACTGTTGATTTTAAGTGAATAAATATGAAGGATTGTTCCATTCTCTGACTGTTCCTGATCAAGCAGAATATTCGTCATCCAACAACAACAGCATAACTATAATTTATTACGTTGGCATACAGGTAAAACTGGCAGTCCATGACGTATTACATACTTACATTCAAAAACCTTTACCTAATAAACTCTGACTTGATAATGTTGACTAGATTCAAAAATGGTTAGTGTGTGATCACTCTTATATTGCTTTACTCTTCCGTTTAGCAATGCTGTTTAAGTCACGTGTACACCACGCTATATGTGCCCTGGTGTGTTCTTGCTATGTTGCAGGTTGCTGCTGCCGAGTAGATGGCGTGGACAAAAGGGACGTGACCTGCAACGAGCTAATGGTGTTCCCGACAGTTCGTTCGTGCATCGCTCTGGTTTCGTCGGCTATGGGCGAACGCTCAACAGCGTGCTTCAGATGGCGCACAAGACGCTTGCGATGCCACGTGACTGACTCGCGACGTTACGATGATCAGTAGTTAAGCTACCTGATTCAGGTCTCAGATAGTTTACTCTAAACAGCCCAAACTTGGGCTTAAGCAGGAGTTTTAGTGCTTCTTGTGCGCATGGGTTAGGTAGTATGTTTGTTTGTTTGTTTGTTTGTTTGTTTTACAGGAGATTTAGGTGATTGGGTGTCGTGAAGGGGAGGTTAATGATTGCTGTTTGGAAAGCTATCGGTTTTTTATTTCAATAATGTGTGGTGGGATCATATTCCAGATGCGATTTGCTCGGGGGTAAAAGGAGAACACTGCGGTGTTGATGCGGCACCTGGTGGCTATTTAATGGCCACGGTTTTTTGATGGTTTTAATAGGCCCGGTGGTGGTGTGATGTTGATTATGTTATTTACAATTTTGTAAAATGTCATGGCCTGTTTGATAATCCTTCGTCGCTCAAAAGTGGGCCATCTAAGGGTGGCTATTAGGTGTGTTGTGACTGTTTGGCGTCGATGGTCATTGTGACAAATCTGGCTGCACAGTGCTGTAGCTTTTCAAGATGTTTAATTTGGGTAGTGGTGTGTGGATTCCATTTAGGAGAGGCGTATTCAAGTTTTGGTCGGACTAGCATGTTATAGGCAGTTTCTTTTACATCAGGTTTGCATGGTCCGAGGGTTCATTTGATCATACCTAAAACGTTTGATGATTTGGAAGCTATGTCAGTGATAGGATTCGCCCAGGTTAGTTTAGTATCTAATTGTATTCCAATATATGAGTGGCTGGAGATTGTGGAGAGTGGCACACCACAGAGAGAATACGAATGTAGTCTGGGTTTGGTTTGGTTTGGTATTGTGAGATGCACACATTTGTAGATGTTAACATCCATTTAACTCACGACTAGCAGCAAAAGTCTATTTCACTAATCTTCTTCAATTTTGATCCTTAACCGTGAACTTACATAACTCAAAACGTTGTCACAGGTGCGTCATGGAAATAGTGTCATCTCTAATGCCGCAGTGAATACTTGCGCTTCGAATGAAATTCCTTTAAAGGGTCGCTCCAAACGGTACAATTTGGCCGACGCTAGCTTCGATAAACCTCTGTGAGGTGGCAGCACTTTTCAGCCTATCAAAATCTTCTCGGTGATTATAGAATTCTCGCGCATTTTCTCGAGCGACATAGGAACTTATTAGCGCCACTGTTTTTTTTTTTATAGAAAACACCGTAGGTTACGAGTTTGTTGTAAGTGCTATTCTCGAAATAGTCACGATACGAGATTTCAATGTTAGCTTGGTGTTGCAAATGTTAATAAAATATTGTGTAATTCGGTGGCGTGTATTTGTCAATTTTATTTGATCATTATAATTGCATGCAAAGTGTCAACAAAGGGGTCCACCAGCCCTCCCCCCACGGGACCAGTTAGTAATTTACCGTATTAAATTAATTGAAAGATTGACTGCATTCAATTATTTTATCCTTGCCCATATTTTATATGAGCACATTTAACTTCACTTGAACCAATATGGGTGGAGCGGTATGTGGGGTTGGCAATTCGCCAGTCTCAACAAGGAGACACCTTTGGAATATTGGTTGGAATCTCAATTTTGTCAAAGAAGTTCTGCAATTAATTGATGAACATAGAGCCAAATCAATCTTCTTTGCAGTGTATCGGGGTTGGGTATACACCTTAAAGAGTATGTAGCGTCCTTTGTCTCATTATCTACTCCGTATCCAGAACAAATTCCCAAGTAGGCCTACCATTATATCGCCCAAAGTGTATTTCGTATCTTGTGAATATGATGCCAGATTTAAAGGTTTATTTATAGCAACCTTATGCGACGAAAACAAATCAAACCAAGAGTCACTAATGTATGCCCCACTATTGATTTGGCCCAAACGTGGAAGTAGGTGCAATGCGCAATTGTAGAACACCGCCATATAGACCAGAGAATAGTGCATTAGTTAATACCAACCCAAAGTTTGCTGGTCATTTGTGGAAACGACACTTTTTCGATTAACTGGATATCATGTTAACATTAACAATAACGTTTCACATGTTTCGACCTAATAAAAACAATGCTTATAGCATGTTGATTCTTTTTATTAATTTATTAAAATATGGCATCTGCACCATGCGCAATATATACAAACACGAATTAAAAAAGAAACAACGCTGAACATTAACGCGATGTTTACACGTAGCCTTACCCTGCATATTAAGGCTGATTTTAACCATTTAGACAAAGATGCATATAACAAATAATGGTGTCGGGACAATGCCGATGTGGTAATTGAAGGAAATTTAATTAAGTTCTGCTCCACCTTCACCCACCTTAAATGTAATGGTGCTGATTTACGTTTGGGTAATCTAGTCAGAGTAACAGCCATCAATCGATGCTTTCTCGATGACTTTCAATGTAATTCATGTTATTAGCAACGTCAGTTCTTCCACATTAAGCCATTATTTAGAACTGTATTAGTTTAGAACATAACGCATGCCCTTCCTTGGAGTTTGTGTTGCTCCACGTAACATAATCGCCACATCCTATGCTCATTCGACGGACAGCCACCCGTGCGCGGACAGCCAGTCTCTGCCGCGTCCCATGTCGCCCGGTACAACATTACGCAACATTAACAGGAGCGCCAGCGACCGATGTCGCTTCGATCGGCGCAGCAACGTACGTGTCTCTTGTTTCGGCCGCATCTATTCACACCTCGAAGTGGTGTCCCAGGGAATGTCATCGGGCAATCGGAACGTGTTTACAAACACGCCGAACGCTGATATAGTCATGCCTATTATGATATGAATACACAGCGCGATGTGTACATATTGAACTTTGCAGATACTTTATATACTCAGCAACTTGACGCATATACCGTAGTCCCCTTCTTATTCGGCTCCCTCGCCATCGGCCACCCGGATTATACGGCCATATTTTCATTGCAATAGCGTTTTCGACTACAAACTACCTGGCCATTGGTCAGGGTTGGATAAAGAATCTTCCCCTCTTCAGCCAATCGCTAGTCGATAACTGCAATCTTTAATCACAAGTCAAAAACCAATTAAGTAGGCCTAGTATACACACTCGTCGTTCTTGGCATATAATAATAAATACTGCAGTAAGTTATGACAGGTTCAATTGTGCTACGGTAGAGACGGAGAAGAAATGTTGGATCAACGTTGAAAGCACGCAACTTTCGAAGAAAGAGCAGTTGCTGCTGAGGCTTCTTTTGTACGGTTGTAACATGCTCTGTATAGAGCTGTGACGTCATGAAAATTTATCGTAACCACGAGTCCACGAGTGTGGAGTGCAGCCGTTGACGCAGTACTCCACGATCGGCGCAACCACACTCTAAGGTAAGAATGTGATAGTGCTGTATAGAAATCTTATATCTGTTTCATTCTTTTCCGTCATTGTAACTATTCATCCAGAGAAGCCTCCCATAACATTAACCAAATATTGGTACTGGTGTACTGACAACATTAATTAGGTAAATAATTACTGGTTATGTTTTCATTTCACGTGCCTCACGTGTTCGTCATGTTCGCTGGTGGAATCGCTATGTTTCTACGCGTTGTTATTCAGGTTCGGTTGTTATAATTATTTTATACTAGAGCGGGTGGGCACGAATACGACTGCAGTGGGCGTGGTGATGTTATTAAATCATAAACACTAATTTTAATACTACTAGTATCAATCAATTAATCAATCAATCAACCAACTATTCAATCAATCAGTCAATAATATGTTTATTTTCCAACACGGAACATAATACGTAACGTTGTTGGAGTAGCGTAAAGACATATTCAAATGTTTTATATTGGACGCTATATCTACACACGCACACACACTCGCACACGCACACGCACACGTACACGCACACACACACGCACACAAACAAACACACACATAGGTATATATATATATATATATATATATATATATATATATATATATATATATATGTACATACATATATACACACAGGTGTATATATATATATATATATATTATATTATATTATATTATATTATATTATATTATATTATATTATATTATATTATATTATATTATATTATATTATATTATATTATATTATATTATATTATATTATATTATATTATATTATATTATATTATATTATATTATATTATATTATATTATATTATAATATATTATATTATATTATATTATATTATATTATATTATATTATATTATATTATATTATATTATATTATATATATACATTATATATATATATATATATATATATATATATATATATATATATATATATATATATATATTATTTATAAAGCGCAATATAAAAATATGCTCAAAGCGCCGTACAATAACATACAAAACTATTTATTATGTGTTAAAACTAATATTAATAATAATAAGTACAACTGTAAAATTTATATATATATATATATATATATATATATATATATATATATATATACACACACCTATGTGTGAGTTTGTATATATCAGACCTGCCACATTTTGGGGATGGCAATCTACATTTTTACCTACAATCCTGTAAGAATCAGTATCAATCTGTATCAGGTATCTCGTATACAAATTTGTCGCACTGGATACTGCGCTATATAAGAACTTGCCTTTGCCTTTTTTTTTTACATACCATAACAACACATGAATACAAAATATAAAGCAAATAAACACTCAATATAATTTAATAGAAACATTGTTTATCCATGAAAAGAAAGCTGAAGACGTAATGAGAATTTTGCAAACACGCAAAAATAATTAATAACATTCAGTTATTAAACAACACCTACTATTAAAGTAATATAAATTAAATTAACAATGTAGCAAACGTTGAACGAGAAACTGTTATAACAAGGCCAAATAATTCAGAACAATCTACTCTACTCTTGTTGCTCTGCAATGATTCGAACATTGCATTAACATAATCATGAATATATATATATATATATATAAATTGCTTGCTCAGTAACTGATTAATTGAATAGAATAATTCTCCCATTTTTTTTTATTTAGTATACACTATAGATCGACTGTATTCATAACCTAGGTGATGCAGGTTTTAAGTACTAAACTATTTGTTTGACATGCATCTTTCTATCTGTAATATGTTCTGCTGATGAGTCTTATCAAATATGCATGAATTAGATCAAACCTATGTTGGCATTGAGTTGAATATTTACTAGATGACACATCAATTAACGACGTTGTCGCGCTTAAATTTTTCCGGTCGTTAAAAACGTTCCGATTGACGTTTCTGCGCATGCGCTATAAATGTAAAATCATCGATGGCCAGCGAAACGACAAAGGATGTTCGGTATATATGCCACGGGTTGTTTATTAACTCTCTGGTGATGATTACTGTGAAGAGTTTCTTAAAATGTCGTTCAATGCAATAAAATATTACGTTTTTTTTTTATAAATCACTGTCACGGATTATGGC
This sequence comes from Oasisia sp. SBJ-2009, assembly GCA_964017155.1. NCBI lineage: Eukaryota > Metazoa > Annelida > Polychaeta > Sabellida > Siboglinidae > Oasisia > Oasisia sp. SBJ-2009. Next base: position 34,484,699 of record OZ024866.1, on the reverse strand, counting down.
GCACTACAGTCACGTGATTTACGCTTGCTATCAAAATATGCCTCAAAACTTGTTTGCCCTCGTGTTAATTTGCGACAAATAACTTCGCTGAGAGGTTATATACATCCTAACGAATAATCCGTGGTATTTATGCCACAAATGCTTTGTCCTTTCGCTGCACATTGGTGATTTTACATTTATTGCGCATGCGCAGAAACGTTAATGGGAACGTTTATAACGCCGGGAAAATGTAAGCGCTACAACGACGCGTCAACGTGTCTTCATCTGTACTGAGCGATAATAGAGAACCTGTCAGGGACGGCGTTGTACTCGTATCAAATTTATAACTGGTGTTAACAATACCTGTGAACTTGGATAACTTAAGGATTAGCGACCTATTGTCACGCTGACTGGTTATTTGGGTCAGTTTGATGTCCGATCGCTACTTTAGGCAATTTCAAAGGCAAAGGCAAAGCCAAAGCCTAAGGCAAAGGAGACAAGGAAATAATGCAGTCATGTACTGCTGATGACGTCATTAATAACAACT
>OZ024866.1:34458886-34478973 GCA_964017155.1 Oasisia sp. SBJ-2009 | reverse complement strand
GCGAAACATCAAAGTCAACTCGATGACATCGATTTTTTCCTTGGCAACATTTCTAACGTTGTGGCTGTAGTATTACGCAATACTGCACATCCAATTCAACAGGTATGTATTAATGTAACTATCCCATTAAGGTTTATTTTACGGTTAAGGTATATCATTCAAGAATTCAGTTGAGACTGACGTACTTAGGTACATTAAGTCTGCATTTAAAAGCTGTTACGCCTAGTTACTGAACCCCGTGAGCACTATATCTAACACACCGAAACAGATTAGAATCGGATAATTTGTAAGGATACTATGCAAATATACCATTGTACGTGGCAACACAACTGTTCCATCTATCAAAATAATTAGTTAAACATAACTATTGGTTCAAATATAACCTTACTAATGATACTATTCCTGTACAATTCAAATACGATTCAAATGTAGTATATCGCAGGCACTGAATGTTTGAATGTTGAATTTCAGATTGTGCTTGCATAGGTTAAGCACATATATATAGATATATATAGATATATAGATATATATATATATATATATATATATATATATATATATATATATATATATATATATATATATATATATATATATATATAAGATCTACTTGACTTTTCTTAATGATGTGCAAGTAACAACACCAACAAACTGTTCTTACATTAAGTGAAAATATACTGAAATTAAATTTATTGGTACTATATAAAATTTGTCAAATCACAAGACTTGGAGAAGTTACTTTCCTTAAGCCGAATGTAACATAAACGGTTTTTGTTGTATTTTCAACGCGTTTAGATGCCCAAATTTTTATTACGCATACTGGATGCTCCATAATGTTGACAAACCGAATTGGGCCGAACAAAGTACACTGTATTGTTACCCCCGTGGAACTACTTAGTGCACCCTAGCAGTAGACAACTCTTAACGCAGTTGAGCAACAGGGCATAGAAGAACAACAATAAAACACGTCCCTCAAAATACTTCAATAATAACGTTGCCTTCAAATAAGAACAAGTGTTAGTAACATTTACAGCACAAAATATGTATCCAATTCTATGCAATTCACTTTATTATCCTAAAAAGAACATTCGTCATACAACTCATGATATCATGTACAAATATTGAAATATAGTACATAATTGATGTATATTTGAAATGAAATGCAGAATGCAAACAAATGCGATGTAAGAATTTACAGTTATAAATAAAATGAATTACCTCTCAAGAACCTTTTTTGTTTTTTCGTATATTTTAGCTGTCTCTAACAGCCTTTCCCGGTTGCGTCACATGACTTGCATCATGTGACCCATGCTGTAGCATGACCGGCGGGAGTTCCTGACCAATGTCTCTGTTTAATATACGGAAAAACAAAACAAGTATCTTGAAAGGTAAATCATTTTATTTATAATATGAACCAAGAAACCGGATCTTTACATTCGAAGAGTTTACAGTTGATTATTGTTAAGAAATTCACAACTGTACTTTGTCTTCATCAGTGGCAGATGGACGAACTGCGGAATTCGACCCGAGCGGTAGTGTCGACTACAACCGATCAATACCTCTTAATCATTGACACGGCGTACCTGTCAATGACCGCTGCATTCAACGTGCGTTGACCTCATCATATATAAATGATACATGTACAAACACTTAATACACAACCATGTAGACATTCGTTCAATTAAGTATAGGTGAACACACATCAAATACTTCCAGATACCTTCCACCGGCGGTGTTTAGATATTTCTATCTGCTTTACAAATTTCTTGGACTTGCTTCGTGATACAATCTTACACAATTCATTTGGTATATCGTAATGTGGATGTGTGTGTGTGTGTGTGTGTGTGTGTGTGTGTGTGTATGTGTGCGTGCGTGCGTGCGTGTGTGTAATGTATGTAAAAAGGCAAGTTCTTATATAGCGCAGTATTCAGTCCTCAGGACCGTTCAAAGCGCTTTACACTTTACTTCCCTGACAGACCTGTTCACTCAGACACCATCTCGGCTTCTCTAGGAAGCATCCAGCCATATGCTGCAATTAATGCGCGAATGCGGCTCGCTCGTACACATATCCACCACTGTCTATAGTCAGATACTCATTTAAACAGCTGAGTGAACTGGAGTAATGTAGAGTGAAAAAACTTGCCCAAGGTTTTAACACAGCAGCACAGGATTCGAACCCGGGTTCTCGTAGTCGAGAGTCCGGAGCTTTACCCCTGAGCCATTGCGCTCTACTGTCTATGTGCTATGTATGGAGGAGGGTGTTGGTGTGGATGTGTGGACAATAATAGTCAATAAGTCGCCCTGGTTTGATATGTTTTCAGTTGAGTTCAAGTCCAACTTACGGTGTGTTCACGGCGTTCTACCAGAGAGACGGACGCAGATTTCAGGAGGTCGGCAGCTACGTCGGTTCGACGCTACGTCTGACGGGCGACCAGGAGCTCTTCCCCAATGTCGAGTTTGGTCTGAACGGACGACGCCTGCTTGTTACAACTAATTACGTACGTATACAGTTGAGAGATGCGTATTCATGCACGTATCAATATGAACTAACTATTTGCAGCTACGATCAGCAAACCAATCTTTTACTCGGAAGGTGGACGATTCCAGTAAAATTCCCGCTATCCTACAAGCTGGTATCTTGCAATGAATTTACCAATATGCGTCGTGCTATGGTGTCGGTTATGACGCTACTTGTTCATAATTTTGATTGACATGTGTAGCAATGTTCCTTCCTTAAATATATTGCCGGGTATCCGACATGGAGGTCAAAACATGGGTGATGTGGGACGGTCGGCGGCCCTCCAATCGGCCTCCTCAGCTTGGTGTTCTCCGGCCAGCGACGGCGACGACGACGGCGGCGTTGGAAGGGATGGATTTATACACCTGAGAGCCTGGACCTTCAGGAAAGCTCTTATACCGGGGTTCCTCTTAGTCCCTTTTATTCAGAAGCTTGGCTTGAGATGCCTGGTTGTCTTCGTGTGCGTCAAATATTAACATATTGTACAATGATTACACTATTTAGTTAGGCGTGGATTTAATTATAAACCACATGGGTTTATAGAGAATATACTTGTTAAAAGTGTAGTATTGTTAATAGTTTTAATAATACTGTACCAAGTTTCGTGGTGCTGCCTATTCTTGATATCTCATAGCGCTGCATCGAACAACAATTGAATGATCTCTGGTAGCCCTTTCGGGTCTACGTGAATTCTGGCATTCTTTTCATTGGCGTACAGTTCTATGTATATTTCTGTAGCCCCGCCATGATCTAATAGTGATCAAGGATTTCTCTTCTCTCTCTTAAATTATAGTCAGGCTGTCTTGACCTATCGGATACACATGTTCAAAGTGGCACGCTGTTAAAATTTTACTTTCTTTGACATTTTACCGCTAAACGCATAGCTTGTATATATCATATATACATGGAGTGTGTTGATTAGAAACAAAAACATGTTGATACTTGTTGCCAAATGTTCTAGTGGGGTCCGTTCATGAAGAAGACGATGATTAACGGCGAGGCGACGTACATGGGCTTGTGTTACGACATGTTGAAAGAATTGGCAGCCACAATGAATTTCAGGTAATATTTCGATGTCCGTAGCGGGCATCGTCGGTACTTGTCGATATGTACGTGAAGGTGAGATTACCGCTAAGGACATTTCGTGGTTGATCATGTGCACCGGTCATTCTGGACTCTAACAGGAGTCCAGTCAAGATGTACGTTATGTACGTTACCTGTTATGAACAGGTTTTCACAAAACAAAACATCGCGTGAAAACACTGTGCTTGTAAATAATTGAACCATGTACCTCTGTGTCGACAACGGTGTTATATGTGATATACGCTTTGTAATCGGGTTTACTTTACAAATGACAGGAGTATGCGGTCACTACCCGATTTTTAAATATAAATGTTTATCGTTCGTGGAATGACGTCGGTTCCTCATTTATGTGTTCAAGTAGATATACTGAATAAGTTATGTTTAATTCTCCCGAAACAGATTCCAAATAAGACAGATGCACCCGCAAACGTTTCAATTTTTAGTGTAAAAATTACACTCAAATACTAAGCAGCCTCCAATGCCTGTTATGGCATTTGTGTCGCAAGAGACACGCGTCTCTACTCAGGAATAGGTGAGAAGTAGGACTTACCCACACGGCAAGCCGCCAGCGTAGCACCACAATACAAAGAAACATATGAATCAATGCAACAGACACATTCAACTCACCAATATTAAAAAAAGGGAACGGGTAATCTAAGTTTACTGAACATTTCTCATGATAATATTTTTTCATATCCAAATCGATATATTTTTTTACCTCCCAAAACTTGTGATGGACGCTACACGTCGATTTTCCCATTACTAATAACGAACTGACCATGCAATCATTGAAGACCACATCATTGACTGGGAGGGAGCGAAATTCGTTGATGATAAAGAGCCAAACAGAAGAACCCATCTGGATAAGGAAGACAAACTCACAGAGACGAGGGCAATTACGAGCTACCCCACGTGACGTAAATCGTCAATAGTACTGAGGAGGTATCCGTGTAACGTCATATGAATGTCTCTACTACAAGTAAATGTAGTAAATCAGTTTGGATATGAAAAATAAAAACATAACCTAATTTAGCTTATATACAGATTATAGTCTGATAGCGCTGGCAATGAGTATGTTTGTTTAATTGTAGTTTCACGATGACAGAGCCATCTGACGGACAGTGGGGAGCATTTTCAAACGGGACCTACACGGGCCTTGTTGGACAATTGCACCGCAAAGTCAGTTCGGGTTCCAGACTTTCTGTCATCTGTGTGTGTGTGTGTGTGTGTGTGTGTGTGTGTGTGTGTGTGTGTGTGTGTGTGTGTGTGTGTGTGTGTGTGTGTGGGAGCGTGCGTGAGTGCGTGTGTAAGTGCGTGTGTGAGTGCATGCGTGAGTACGTACGTGTGGTGTGTGTTTGCGCTGATGTGTATATTGGCGTGCGCGCATATAATGTGTATGTAACAGTGTGTATACCCGTGTGTGTGGAAAGCGCACACTATACATATATGAACCAATTTCTCTGAAGGACATGGCCAGCAATTACTTGTTTGTATCACGCATGCAATTAATGGGTCAGTAAAACAGACGCAAGACATTTTGATAGCTAGAGAGTTTGCAGTGCAATTGAAGGCGATTTATGTCTAATACATGTGACGCTTAGAGACATGGAAGTGCTGCTTGGTTGGCAATCAATCAATACGTGTTGTTGAGATGTTGACACGGACTATCCTAGTGCACTAATATTCGTTCCCACGCAGGAGGCTGACATGGTCACAGCCGCCTTAGCTCGTCAGTGGCAACGCGAAATATACATGGATTTCGCTGAGGTTCCGTATTACCTCGAGGGTTCGGCGGTCGCCCTACGCGAGCCGGACCCCGACGACAACACGGTCGGTCTGTTCTTCCAACCGTTCAAGCTCGAGGTGTGGGGATTCATACTGGCCGTCATACCTATCTCTGGTGTCGCCGTAGTGTTGTATGTGCGGGCCTACAGAGTCGCACTGCCGCAAAGACAGAAGGAGACGAGACTTCACAACGTAATCGACGCGCTGTGGTACAGTGTGGGAGCGATACTTCAGCAAGGTAAGACTTTCGTTCGTAAGTAACTTGGCTAAATGCACTAACAGCTTGTAGGTATTTTATAAGATCATCCAGTATTGACATCGATCTCTTGGCGGTAGCAATGGCGAACATCACAAACGTCTCACAAACCGATTGGTGTAGGTTTTGGGAGCGTATGGCATGGCGAACAATATAGAAAAACGCAAAATCATAGTCAAACGTACAGACAACAGTATTGGATATTTCACCATGAATGGCGTAAAAATTTAAATAATCACCGGTTTTAAATACCTTGAAGCGACCTCGTCTACAGATAGCTGCTCCATAGCCAGCCCCTGTATTAGGATCGTCTCAGCAACGGCAACCTTGGCAAGGTTGGAGAGGATCTGAAGAAGTAGTAACGTAACCTTCACGACGGCGTTGTTCAGATCACTTGTGACGTGATATCCAACTTTGTGTATGGCGTTGAAACCTTAATGTTTAATGACACTTAATGTTTACGGCGAAATGACATAAATGCCTTTCAGGCCATTTGCTCTCCTACATGAAGCACCGAATGTGAGCAGAGCAAGGTAAAGTCTCCGGACGGCTCATGGAACCTGTATTGGCGTTTGTCCAGAATGTGACCCTGAAGAGCAGCTTGGAGGATAGACGGATATCACGGGAAGAGTTGATGAACACCCTTAAGACGTCGCCACAGCCAATGACAGCAGCAGTATTACTGGTGTCCTCCCCATGATGACCAAATATGCGAATAAAGACACAACTATAAACGTAACATTTTAAGTTGTAAGGTTTACGAAATACGCCGTTATATATCGAACAGTAACCCGAGACTGGTTTCGGATTTCAAATGTATTGACAAACGCATTTTCAGTAATCATTTTCTATACACAAAACTGCGACATGCTATCTGGTGGATCTTCCTTGCATGATGCTGACTACGTAAATCACACACTGATTGCATTGTTATTGTTTGAATTACCGCTTTCCTATTTTGCAACTATGGCTGCCTTAGAGCACATTACATCGTCCATGTGTCTTCAGGCTGTGAGCACAGACCGGGCAGTCTGGCAGTGCGGTTCGTGTTCGGCGGCTGGTGGCTCTTCTGTATCATCATCGTCGCCACGTACGGAGCCAACCTCGTCGCCTTTCTCGCCGTCACACAACGAACACTGCCGTTCAACAGTCTCGACGAAATGAGCGAACAGACCGAGTATAAGATGGGCGTTCTAGGAGGCACTGCTTACGTGGCAGCCTTTAAGGTAACTTAATGTTTTTATCTCGTAGCTCATCTTCTCTTTTGTTTGCGCCCATGATTTTAAAGTTACATTCGTGGAGCGACGTGGCACAGTGATCAGATAATCGGATTCTCAGCCCAGAAAACCCGGATGCGACTCATATGCTGTCAGGTCAAGCCTTGGTCAAGTTCAAGCATTCTGTGCTGCTTCAGATCAACTGGTTGCATGAACGAGTATTTGGCTGTCACCGTCACGATCGATTGAACAGGTCTGTCAGCCAGTACAGTGTAAAAGGCTTTGACCAGACTGAACTAGATACGACGCGTTATATAAGAGCTTACCTTTTACCTGTACCAGTAGGTCTATTATTACACACTCTCTCTCTCTCTCTCTCTCTCTCTCTCTCTCTCTCTCTCTCTCTCTCTCTCTCTCTCTCTCTCTCTTTGCTGTCCATCGTGTCCGATGATGACATCAATGTAGGGTTTCGTCCGTGACATGTTTTGCTCGTTGGTGAGAGAATAGTCCAATTTGTGATTTAAAGCCTCTCCCGCAGTTGACACAGGAGGTGATAGAGGCAGAAGCATCAGGAATGCCATGGCGGAGATTGTGATCATGTTGGTATTTTTGTGATATCTTTTCTTCGATATGGTTCTTTCCTCTGTGAATGGCCTGCCTCCACTGTTGTCGATCTTGTGCAAGAGTCTCCCAGTGGTCTACAGTGATGTGTGTAGCCTTTAGGTGTCGTTTGACTACATCTTTGTATCGTAGCCGTTATCCACCACGAAGACGTTTCCCTCTGGCTAATTCTCCATATCCAGCCTTTGGTAATCTGCTGTCATTCATACGGATGATGTGTCCAGTCCAACGGAGTTGGGAAGCCGTTGGAGTGGCTTCTATGCTGGACATATTAGCCCGTCTCAAGACTTCGACATTTGGAATGTGATCTTTCCATGAGATCCGCAGGATTTGTCGTAGATGTCGGAGATGCACTTTGGAAAGTTTTCTAAAATGGCGACGATAGAGAGTGTATGTCTCTGCTGAATACAGTAGTGTTGGAAGTACAATTACCTTGTACACGTTGCACTTTGTGGAGACTGAAATACCACGTTGTGACCATACACGCTTCCACAATCCTCCAAACGCTCCAGGGGCAGCTTGAATACGGTTGTTAATTTCCACATCAATACGGTTGTTAATGTCCACGTCAGATGCAACAGTGCTGCCCAGGTATGTGAAGTTCTTTAGTGATTGTAGTGCCGTGCCATAGATTTCAATATGTGGATCGATAGAGGTTTGGCAGGATGGTGGTTGGTAGAGCATCACAGTTTTCTTTGTGTTGAATGTAAGTCCATACAGGGTTGCAGCTTGTTCAAACTGATTGCATATCTCTCTGATGTCTTCTATTGTATGGGCAACGATATCAGCATCATCTGCAACACACACTCACACACACACACACACACACACACACACACACACACACACACACACACACACACACACACACACACACACACACACACACACACACACATATATATATATATATATATATATATATATATATATATATATATACCCACATGCACACACGAGTGCGCGTGCATGCGCACACATGTTAGTGTGCGTGAGAAATAATGAGACTACATACGTGTATTTGAATACATGTGTGCAAACATTAACTTGGATACAGGCGGGACTTTGTGCAACTAAACGTTAACATCCCATGCACCTGCATCGATACAATGGCTCTGATCCACAATTTTCATGTCTAGTCACTTTTCATGTCTAGTCACTTTTCATGTCTAGTCACTTTTCATGTCTAGTCACTTTTCATGTCTAGTCAACCATTAGTTGATGAAGCAGATCTGAAAATGTCAGGCTATCTTTCATGACACAGCATTTCAACGCTTCTACTAAACATCTAAATCAACTTTTTACAGGATTCCTCTATACCGGTCTATAAAGATACATGGAATGCGATGATGCGAATTGTGAAACGTGACCCAGACATCCTATCCACCAATCACACTCTTCACCTGCATAAAGTGCTCCACGAGCGGTACGCCTATATCGGAGATAGGACAAGCGTTGTAGCCGAGATGGCGGTGAATTGTCACATGACCATGATCGAACTACGGTTTCTCGTGATGCCGTACAGCGTCGGCTTTCAGAACAACACTGCCTACAAGCCCATGGTGAACGACGCGTAAGTGTCCGCAGAAAGTTGAGACCCTGATGGAAAAGGATCGAGATTCTATCAAAAACACTAGTGTGTTTTATCCATGCAATTTTACCCACACATTTATTAGGTAAAATTACCCATCCACATTTTTTTGTCACGTGAACAAACACCTTTCGTTCGATTAACACATAGTTCCAATGAACTTCAGTTAAAATTACAAATTGACACAATTTCCAATCCATTTATTTACTTGCCAGTGGAAATTAACTTATGTCTAACCTGTTGTAAAACAAATGTATGTCAATATGTCCATGGCTGCCATTTCCATCACAGTCACCGACACCTTCCAGGCTCAAGTCTGAGGAGATGATCCTGGGGCCAAGTATTGGTCTTGGTGTATAGTCTAAGTGTGTGCCAATTGTACGAAAGGTCGAACATGTTTCATATCGTAGGAACCAGTAGCTATGCACTGTAATAGTTGTGGTTTGTTTTCTTCAGATTGGGCTGGTTATTTGCGGCTGGATTATTTCAACGTTGGAGAGAAAAGTACTGGCCGAAACCGGCACAATGCGCCACCGAAGAAGGCCCTAAGGCCCTGGGCCTGTACCAACTGCAAGGAGCCTTCTACATCACGCTGGGCTTCATAATCGTCTCTTGTTTGGTCTTGGTCGCTGAGGTGGCATTCTCAGCCGTCATGGCGTCGTGCAAGAAGCAACGCAGTGACACCGTCTCACAAGGTTGACACCATAGAACATACACATGACATGTTTAGTACTCATCGTATAAGGCAGTGTTGTAGTTAGCGTTTTGTTTAGTTATATTTTGTAGTGCAAACGTTAACAAAAACAAACGTTATTTGTAATTGTTTTTAATGTATGTAGGTACGTATGTTTTACATTCATGTATACATACACAATTAAGAGAGTGAGTGAGTGAGTGAGTGAGTGAGAGAGAGAGAGTGAGTGAGTGAGTGAGTGAGAGAGAGAGAGTGAGTGAGTGAGTGAGTGAGGGAGTGAGTGAGTGAGTGAGTGAGTGAGTGAGTGAGTGAGTGAGTGAGTGAGTGAGTGAGTGAGTGAGTGAGTGAGTGAGGGAGCGAGCGAGCGAGCGAGCGAGCGAGTGAATTAGTTAGTGAGTGAGTGAGTGAGTGAGTGAGTGAGTGAGTGAGTGAGTGAGTGAGTGAGTGAGCGAGTGAATTAGTTAGTGAGTGAGCGAGTGAATTAGTTAGTTAGTTAGTTAGTTAGTTAGCTAGTTAGCTAGTTAGCTAGTGGATGGGTGGGGGGGAGGGGGAGGGGGAGGGGGAGGGGGAGGGGGAGGGGGAGGGGGAGGGGGAGGGGGAGGGGGAGGGGGAGGGGGAGGGGGAGAGGGAGAGGGAGAGGGAGAGAGCGTGCGCGAGAGAGAGAGAGATGAGAGAGAGAGAGAGAGAGAGAGAGAGAGAGAGAGAGAGAGAGAGAGAGAGAATGACAGAAGACAGACAGAGAAAACGAGAGAGATTATAGTATTAGCGCCCCTAGCGACTAACGTGTATTTGTGGAAGCCCATTATAGCTGAGTTGACGTTATTTCAGTTTCCGAAACCAGCCACATGCAACTGGACTACATGCTCGCTGGCCCGGCGAAGACTTGTCACTCGCCCACTGACGGTCGGCGCTACGTACAGCCGTCGATCTACCTCACTCGGGCCTTGATCGCCTGCTCGGCTCGTACGGCTGACACTCGCAGTGATCATTAGTTAGACTTTGCCACACGCACCTCTGTTTGAGGAAATTTAATGCCATGTGTTTAGTTTTATCAACGTAGAAGGTGTTTCACGTTTGTCTATGTGTAATATGTATATGGAGCACAGTATTTACCAATAATGCACCTTTTTACAGTAGCGGTTACAAAATGGGTCATAAACGAAATTTGGGGAACGGGTACATTTTAGGGACGAATGCTCATAGTGATTTTTAGATAGGTCTACATCCCTAGAGGTGTAAAAAAAAACAATGTGATAGCAGTGCAGGACTCACGAGGATTTCCTTTTCTGACTCGGCAGGAAATGTACAATAAAATCAACAATTATTAAGAAACGTTTGATATAATTATGATACATGACATGCGTGCCATATTCTATGCACATTTCATCCATATGGGGCAATTAATAATGATTTTATAATGGGCTACGTGTGATCACCCCTTCATTAATTTCCATAGAAAAACAGTTATGGCTGAAAAGGGATAACATGATTGATTTCATAGAGAATACTGTCACAAATTTTCCATATCTAGCAACATATGCGAACATTCTGGTGCAATAATCACCCTGAAAGATGACACATGAGTCTATTATGTGGATGAAAACCCGAATGGCTTATATTTCATTAAACGCTGTGGTAGAAACAATGTTATAACATCCGCATTTTTCAATTCGGGGTTGCTGTGTTTGGCAACAAAGCGAAGTAGGTCTCGCATGCGCACGGTCGCGTAAGGCAGAAAGCCGTAAACAGCAGCAGCGCTAAGCCGGTGAGTGCTGTGTTATGATGGTTAGTCGTTCGTTTTGTGGCTGTTATAACTGTTATTAATTAGTTCTTTTTGTGCATGTACATATGTGAGTAATGGCACACTTGGCTGACCAAATAAACCATCTTGACAGTGTGTCGTTGAATCGCTATAGCGCAGAAACTGTCATTATCGGGATAGATGTCCCAGACCAGTACAGCTTGGAGGCTTGACCATGACAGGACGGAATGGGTAGATGATCTGTCAAAGTGGCCCTCTGGCTCTGTAGATTATGGCTGCATTTACACATAGTTCATAAACACTCCGGGTATGTACACTGCAGTAGCCCTGAAGTCATTCAGAAGTCACGATTCGTACGCACCGTATCTCGCAGTACATGTGCAGACTGTGGTGTATCATGCATGCATGTGGTGTATCGTACATGTTACTGCTGACATTTTAAATATCCCATAACATTTCTAGACATTGATCTAAATATTAATCTTGCCTTATTTTTATACATAAAAATTATGTATTGTTTTTGTCGATATTTATTTATTTGTGCGAATGTTTAGTATGTGTTTCACATATAAATGGTGTAATAATTAGTTTTAGTTTTTTTAGTCATCGACTTTACTTATTTACTATGTTTAATAAATTATTAACAGTTTTAATATGATTAATTTAATGTGTATACTTATTTATCTGAACATAATTTTGACAGTTATATTTATTATTATTATTATTTTATAACACATAATGAATAATTTTATATTTTACAACACTTTGAACATGCTGGCTATTGTGCTTTATAAAAATTAAATATTATTATTATCACAGAGCCCTGTTTTTGTACTGACAGCGAAAGTCACAAAGTCATGATAAGTGTTAGATCATTCTGTGATTTTAATCATGCGTGGTTTATATGAATCAACATGTCCGATACGTATTCTGGTTCATGACAATATGAAGAATTAAACGTTTAATAAACAGTCGATATAATATTTTCTATAGTCTTCTAAAGACTTTTTTTAACAATTCTATAGGAAATGTTCTGTACAATATTCGCTGTAGAAAGTATTCCATAGAACACTACGAAATATCCTATGGTTTTCTATAGAATATTATTTTCTATAGGCAATATCCTATGGTTTTCTATAGTAAAAATCCTATAGACTATTCTATATAATTCTATGGAAAACTAAATGCAAACATCCTATAAAATATTGTATAAACAATCAATAGTTTTGTTTTGCAAATGGAATATTTGTCAGAATAATGAAAGCCTACATTACATTATCAAAACACTATTATGACCGCATTATCATAGCAAAACAATAAACTAAAATCAATATGTGTGGATGTGTTGTGGTGTAAATATACTGTAAATAACAACACCAATTTACAAACATGTGCAGAAACGATGCAACACATCCTGGTGTGCTCTTTGACTTTGGGCATCCATGCAATGCATACGATGGATAGCTGCCTAGTTGATACAAACACTTCACGCAATGACCCTTAGGCTTATCTGCTCCAATATTCCGGCATATGGGAAGTATCCACACTGACAGGCCATCAACATTTTCTGATAAAGTATAACAAGTGAAAAATTGCATTTTCATGGGCATGACCACCGGGTATGAACTTGTGGACAACGAAACACCGCCCTGTTTACATGTGAGCGCCTGCTGCAGCAGCGGCTTTCTGCCCTACAAACAAACCGCCATGTGCGTTTAATTTATTCATGACGTCAAAACGCAACCACGAATATATTAAAATAATTTAAATATGGCTATGAAGCAGAAACATTCGCCCACACCATGTGAAATTTTCTTACACCTGAGTTGTGTACTCATTATTTTTAGTGGCTTGTCTTAGGCCACACCTCAGTGGAATTGCTACTTTAGTGGTCGGGCAAATGGGGTTAGTGCTAAAACCAGTTATTTCTCACAGAAAGCTGTGAGCCCTGCAGTGCTGTCACATATTTTCCATCTCTATGGAAACAAATCAAAACAATCACTATGAGCATTCACTCCTAAAAATATACCGATAAACCGTTTGGTCCATGGCCTATAAATTGTACGATTACTAACACTCTGTTACAATAGCTGATCATGTTTAATGTTTATTTTAGCTATTTTATTTATTGATTTTCATATACATTTTAGCTTAGTATTGATCTTTACATATATAAAGTAACTAGACGGCGCAAATCAGAGGTCGAATCTACGTTGGCCGATCGTCTCCGTAAACCTGGGGAGTTTGCGGAGTCGAACAGTACAATACAAAAATTGACTTCGTCAGTCGCTACTGCGCCAGCCGTGGGAATTAACAGTGCAAATACTCGCCACGACTAGTTGGAAATCCCAATATAATGATGACCCATTCAAGCCCTAAACGCTGTATGTACCACATGAGGGCGTACGGCTGAAATTTGCTTACATACTTAATCCTCTTCGTGTGGGATCACACATAAGGCCGCAACCAAAGAACGTCAATGTTTCCTGTCCGCTGCCAACTTCGTCAATGGCCCCAACTCCATCCGAGTGTTTTCATCTCCCGCTCCACTGATTTTCTCCACGTCTCCTTTGGTCTTATCGTGCTCTCTTGCCACCTGGATTCCAGCGCATGGAGTCCAGTCAAATTGTGGAATATTATTATCATGAGGAATCATATTGAACATTGTACGTGTGTTGAGCTGGTACTGACGTAATCAGCTGCAGCGACCCCTGGCGTGCGAGGATGCCGTTTTAATGTACAAACATAATAGGGGTATGTTAACAAATGTATTTAATGGCATGCTAACTAAGAACACACCCTCACATAACAATGAGACAACATATAGCTTCCAAAACCACATTATAAAACTAACACCAGACAAAACACACTTGCTTATGTTGGTCCCAAATTGTGGAATGTTATTATCATTACGAATAATAATTGTTGAAGATTGTACGTGTATGAATAAAACCCAAACAATTAAACAAAACATCTGGAGAACATATTAACAAGGAACATTGGTGGTATATTTATGTATAATAATATGTATTTGTAAACAGTATAGTTAGCTAATTGAGAACACTTATTCTCATGTTTTATGACACTTGATTAGCTGTAGTATGCTCGCATCGGCATAATTGCACCACGGTAAAACGTGGCGTACATGTTTTGTTTATAATTGGAAAAAGTAATCATAAGCAGTTCGCTTCTTTCCTGCTGACTGTCTATTATGATTTGTATGTATATACCCTTTGTATGTATTCTATCTTGGATCGGACAATCACGCAATAAAGCAATTGTGTTCACATACTGACTAAAACAGTTGAGGATCGGTGCTCCGCCAAAGGACACCACCGTCGTCAACACATACAATGTGGTAGTGGTCGAGGCTGTTATTTTTATGAGCTCAACCACGGAAGCTAGGTGCCGTAAAGAAAGGATGCCTGCCTGCCCGCCCGCCCGCCCGCCCGCCCGCCCGCCCGCCCGCCCGCCCGCCCGCCAGCCCGCCCGCCCGCCCGCCCGCCCGCCCGCCCGCCCGCCCGCCCGCCCGCCCGCCCGCCCGCCCGCCCGCCCGCCCGCCCGCCCGCCCGCCCGCCCGCCCGCCCGCCCGCCCGCCCGCCCGCCCGCCCGTCTGTCTGTACGTAAAGCTGCGCTCATGTAACGACCGCAAGACAATCGTGTCTGTAACTATTATTACGTTGTATACTGTGTGCATTGCTGCAACTATGTAACTCGAGTTTTTAGACTATATTACTTTTATATATTACCACCTTTGGTTGTTCGATTGCAGATAAGCGGGTTTGCCAGCAATTGGCGCCGGCTCCGCCAAGTGGTGCAAGAGCGAGTTATTAGAGGGTGTGTATTACGTTAATGAGGTACCACAACTAGGGTCTCTGTGCCGTCTTTTACGTATTCTTGACGTGTGTAAAATGCGGCACTGTTTTCCAAACATTTTGTGGAACGCTTGTTTAAATCATCCTACAATCAGCTGTTGAACTCGCATGGCTCCGAAGCCTCACACATAACTAAATATGGATACAGTCTGACATGTCCGTCAATGTGAAGGTATAATATGTACATTAATGAACATTTACAACCGATGGAACGTCGACTGGTGGCCCGACGACAGGTTTGCTGGCTCGATACCGGAAAGGATGTTTCAAATCATCTATAGCTCACCGTATGCATCACACGAGAGTATTACGTCTTCAGACATAGTTAAATATTGATATCGTATAACATGTCCGCCAATATGAAAGTATAATATCTACATTAATGTACATTTACAGTCGATGAAACGTCGCGGGACGTTCGATTGAATGCAGTGCTAAGATGGCGTTGTTTTGGCTGTTCTGTCTATTGAACATACGGCATGCTGTTCTGTCTATTGACCACGCATACGGCATGCCAACATACAAACTCTCGCTCGCTACGCGCCTGCACGGTAAATAGCTAATTGAGGATGATTTAAACAAGCGTTCAGCAAAACATGCAAATAAATCCACGTTAGTCGCTGGAGGCGCTGAGACGCAACTACGGTCTCAGCGTATAAGCGCCTCTAGCGACTAACGTGGATTTGTGGAAGCCCATTGTTTGTTCATTATAACCAACAAGTATTCCATTATTGTTGTTAGTGCTTTATAACTAGTGCTTAATTATAACGTGTACAAGTTAGATTGTTCTATATTATTAATACGGTTACTACAGGTGTAATAATGTCTAGTGATATAATATGTATTAATTTTTAGAACAACACAAGAATAGATGGTGTATATATGTTGATATATACGTACTTGGAATTGTACTATATTTATGTATTGTACGATATTTATATATCTATTACAGAGCGTGCCGCCCTCTGGGAGCGTATTCTTTCTCAATAAACGTATTGAATACCAAAAGACCGTCGTCCGACTAGCTTCTTACAATTGGACAGACATAGGATGTTCGAAAGTGCATGCGCCAGTGACGTAAGCGATTTATGTCACTGACGCAAAAATATTAGTCTCAAGATAGCAGCGCCCTGAATCCAACATGTTTACATTTTACAAGTTATTTGGTTTAAAAGTGTTGTTATATTAGTCTCACTTAATTTATTTATATGTTTTTTTATACAAAAGTCATAGTCACAATTATATCACTAATTCTTATTTTATTTGTGTATACATAATTTGTATTATTTGTAGATGACTATGTAGTGTGTACACATTGTTTTAACAGAGCTATACTCTCTCTCTCTCTCTCTCTTTCTCTCTCTCTCTCTCTCTCTCTCTCTCTCTCTCTCTCTCTCTCTCTCTCTTAGTAATTCTATATTATGGTAATTGTTTTAGTACTAGGCCTATATCTCCTGGCGCCCACTCATCACAAACTGCACTGCATGCTTTATAGAGATACAACCGGCGAACTCACTGCGTCATCCCTCGGGACATCTCCAGCGCATGACCTTCACCACCCGGGCTCGCGACGTTTATGACTTTGATCCACAAAACAGCAGAGGATGACCCAAGACTCGGTGGCGCGATTCAGTCGCGCATGACCTGACCACCACTCACAACACCACTGCCGCCGAGATGTGCCTGGGCCGCTTTAGTTGGAGAATGTTGGTTAGAATCCGAGCATAAGTAAGTCAGTGGTATTTTTGCGGAAAGAATCCCCGTTGCTACATTTCAAATTCATGCACTCAGCATGTTGAAAAGAGTATGTTAAACCATTATTTTTATCAAACGCTATATTATAATTCTGGGTGCCATATCCAAAATGACCACAATTGCCATATAGCAACGACGACTCTTACATTAAAAATAAATTTTCAACAGTTTATACCGTTCATTTATTGACATTTACTTTCGGTTTCTGTGTACAGCGTCCCAACATGGCCTAGTTGGTTGATGTTATATTAAACTTTATATGATGTACGATCTACGAAGGACTATAAAAGTCCCTACATGGCGTCAACGTTATTAGTGGTACATCAGCAATTGTCAGAACGAAAACTGCCATTGTACGTATCGCAGTTATTTTTGCTGCCGACGTTCCCAACTGATTGTGCACACGACTGCATTAGTTACAGTAACATTTGACTACATTTGTATATCTGTGATGCAGCTCATTTCAAGTGAATTTCTTTGCATAAGACATGTATTGACATACCAACTGTATAATTCAAAATAATCTCTAATAACGTCTGACAGATCTATGCCATTTGATGTTTCATTTTTCGTGTATCCATGCGGCTGCTTTCCAGGTGGAACTATATACGGATCGAGCACAAATCATCATCGTTTCGCGCATACTTTAAGCATCAAATCGACGGGCAGCGGAAATATGACGGTTTGGTTTTTCTCGATCGAGATTTGGGTCAACGTCTGAAGGTATCGAAGCTGCATTGCAGAAGGCGACCCAGCGATGACTTCAGCAGCGTCCCTGAGAGCACGTGATGCATTATGCTCTCCTTCAGAAGCGATCACCTACAATTTGTCAGGTGTGGTTGAGGCAAAGCACACACACGTACACATGCTTGCACACATACTTACGCATGTATGCACACATACGTACACATGCATGCACACATACTTACACATGCATGCATACACAAACACACATAATATATATATATATATATATATATATATATATATATATATATATATATATATATATATATATATATATATATATATATATACTGATCCCCAGAAATGTGTACTCACCTCACAAATAGCTTCGTCAAACATAATGTATTATCAGGCCAAGAGGATGAATATGCCTGATAGTTGTCGTACATGCTTTTTTCTGCGTATCGATATATATATATATATATATATATATATATATATATATATATATATATATATATATATCGATACGCAGAAAAAAGCAGGCATATTCATCCTCTTGGCCTGGGGATCAGTAACTTTTGGCTTGCATTAGTCCTTCGGGTAAGTACATATTTTCTATTCGTTTTGTACAAAGTTATAACGCAAGTACTTCAAGTAAAGCATACATACAGATTTTGTAATATTATTTATTCAGTTTATATCTAAGGAATATTTCAGGTCAACACAGAAAGGTCGCATTTTCACGATGTCTACTAAAAGTGGTGATTAGAGATGTTTCAAGGGGATGAGTAATAGTTTAAGGTTACTCGTCTTTCAAACGATACGAGTGGTTACATATCTTCATTTCCACGACTGGTATATTGGCCCTACTAATCAGAAGAGAATACCTTTGCTCGAGCCTCCCTTGTGGCTTCGGCCTCGGCCGCCATTACCCTCTGCATCTGCGACGGCAGGCGAACGTCCTTGCTGGAAGGAGGGGCACAACGTCAGACACATTCCGGTCACTTTGTGGGTGCTTCATGTCACTGATTAACACACTGAACAATACTACTACTGCTACTGCTGGTGCTGGTGCTGGCGCTGGCGCTGGCGCTGGCGCTGGCGCTGGCGCTGGCGCTGGCGCTGCTGCTGCTGCTGCTACTACTACTACTTCTACCCGATACCCTGACATTATAGCATGAAAAGGGAACACTTGTGAGATAATAGATACCAGGATTTGGGCTGACAAGTTTAGGCCGACAAAGTTATCAATGAAGCCCACAGTTGTAATGTAGCATATTTCACCAACCCGCCATTAATACATGGTGTGAGAATGCATAACTCAAAATCCTGACCTGCTGGGACAAATCTGACTCCCGATTTGGAACCAGCACATTATATTTAATTTTAAAAGATTCCACTACTTGCAAACGGGGTAGTATTGCGAAAAAAAGAAATATGCGAATTGGACTAAGTGCAAGAAATCAACATGAAATCCTACGAGAAATGCAAAGTCCTACGAGAAATATGTACGTTATTACATTATCAGGCGAAAGTTATTACATTATCAGGCAAGAGGAGTTTATTACATTATCGGGCGAAAATTATTACATTATCGGTTAGCAAGTTTATTACATTATCGGTTGATGTTATTACATTATCAGGCGGTTATTACATTAACGGGCGATTATATTACATTATCGGGCAGTTATTACATTAACAGGCGATTATTACATTATCGGTTGTAACAGACCGTATCGTGACCGACCGACATAGCGAGAAGCGTCACCTGGTACCGAGCATGAGTGATTCAATTCCTGATGGGAATAATGGGCCGGACTGTACGATGCCATACTGACATGGCCATACAAACACGCGTACACTATTTAGTCACACAATAAGCTTGCGAGTAGCGGGCTATAAATACAGGACTTACATCTCGACTCGTTCCACTTTCACACCCCATGGATCAGTTCCTTTGTCAAGTGTTACCTGGAAGGCAATACAATACTTGGTACTTCGCTTACTGCTAGCCCATTGTGGGATTGATTGAGAATCAATGCTCAAGTGGCACGGATTCTTAATCTTAACTCCATCAACTGTTTTTTTTTTATATACCGTATGCGTAAAATATTTCATTAGTACAAAATGTAAGTCCGCATGTCAAGCGACGGTTGGAGGGCACGCAATAAACGCTTAGTCTCCCCATTTCGCCAGTCACCAAACTTAGAATATGTTTCGCCTGTATTAAGACAAACAGA
>OZ024866.1:34453886-34456386 GCA_964017155.1 Oasisia sp. SBJ-2009 | reverse complement strand
CAATCCAACTCAGTTGAGTTGCTAATAAAATTTGTGTTATTATTATTTTATTATTGTATATACCGTACCGGCAAAAAGTCATGGGAACAACAAGAAAAACTGAATTATTTCATGTTTCATATTTAAATATTTACAAAACTATTAATTTATTGTTAACAGTATAGTCAGGAATGGTGGCTGTATCATCACATCAAGAAATAATTGACCTACATGCAAATGGAAATCTATGAAGTTGCTCTGAACATGAAAAATGTCAGTGTAAGTTTTTCTTGTTGATCCCATGACTTTTTTTTTAATATATTGACTATTTGCGTTAATGTTGGAAACTTGTGTGTTTATCCAGAGTCTTCGGCTTGTGTGTGCTGTGAACTGCCAGTGACACGTGATACAACAATACTCAAGTTACCAGTCGGTGTTCGACTCATGCTTGACGGTTAAACGTACAACTTGCCTCTTGTGGTGGGACGTCGAACGACTTGGTGCGTACATCCACCTCCGTGATCGTGTCGGTGAACGGGTTAACGAAAATCAGTCCTAGAAGTAAATGCATATTCTGTGTTAGAGATTGGGTGCTGCTCCAATCTGACAATAAATGAAGATCTGCGACCGATACAGTGCATGGCCACATTTCAGTCTCGCCTTAAAACACATTGCTTTAAACTCGCTTTTAAAGTTTAGTCATCATAATGTTATATTTTCGTCGTTATACCACACTTGTATTTAGTATTTGAACATTTTATTTGAAACTAATAATGTGTTATTGTAGGCGCACCCTACTTTATAATTCATTGACATTTGAAAGTTGTATATATCTACATTTGCTAAATGTGTACTACATTGATATATAATATAATGTACATCAATGTTACTTTTAATTACCTATTAGTCGTAGTTATGGTCTCTACAACAATGCACAAATTTTAGTATTTATTTATATTTATCAATATATTTTACTTGTATTATTATTTTAATATCTAACTTATGTATTCTATTTTATGTTATCGAATATTGTACTGTAAACTCTTCTGAATAGAGAACTACTTTTTAGTGTATAAATAACATTATTATTATTATTATTATAAAATGATATTTGAATATGGTCGCGAATGTCCAAAACGAATCGGCAGTAAAGCAGTTAAAATACATATTGGCCTAGCCCTGGATGGAAATATGACATATCCGTTCCTCAACTGGCTTTATCCATCGCGGAATTATGTTGTCTGTTATATATATGAATCATACTCGTTATTTTGTTAGACTAAAAAGAACATATTAAAATATCACATATGCTTACATTCATGAATACGATCAGAGAGAACATAGGCATGTAGTATAACTAAAACGGTGTATTCTTATTTAAACGGTCAAAATATCTGCCCTTTCTCGTTACCTCTGGCAATTTTCCCCAGGCCATTTGCCGGACCGATATCAGCATAGAAACATAGCGCACTGAGGATTTATTTGAAGACTCAAACCTTGAGAATCCATTAAATGAATCCGAGTTTTAATTGCTTGTTGTAGTTTAAAAGGTAGACCGTTTGTAAGTCGAATTTTGTAAGTTATTCTTTTTAACAAAAGTGCAAAAGCTGGACAAACAAGCTAATATGTTACAGTGATGTGGAATGCATTGCTCATGGTTATGTTGTAAGAAATTAACTTACTTTGAAGCACATCTTTTGAAACGTACGACGTTTTGACACCAGTACGTGACCAATTGATTGGTCAAGACGTCGTATGTTTCAAAAGATATGGCCCGAAGTAAGTTAATCACTTACAACATGTTCTAATAAGTTTACCCTTTGTAGAGCACACGAATAATTGCATAATGTTGAAACAATATCATACAGTAATGAAAAACTTCTGAAAATAGATGACATAAAAGGAAACTAATACACAACCTCAGTAATATATATCTGAAAGAGACAATTAAAGCAACGAAAACTAACCATTGTAGTGCTTCTTGTTACATTTGGTTTACCCAAACGACTGACCATAGTTTGCACATTTTATCTCATTTAGCAAACCCTCTGTGGTCGCTAACAACAGCGTTATGTAGCAGGTATTTATGTGGACCTTTGCGCCACACTAACGCTCGTTCTGTTTGGACCTACTGTCGAGGTAGATATGTAACTGAAAACTGAGGTTAGTACTACTTCACCAAACGTTAATTTTACATGTATACTGGACTGTGGGGGTGAAGTGATACCGTGTGATGCAGGCGTCGATGCTGGGTTGTATGTATCAGCCGTAGGCCCTGGGGATCATTTCACTGACGTTCTTAAAAGCTCCTAAACCCGATTTTGCACATAAAATCTATGAATTTTGATCCCTAACAATGATTTTGACTGCCTGAAAACTGCCAATACCATGACACATCAGCGGGACACCGGTACTCGTACGGCACGGAAATAGTGCCCACGGGAATATGGCAATGGACATTAATTTTGAGTTTTGTAAAATTCATTAATTTTAATAACGGAGTTGGTTTAAGAATCAATTT
>OZ024866.1:34431386-34448886 GCA_964017155.1 Oasisia sp. SBJ-2009 | reverse complement strand
ATATATATATATATATATATATATATATATATATATGTATATGTCAGTGCATCATTGCAGTTATTTATTGGCCTTACCAAGTTATAATTTGGTAAAAGTTCGGTGATTGGCATCGATCCTATCCATTTTTTATTACTGGAGTTTTTGTTTTATTTACAAAGACCCTAATGCGAACACCTTAATTGTGTTTATGAGGAATTGTGCGAGATTCAGTGTGACAATTTGCAAGCGCAAGCAATTTTTGAAATACCGGAAAACCAGCGAACTTAGGTACTGGATTGTTTGCAAAGTTATTTGACTCTATTACCAGTTTGACATGAATGTACTACTGTGCATGGGATGTACACAACGAGTAATACACTACTCGATCTAATTAAAAAAATGCCCCTACATCTTATTCCACGTACAAGTGTCTACTGCGACATCTAGAAGGAACGCATATCGAGAGTTTGGTGAAATTGGTCCTACTATAAGGAACGAGCTGCCCCTGACGGTACGTGTTGCTCCTTCTCTGTGACCGTTTAAACGTCATCTAAATACATATTTATTTAAAATAATATTTAGTGGCAATTTCCCAGATCTACGCACATGACATTTTAATGACTTTTAATGACATTTAGTTTTTATTATTAATTTTCTTATCAATTCATTTATTAATATTTAATTCAAATACATAATTATTTTAAATTGTTTTATAATTATTTATTTATGTATACATTTTGAACGCATTGATTAACGTTTAGTTGGAGACCGCGCGTAAGAACCTGTATTATTATTATTATATCAACAACCGGTATCTCTAAGTTTAATAATAAATCATTGATGTTTCACGTACTTTGAATGTCAGTAAGCAAAACTACATTGAAAT
Source organism: Oasisia sp. SBJ-2009 (assembly GCA_964017155.1). NCBI lineage: Eukaryota > Metazoa > Annelida > Polychaeta > Sabellida > Siboglinidae > Oasisia > Oasisia sp. SBJ-2009. Next base: position 34,448,018 of record OZ024866.1, on the reverse strand, counting down.
AATCAACCTCACTTTGATGTCACCTTAAGACGGCGTTCATGTCATGTTGTAATTTCCACCAACTGTGTGCTAACGTCATACAGGCCTATACTTAAAATTTAAATGTGGAAAGATGAAAACTTTAAATGGTCTTACCATTAAACTCACCAGTTTGAAAACTGTGACAAACGCGTTGTTGAAGTATTGTTTTCCTTACAAAGTCGTACAAAACAAAAACAGATACGTCATAGCTGCGCGCATCGATATCATCAACAAAGCTAAATGCTGATCTGGACTAGCAACATGGGACGAGGACCATAACTTATGAAGACCATAACTTATACAAAATAGCAATATTGCAATGCACTTCGTGATTTTGCCACTAGTCAACACATATTGAAGAGAATAAATACACGGATGAATATATAAGTTATAATAAATAAACACAAAACAACCGGTATACGTTCTAATTATATACATATAAATGGTTTTTAGTCGATGACCGACATGAAACAAAAACATGTCCAATACCTGCATTTTCGTTTCCTGTAAGTTCAGACGTCACCGTGGTTACCTCGTGACGTATTGGCTTTTGCCTGTACCGATGGAAAGAGAAGACGATTTGGGATTATTCAAGCGTCACCCACGACGTTCTTCACGATGCACGTCAGCTTGGAGTCTGTGGTTGTCATGACTAAAACCTGCACGTTGAAGGATTTCTGCTTGCCTGTTTGTGTTTAATTAATTAATTAAGCTCGGAACAATGTTCGCAATTCGAACGATTCCGCTTGCAACACGTTCTAATGATAAACAAAACATTCAGTTTAAAAACAAATTTGATCGCCAATAATGCCTAGGCGAGCAGAGTTAACTGCAATACCTTTTGATGTTTAACTTTCCCATGTTCTAGATAGCAGACTTCCCTTGCCAATTCTGGGCACAAGACCTGGCAAGCAACCAAACCAAACTCTCGCGTCCGCCTTTAAAAGGCATTGTCTCGTAATACTATTAGATCCAAATAAAGGTATGCGCACATAACTGGTTCGTCCCCTCTCGTCGTGAGGTTTGTATGTAGACTAGTATTATAACAACACAACGTTCACTCACTGTGTAGCGCCACTGCAGCAAGTGTTCCCCGCGTTACGCAATAACATGTAAACCCTCCCCACGTAATGAATAAGAAATCGGTGCTGAACCGGATACGCAGTCACAGTATTTCGTATAGTGTTTCTCAATAAGTTTATTTTGCATACGTTTTGACAACATTAAGCGAACACCATCTCGCATTATCTGGGAAGCGTTCAGCCACGTTAATGCGCGAAAACTGTTCGTACACAGAAATCCACCATTGTTCACAACTATGTACTCATTCATCATGTAGCTCACTGAGCTGGAGCAACTTGTGGTGAATATGCATCACCAGGATTCAGACCGGTCATCTCTCGATGACTGTTCTCCGCCAAACAGAAATGTTGTTCTCTTAGAAAAAACAATGTGTACCACTCAGTACCATTGAATACCATTCAGTGTCATCGAACCATTCAGTGGTAATAACATAAGTAGGACTTAATGGTATTTTCAATGGTGTTTCAAAATACTTTTCACTACCAATGCACCATCCAATAACAAATCGCTAAGTCCCAATATTACATTCAATGGTATGTGTACAAATCATTCAAAATACCATTGAATACCAATCAAATGCCCATGATCAAAATGCACCCTACTACAATTCAATGGTATTCGAGTGCTATTTGTTGTAAGGATTGAATACCTCTGTTCAGATTAAAAAAAACACGGGGAAGGGAACAAGTGAGCAACTTACATATCTTACTTATTTACAGCAATGATCAGGTCATATTTTATATACCAACCAGTAGTTATCTCATGATGCAGGATGTTGATCCTCACACACATGGCAATGGTTTCATTTTCTACCACGTACAACTTCCAACAAGAAGCATGCGTCTAAATGGTACCGCGCGGTAGTAGGTATGTTTCTGTCAAAAGGTAATGTAAATGCGATTACCTTACAAAAGAGGGTACAGGGAGTCCTAGACCATAATAGACAATAAATAAAACGATATTTCACAGGAAACATTGTTGGGTTTCACATTTCACACAGTAAAATACCATTTCTTGTGTAAATTATTATATTTGCGGTTTGGGGTATAGATATGCTTTGTGAGCAGAAATTGGCGATGTGATCGACTTTTTTCATAACATAACGTATATCATATCGTGTTTTGATGAAAAACATTATTTACATAGTATTGGTCAGTTACTTTTTAGTTCATCAAATCTAAATATATATATATATATATATATATATATATATATATATATATATATATATATATATATATATATATATATAATCATAATCATAATCGTCACATTTCTATAGCGCTGTTCCAACGTTCGTTGCTCACAGCGCTGTACAGAATGTTCTTGAAAATAAATAAGTCTTTAATTTAAGTTTAAATGCAGCAGTGGTCATAGATGACAATGTCAGATGATGCGGTAGTGCGTTCCATACGCTTGGGGCTGCCACGCTGAAAGCCCTGTCACCCCAGTGACGCCTTGTGCGTGGCACACACAATAAACACTGTTCGCCGGAGCGCAGCGACCTAACCGGCTGGCGTCGGCTTCACAGTGTCCAATGTAGTCGGGCGCTTGGCCATTCAGTGCCCGGTGAGTGAGTAGCATGATCTTGAACTCAACTCGCACCGCTATCGGCAGACAGTGTAACTTCTTTAGCAGCGGTGTAGCATGGCTATATCTCATAGCGCCGTCGATCAAGCGGGCTGCCCAGTTCTGTATTTTCTGAAGCCGTTGCGTTTGCTTCAGAGGCAGTCGATAGAGCAGTGCATTGCACCAGTTTCTCAAAACGTACTGCACTGCTCTATCGACTGCCCATATATATATATATATATATATATATATATATATATATATATATATATATATATATATATATATATATATAAGAAGATTCTATTATAACACTGCCTATTCTACACATTTACACAATACAGGTCTTGTTTGGTCACATTTGACATTTTCAGTAACTGTGTAAATGAAGTTACTATCTTCTTGATATGCGTATCTAAATTGAATATAGTTTGGCAAATAAACAGAATACAAATGACGTAACTCTTGTATTCTTGTTTAATCGAGTATGTTCTTTGCAAAATAGTTGAGTGAAACATGAAAGTCAAACTTTTTAAATATTATATTTCTTTTTAAACTTTACGTTTATTTGAAAATGCGGATATATTTGCTTTTGTGACGCGAAATGGAATGTATGTTAACCGTTGTTGTCAGGCATGTTATTTAGATTCACAATCGATACGTATTTTATTAATTGGGTGGCTACATTTCATTTTGTTTTATTTTGGAATAGAAGATATTGCTGGGAACTGTTCCGTGTTTCATTGCATTGCATTAGTAATAATTGCTATCGTCGATCACCGAAGCTAATGTGTAGACAAATTCAGAGAAGTTGGTGCATTCTACACTGCACCTCATCACAGTGTCATTGGGCATCTTATTTACTTTTATATAATGATATTTTATTGATAGTAATCAAACCTTTATTATATGCGAGTTAATATAATTTTTGAGAAACTGGTGCATTATTCTTGCAGCACGTCAGCCATGTTCTACCTCACGTCTCCCGTTCTCACCGGTAGGTGGCGCTTCTTCACATCGGAGTATTCACAGGACCGAACATAAAACAATAAAAGGCGTAGTTGTCATTCGATGAGAATGTACAGTCGAAGTCCTTCTGTTAACGAGGCTTTGCTACTGGCTTCACGAAACATGTTTAATGATGAAAACATGTTAAGCGGATGGGGATTGTTTTATTCTATGTATCTAAGCAATTCAGGGAAACAATCATTGTAGGGACAGGTCCATTTTAACGCAAAAGCTGATGTCGCCACAAGTTTCTACTCGTCCCGGTTAATCTGCCGCTGAACTAGTAATACCCGAAACGTAGCACTAACCGTAACCACAAAGCTGGACCTAATCATACCTTAACCATAACCCAAAACGTAGTGCTAAACCTAATACTACGAAAACAATTATTCGTATACATGTCGAGCACAAATAAGAACATGGTAGTATAGATTGTCGTGTTTACGTTTCTGTGAAATTAGACTTATTATCGAAAAGTTAACTATTGCTTAGAAAGGATTATGTATTATGTTTATATTCAATTTATGTAGGTTAGTTAAGATGTTGGTTGTTTTATAATTCCAATATATTAATATATATCTATCTGTCTGTTTGTGTCTATATATATATATATATATATATATATATATATATATATATATATAATATATATATATATATATATATATATATATATATATATATATGTATCTATATATATATATATATATATATATATATATATATAAAGACAAACAGACAGACAGATATATATATATATATATATATATATATATATATTATAATTATAAAGGCAACCAACATCTTCACTAACCTACATAAATTAACTAACCTAATATATGTACATGTATATAATATATATATATATATATAAGTAGTTTAAAAAATTATTTTTTTATTGTTTAGGAAAAAGTGTTTTTAAAGTGTTATAACATAAATGTTGGATGTATTCTGTAGGATATTCTCAGTTATTAACAAACACATGCATGTACATACACATATGCAGGCACACTAAAAGTACAAAACCACATAAACACACATACACATACATACACACACACATAAGCACATACACGCAAGTAAATACACACACATCAACACACAAACAAACACACACATAGATGTACACATAACGAGTTGTTTGCATAGTGTTGTTTTTTCTTGAATAATTTAATTGTAGTGATATAAAGATTCAGCTACCTGGTAAATATCTGGCTCCTCAATAGCACCTACCACTGTTATAAAGGAGTCTCTGTGGTACAGGCTATAAAGGTGTCAATGTGTTGCAGGATCTGTCAGTGTCAGTGTCATGTAGGCTCTATGTGTCAGTGTTGCAGGCTCAAACAATGTCACATGTTGCAGGTAATAAAAGTGTCAGTCTTTTGCAGGCTGTCACAATGTCAGTGTGTTGCAAGCTCCAACAGTGTCAGTGTGTTGCACACATTAATATTTGTCAGTGTGTTGCAAGCTCTCACAATGTCAGTGTGTTGTACGCATTAACATTTGTAAGTGTGTTGCAGGCTGTCACAACGTCAATGTGTTTCAAGCTCTAACAATGTCAGTGTGAAGCACACATTAATATTTTTCAGTGTGTTGCAAGCTCTTACAATGTCAGTGTGTTGCACCCATTTACATTTGTAAGTGTGTTTCAGGCTGTCACAATGTCAGTGTGTTGCAAGCTCTAACAGTGTCAGCACGTGTGTGGCACACGTTAACATTTGTCAGTGTGTTGCATGCTTAAACAGTGTCAAAGTGGTGCAGGTTTTAACAACATGACAACTCTTACCTGTTTCCAAGGTGATGTGGTCATGATGCTGGACCCTCTTCTATCAAGGCGTGCTATATAAGTCTTGCTATGCTGACCTATTGCCATGGTGATTATCTATGTTAGCCCACATTCCCTTGTTAATTACAAAACTGGTATATGTATAAGAGATCCTCTTTTTTGCCTTACTTTTAGATATGCTTCAATGATTTGGGACAATGTAAGTGATCTTTTATTCAAGTACTAACCAAGTCAATGTTTAAATTGTTCTTAGTCCATCAGAATGATTGCTGAATAGTTATGTTGATTAGTTGCACATGCATCTCTCATGCTGGTGAGTAAAGTTGCAGTCTGAATGCATAATATACACACATATATATATATATATATATATATATGTATATTGTCCCATTATATTTTTGTGTAATGGGCTTCATTCTACAACCATTATTTGAAATAAACAATTCTTTAAAATTTGACAGTCCTAATACTAATGGGGTTACCAACTCCTAGGGTGTTTTCATTTACTATTTTATTCTTATGACTACAGCATGCATGTTGAAAGTTTACCGTCTGATTATTTGTGTTTAGTTACTTTATTAAGCTCAGAACAAAACTAGCAATTTGAAACATTCTGCCTGCAACCCATTCAAACTATAAACATCCAGTTTCAAAATAAAAATTGATTGGCAGTAATGCCAAGGCACTCAGAGTTAACCACAATAGCCTTTGATGTTTAACTTTCCCACGCAGTAGGTTCCCATTACAAATTACTGCTTGGTTCTAACGGTTCTGTTGTCAGAGAAATTTGTATGAGGTGTATACTTGTAAATGACTCATGTCACAGGGCAGATATGTACTAAAAATATGAAAACACTTGCTTGTACCTGTAATATTTATTATAAATATTTTTATTTTTGGCACTGTGTTCAACTGGCCATGGCATAAGATATGGTTTGAATAATACAACTAAAGTGATATTGCTAACAGCGGATGTGAGGGACATTGGTTTTGAAAATGTCACAGGTATGAGTCTTTCTGAAAGTTAATGGTTGTGGAGTACTGCTGATACTGGCAAGCAGAGAGATGTTGTTCTCATCATGCTGCTGCTTGACTCAAATGTCCTATAGGACATGCACGGTTAAATTTAAACTTTCATTTAACATACAACTATATCAACATGCGATTGTCTTGCAGTTTCTTAAAAGTGTTACTTTGCATATATGAGTCATTTATCACAGAATGGATGTCATTGTACAGTGTCTTTTAATTTACACATTAAGTGAATTTGTAGTCTCAATGGCTAAGAAAGGTTTCACTGTTGCCCGTCTGGTTATACATATGTTAGCTAATATTGAAAACCAACTTGATGCGAGACCAGAGGGTTGTCTCTATTCTGGTGGGCTATCTTTGTTCTGTTGGGCTGTATATTTTGGTGGGTTATCTTTATTTTAGTGGGCCATCAGTATTCTGGTGGGCTAATTTTATTTTGTTGGGCTGTTTTATTTAGTTGATATGTCTTTATTCTGCTGAACTGTCTACTGAAATAGTGTTTGTGACTGGTTACAAGTTGTGTGTCCACACTTTGCAGAGCATACTTCAATACATTTGTTTTATTGACTTAACATGTCAACCCTTCAAAATATGACATGTCACAGGTCATTCATTACTTAGTGTAGTTGATGTGACAAGATGGTAGCAACAACATTGTAAGGTGTTATACTATGTCCAGTGTTTTATGTATCGCCTGTGAGCATATTTTTTCTTTATATTGTTTATTGCTATAGACTGAGATAATAAAATTAACAGTTTGCTATGTGTTTATGTATTACTGGTTAACAATCCAACATCCATGTATACAAATATACTGATATCTAGGTGAAAATAAATTTGTGAACAAATAAAACTTGTTTTTCCGTGCAAATATCATAACAAAATTCATATGCCCATCCAGATTGTGTTAGCTGAATTATTAGATATTAACTTGCGGTCAACATATTTTATTCGTTATCTATTGATGCTGGTTATATGCTCTCAGGGATTGTGTCTCACTCCCTCTCTCTCACTCACTCTATCTTTCATTATCCCTTGCTCCCTCTCTCTCTGTTCCTACATGTGTATATTTTATGTTGCATAAAGATGACATGTTGAAGTGACTACAGAAAAACGTTGGCAACTTAACTCAGAAAATGTACATTTTTATAAGTGTATAAAATACGTGTATCAATTACTTGATACCATGGGTGTGCACCGTGTGACGTCTAGTGTGCCTATTACGTACTATTTCCCATCTGTGCACAATATGTATATGTGCCAGGGGTTGAATAGTGACTGTAGTAGTATAGGTTTTTGTGTGTAAAAGTACGACATCAATGCTATGTTCCATTCCCAAGGCAGTCTAGATGCCATAAACAAATGCATATCTGGACAGCTAGAAGCGTTGGCAGGAGTAGTGAAGTTAGTATTATACACAGATCAGTTATATATAAAGATGGAGGAAATTTAAGAATGTATGATCACGGTTTCATTTATATACATATTTGTTATTAATATGTATCATAGAATAATTAAGAAATTAGATCAACCATAACATATTACTGTTTGTTTTATATTTATTCTCTAACCTCTGCTGTGAAGGTTTACGTGCTATTTACACAAATATTTCCACTCCATTGTAAGAAAGATTCAAATTGACTGAAATATAATTGTCAAAACATTTCATAAAAGGCAAACGTTACCTTGTAGATACAAAAAGGATTATTAAACGCATACCATAGTGCCACACTGCTGTGTCATACAACCCTAGTAGCACGAAGCAACATACATATGCACTGAAAAAACGATTCATACTTACACGTCCGTGAATATGGACGGTTTCAGAAGTTGTCGGCAGATGGTTTAAGCCAAGTTAATAAAATCGATATTCATAATCTGTGCCATCACTGTCGCATTCACAGCGTCTTTTACTTTAGATGTGTTCACCATCTCATTCTCCCTCCCTTTCTCTCACTCCTGCTTTCTCTCTTCAGCCACACACACACACTTTACTCTCTTCAGTTGCAGATACGGCCTCTCTCTGTCTATCTTCAGCTACGTTAACCGTCACTCTTCAGACACGTACACTACCCCCATATATATATATCTCTCTCTCTCTCTCCCTCCCTCCCTCCCTCCCTCCCCCCTCCCTCCCTCCCTCCCTCCCTCCCTCTCTTTCATTAATGGATGGTGCCAGTCAGTGCAATATGATTATATATTAAATTTCTAGAGCTACTTTCTATAGACAATTACTCAAAGTCATAATATACATAGCATAGTTACTTTAGATCCCTGTCAAGGGAACAAAACTTGGAGCGAAAACACTGTTAGAAGTCTTTGAATGGGTTCCGTCTTTAAGTGACTGATACATTGAGAGCACAGTTTGGGAGCTCTCAAGCATTTCATTCTGACGCCCCTGTCTGAGGGACTGAATGTATCCTGGACACTCTTAGGGACCCTGTCAATGATTTCACTGTCTGTTACACAGATTACACATAGGGACCGTCTCGTCATTCTCTGGTGCACTAGTAACTCTTAGGGACCATCTCGATCATCATTCTATAGTACTGGGCTAATGATTCTTAGGGATTGTGTTGGTCAACATCCTCTGATGCACTGGTGAATGATAGGGATTGTCTCAGTCATCATTCTCTGATGCTCTGATTCTCTTAGGAACCATCTCAATCATAATTCTCTGATGGACTGGTGACTATTAGGGACCATCTTAGTCATCATTCACTGGTGCTCTGATGACTCTTAGGGACCATCTCAATCATAATTCTCTGATGGACTGGTGACTATTAGGGATCATCTCAGTCATCATTCACTGGTGCCCTGATGACTCTTAGGGACCATCTCGATCATAATTCTCTGATGGACTGGTGACTATTAGGGATCATCTCAGTCATCATTCACTGGTGCCCCCACCCCATCTTTCTCTCTCTCTCTCTCTCTCTCTCTCTCTCTCTCTCTCTCTCTCTCACACTGTTTTTCTCTGTCTTCAGCCATGCTCATACAATTTACTCACTTTTGTTGTGGACACCACCTCTCTCTGTCTGTCTCTCTCTCCCTATCTGTTTTATGTGCACCCAACTAATCATGATAAGATGGATAGAAGTCTCTATTTTTCCAGTCTTCAGCATATGGTATGCTAACCTCAACAAGAGTTATAATTGTTGTACTTCACTTGATGTCCTGGTAGAACTGGCCAGTATGATGCTGCTAGCGAGAAACATGCTATCTGCCTTCTTCTACAGCCCACTTGTAGGTCTTACGTTTTATTTGTGTGAGTTGGATATTAATTCCTCTTTGTTTGGCAACCAAGATGCATGACATCTATGAAGAAATAATTCATATTCCTGCTGATGTACATGTACATGTATATATATATATATATATATATATATATATATATATATATATATATATATATATTATACATATATATATATATATAAATTCTACATATATATATATATATACATTTTATATATAAATTATACATATACATTATATATATATATATATATATATATATATATATATATATATATATATATATATATATATATATATATATATAAATATATATATATATATATATATGTATATATATATATATATATATATATATATATATATATATATACATATATATATATATATATATATATATATATATATATATATATATTATAATGATATAAGTAGTTTAATGCATTTCACAAATATCACAAAACCAGCTAAACGTATGAAATGGAATCAATGTGTGTGCACACAACATGTAGTGTTTGCATAAGGAACACCAGCAGGGTATGAACCTGCCACACACAACACTGAACCGATATTACCCTAAACTCTGCAAGTGAACAAAATGGTTTAGAGAAACATTTGACAGTGCTTTGCGTTAAAACACAGTATTTTAACTGCAACCATTCACAACTGTATTGTTAGAAAATGAATATACATGGTCTGATAGATACATAATTAACAGTACACGATCTGTAAAAGCATGCACAAACTGATTTTTCTGGACAGGACTGCTAATTGTGGTTTTGAGCACTTCATATCGCGGCACTAAAGTTGCCCAACAGCCAATTTTAAAGAATGTTTTGCCAGAAAAATTATAAAACAAGTATAATTGCGTCCTACAAGCATGAATGTTTAGTGACGGTTATTAAACCAGAAAATGTTGCATCGTCTAACAATATCCAACATATTCTCAAGATCGTTATCTTCAATAAATGTTCATTAGGTGTGGGAGCGTGTGTATGTGCAGTCTATTTATCTATGTGTGTCTAATAATTATGAATGTATGCACAATCCTATGTTTTATATAATAAAAAGGAAAATGTGTAAGTTCAATATATGTTCGATAATGTCATAATTTTTTAATAGTTGTTTTATTGATGCAGGTACTTTATCACGTGTTGTGTACACGTATGAAAGTGTGGTGATGTACGTACGCGATTATACTGATTGAGTAGTAGTATTTCTATTTACTATGTTTCTTAAGTATTAAGACAAATATTAATTTAACATGAATGAATATCTCTTGGAAAAGAGTATATCCAAAGGTTATAGTACATAACATATACATGTATAAATAAACGCAAACAAATGTTAACATGTATCTTAACATTGAATGATCGCAGTTATTTATACATACATTGAACGTATTATTGTTAACATATAGTTGCATTTATTTATTTATTGACGATTAAAGACATAGCAGTATATTTAAATAGTAAAAATGATTGCATCTGAGCTATTTACTACGAGTAAAATAGTTATGATTTAATGCATGCTATTAACTCTTTCACAATTTAAAATAGTTCCAGCATTTGTGTAACTTTTAATAATGCAGTTTTCCGTACGTGCAAAAAAATTAATAAAGCTTGTCGTGAAGCTGAGATGTTGTGTTTTAAAGTTAAACGTAAAAGCCTTGAATTTAGTTAAATTAATATTTTTCTTAATACCTTTAAAATAACAGTCAATGTCAATGTCACCCATTTACTGTTTTAAAGAAAAACTTTGAAAATGAAAAAAGAGGGAATGAGGAAGTGGTAGACACTGTGTACATAGCCTGTAGTACAATCTAATGTAACTAGTACGGCCAGAGATACCTCATCGGTTGCTACTCATAACGTTCCCTGGCACGGTTGGTCACAATCCTTACTCCCTCACAACTGACCGACTTCCGCCGGGAGTGTTCCTATGGGAGGAAATTACCTGGCCCAAACCCCTGTTCGCCAGACAGGTTGTGACCTCCATAGGATGAGCGTCACTGGTAACCCCTTCCGCCACGTGCGGTCGGAAACACTCAGTTGCAATGGAGGTAGCCATTTTATTTGCTTATAAACCCATGTCCAGCCTTATCTGGTGAAATTCTGGTGTCAACTTGTAAGACACGTAAGCTGATATATCTGATGTTATTTATGTTGTAACATTACATTAAAATATCGCTTATATGTCATGCTCTATCATATGATATATCAAACATGTTAACATACATAACTATAATTATTAATGTAGACTTATGCAGATTTATGGTTCGGAAGCGGAAGTTTGGCAACAATATGGCGCACCCATCGCCGTCGTTTTTCCTTCATAAAATTAAACAAGACATTATTTTTAAACGCAGATACATAATGCAGTGCGTCCTACAGTGAATAATATAACTCGCATTGATATACGAGAATTCATAATTTAAGATAATAAACCGAGGTGGATTAAAACATTTGTTATCTGCTATTTTATTGTATTAATAAATACAATGCTTACCTAACATTTATATCGACAAACATAAGCAAGTGGATCCATTCATTACATATCAAATATGTTGCCAAATAATGTTTTGATTAATGAGAAATGGATTATCTGTGCAATTATATTCACAGTAGAACGACGCTAACAGTTATGCATAATGATGATAATGCCTTGTAGGTTTGACTATGCAAGTTAGCAATACATAATGTCGACACTGTACCACATGGCAATATATGTAGTGCACTATCACCAGTTGCAGTTGCCGTTCTAAATAACACAACAACATTACACACATAGCCTACCTTAAAGCAACTGTCTGTAGCAATCGTCGCTCTCTGTTTTGGCGTCTAGTTGTATATCCCAATGTCTGATGACTGCCACACTGCAATATGTGCAGCTCATTCGAGTCCAACTGTCAAACCACGTAGAGTGTCAAATGTATATTGTTTGCCGAATAGCATGCGATACGCTGCACCCGACCGCACACGAAACATCCATAAACACGCGAAGTTGGTCTTGTACTGAAAACCAGGAGAACTGCATTTCGATTACAACTGCATTTCGACAAATCCATGCTTTCGATCGAACGCTTAAGTCATTTGTTTGTAGCAGCTGTCATGTTCAACGCGAAAGAGGCTGCTAATTATACGTTGTCAATCAATGCGGTCTTGCGCGGGACTAAGAGCATACCATTGTCGGAGGCCGCACGTCAGTCTAAGAATGTCCACGGCAGTGAAGCATTGCATTGTCTGTGTTAAACTGACAATGAAACATGACAGGTATTACACACGGACAAAACAACTTTGCCTTGAATAGCACAAGTAACTTCGTTCTTCTTGTCAAATGTGCAATTACCCATGACCGTACCGAATTGCGGCTTAAATTAGAATGACAGGAGGGTTGAAAAAAGGATTGGTGGATGAACGTATGGAGGAAGAGGGGTGTAGAGGGACATTGAGAAGGGAAACAGTAGAGGATAAAGAAAGTGAGGGAGTGGGAGAAGGAGAGGGCGAGGGGCCGCCAAGCAGAGAGGAAGGGAGAAAAGCTTGAATATTTTTAAAGGAAGGGATGGGGAGAGGTAAATCAGAAGGGAGACAGATAAAGTGAGACAACCTCACAAACTTGTTCACTCTGACACATTGTGCATCAGAACGAAAAAGGATTGCAGCGCTACTCATTTCTGCAATTCATTCATCTATTTGCTAAAAATGGACATTGGACGGTTTAAATAATAATAATAACGGTTTTATATAGCGCTAATTCCCGCATAGCGGATCGATGCGCTGCACAAGAAATATACTGAATGTATATTAATAAATAGAAATGTAAATTATATAAATTAACATAAGTCATTAATTGTTTTGGTTTTAAGATGTACTAGTAAACCCCTTTATATATAAATTTAAAATAAATTAAGCACTGCTTTTAAGATGTATAGTACTAAAACTTGGTATGTTAATTATATATATATATATATATATATATATATATAATTAATTAAAATTAAAACCTTTACTAAAACTGTGTACGTAAATATATATTTATATAAATCTATAAATTAATCTAAAACATAAACACTGATTGAAACGTTTATGACACTAAAAAGAAATTCTAAAGCAATGTCCGTCATTTCAAAACAATTTGAATTAATTGAAATGTCTAATAAAAAAATATGCTTTAAACACTTTCTAAACATACATAATGTCCCGGATGCAGGAATGTTCACAGGTAATTCAATCGACAGTCGAGGTGCTGCTGCGCCAAATCACCAATGCACTTCTTCTTTATAATGGTATTCTATATACGGGAATAGATAGATGGGTGATATTAGCACAAACAAACATTATTCTGATGATGCAGTGAGGAGGTGGAGGGAGGGAAGGAGAGGGATGAAGGAAGGAGAGGGAGAGAAGGGAGACTGAGGGGAGAGATTAACGGGAGTAAAAGGAGAGCGTGCTTTAATGTGTAAGAGATTGTGTTGTATGGATATATGTTGTCATCGTCACAATTCTTTTTGTATTAATCGGCACCCTCCTTCCGATGAAAACGTTATATTATCATAGACATTACTGATAAAATCAAGTTTCTTACTGCTTTTAGAGCAAAAATAGAGTATAGTTAAAGATAACTTCCAACAATCATCAAATGCGTGCGCAGCGTACTCTAACGTTATCACGTCACGTAACCTCTTGCCTATCACCGGTGTGTCCATAACAGATGGGATCAGTTTGATATAGCAGATATGATGCCGCCCATACATTACCATAATAAATACTGTTGGCAAAGGTTATGCTTGACGAAGATCACGTGCAGCAATTGATTGTCACGTACACAAACCGCCACGTAACCGTTTAGTAAATTAATTTGGGTTTTATCTATTTTAATAAACCATTACTAATTCAAAAACGTAAAAGCAAGATATTTAAAATATTTAAGAATCGCATAAAGTTTCAGTCAGCGTCTGATCTAACACTAGATCGAAGGAATCATAGACCTATATTCCAAAGAGTAATACAGACACAGAAAAAACACCTACTCCCAATATTTTTTATTAACTATTGGGGTAAAATGTAAAACAGAATCAGATAATCGATGCTGGATACGTTTTCTAATAGGAGTAAGCAATGAATGTAAATACGACACACGCACACACACACGCACACGCACACGCACACGCACAAGCACACGCACACGCACACGCACACGCACACGCACACGCACACGCACACGCACACGCACACGCACACGCACACGCACACGCACACGCACACGCACACGCACACGCACACGCACACGCACACGCACACGCACACGCACACGCACACGCACACGCACACGCACACGCACACGCACACGCACACGCACACGCACACGCACACGCACACGCACACGCACACGCACACGCACACGCACACGCACACGCACACGCACACGCACACGCACACGCACACGCACACGCGCACGCACACACACACGCGCACACACGCACGCACTCAAGCAATGTAGAAGGAAATAAATTGCCCAAGGATTTAACACCGCAGCACATTATTCGAACCCGGGTCCTCTTAGTTGAACCTGATGGTCAAAAATGGACTAGTGATCCCCCCCCCCCAAATACGGCGTTTATACAGGTACAAAAGAAGCCGATAAAAAGACTTCAGGGAAAGTTATTTCTAATTTCGAAAAATGTGTGAACTATATAGCAGGATGGAATTATAATTTAGGGGGAAAGGTTCGCCATGCAATCTGTGCTGTGCAGCTCCATTTGGCACATAGGGAGTCTTAACTCAGTACCAAACAAGGTGGTGAAAAATTGGCATTTCCATTTCTTTGGAACAGTAAACCCGAAGCTTTGAAAAGAAAATCACTATTAAACACATTTGCGGACGGAGGTCTTAATATTGTAGATATTAGAACTAAAATAGAATCTCTATTTGTCAAAATAAATCTGCAATTAATTAAAGAGCATAACGCCAGGGGGAACTTCTTAGCAGTGTATTGGCTGGGTATACACCTCAAAGACCATCTAGTTCTGTTCCGTCGTTACCCACCTTAAATGTCATGGTGCTGGTTCACGTCCGCCGGGTAATCTATTTGAAGAGACACGCCATCAATCGATGCAATTTCGACGACTTTCAATGTTATTAGTAAGATCATTTCTTTCCAATTAAACCATTACTTAGAAGTGCATCAGCTTAGAACATGTTAAATGCACTGCTTTCGAGTTTGACTTGCACGGCGCAATATATTCGTCACATCCCATGATCGTTCGACGGACAGCGTGCTTGGATAGCCATTCTCTGCCACGCCCCACGAACGTCGCCCGGTACAAAATTACGCAACATGTACTGGAGTGCCACCGACCGATGTCGCTTCGATCAGCGCAGCAACTTGTCTCTTGTTTCACACCTCGAAGTGCTGACCCAGGGAATATCATCGGGCAAAAGGATCGTGTTAACAAACACGCCGAACGCTGATATAACCATGTGTATTATATATATATATATATATATATATATATATATATATATATATATATATATATATATATATATATATATATATATATATATATATATATATATATATATATATAATACACATGTTACATCAGCGTTCGGCGTGTTTGTAGACACATGATATTCCATGGGTCAGCACATCGAGGTGTGAATAGATGCCTGCCGAAACAAGAAACAAACAATATATATATATATATATATATATATATATATATATATATACACTGTATATATAAATATATATATATATATATATATATATAACAAACACGCCAAACGCTGATATAACCATGTGTATTACATATATATATATATATATATATATATATATATATATATATATATATATATATATATATGAAT
>OZ024866.1:34388886-34401386 GCA_964017155.1 Oasisia sp. SBJ-2009 | reverse complement strand
AGCCTGCCTGCCTGCCTGCCTGCCTCCCTGCCTGCCTGCCTGCCTGCCTGCCTGCCAGCCTGCCTGCCTGCCTGCCTGCCTGCCTGCCTGCCTGCCTGCCTGCCTGCCTGCCTGCCTGCCTGCCTGCCTGCCTGCCTGCCTGCCTGCCTGCCTGCCTGCCTGCCTGCCTGCCTGCCTGCCTGCCTGCCTGCCTGCCTGCCTGCCTGCCTGCCTGCCTGCCTGCCTGCCTGCCTGCCTGCCTGCCTGCCTGCCCGCCCGCCCGCCCGCCCGCCTGCCTGCCCGCCCGCCCGCCTGCCTGCCTGCCTGCCTGCCTGCCTGCCTGCCTGCCTGCCTGCCTGCCTGCCTGCCTGCCTGTCTCTCTCTCTGTCTCTCTCTCTCTGTCTGTCTCTCTCTCTCTGTCTGTCTCTCTCTCTCTGTCTGTCTCTCTCTCTCTGTCTCTCTCTCTGTCTCTCTCTCTCTGTCTCCCTCTCTGTCTCCCTCTCTGTCTCCCTCTCTGTCTCCCTCTCTGTCTCTCTGTCTGTCTCTGTCTCTCTGTCTCTCTGTCTCTCTGTCTCTCTGTCTCTCTGTCTCTCTGTCTCTCTGTCTCTCTGTCTCTCTGTCTCTCTGTCTCTCTGTCTCTCTGTCTCTCTGTCTCTCTGTCTCTCTGTCTCTCTGTCTCTCTGTCTCCCTGTCTCTCTGTCTCCCTGTCTCTCTGTCTCTCGGTCTCTCGGTCTCTCGGTCTCTCGGTCTCTCGGTCTCTCGGTCTCTCGGTCTCTCGGTCTCTCGGTCTCTCGGTCTCTCGGTCTCTCGGTCTCTCTCTCTCTCGGTCTCTCTCTCTCTCTGTCTCTCTGTCTCTCTGTCTCTCTGTCTCTCTGTCTCTCTGTCTCTCTGTTTCTCTGTCTCTCTGTCTCTCTCTCTCTCTGTCTCTCTGTCTCTCGGTCTCTCTGTCTCTCTGTCTCTCTGTCTCTCTGTCTCTCTGTCTCTCTGTCTCTCTGTCTCTCTGTATGAAAACACTTGGTTGTAAATATAATATTTATAATAAAATTATGTAAATATTTGTATTTTTGGCACTGTGTTCAACTGGCCATGAGATAAGATGTGGTTTGAATAATACAACCAAAGTTATATTGCTAACAGCAGCTCTGAGGGACATTGTTTGGAGTACTGCTGATACTGGCTCTTCATGCTGCTGCTTTACTCAAATGTCTTATAGGACGTGCACGGTTAAATTTAAACATTCATTTAACATACAACTGTATAAACATGCGATTGTCTTGCAGTTCCTTAAAAGTGTTACTTTGCATATAGGAGTCATTTATCACAGAATGGATGACATTGTACAGTGTCTGTTTAATTTACACATTAAGTGAATTTGTAGAGTGTCGATGGCTAAGTAAGGTTTCACTGTTGCCCATGTGCTTATACATATGTTAGCTAATGTTGAAAACCAACTTGATGCGAGATCCAGTGGGTTGTCTAAATTCTGTTGGGCTATCTTATTCTAGTGGATTTAATATGTTGGTGGGTTATCTTTTGTCTGGTGGGCTATCTTTGTTCTGTTGGGCTGTATATTTTGGTGGGTTATCTTTATTTTAGAGGGCCATCAGTATTATGGTGTGCCAATTTTATTTTGTTAGGTTGTTTTACTTAGTTGATGTCTTTATTCTGCTGAACTGTCTACTGAAATAGTGTTTGTGACTGGTTACAAGTTGTGTGTGAACACTTCAATACGTTTGTTTTATTGACTTACCATGTCAACCCTTGAAAATATGACCTGACACAGGTCATTCATTACTTACTGTAGTTGATGTGACAAGATGGTAGCAATAACATTTTAAGGTGATAAACTATGTCCAGTGTTTTATGTATCGCCTGGGAGCATATTTTTTCTTTATATTGTTTATTGCTATAGACTGAGATAATAAAATTACCAGTTTCCTATGTGTTTATGTATTAATGGTTAACAATCCAACATCCATGTATACATGTATACACTGTACTGATATCTAGATGAAAATAAATTTGTGAACAAATAAAACTTGTTTTTCCGTGCAAATATCATAACAAAATTCATATGCCCATCCAGATGGTGTTAACTGAATTATTAGATATTAACTTGCGGTCAACATGTTTTATTCCTTATCTATTGATGCTGGTTATAATTTTTATGCTCTCATGGATTGTGTCTCACTCCCTGTCTCTCACTCACTCTATCTTTCATTATCCCTTGCTCCCTCTCTCTGTTCCTACATGTGTATATTTTATGTTGCATAAAGATGACATGTTGAAGTGACTACAGAAAAACGTTGGCAACTTAACTCAGAAAATGTACATTTTTATAAGTGTATAAAATACGTGTATCAATTGCTTGATACCATGTGTGTGCACCGTGTGACGTCTAATGTGCCTATTACATACTGTTTCACATCTGTGCACAATATGTATATGTGCCAGTGGTTGAATAGTGACTGTAGTAGTATAGGTTTTTGTGTGTAAAAGTACGACATCAATGCTATGTTCCATTCCCAAGGCAGTCTAGATGCCATAAACAATGCATATCTGGACAGCTAGAAGCGTTGGCAGGAGTAGTGAAGTTAGTATTATACACAGATCAGTTATATATAAAGATGGAGGGAATTTAAGAATGTATGATGATGGTTTCATTTATATACATATTTGTTATTAATATGTATCATAGAATAATTAAGAAATTAGATCAACCGTAACATATTACTGTTTGGTTTATATTTATTCTCTAACCTCTGCTGTGAAGGTTTACGTGCTATTTACACAAATATTTCCACTCCATTGTAAGAAAGATTCAAATTGACTGAAATATAATTGTCAAAACATTTCATAAAAGGCAAACGTTACCTTGTAGATACAAAAAGGATTATTAAACGCATACCATAGTGCCACACTGCTGTGTGATACAACCTTAGTAGCACGAAGCAACATACATATGCACTGAAAAAACTATTCATACTTACACGTTCTTGCATATGGACGGTTTCAGAAGTTGTCGGCAGATGGTTTAAGCCAAGTTAATAAAATCGATATTCATAATCTGTGCCATCACTGTCGCATTCACAACGTCTTTTACTTTAGATGTGTTCACCATCTCATTCTCCCTCCCTTTCTCTCACTCCTGCTTTCTCTCTTCAGCCACACACACACACTTTACTCTCTTCAGTTGCAGATACGGCCTCTCTCTGTCTATCTTCAGCTACGTTAACCGGCACTCTTCAGACACGTACACTACCCCCATATCTCTCTCTCTCACTCTCTCTCTCCCTCCCTCCCTCCCTCCCTCCCTCCCTCCCTCCCTCCCTCCCTCCCTCCCTCTCTTTCATTAATGGATGGTGCCAGTCAGGGCAATATGATTATATATTAAATTTCTAGAGATACTTTCTATAGACAATTACTCAAAGTCATAATAAACATAGCATAGTTACTTTAGATCCCTGTTAAGGGAACAAAACTTGGAGCGAAAACACTGTTAGAAGTCTTTGAATGGGTTCCGTCTTTAAGTGACTGATACCTTGAGAGCACAGTTTGGGAGCTCTCAATCATTTCATTCTGACGCCCCTGTCTGAGGGACTGAATGTATCCTGGACACTCTTAGGGACCCTGTCAATTATTTCACTGTCTGGTACACAGATTACACATAGGGACCGTCTCGTCCTTCTCTGGTGCACTAGTAACTCTCAGGGACCATCTCGATCATCATTCTCTAGTACTGGGCTAATGATTCTTAGGGATTGTGTTGGTCAACATTCTCTGATGCACTGGTGAATGATAGGGACTGTCTCAGTCATCATTCTCTGATGCTCTGATTCTCTTAAGAACCATCTCAATCATAATTCTCTGATGGACTGGTGACTATTAGGGACCATCTCAGTCATCATTCACTGGTGCTCTGATGACTATTAGGGACCATCTCAATCATAATTCTCTGATGGACTGGTGACTATTAGGGACCATCTCAGTCATCATTCACTGGTGCCCTGATGACTCTTAGGGACCATCTCAATCATAATTCCCTTCAACCATAATTCTCTGATGGACTGGTGACTATTAGGGATCATCTCAGTCATCATTCACTGGTGCCCCCACCCCATCTTTCTCTCTCTCTCTCTCTCTCTCTCTCTCTCTCTCTCACTGTTTTTCTCTCTCTTCAGCAATGCTCATACAATTTACTCACTTTTGTTGTGGACACCACCTCTATCTGTCTCTCTCTCTCTCTCCCTCTCTGTTTAATGTGCACCCAACTAATCATGATAAGATGGATAGAAGTCTCTATTTTTCTAGTCTTCAGCATATGGTATGCTAACCTCAACAAGAGTTCTAATTGTTGTACTTAACTTGATGTCCTGGTAGAACTGACCAGTATGATGCTGCTAGCGAGAAACATGCTATCTGCCTTCTTCTACAGCCCACTTGTAGGTCTTACGTCTTATTTGTGTGAGTTGGATATTAATTCCTCTTTGTTTGGCAACCAAGATGCATGATATCTATGAAGAAAGAATTCATATTCCTGCTGATGTACATGTGTATTATATATATATATATATATATATATATATATATATATATATATATATATATATATATATATATATATATATATATATTATAACGATATAAGTAGTTTAATGCGTTTCAAAAATATCACAAAACCAGCTAAACGTATGAAATGGAATCAATGTGTGTGCACACAACATGTAGTGTTTGCATAAGGAACACCAGCAGGGTATGAACCTGCCACACACAACACTGAACCGATATTATCCTAAACTGTGCAAGTGAACAAAATGGTTTAGAGAAACATTTGACAGTGCTTTTGCGTTAAAACACAGTATTTTAACTGCAACCATTCACAACTGTATTGTTAGAAAATGAATATGCATGGTCTGATAGATACATAATTAACAGTACACGATCTGTAAAAGCATGCACAAACTGATTTTTCTGGACAGGACTGCTAATTGTGGTTTTGAGCACTTCATATCGCGGCACTAAAGTTGCCCAACAGCCAATTTCAAAGAATGTTTTGCCAGAAAAATTACAAAACGAGTATAATTGCGTCCTACAAGCATGAATGTTTAGTGACGGTTATTAAACCAGAAAATGTTGCATCGTCTAACAATATCCAACATATTCTCAAGATCGTTATCTTCAATAAATGGTCATTAGGTGTGGGAGCGTGTGTATGTGCAGTCTATTTGTCTATGTGTGTCTAATAATTATGAATGTATGCACAATCATATGTTTTATATAATAAAAACGAAAATGTGTAAGTTCAAGATATGTTCGATAATGTCATAATTATTTAATAGTTGTTTTATTGATGCAGGTACTTTATCACGTGTTGTGTACACGTATGAAAGTGTGGTGATGTATGTACGCGATTATACTGATTGAGTAGTAGTATTTCTATTTACTATGTTTCTTAAGTATTAAGACAAATATTAATTTAACATGAATGAATATCTCTTCGAAAAGAGTATAACCAAATGTTATAGTACATAACATATACATGTATAAATAAACGCAAACAAATGTTAACAAGTATCTTAACATTGAATGATCGCAGTTATTTATACATACATTGAACGGATTATTGTTAACATATAGTTGCATTTATTTAGTTATTGACGATTAAAGACATAGCAGTATGTTTAAATAATAAAAATGATTGCATCTGAGCTATTTACTACGAGTAAAATAGTTATGATTTAATGCATGCTATTAACTCTTTCACAATTTAAAATAGTTCCAGCATTTGTGTAACTTTTAATAATATAGTTTTCCGTACGTGCAAAAAATTAAATAAAGCTTGTCGTGAAGCTGACATGTTGTGTACGATTAAAACAAAACAAAATGTGTTTTAAAGTTAAACGTAAAAGCCTTGAATTTAGTTAAATTAATATTTCAATATCACACATTTATTGTTTTAAAGAAAAACTTTGAAAATGAAAAAAAGAGGGAATGAGGAAGTGGTAGACACTGTGTACATAGCCTATAGTACAATCTAATGTAACTAGTACGGCCAGAGATACCTCATCGGTTGCTACTCATAACGTTCCCTGGCACGGTTGGTCACAATCCTTACTCCCTCACAACTGACCGACTTTCGCCGGGAGTGTTCCTATGGGAGGAAATTACCTGGCCCAAACCCCTGTTCGCCAGACAGGTTGTGACCTCCATAGGATGAGCGTCACTGGTAACCCCTTCCGCCACGTGCGGTCGGTAACACTCAGTTGCAATGGAGGTAGCCATTTTATTTGCTTATAAACCCATGTCGAGCCTTATCTGGTGAAATTATGGTGTCAACTTGTAAGACACGTAAGCTGATATATCTGATGTTATTTATGTTGTAACATTACATTAAAATATCGCTTATATGTCATGCTCTATCATATGATTCATCAAACATGTTAACATACATAACTATAATTATTAATGTTGACTTATGCAGATTTATGGTTCGGAAGCGGAAGTTTGGCAACAATATGGCGCACACATCGCCGTCGTTTTTCCGTCATAAAATTAAACAAGACATTATTTTTAAACGCAGATTCATAATGCAGTGCATCCTACAGTGAATAATATAACTCGCATTGATATACGAGAATTCATAATTTAAGATAATAAACCGAGGTGGATTAAAACATTTGTTATTTGCTATTTTATTGTATTAATAAATACAATGCTAACCTAACATTTATATCGACGAAAATAAGCAAGTGGATCCATTCATTACATAACAAATATGTTGCCAAATAATGTTTTGATTAATGAGAAATGGATTATATATGCAATTATATTCACAGTAGAACGACGCTAACAGTTATGCATAATGATGATAATGCCTTGCAGGTTTGACTATGCAAGTTAGCAATACATAATGTCGAAACTGTACCACATGGCAATATATGTAGTGTATTACCAACAGTTGCAGTTGCCGTTCTAAATAACACAACAACATTACACACATAGCCTACCTTAAAGCAACTGTCTGTGGCAATCGTCGCTCTCTTTGTTGGCGTCTAGTTGTATATCCCAATGTCTGATGACTGCCACACTGCAATATGTGCAGCTCATTCGAGTCCAACTGTCAAACCATTTAGAGCGTCAAATGTGTATTGTTTGCCGAATAGCATGCGATACGCTGCACCCGACCGCACACGAAACATCCATAAACACGCGAAGTTGGTCTTGTACTGAAAACCGGGAGAACTGCATTTCGATTACAACTGCATTTCGATAAATCCATGCTTTCGATCGAACGCTTAAGTCATTTGTTTGTAGCAGCTGTCATGTTCAACGCGAAAGAGGCTGCTAATTATACGTTGTCAATCAATGCGTTCTTGCGCGGGACTAAGAGCATACCATTGTCGGAGACCGCACGTCAGTCTAAGAATGTCCACGGCAGTGAAGCATTGCATTGTCTGTGTTAAACTGACAATGAAACATGACAGGTATTACACACGGACAAAACAACTTTGCCTTGAATAGCACAAGTAACTTCGTTCTTCTTGTCAAGTGTGCAATTACCCATGACCGTACCGAATTGCGGCTTAAATTAGAATGACAGGAAGGTTGAAAAAAGGATTGGTGGATGAACGTATGGAGGAAGAGGGGTGTAGAGGGACATTGAGAAGGGAAACAGTAGAGGATAAAGAAAGGGAGGGAGTGGGAGAAGGAGAGGGCGAGGAGCCGCCAAGCAGGGAGGAAGGGAGAAAATGTTGAGTATTTTTAAAGGAAGGGATGGGGAGAGATAAATCAGAAGGGAGACATATAAAGTGAGAAAACCTCACAAACTTGTTCAAAGGATTGCAGCGCTACTCATTTCTGCATTTCATTTATCTATTTGCTAAAAATGGACATCGGACGGTTTAAATAATAATAATAATAAAGGTTTTATATAGCGCTAATTCCCGCATAGCGGATCGATGCGCTTCACAAGAAATATACTGAATGTATATTAATAAATAGAAATGTAAATTATATAAATTAATATAAGTCATTAATTGTTTTGGTTTTAAGATGTACTAGTAAACCCCTTTGTATATAAATTATATAAATTAATTTAAAATAAATTAAGCACTGTTTTAAGATGTATAGTACTAAAACTTGGTAAGTTAATTATATATATATCAAATTAAAATTAAAACCTTTACTAAAACTGTGTACGTAAATATATATTTATATAAATCTATAAATTAATCTAAAACATAAACACTGATTGAAACGTGTATGACACTAAAAAGAAATTCTAAAGCAATGTCCGTCATTTCAAAACAATTTGAATTAATTGAAATGTCTAATAAAAAGATATGCTTTAAACACTTTCTAAACATACATAATGTCCCGGATGCAAGAATGTTCACAGGTAATTCAATCGACAGTCGAGGTGCTGCTGCGCCAAATCACCAATGCACATCTTCTTTATAATGGTATTCTATATACGGGAATAGATAGATGGGTGATATTAGCACAAACAAACATTATTCTGATGCTGCAGTGAGGGGGTGGAGGGAGGGAAGGAGAGGGATGAAGGAATGAGAGGGAGAGAAGGGAGACTGAGGGGAGAGATTAACGGGAGTAAAAGGAGAGCGTGCTTTAATGTGTAAGAGATTGTGTTGTATGGATATATGTTGTCATCGTCACAATTCTTTTTGTATTAATCGGCACCCTCCTTCCGATGAAAACGTTATATTATCATAGACATTACTGATAAAATCAAGTTTCTTACTGCTTTTAGAGCAAAAATAGAGTATATTTAAAGATAACTGCCAACAATCATCAAATGCGTGCGCAGCGTACTCTAACGTTATCACGTCACGTAACCTCTTGCCTATCACCGGTGTGTCCAAAAAAGATGGGGTCAGTTTGATATAGCAGATATGATGCCGCCCATACATTACCATAATAAATACTGTTGGCAAAGGTTATGCTTGACGAAGGTCACGTGCAGCAATTGATTGTCACGTACACAAACCGCCACGTAACCGTTTAGTAAATTAATTTGGGTTTTATCTATTTTTATAAACCATTACTAATTCAAAAATGTAAAAGCAAGATATTTAAAATATTTAAGAATCGCATAATGTTTCAGTCTGCTTCTGATCTAACACTAGATCGAAGGAATCATAGACCTATATTCCAAAGAGTAATACAGACACAGAAAAAACACCTACTCCCAATATTTTTATTAACTATTGGGGTAAAATGTAAAACAGAATCAGATAATCGATGCTGGATACGTTTTCTAATAGGAGTAAGCAATGAATGTAAATACGACACACGCACACACACACACGCAAACGCACACGCGCACGCACACACACACACGCACACACGCACGCACGCACTCAAGCAATGTAGAAGGAAATAAATTGCCCAAGGATTTAACACCGCAGCACATGATTCGAACCCGGGTCCTCTTAGTTGAACCTGATGGTCAAAAATGGACTAGTGATCCTCCCCCCCCCCAAATACGGCGTTTATACAGGTACAAAAGAAGCCGATAAAAAGACTTCGGGGAAAGTTATTTCTAATTTCGAAAAATGTGTGAACTATATAGCAGGATGGAATTATAATTTAGGGGGAAAGGTTCGCCATGCAATCTGTGCTGTGCAGCTCCATTTGGCACATAGGGAGTCTTAACTCAGTACCAAACAAGGTGGTGAAAAATTGGCATTTCCATTTCTTTTGAACAGTAAACCCGAAGCTTTGAAAAGAAAATCACTATTAAACACATTTGCGGACGGAGGTCTTAATATTGTAGATATTAGAACTAAAATAGAATCTCTATTTGTCAAAATAAATCTGCAATTAATTAAAGAGCATAACGCCAGGGGGAACTTCTTAGCAGTGTATTGGCTGGGTATACACCTCAAAGACCATCTAGTTCTGTTCCGTCGTTACCCACCTTAAATGTCATGGTGCTGGTTCACGTCCGCCGGGTAATCTATTTGAAGAGACAAGCCATCAATCGATGCAATTTCGACGACTTTCAATGTTACTAGTAAGATAATTTCTTTCCAATTAAACCATTACTTAGAAGTGCATCAGCTTAGAACATGTTAAATGCGCTGCTTTCGAGTTTGACTTGCACGGCGCAATATATTCGTCACATCCCATGATCGTTCGACGGACACCGTGCTTGGATAGCCAGTCTCTGCCACGCCCCACGAACGTCGCCCGGTACAAAATTACGCAACATGTACTGGAGTGCCACCGACCGATGTCGCTTCGATCAGCGCAGCAACTTGTCTCTTGTTTCACACCTCGAAGTGCTGATCCAGGGAATATCATCGGGCAAAAGGATCGTGTTAACAAACACGCCGAACGCTGATATAACCATGTGTATTATATATATATATATATATATATATATATATATATATATATATATATATATATATATATATATATATATATATATATATTCAATATGTTCAATAAGTACATATCGCGATGTGTATTCATGTATATATATATATATATATATATATATATATATATATATATATATATATATATATATAATACACATGTTACATCAGCGTTCGGCGTGTTTGTAGACACATGATATTCCATGGGTCAGCACATCGAGGTGTGAATAGATGCCGGCCGAAACAAGAAACAAACAATATATATATATATATATATATATATATATATATATATATATACACTGTATATATATATATATATATATATATATATATATAACAAACACGCCAAACGCTGATATAACCATGTGTATTACACATATATATATATATATATATATATATATATATATATATATATATATATATATATATATATATATATATATGAATGCACATCGCGATATGTACATATTGAACTTTACAGTAACTTTATACACTCTGCAACTTGACGCATATACAGTACTCCCCTTCTTATACGGCTCCCTCGCCATCGGCCACCCGGATTATACGGCCACATTTTCATTGCAATAGCATTTTCTAATACAAACTACGTCTCACCAGCGGCCACCCGGGCTAACGTGGGCAATGATCAGGGTTGGACGAAGAATGTTCCCCTCTTCAGCCAATCGCTCGTCAAAAACTGCAATCTTTAACTACAAATCAAAAACAAATTAAGAAGGCCTACAATATACACTCGTCGTTCTTGGCGAAACATCACATAGACGGTATTGTTGCAATGTTAGAGGTCTCGCAGGTTGACAACGTATGTGTGTGCTTCAAAAGGAGCGGCCAGTTTGCCTTGAAACGGGCATTTATCGATGGTTCCCCTCATCACATGCCATCTGCCTTACAAGGTCACTTTGGGTTTGCTGAAGGGTTGGCCATATAAGAAGTGGACTATATACATACAATTTACAAGTTCAATTTCTACCACTCCACTGGTATGGGGATTAGCAGCAACTGTCAAAAATGTATTGTAAACAGCTCAAAATCATATAAACACACAAACACACACAAAAAACACCCACACACCCACCCATATATACATACACATGCACGCACGCACGCAAGCACGCACGCACCCCCCCCCCCCCCCCCCCACACACACACACACACACACACACACACGTATTGATGGTAAGGGATGGGAAGGTATAGTAAGGGATGTTACAACCGATAATGTAATAATCGCCCGGTAATGTAATAACTACCCGATAATGTAATAAAATCAACCGATAATGTAATAACCACCCTATAATGTAATAACATCAACCGATAATGTAATAAACTTGCTAACCGATAATGTAATAATTTTCAACCGATAATGTAATAAACTCCTCTTGCCTGATAATGTAATAACTTTCGCCTGATAATGTAATAACGTACACATTTCTCGTAGGACTTAGTCGTTTTCGTGGATTTCATGTTGGTTTCTTGTACTTAGACCTAAGTCTTAGTCGATTTCGTCGATTTCTTCTATTTCGCAATACCACAACTTTTGCTAGCGGAATCAATTTAGATTAAATCCAATATGCTGGTTCCAATTCGGAAGTCATATTTATCCCAGCAGGTCAGGATTTTGAGTTATACATTCTCTTTCCATTTATTAATGACGGGTTGGTGTAATACAACATATGCCGATATGGGCTTCATTGATAACGAAATTGTCGACCCAAATCCTGGTATCGATGATCTCACAAGTGTTCCCTTTCCATGCTATAATGTCAGGGTATCGAATGCCCACAGGCGTGGGGTTTGCTGGCTCAATCCTAGTGTGAAACCCAGATGAAGAAATGGTTTCTTAAAGAATGTGTTATGTATATGTTTTAGTACGATGTTTGTAATTCTCCCGTGATGTGCTCAAGATACATACATACATACATACATACATACATACATACATACATACATACATACATACATACATACATACATACATACCTACCTACATACATACCTACATACATACATACATACATACATACATACATACATACATACATACATACATACATACATACATACATACATACATACATACATACACACAAA
>OZ024866.1:34378886-34381386 GCA_964017155.1 Oasisia sp. SBJ-2009 | reverse complement strand
TCTTTCTCGCTGTCTCTGTTTCTGTCAGCTTCTCCACTCTCTCTTGCTCTCTCTCTCACTCTCTCTCTCTCTCTCTCTGTCCTTCTCTACCCTCTTTCTCTCTCTCTCTCTAGCTCAGTCTCCTTCTCCACCCGCTCTCTCTCTCTCTCTCTCCCTCACTGTCTCTCCCTCCTCTATCTCATTCCATCCCTCTCTCTCTCTCACTTTCGCTGTCCCTTTCAGTGTTCCTTTCTATGTCCCTTTCCATCATTGTGCCCTTCCCTCCCTCTCACAACCCCTTCTGCCCTCAGTGAATAAAAGTGATGTCACACTGTCAGGAAGTTGTTAACTGTGGCTGCTTCCAGCCAGTGCAGTGACAGAGTGACATGGTGTGACACAGTGTGACACGGTATGCTGTACTATGTTGACCGATGAATCTCGTCTGTGTTTGTAGAATGTGTGAGTACTGGAGTATAAACCCCACGGTGCCCCACGAGAACTCGTTTCTCTCGAACAAGAGAAACAAACAAGGTAAATGAACAAGAGAAACAAACAAGGTAAATAAGAATTGTCACATCTGCAGCTGGTCAGTCTCTTGACAGGGTTGACACCGACAGTGTGACCCTTATGAAGACTCTACTTGATGCATTTCTACACTGATCCTATTTTAAATTGGCTATTGTATTCAAATACTCTTTGTATTATTCAATCAAGCAATGTCATGGTATTTCACATACATATACATGTACGTCCATGCACACACTCATACATATACCACACCACACCACACAAACACACACACACTCACACACACACACACACACACACACACACACACACACACACACACACACACACACACACAAACACATAGCCACACTCACCACACACACCACACACATACACATTCACTGTGAAGAGAAATGTTTGTTTCTGTCTAAGCATGTGGTATGGTAATGCAATGTTAAAGATGCACTCAGTCAAGCCTGATAAAGATCTCACATACTGTAATGGACCAACCAAACCTAATTTCACATACACAGATGTAATTATTAACCACACGTGATACTAGCATTGCCATAGGTACTGTTTTGATACATGTAATATAATATCTGTGTAACCTTTGTCAGAAAACTTGATCATTTCATTACAAATTTCATTTTTGCAGAATCATTGATTTTATAGTCAGAGAAAAAAGTTTCGAAAGTAATTCATGACATACTTTGTCGTATCCTAACCAAACATTCACAGAATCAAAGGGTCAATGTTTGTAAGTAAACTGATGAGATATTTTGTTGTTGTCCACGTGTCTCCACCTCAGCCAGTCTTTGTGTTTCCTCTTTCTGTCGCCAGCTTCTTTCAGCTTGGAGACTTTGAACCATTTCAACAGCCTAATCGGTGTTACTGTTCTTTTAAGCTTCAGTGTGTTGTGTGCAACAACAAGGTGGTGACTGCTGCCAACATCCACTCCACTTCTAAAATGTACATCTTGTAAGGGTCGTCGCCACTTGCCACTGATGAGAAGGTGGTCAATTTGTTTCTTGTCTCTTTGGTTAGGTGAGATCCAAGTAAGCTTGTGTATTTCTTTGGGTGGAAATAGGATGACAAAGTTGTTTGTATCAGTAGAGTATGGCACAATGTAAGTACAGCGTGTGACAATAGCATATGACACAATGTAAGTATAGCATGAGAGAGTAGAGTAAGGCACAATGTAAGTACAGCGTGTGACAATAGCATATGACACAATGTAAGTATAGCATGAGAGAGTAGAGTATGGCACAATGTAAGTACAGCGTGTGACAATAGCATATGACACAATGTAAGTACGGCACGTGACAGTAGAGTGCGGCACAATGTAAGTCTTCATGTGACAGTAGAGTATAGCACAATGTAATTATTCCTTGTGACCATAACATATGGCACTATGTAAGTATGGCGTATGACATTCGAGTAAAGCACAGTGTAAGTACAGCACGAGTCGGTCGAATATTGCACAATGTAAGTAAGGCATATAACAGTCGAGAAAGGCAGAATGCAATTATATCATGTGACAGTAACGTGACAATGAGTATAGTCCAGTGTGAGTACATCATGTGACAGTAATGAGACAGTAGAATATGTGACAATGTCATGTGATGATAGAGCGAGCAGCACAGTACGAATTCATTATGTGATGACTACTTATTCTGTTATTTTTTATTCTCTGACTTTTCTTGTATGCAATATATATGTCTGACCTCAGTCTTTTTGTATATAATCGACAGGTTTGTCCGATATAAATATAGTTGTATGTAATAGATGGTTCCATCCTAAGTTAGAATATTGTTAAACATAACAGATAGGTGTGATAAAAGTGAGTGTTGCTGTGTTCAGAGACGGCAGTGCCAATGATTAGCACAGGGGGTGTAAAGTAGAACAGGAGAGGTCTCAGGGGGTGCTTCAGTTCCTCCACTGTGAGGCGAAGAAACAAGTGGTTCTCGGGATGAACAGAGAACCCATGGTGAGTTAGCAACAGACTAGG
>OZ024866.1:34363886-34373886 GCA_964017155.1 Oasisia sp. SBJ-2009 | reverse complement strand
ATCCCTTGCTCCCTCTCTCTGTTCCTACATGTGTATATTTTATGTTGCATAAAGATGACATGTTGAAGTGACTACAGAAAAACGTTGGCAACTTAACTCAGAAAATGTACATTTTTATAAGTGTATAAAATACGTGTTTCAGTTGCTTGATACCATGGGTGTGCACCGTGTGACGTCTAATGTGCCTATTACATACTGTTTCCCATCTGTGCACAATATGTATATGTGCCAGTGGTTGAATAGTGACTGTAGTAGTATAGGTTTTTGTGTGTAAAAGTACGACATCAATGCTATGTTCCATTCCCAAGGCAGTCTAGATGCCATAAACAATGCATATCTGGACAGCTAGAAGCGTTGGCAGGAGTAGTGAAGTTAGTATTATACACAGATCAGTTATATATAAAGATGGAGGGAATTTAAGAATGTATGATGATGGTTTCATTTATATACATATTTGTTATTAATATGTATCATAGAATAATTAAGAAATTAGATCAACCGTAACATATTACTGTTTGGTTTATATTTATTCTCTAACCTCTGCTGTGAAGGTTTACGTGCTATTTACACAAATATTTCCACTCCATTGTAAGAAAGATTCAAATTGACTGAAATATAATTGTCAAAACATTTCATAAAAGGCAAACGTTACCTTGTAGATACAAAAAGGATTATTAAACGCATACCATAGTGCCACACTGCTGTGTGATACAACCTTAGTAGCACGAAGCAACATACATATGCACTGAAAAAACTATTCATACTTACACGTCCGTGCATATGGACGGTTTCAGAAGTTGTCGGCAGATGGTTTAAGCCAAGTTAATAAAATCGATATTCATAATCTGTGCCATCACTGTCGCATTCACAACGTCTTTTACTTTAGATGTGTTCACCATCTCATTCTCCCTCCCTTTCTCTCACTCCTGCTTTCTCTCTTCAGCCACACACACACACTTTACTCTCTTCAGTTGCAGATACGGCCTCTCTCTGTCTATCTTCAGCTACGTTAACCGTCACTCTTCAGACACGTACACTACCCCCATATCTCTCTCTCTCTCTCTCACTCCCTCCCTCCCCTCTCCCTCCCTCTCTTTCATTAATGGATGGTGCCAGTCAGTGCAATATGATTATATATTAAATTTCTAGAGCTACTTTCTATAGACAATTACTCAAAGTCATATTATACATAGCATAGTTACTTTAGATCCCTGTTAAGGGAACAAAACTTGGAGCGAAAACACTGTTAGAAGTCTTTGAATGGGTTCCGTCTTTAAGTGACTGATACATTGAGAGCACAGTTTGGGAGCTCTCAAGCATTTCATTCTGACGCCCCTGTCTGAGGGACTGAATGTATCCTGGACACTCTTAGGGACCCTGTCAATGATTTCACTGTCTGGTACACATATTACACATAGGGACCGTCTCGTCATTCTCTGGTGCACTAGTAACTCTTAGGGACCTCCTCGATCATCATTCTCTAGTACTGGGCTAATGATTCTTAGGGATTGTGTTGGTCAACATTCTCTGATGCACTGGTGAATGATAGGGACTGTCTCAGTCACCATTCTTTGATGCTCTGATTCTCTTAAGAACCATCTCAATCATAATTATCTGATGGACTGGTGACTATTAGGGACCATCTCAGTCATCATTCACTGGAGCTCTGATGTCTCTTAGGGACCATCTCAATCATAATTCTCTGATGGACTGGTGACTATTAGGGATCATCTCAGTCATCATTCACTGGTGCCCCCACCCCACCCCATCTCTCTCTCTCTCTCTCTCATTGTTTTTCTCTCTCTCTTTAGCCATGCCCATACAATTTACTCACTTTTGTTGTGGACACCACCTCTCTCTGTCTCTCTCTCTACCTGTTTTATGTGCACCCAACTAGTCATGATAAGATAGATAGAAGTCTCTATTTTTCCAGTCTTCAGCATATGGTATGCTAACCTCAACAAGAGTTCTAATTGTTGTACTTAACTTGATGTCCTGGTAGAACTGACCAGTATGATGCTGCTATGACATCTATGAAGAAAGAATTCATATTCCTGCTGATGTACATGTATATTATATATATATATATATTATACATATATATATATATATATAAATTCTACATATATATATATACATTTTATATATAAATTATACATATATTATACATATATATATACATTATATATATATATATATATATATACATATATATATATAAATATATTATAATGATATAAGTAGTTTAATGTATTTCACAAATATCACAAAACCAGCTAAACGTATGAAATGGAATCAATGTGTGTGCACACAACATGTAGTGTTTGCATAAAGAACACCAGCAGGGTATGAACCTGCCACACACAACACTGAACCGATATTACCCTAAACTGTGCAAGTGAACAAAATGGTTTAGAGAAACATTTGACAGTGCTTTGCGTTAAAACAAAGTATTTTAACTGCAACCATTCACAACTGTATTGTTAGAAAATGAATATACATGGTCTGATAGATACATAATTAACAGTACACGATCTGTAAAAGCATGCACAAACTGATTTTTCTGGACAGGACTGCTAATTGTGGTTTTGAGCACTTCATATCGCGGCACTAAAGTTGCCCAACAGCCAATTTCAAAGAATGTTTTGCCAGAAAAATTACAAAACGAGTATAATTGCGTCCTACAAGCAAGAATGTTTAGTGACGGTTATTAAACCAGAAAATGTTGCATCGTCTAACAATATCCAACATATTCTCAAGATCGTTATCTTCAATAAATTTTCATTAGGTGTGGGAGCGTGTGTATGTGCAGTCTATTTGTTTATGTGTGTCTAATAATTATGAATGTATGCACAATCCTATGTTTTACATAATAAAAAGGAAAATGTGTAAGTTCAATATATGTTCGATAATGTCATAATTTTTTAATAGTTGTTTTATTGATGCAGGTACTTTATCACGTGTTGTGTACACGTATGAAAGTGTGGTGATGTATGTACGCGATTATACTGATTGAGTAGTAGTATTTCTATTTACTATGTTTCTTAAGTATTAAGACAAATATTAATTTAACATGAATGAATATCTCTTGGAAAAGAGTATAACCAAAGGTTATAGTACATAACATATACATGTATAAATAAACGCAAACAAATGTTAACAAGTATCTTAACATTGAATGATCGCAGTTATTTATACATACATTGAACGTATTATTGTTAACATATAGTTGCATTTATTTAGTTATTGACGATTAAAGACATAGCAGTATATTTAAATAGTAAAAATGATTGCATCTGAGCTATTTACTACGAGTAAAATAGTTATGATTTAATGCATGCTATTAACTCTTTCACAATTTAAAATAGTTCCAGCATTTGTGTAACTTTTAATAATGCAGTTTTCCGTACGTGCAAAAAAATTAATAAAGCTTGTCGTGAAGCTGAGATGTTGTGTTTTAAAGTTAAACGTAAAAGCCTTGAATTTAGTTAAATTAATATTTTTCTTAATACCTTTAAAATAACAGTCAATGTCAATGTCACCCATTTACTGTTTTAAAGAAAAACTTTGAAAATGAAAAAAGAGGGAATGAGGAAGTGGTAGACACTGTGTACATAGCCTGTAGTACAATCTAATGTAACTAGTACGGCCAGAGATACCTCATCGGTTGCTACTCATAACGTTCCCTGGCACGGTTGGTCACAATCCTTACTCCCTCACAACTGACCGACTTCCGCCGGGAGTGTTCCTATGGGAGGAAATTACCTGGCCCAAACCCCTGTTCGCCAGACAGGTTGTGACCTCCATAGGATGAGCGTCACTGGTAACCCCTTCCGCCACGTGCGGTCGGAAACACTCAGTTGCAATGGAGGTAGCCATTTTATTTGCTTATAAACCCATGTCAAGCCTTATCTGGTGAAATTCTGGTGTCAACTTGTAAGACACGTAAGCTGATATATCTGATGTTATTTATGTTGTAACATTACATTAAAATATCGCTTATATGTCATGCTCTATCATATGATATATCAAACATGTTAACATACATAACTATAATTATTAATGTTGACTTATGCAGATTTATGGCTCGGAAGCGGAAGTTTGGCAACAATATGGCGCACCCATCGCCGTCGTTTTTCCTTCATAAAATTAAACAAGACATTATTTTTAAACGCAGATACATAATGCAGTGCGTCCTACAGTGAATAATATAACTCGCATTGATATACGAGAATTCATAATTTAAGATAATAAACCGAGGTGGATTAAAACATTTGTAATTTGCTATTTTATTGTATTAATAAATACAATGCTTACCTAACATTTATATCGACAAACATAAGCAAGTGGATCCATTCATTACATATCAAATATGTTGCCAAATAATCTTTTGATTAATGAGAAATGGATTATCTGTGCAATTATATTCACAGTAGAACGACGCTAACAGTTATGCATAATGATGATAATGCCTTGTAGGTTTGACTATGCAAGTTAGCAATACATAATGTCGACACTGTACCACATGGCAATATATGTAGTGCACTACCACCAGTTGCAGTTGCCGTTCTAAATAACACAACAACATTACACACATAGCCTACCTTAAAGCAACTGTCTGTAGCAATCGTCGCTCTCTTTTTTGTCGTCTAGTTGTATATCCCAATGTCTGATGACTGCCACACTGCAATATGTGCAGCTCATTCGAGTCCAACTGTCAAACCACGTAGAGTGTCAAATGTATATTGTTTGCCGAATAGCATGCGATACGCTGCACCCGACCGCACACGAAACATCCATAAACACGCGAAGTTGGTCTTGTACTGAAAACCGGGAGAACTGCATTTCGATTACAACTGCATTTCGACAAATCCATGCTTTCGATCGAACGCTTAAGTCATTTGTTTGTAGCAGCTGTCATGTTCAACGCGAAAGAGGCTGCTAATTATACGTTGTCAATCAATGCATTCTTGCGCGGGACTAAGAGCATACCATTGTCGGAGGCCGCACGTCAGTCTAAGAATGTCCACGGCAGTGAAGCATTGCATTGTCTGTGTTAAACTGACAATGAAACATGACAGGTATTACACACGGACAAAACAACTATGCCTTGAATAGCACAAGTAACTTCGTTCTTCTTGTCAAATGTGCAATTACCCATGACCGTACCGAATTGCGGCTTAAATTAGAATGACAGGTGGATGAACGTATGGAGGAAGAGGGGTGTAGAGGGACATTGAGAAGGGAAACAGTAGAGGATAAAGAAAGTGAGGGAGTGGGAGAAGGAGAGGGCGAGGGGCCGCCAAGCAGAGAGGAAGGGAGAAAATGTTGAATATTTTTAAAGGAAGGGATGGGGAGAGGTAATTCAGAAGGGAGACAGATAAAGTGAGACAACCTCACAAACTTGTTCACTCTGACACATTGTGCATAAGAACGAAAAAGGATTGCAGCGCTACTCATTTCTGCAATTCATTCATCTATTTGCTAAAAATGGACATTGGACGGTTTAAATAATAATAATAAAGGTTTTATATAGCGCTAATTCCCGCATAGCGGATCGATGCGCTGCACAAAAAATATACTGAATGTATATTAATAAATAGAAATGTAAATTATATAAATTAACATAAGTCATTAATTGTTTTGGTTTTAAGATGTACTAGTAAACCCCTTGATATATAACTTATATAAATTAATTTAAAATAAATTAAGCACTGTTTTTAAGATGTATAGTACTAAAACTTGGTATGTCAATTATATATATATATATATATATATATATATATATATATATATCAAATTAAAATTAAAACCTTTACTAAAACTGTGTACGTAAATATATATTTATATAAATCTATAAATTAATCTAAAACATAAACACTGATTGAAACGTGTATGACACTAACAAGAAATTCTAAAGCAATGTCCGTCATTTCAAAACAATTTGAATTAATTGAAATGTCTAATAAAAAGATATGCTTTAAACACTTTCTAAACATAGATAATGTCCCGGATGCAAGAATGTTCACAAGTAATTCAATCGACAGTCGAGGTGCTGCTGCGCCAAATCACCAATGCACTTCTTCTTTATAATGGTATTCTATATACGGGAATAGATAGATGGGTGATATTAGCACAAATAAACATTATTCTGATGATGCTGTGAGGAGGTGGAGGGAGGGAAGGAGAGGGATGAAGGAAGGAGAGGGAGAGAAGGGAGACTGAGGGGAGAGATTAACGGGAATAAAAGGAGAGCTTGCTTTAATGTGTAAGAGATTGTGTTGTATGGATATAATAATTATGTTGTCATCGTCACAATTCTTTTTGTATTAATCGGCACCTCCTTCCGATGAAAACATTATATTATCATAGACATTACTGATAAAATCAAGTTTCTTACTGCTTTTAGAGCAAAAATAGAGTATATTTAAAGATATAACTTCCAACAATCATCAAATGCGTGCGCAGCGTACTCTAACGTTATCACGTCACGTAACCTCTTGCCTATCACCGGTGTGTCCATAAAAGATGGGGTCAGTTTGATATAGCAGATATGATGCCGCCCATACGTTACCATTATAAATACTGTTGGCAAAGGTTATGCTTGACGAAGGTCACGTGCAGCAATTGATTGTCACGTACACAAACCGCCACGTAACCGTTTAGTAAATTAATTTGGGTTTTATCTATTTTAATAAACCATTACTAATTCAAAAACGTAAAAGCAAGATATTTAAAATATTTAAGAATCGCATAAAGTTTCAGTCTGCGTCTGATCTAACACTAGATCGAAGGAATCATAGACCTATATTCCAAAGAGTAACACAGACACAGAAAAAACACCTACTCCCAATATTTGTATTTACTATTGGGGTAAAATGTAAAACAGAATCAGATAATCGATGCTGGATAGGTTTTCTAATAGGAGTAAGCAATAAATGTAAATACGACACACGCACACACACACGCACATGCACACACACACGCACACACGCACGCACGCACTCAAGCAATGTAGAAGGAAATAAATTGCCCAAGGATTTAACACCGCAGCACATGATTCGAACCCGGGACCTCTTAGTTGAACCTGATGGTCAAAAATGGACTACTGATCCCCCCCCCCAAATACGGCGTTTATACAGGTACAAAAGAAGGCGATAAAAAGACTTCGGGGAAAGTTATTTGTAATTTCGAAAAATATGTGAACTATATAGCAGGATGGAATTATAATTTAGGGGGAAAGGTTCGCCATGCAATCTGTGCTGTGCAGCTCCATTTGGCACATAGGGAGTCTTATCTCAGTACCAAACCAGGTGGTGAAAAATTGGCATTTCCATTTCTTTGGAACAGTAAACCCGAAGCTTTCAAAAGAAAATCACTATTAAACACATTTGCGGACGCAGGTCTTAATATTGTAGATATTAGAACTAAAATAGAATCTCTATTTGTCAAAATAAATCTGCAATTAATTAAAGAGCATAACGCCAGGGGGAACTTCTTAGCAGTGTATTGGCTGGGTATACACCTCAAAGACCATCTAATTCTGTTCCGTCGTTACCCACCTTAAATGTCATGGTCCTGGTTCACGTCCGCCGGGTAATCTATTTGAAGAGACAAGCCATCAATCGATGCAATTTCGACGACTTTCAATGTTATTAGTAAGATCATTTCTTTCCAATTAAACCATTACTTAGAAATGCATCAGCTAAGAACATGTTAAATGCGCTGCTTTCGAGTTTGACTTGCACGGCGCAATATATTCGTCACATCCCATGATCGTTCGACGGACAGGCACGCCAGTGTCTGCCACGCCCCACGAACGTCGCCCGGTACAAAATTACGCAACATGTACTGGAGTGCCAGCGACCGATCGCTTCGATCAGCGCAGCAACTTGTCTCTTGTTTCGGCCGGCCGCATCTATTCACACCTCGAAGTGCTGACCCAGGGAATATCATCGGGCAAAAGGATCGTGTTAACAAACACGCCGAACGCTGATATAACCATGTGTATTATATATATATATATATATATATATATATATATATATATATATATATATATATAACAAACACGTCAAACGCTGATATAACCATGTGTATTATATATATACATATATATATATATATATATATATATATATATATATATGAATGCACATCGCGATATGTACATATTGAACTTTACAGTAAATTTATACACTCTGCAACTTGACGCATATACAATAGTCCCCTTCTTATACGGCTCCCTCGCCATCGGCCACCCGGATTATACGGCCACATTTTCATTGCAATAGCATTTTCTAATACAAACTACGTCTCACCAGCGGCCACCCGGCTAACGTGGGCAATGATCAGGGTTGGATGAAGAATGTTCCCCTCTTCAGCCAATCGCTCGTCAAAAACTGCAATCTTTAACTACAAGTCAAAAACAAATTAAGAAGGCCTACAATATACACTCGTCGTTCTTGGCGAAACATCACATAGACGGTATTGTAGCAATGTTAGAGGTCTCGCATGTTGACAACGTATGTGTGTGCTTCAAAAGGAGCGGCCAGTTTGCCTTGAAACGGGCATTTATCGATGTTCCCCTCATCACATGCCATCTGCCTTACAAGGTCACTTTGGGTTTGCTGAAGGGTTGGCCATATAAGAAGTGGACTATATACATACAATTTACAAGTTAAATTTCTACCACTCCACTGGTATGGGGATTAGCAGCAACTGTCAAAAATGTATTGTAAACAGCTCAAAAACAATATAAACACACAAACACACACAAAAACACCCTCACACCCACCCATATATACATACACATGCACGCACGCACGCACGCACGCACGCACGCACCCACACACACACACACACAAACACACACACGCACACACGCACACACGCACACACGTATTGATGGTAAGGGATGGGAAGGTATAGTAAGGGATGGTAAGGGGTTGCCACCGAACTTCCAACCCATTTCGTGAAGGAGGAGATGTGATTTCCCAGTGCTTCAACAGTGAAAGGAGTTTACTCTCCTCCCGACCATAGGAGCCAGAATACTTTAT
Organism: Oasisia sp. SBJ-2009; assembly: GCA_964017155.1. Lineage (NCBI taxonomy): Eukaryota > Metazoa > Annelida > Polychaeta > Sabellida > Siboglinidae > Oasisia > Oasisia sp. SBJ-2009. The sequence goes on along the minus strand of OZ024866.1, from coordinate 34,364,827 downwards.
AGTTGGAGCCGGAATACTTAATATGTGTTATATACAGGTTACAGGGGCGGGTCTTGAGAAGTTGTTTGGAGGGTCGACCATCTTCATTAATACACAAGACAGTGTACTCTGTATGGAGGAGACATTCACTTGAAATTGTGTGGACTGAGCCAAAGCGTCTTCACGACGCGAAATCGGAATGGCGAGGAAGGGTAACAATTGTGGGGTATTGTTGAAAAAATGGCGGCGATGTTTACATTTTCGCTGTCGGCCTTTACTCATATCGGAAGACAAGACGGGTAGTGGGAATTGCTATTGAAATATGATAGCGACTACGTTCACAACTGCAAGAATTGTATGTTGAGCATTCTCGGTTGGCGCACCAACGGTGTGGAATTCGCTTCCTGCCAGTGTTAAATTAGAAGTTAATAATAGTTTCATTCCGCGGACATATAAAAACCTATCTCATTAAAGCATACCTATCCTCCTTAGCCTCCTAGCTTCTTCATCCATCCATCCATCCATCCATCCATCCATCCATTGACGACTCACGCATTGTTTTGCGATTACGAGTTTGCTTAATCCCTTGGTCTTGTCGCTCCACTGAGCTTGCTGTTCAAGGAAGTTTGTGTAAATGAATTCATTATTATTATTATCTAAGCGGAGGGGGTGTCACTTCAGATTCAAAACGCGTGAGGGCGCGGTTTTCTTTCTTTCTATGTCCCTTTCCATCATTGTGTCCCTCCCTCCCTCTCACAACCCCTTCTCCCCTCAGTGAGTAAAAGTGATGTCACACTGTAAGGAAGTTGTTAACTGTGGCTGCTTCCACCCAGTGCAGTGACAGAGTGACATGGTGTGACACAGTGTGACACGGTATGCTGTACTATGTTGACCGATGAATCTCGTCTGTGTTTGTAGAATGTGTTAGTACTGGAGTGTAACCCCCACGGTGCCCCACGAGA
>OZ024866.1:34353886-34361386 GCA_964017155.1 Oasisia sp. SBJ-2009 | reverse complement strand
TGTACAAACATGCGATTGTCTTGCAGTCCCTTAAAAGTGTTACTTTGCATATAGGAGTCATTTATCACAGAATGGATGACATTGTACAGTGTCTGTTTAATTTACACATTAAGTGAATTTGTAGAGTGTCGATGGCTAAGTAAGGTTTCACTGTTGCCCATGTGCTTATACATATGTTAGCTAATGTTGAAAACCAACTTGATGCGAGATCCAGTGGGTTGTCTAAATTCTGTTGGGCTATCTTATTCTAGTGGATTTAATATGTTGGTGGGTTATCTTTATTCTGGTGGGCTATCTTTGTTCTGTTGGGCTGTATATTTTGGTGGGTTATCTTTATTTTAGTGGGCCATCAGTATTATAGTGGGCTAATTTTATTTTGTTAGGCTGTTTTACTTAGTTGATATGTCTTTATTCTGCTGAACTGTCTACTGAAATAGTGTTTGTGACTGGTTACAAGTTGTGTGTGCACACTTCAATACGTTTGTTTTATTGACTTACCATGTCAACCCTTGAAAATATGACCTGACACAGGTCATTCATTACTTACTGTAGTTGATGTGACAAGATGGTAGCAATAACATTTTAAGGTGATAAACTATGTCCAGTGTTTTATGTATCGCCTGGGAGCATATTTTTTCTTTGTATTTTTTATTGCTATAGACTGAGATAATAAAATTAACAGTTTCCTATGTGTTTATGTATTAATGGTTAACAATCCAACATCCATGTATACATGTATACACTGTACTGATATCTAGATGAAAATAAATTTGTGAACAAATAAAACTTGTTTTTCCGTGCAAATATCATAACAAAATTCATATGCCCATCCAGATGGTGTTAACTGAATTATTAGATATTAACTTGCGGTCAACATGTTTTATTCCTTATCTATTGATGCTGGTTATAATTGTTATGCTCTCATGGATTGTGTCTCACTCCCTGTCTCTCACTCACTCTATCTTTCATTATCCCTTGCTCCCTCTCTCTGTTCCTACATGTGTATATTTTATGTTGCATAAAGATGACATGTTGAAGTGACTACAGAAAAACGTTGGCAACTTAACTCAGAAAATGTACATTTTCATAAGTGTATAAAATACGTGTATCAATTGCTTGATACCATGTGTGTGCACCGTGTGACGTCTAATGTACCTATTACATACTGTTTCCCATCTGTGCACAATATGTATATGTGCCAGTGGTTGAATAGTGACTGTAGTAGTATAGGTTTTTGTGTGTAAAAGTACGACATCAATGCTATGTTCCATTCCCAAGGCAGTCTAGATGCCATAAACAATGCATATCTGGACAGCTAGAAGCGTTAGCAGGAGTAGTGAAGTTAGTATTATACACAGATCAGTTATATATAAAGATGGAGGGAATTTAAGAATGTATGATGATGGTTTCATTTATATACATATTTGTTATTAATATGTATCATAGAATAATTAAGAAATTAGATCAACCGTAACATATTACTGTTTGGTTTATATTTATTCTCTAACCTCTGCTGTGAAGGTTTACGTGCTATTTACACAAATATTTCCACTCCATTGTAAGAAAGATTCAAATTGACTGAAATATAATTGTCAAAACATTTCATAAAAGGCAAACGTTACCTTGTAGATAGAAAAAGGATTATTAAACGCATACCATAGTGCCACACTGCTGTGTGATACAACCTTAGTAGCACGAAGCAACATACATATGCACTGAAAAAACTATTCATACTTACACGTTCTTGCATATGGACGGTTTCAGAAGTTGTCGGCAGATGGTTTAAGCCAAGATAATAAAATCGATATTCATAATCTGTGCCATCACTGTCGCATTCACAACGTCGTTTACTTTAGATGTGTTCACCATCTCATTCTCCCTCCCTTTCTCTCACTCCTGCTTTCTCTCTTCAGCCACACACACACACTTTACTCTCTTCAGTTGCAGATACGGCTTCTCTCTGTCTATCTTCAGCTACGTTAACCGTCACTCTTCAGACACGTACACTACCCCCATATCTCTCTCTCTCTCTCACTCTCTCTCTCTCTCTCCCTCCCTCCCCTCTCCCTCCCTCTCTTTCATTAATGGAAGGTGCCTGTTAGTGCAATATGATTAGATATTAAATTTCTAGAGCTACTTTCTATAGACAATTACTCAAAGTCATAATATACATAGCATAGTTACTTTAGATCCCTGTTAAGGGAACAAAACTTGGAGCGAAAACACTGTTAGAAGTCTTTGAATGGGTTCCATCTTTAAGTGACTGATACCTTGAGAGCACAGTTTGGGAGCTCTCAAGCATTTCATTCTGACGCCCCTGTCTGAGGGACTGAATGTATCCTGGACACTCTTAGGGACCCTGTCAACGATTTCACTGTCTGGTACACAGATTACACATAGGGACCGTCTCGTCATTCTCTGGTGCACTAGAACTCTTAGGGACCATCTCGATCATCATTCTCTAGTACTGGGCTAATGATTCTTAGGGATTGTGTTGGTCACCATTCTCTGATGCACTGGTGAATGATAGGGACTGTCTCAGTCATCATTCTCTGATGCTCTGATTCTCTTAGGAACCATCTCAATCATAATTCTCTGATGGATTGGTGACTATTAGGGACCATCTCAGTCATCATTCACTGGTGCTCTGATGACTCTTAGGGACCATCTCAATCATAATTCTCTGATGGACTGGTGACTATTAGGGATCATCTCAGTCATCATTCACTGGTGCCCCCACCCCATCTCTCTCTCTCTCTCTCTCTCTCTCTCTCTCTCACACATACACACACACACACTGTTTTTCTCTCTCTTCAGCCATGCTCATACAATTTACTCACTTTTGTTGTGGACACCACCTGTCTCTGTCTGTCTCTCTCTCTCTCTCTCTCTCTCTCTCTCTCTCTCTCTCTCTCTCTCTCTATCTCTCTCTCTCCCTCTCTGTTTTATGTGCACCCAACTAATCATGATAAGATGGATAGAAGTCTCTATTTTTCCAGTCTTCAGCATATGGTATGCTAACCTCAACAAGAGTTATAATTTTTGTACTTCACTTGATGTCCTGGTAGAACTGACCAGTATGATGCTGCTAGCGAGAAACATGCTATCTGCCGTCTTCTACAGCCCACTTGTAGGTCTTACGTCTTATTTGTGTGAGTTGGATATTAATTCGTCTTTGTTTGGCAACCAAGATGCATGACATCTATGAAGAAAGAATTCATATTCCTGCTGATGTACATGTATATTATATATATATATATATATATATATATATATATATATATATATATATATATATATATATATATATATTATACATATATATATATACATATATATACACATTATATATATATATATATATATATATATATATATATATATATATATATATATTATAATGATATAAGTAGTTTAATGCATTTCAAAAATATCACAAAACCAGCTAAACGTATAAAATGGAATCAATGTGTGTGCACACAACATGTAATGTTTGCATCAGGAACACCAGCAGGGTATGAACCTGCCACACACAACACTGAACCGATATTACCCTAAACTCTGCAAGTGAACAAATTGGTTTAGAGAAACATTTGACAGTGCTTTTGCGTTAAAACACAGTATTTTAACTGCAACCATTCACAACTATATTGTTAGAAAATGAAAATACATGGTCTGATGGATACATAATTAACAGTACACGATCTGTAAAAGCATGCACAAACTGATTTTTCTGGACAGGACTGCTAATTGTGGTTTTGAGCACTTCATATCGCGGCACTAAAGTTGCCCAGCAGCCAATTTCAAAGATGTTTTGCCAGAAAAATTTTAAAACGAGTATAATTGCGTCCTACAAGCATGAATGTTTAGTGACGGTTATTAAACCAGAAAATGTTGCATCGTCTAACAATATCCAACATATTCTCAAGATCGTTATCTTCAATAAATTTTCATTAGGTGTGGGAGCGTGTGTATGTGCAGTCTATTTGTTTATGTGTGTCTAATAATTATGAATGTATGCACAATCCTATGTTTTATATAATAAAAAGGAAAATGTGTAAGTTCAATATATGTTCGATAATGTCATAATTTTTTAATAGTTGTTTTATTGATGCAGGTACTTTATCACGTGTTGTGTACATGTATGAAAGTGTGGTGATGTATGTACGCGATTATACTGATTGAGTAGTTGTATTTCTATTTACTATGTTTCTTACGTATTAAGAAAAATATTAATTTAACATGAATGAATATCTCTTGGAAAAGAGTATAACCAAAGGTTATAGTACATAACATATACATGTATAAATAAACGCAAACAAATGTTAACAATATCTTAACATTGAATGATCGCAGTTATTTATACATACATTGAACGTATTATTGTTAACATATAGTTGCATTTATTTAGTTATTGAAGATTAAAGACGTAGCAGTATATTTAAATAGTAAAAATGATTGCATCTGAGCTATTTACTACTAGTAAAATAGTTATGATTTAATGCATGCTATTAACTCTTTCACAATTTAAAATAGTTCCAGCATTTGTGTAACTTTTAATAATATAGTTTTCCGTACGTGCAAAAAATTAAATAAAGCTTGTCGTGAAGCTGAGATGTTGTGTACGATTAAAACAAAACAAAATGTGTTTTATGGTTAAACGTAAAAGCCTTGAATTTAGTTAAATTAATATTTTTCTTAATACCTTAAAAATAACAGTCAATGTCAATGTCACACATTTACTGTTTTAAAGAAAAACTTTGAAAATGAAAAAAGAGGGAATGAGGAAGTGGTAGACACTGTGTACATAGCCTGTAGTACAATCTAATGTAACTAGTACGGCCAGAGATACCTCATCGGTTGCTACTCATAACGTTCCCTGGCACGGTTGGTCACAATCCTTACTCCCTCACAACTGACCGACTTCCGCCGGGAGTGTTCCTATGGGAGGAAATTACCTGGCCCAAACCCCTGTTCGCCAGACAGGTTGTGACCTCCATAGGATGAGCGTCACTGGTAACCCCTTCCGCCACGTGCGGTCGGAAACACTCAGTTGCAATGGAGGTAGCCATTTTATTTGCTTATAAACCCATGTCGAGCCTTATCTGGTGAAATTCTGGTGTCAACTTGAGAGACACGTAAGCTGATATATCTGATGTTATTTATGTTGTAACATTACATTAAAATATCGCTTATATGTCATGCTCTATCACATGATACATCAAACATGTTAACATACATAACTATAATTATTAATGTTGACTTATGCAGATTTATGGTTCGGAAGCGGAAGTTTGGCAACAATATGGCGCACACATCGCCGTCGTTTTTCCGTCATAAAATTAAGCAAGATATTATTTCTAAACGCAGATACATAATGCAGTGCATCCTACAGTGAATAATATAACTCGCATTGATATACGAGAATTCATAATTTAAGATAATAAATCGAGGTGGATTAAAACATTTGTTATTTGCTATTTTATTGTATTAATAAATACAATGCTTACCTAACATTTATATCGACGAAAATAAGCAAGTGGATCCATTCATTACATATCAAATATGTTGCCAAATAATGTTTTGATTAATGAGAAATGGATTATCTGTGCAATTATATTCACAGTAGAACGACGCTAACAGTTATGCATAATGATGGTAATGCCTTGCAGGTTTGACTATGCAAGTTAGCAATACATAATGTCGACACTGTACCACATGGCAATATATGCAGTGTACTACCACCAGTTGCAGTTGCCGTTCTAAATAACACAACAACATTACACACATAGCCTACCTTAAAGCAACTGTCTGTAGCAATCGTCGCTCTCTTTTTTGGCGTCCAGTTGTATATCCCAATGTCTGATGACTGCCACACTGCAATATGTGCAGCTCATTCGAGTCCAACTGTCAAACCACGTAGAGCGTCAAATGTGTATTGTTTGCCGAATAGCATGCGATACGCTGCACCCGACCGCACACGAAACATCCATAAACACGCGAAGTTGGTCTTGTACTGAAAACCGGGAGAACTGCATTTCGATTACAACTGCATTTCGACAAATGCATGCTTTCGAGCGAACGCTTAAGTCATTTGTTTGTAGCAGCTGTCATGTTCAACGCGAAAGAGGCTGCTAATTATACGTTGTCAATCAATGCGTTCTTGCGCGGGACTAAGAGCATACCATTGTCGGAGGCCGCACGTCAGTCTAAGAATGTCCACGGCAGTGAAGCATTGCATTGTCTGTGTTAAACTGACAATGAAACATGACAGGTATTACACACGCCTTGAATAGCACAAGTAACTTCGTTCTTGTTGTCAAATGTGCAATTATCCATGACCGTACCGAATTGCGGCTTAAATTAGAATGACAGGAGGATTGAAAAAGGATTGGTGGATGAACGTATGGAGGAAGAGGGGTGTAGAGGGACAGTGAGAAGAGAAACAGTAGAGGATAAAGAAAGTGAGGGAGTGGGAGAAGGAGAGGGCGAGGGGCCTCCAAGCAGGGAGGAAGGGAGAAAATGTTGAGTATTTTTAAAGGAAGGGATGGGGAGAGGTAAATCAGAAGGGAGACAGATAAAGTGAGACAACCTCACAAACTTGTTCACTCTGACACATTGTGCATCAGAACGAAAAAGGATTGCAGCGCTACTCATTTCTGCATTTCATTCATCTATTTGCTAAAAAATGGACACTGGACGTTTTAAATAATAATAATAACGGTTTTATATAGCGCTAATTCCCGCATAGCGGATCGATGCGCTGCACAAGAAATATACTGAGTGTATATTAATAAATCGAAATGTAAATTATATAAATTAATATAAGTCATGAAATGTTTTGGTTTTAAGATGTACTAGTAAACCCCTTTGTATGTAAATTATATAAATTATTTTAAAATAAATTAAACACTGCTTTTAAGATGTATAGTACTAAAACTTGGTATGTTAATTATATATATATATATATATATATATATATATATATATATATATATATATCTATATATCAAATTAAAATTAAAACCTTTACTAAAACTGTGTACGTAAATATATATTTATATAAATCTATAAATTAATCTAAAACATAAACACTGATTAAAACGTGTATGACACTAAAAAGAAATTCTAATGCAATGTCCGTCATTTCAAAACAATTTGAATTAATTGAAATGTCTAATAAAAATATATGTTTTAAATACTTTCTAAACATACATAATGTCCCGGATGCAAGAATGTTCACAGGTAATTCTATCTACAGTCGAGGTGCTGCTGAGCCAAATCACTAATGCACTTCTTTATAATGGTATTCTATACACACACACACACACACACACACACACACACACACACACACACACACACACACACACACACACACACACACACATACATACGCGCGCGCACACAAGCCCACATACACACACCCTCATCCCCGGACATCCGTGCACACGCGAACGTGCACGCACACACACACACGCACAAGCACACGCACACACA
>OZ024866.1:34333886-34343886 GCA_964017155.1 Oasisia sp. SBJ-2009 | reverse complement strand
CTGACCTCAGTCTTGTTGTATATAATCGACAGGTTTGTCCGATATAAATATAGTTGTATGTAATAGATGGTTCCATCCTAAGTTAGAATATTGTTAAACATAACAGATAGGTGTGATTAAAGTGAGTGTTGCTGTGTTCAGAGACGGCAGTGCCAATGATTAGCACAGGGGGTGTAAAGTAGAACAGGAGAGGTCTCAGGGGGTGCTTCAGTTCCTCCACTGTGAGGCGAAGAAACAAATGGTTCTCGGGATGAACAGAGAACCCATGGTGAGTTAGCAACAGACTAGGCTCTCTGTCTCTGTCTCTGTCTCTGTCTCTGTCTCTGTCTCTGTCTCTGTCTCTGTCTCTGTCTCTGTCTCTGTCTCTGTCTCTCTGTCTCTCTGTCTCTCTGTCTCTCTGTCTCTCTGTCTCTCTGTCTCTCTGTCTCTCTGTCTCTCTGTCTCTCTGTCTCTCTGTCTCTCTGTCTCTCTGTCTCTCTGTCTCTCTGTCTCTCTGTCTCTCTGTCTCTCTGTCTCTCTGTCTCTCTGTCTCTCTGTCTCTCTGTCTCTCTGTCTCTCTGTCTCTCTGTCTCTCTGTCTCTCTGTCTCTCTGTCTCTCTGTCTCTCTGTCTCTCTGTCTCTCTGTCTCTCTGTCTCTCTGTCTCTCTGTCTCTCTGTCTCTCTGTCTCTCTGTCTCTCTGTCTCTCTGTCTCTCTGTCTCTCTGTCTCTCTGTCTCTCTGTCTCTCTGTCTCTCTGTCTCTCTGTCTCTCTGTCTCTGTCTCTCTGTCTCTCTGTCTCTCTGTCTCTCTGTCTCTCTGTCTCTCTGTCTCTCTGTCTCTCTGTCTCTCTGTCTCTCTGTCTCTCTGTCTCTCTGTCTCTCTGTCTCTCTGTCTCTCTGTCTCTCTGTCTCTCTGTCTCTCTGTCTCTCTGTCTCTCTGTCTCTCTGTCTCTCTGTCTCTCTGTCTCTCTGTCTCTCTGTCTCTCTGTCTCTCTGTCTCTCTGTCTCTCTGTCTCTCTGTCTCTCTGTCTCTCTGTCTCTCTGTCTCTCTGTCTCTCTGTCTCTCTGTCTCTCTGTCTCTCTGTCTCTCTGTCTCTCTGCCCCTGCCCCTGCCCCTGCCCCTGCCCCTGCCCCTGCCCCTGCCCCTGCCCCTGCCCCTGCCCCTGCCCCTGCCCCTGCCCCTGCCCCTGCCCCTGCCCCTGCCCCTGCCCCTGCCCCTGCCCCTGCCCCTGCCCCTGCCCCTGCCCCTGCCCCTGCCCGTGCCCGTGCCCCTGCCCCTGCCCCTGCCCCTGCCCCTGCCCCTGCCCCTGCCCCTGCCCCTGCCCCTGCCCCTGCCCCTGCCCCTGCCCCTGCCCCCCGCCCCCCCCCCTGCCCCCCGCCCCCCCCCGCCCCCCGCCCCCCCCCCGCCCCGGCCCCCTGCCTCCCTGCCCCCTGCCCCCCTGCCCCCTGCCCCCTGCCCCCTGCCCCCCTGCCCCCCCTGCCCCCCTGACCCCCTGCCCCCCCTGCCCCCTGCCCCCTGCCCCCTGCCCCCTGCCCCCTGCCCCCCTGCCCCCTGCCCCCTGCCCCCCCTGCCCCCCTGCCCCCCTGCCCCTGCCCCTGCCCCTGCCCCTGCCCCTGCCCCTGCCCCTGCCCCTGCCCCTGCCCCTGCCCCTGCCCCTGCCCCTGCCCCTGCCCCTGCCCCTGCCCCTGCCCCTGCCCCTGCCCCTGCCCCTGCCCCTGCCCCTGCCCCTGCCCCTGCCCCTGCCCCTGCCCCTGCCCCTGCCCCTGCCCCTGCCCCTGCCCCTGCCCCTGCCCCTTCCCCTTCCCCTGCCCCTTCCCCTGCCCCTTCCCCTGCCCCTGCCCCTGCCCCTGCCCCTGCCCCTGCCCCTGCCCCTGCCCCTGCCCCTCTCTGCCTGCCTGCCTGCCTGCCTGCCTGCCTGCCTGCCTGCCTGCCTGCCTGCCTGCCTGCCTGCCTGCCTGCCTGCCTGCCTGCCTGCCTGCCTGCCTGCCTGCCTGCCTGCCTGCCTGCCTGCCTGCCTGCCTGCCTGCCTGCCTGCCTGCCTGCCTGCCTGCCTGCCTGCCTGCCTGCCTGCCTGCCTGCCTGCCTGCCTGCCTGCCTGCCTGCCTGCCTGCCTGCCTGCCAGCCTGCCTGCCTGCCTGCCTGCCAGCCACCAGACAGACAGACAGACAGACAGCCAGTGACTATGACAACTATAGAGATGTCAACGTCATTATTCATTGCATAACAGAATTATGGTGACAAACTTTCTAGATATATTGTTAATCATCTAATGACATAATAATGTTCTAGTGCCAAATAATTTACAGAACACAATACTAAAAAAAAACAGATTCTGATCAGCTTGCTAATGTACTCATTTTTGACAAATCCCAAAATTGACTTTAATGGTGACCTTGATGGTGAAAATGAGCGTAGATGATTAAGCTTGTGATAGATCCTAGTTGCAGTAATGCTTACATTAATGAACTAGCCAATGTTACATCGTTAACAATTTCCTGGCAAATACAATATAACAAATTATTTTAAAATGTCATGTGGCAACGTCACCGGTCAGTTGGCAGTTCTTACCAGCTCTTTATCATCCTGTATCACAGCTCTAAAATCACACTACTTCTATCATCATTTTGTTTTCCCATTTTAACCCCACTTCCTTTTTTATGATACTAGTAATATTATTGTTTAGGAAACAGTTTTTTTAAAGTATTATAATATAAGTGTTGGATGTATTCGGTTGGATATTCTCAGTTATTAACAAACACATGCAAATGCATACACATATGCCGGCACAATAAAAGTACAGAAACACAAACACACACATACACATACATATACATACACACACAAGCACATACCCGCAAGTAAATGCACACACATCAACACACAAACAAACACACACATAGATGTACACATAAGCAGTTGTTTGCATTATGTTGTTTTTTCTTGAATAATTTGATTGTAGTGATATACAGATTCAGATACCTGGTAAATTTCTAACTCTCGCTCCTCAGTAGCACCTACCTATTAGAGTCTCTGTGTTACAGGCTATAAAGGTGTCAATGTGTTGCAGGATCTGTCAGTGTCAGGCTCTATGTGTCAGTGTTGCAGGCTTAAACAATGTCACATGTTGCAGGTTATAAAAGTGTCAGTGTTTTGCAGGCTGTCACAATGTCAGTGTGTTGCAAGCTCTAAAAGTGTCAGTGTGTTGCATATATATATATACATATATATATGTATATATATGTATATATATATATATATATAATATAATATATATATATATATATATATATATATATATATATATATATAATATATATTATAATATATATATATATATATATATATATATATATATATATTGTGCCATTATATTTTTGTGTAATAGGCTTCATTCTAAAACCATACTTTGAAATAAAAAAAAATTAAAATTTGACAGTCCTAATACTAGTGGGGTTACCAACTCCTAGAGTGTTATCATTTACTGATATACTATTTTATTCTTATGACTACAACATGCATGTTGAAGGTTTACTGCCTGATTACCCAGTATTTGTGTTTACTTACTTTATTAAGCTCAGAACAAATTGAGCAATTTGAAAGATTCTGCCTGCAACTCTTTCAAACTATAAACAGAACATCCAGTTTCAAAATACAAATTCTTTGGCAGTAATGCCAAGGCAATCAGAGTTAACCACAATAGCCTTTGATGTTTAACTTTCCCATGCAGTAGGTTCCCATTACAAATTACTGCTTGGCCCTAATGGTTCTGTTGTCAGAGAAATTTGTAAGAGGTGTATACTTGTAAATGACTCATGTTACAGACCAGATATGTACTAAAAATATGAAAACGCTTGCTTGTAAATATAATATTTATAATAAAATTATGTAAATATTTGTATTGTTGGCACTGTGTTCAACTGGCCATGAGATGAGATATGGTTTGAATAATACAACCAAAGTTATATTGCTAACAGCAGCTCTGAGGGACATTGTTTGGAGTACTGCTGATACTGGCTCATCATGCTGCTGCTTGACTCAAATGTCTTATAGGACGTGCACGGGTAAATTTAAACATTCATTTAACATACAACTGTATAAACATGCGATTGTCTTGCAGTTCCTTAAAAGTGTTACTTTGCATATAGGAGTCATTTATCACAGAATGGATGACATTGTACAGTGTCTGTTTAATTTACACATTAAGTGAATTTGTAGAGTGTCGATGGCTAAGTAAGGTTTCACTGTTGCCCATGTGCTTATACATATGTTAGCTAATGTTGAAAACCAACTTGATGCGAGATCCAGTGGGTTGTCTAAATTCTGTTGGGCTATCTTATTCTAGTGGATTTAATATGTTGGTGGGTTATCTTTTGTCTGGTGGGCTATCTTTGTTCTGTTGGGCTGTATATTTTGGTGGGTTATCTTTATTTTAGAGGGCCATCAGTATTATGGTGGGCCAATTTTATTTTGTTAGGTTGTTTTATTTAGTTGATATGTCTTTATTCTGCTGAACTGTCTACTGAAATAGTGTTTGTGACTGGTTACAAGTTGTGTGTGAACACTTCAATACGTTTGTTTTATTGACTTACCATGTCAACCCTTGAAAATATGACCTGACACAGGTCATTCATTACTTACTGTAGTTGATGTGACAAGATGGTAGCAATAACATTTTAAGGTGATAAACTATGTCCAGTGTTTTATGTATCGCCTGGGAGCATATTTTTTCTTTATATTGTTTATTGCTATAGACTGAGATAATAAAATTAACAGTTTCCTATGTGTTTATGTATTAATGGTTAACAATCCAACATCCATGTATACATGTATACACTGTACTGATATCTAGATAAAAATAAATTTGTGAACAAATAAAACTTGTTTTTCCGTGCAAATATCATAACAAAATTCATATGCCCATCCAGATGGTGTTAACTGAATTATTAGATATTAACTTGCGGTCAACATGTTTTATTCCTTATCTATTGATGCTGGTTATAATTTTTATGCTCTCATGGATTGTGTCTCACTCCCTGTCTCTCACTCACTCTATCTTTCATTATCCCTTGCTCCCTCTCTCTGTTCCTACATGTGTATATTTTATGTTGCATAAAGATGACATGTTGAAGTGACTACAGAAAAACGTTGGCAACTTAACTCAGAAAATGTACATTTTTATAAGTGTATAAAATACGTGTTTCAGTTGCTTGATACCATGTGTGTGCACCGTGTGACGTCTAATGTGCCTATTACATACTGTTTCCCATCTGTGCACAATATGTATATGTGCCAGGGGTTGAATAGTGACTGTAGTAGTATAGGTTTTTGTGTGTAAAAGTACGACATCAATGCTATGTTCCATTCCCAAGGCAGTCTAGATGCCATAAACAAATGCATATCTGGAGACCTAGAAGCGTTGGCAGGAGTAGTGAAGTTAGTATTATACACAGATCAGTTATATATAAAGATGGAGGGAATTTAAGAATGTATGATCATGGTTTCATTTGTATACATATTTGTTATTAATATGTATCATAGAATAATTAAGAAATTAGATCAACCGTAACATATTACTGTTTGTTTTATATTTATTCTCTAACCTCTGCTGTGAAGGTTTACGTGCTATTTACACAAATATTTCCACTCCATTGTAAGAAAGATTCAAATTGACTGAAATATAATTGTCAAAACATTTCATAAAAGGCAAACGTTACCTTGTAGATACAAAAAGGATTATTAAACGCATACCATAGTGCCACACTGCTGTGTGATACAACCTTAGTAGCACGAAGCAACATACATATGCACTGAAAAAACGATTCATACTTACACGTCCGTGAATATGGACGGTTTCAGAAGTTGTCGGCAGATGGTTTAAGCCAAGTTAATAAAATCGATATTCATAATCTGTGCCATCACTGTCGCATTCACAGCGTCTTTTACTTTAGATGAGTTCACCATCTCATTCTCCCTCCCTTTCTCTCACTCCTGCTTTCTCTCTTCAGCCACACACACACACTTTACTCTCTTCAGTTGCAGATACGGCCTCTCTCTGTCTATCTTCAGAGATAACCGTCACTCTTCAGACACATACACTACCCCTATATCTCTCTCTCTCTCCCTCCCTCCCTCCCTCCCTCCCTCCCTCCCTCCCTCCCTCCCTCCCTCCCTCCCTCCCTCCCTCCCTCCCTCCCTCCCTCCCTCCCTCCCTCCCTCCCTCCCTCCCTCCCTCCCTCCCTCCCTCCCTCCCTCCCTCCCTCCCCCCTCCCTCCCTCCCTCCCTCCCTCCCTTTCATTAATGGATGGTGCCAGTCAGTGCAATATGATTATATATTAAATTTCTAGAGCTACTTTCTATAGACAATTACTCAAAGTCATAATATACATAGCATAGTTACTTTAGATCCCTGTTAAGGGAACAAAACTTGGAGCGAAAACACTGTTAGAAGTCTTTGAATGGGTTCCGTCTTTAAGTGACTGATACATTGAGAGCACAGTTTGGGAGCTCTCAATCATTTCATTCTGACGCCCCTGTCTGAGGGACTGAATGTATCCTGGACACTCTTAGGGACCCTGTCAATGATTTCGCTGTCTGGTACACAGATTACACATAGGGATCGTCTTGTCATTCTCTGGTGCATTAGTAACTCTTAGGGACCATCTCGATCATCATTCTCTAGTACTGGGCTAATGATTCTTAGGGATTGTGTTGGTCAACATTCTCTGATGCACTGGTGAATGATAGGGACTGTCTCAGTCATCATTCTCTGATGCTCTGATTCTCTTAAGAACCATCTCAATCATAATTCTCTGATGGACTGGTGACTATTAGGGACCATCTCAGTCATCATTCTCTGATGCTCTGATTCTCTTAAGAACCATCTCAATCATAATTCTCTGATGGACCGCTGACTATTAGGGACCATCTCAGTCATCATTCACTGGTGCTCTGATGACTCTTAGGGACCATCTCAATCATAATTCTCTGATGGACTGGTGACTATTAGGGATCATCTCAGTCATCATTCACTGGTGCCCTGATGACTCTTAGGGACCATCTCGATCATAATTCTCTGATGGACTGGTGACTATTAGGGATCATCTCAGTCATCATTCACTGGTGCCCCCACCCCACCCCACCCCACCCCATCTCTCTCTCTCTCTCTCTCTCTCTCTCTCTCTCTCTCTCTCATTGTTTTTCTCTCTCTTCAGCCATGCTCATACAATTTACTCACTTTTGTTGTGGACACCACCTCTCTCTGTCTCTCTCTCTCTCTCCCTATCTGTTTTATGTGCACCCAACTAATCATGATAAGAAAGATAGAAGTCTCTATTTTTTCAGTCTTCAGCATATGGTATGCTAACCTCAACAAGAGTTCTAATTGTTGTACTTAACTTGATGTCCTGGTAGAACTGACCAGTATGATCCTGCTAGCGAGAAACATGCTGTCTGCCTTCTTCTACAGCCCACTTGTAGGTCTTACGTCTTATTTGTATGAGTTGGATATTAATTCCTCTTTGTTTGGCAACCAAGATGCATGACATCTATGAAAAAAGAATTCATATTCCTGCTGATGTACATGTATATTATATATATATATATATATATATATATATATATATATATATATATACATATATATATATATATATATATATATATATTATACATATATATATATACATATATATATACACATTTTATATATATATATATATATTATACATATATATACATATATATATACACATTTTATATATATATATATATATATATATATATATTATATATATATATATATATATATATATATATATATATATATATATATATATTTAAATATATATATATAAATATTATAATGATATAAGTAGTTTAATGCATTTCAAAAATATCACAAAACCAGCTAAACGTATAAAATGGAATCAATGTGTGTGCACACAACATGTAATGTTTGCATAAGGAACACCAGCAGGGTATGAACCTGCCACACACAACACTGAACCGATATTACCCTAAACTCTGCAAGTGAACAAATTGGTTTAGAGAAACATTTGACAGTGCTTTTGCGTTAAAACACAGTATTTTAACTGCAACCATTCACAACTATATTGTTAGAAAATGAATATACATGGTCTGATGGATACATAATTAACAGTACACGATCGGTAAAAGCATGCACAAACTGATTTTTCTGGACAGGACTGCTAATTGTGGTTTTGAGCACTTCATATCGCGGCACTAAAGTTGACCAACAGCCAATTTCAAAGATGTTTTGCCAGAAAAATTATAAAACGAGTATAATTGCGTCCTACAAGCATGAATGTTTAGTGACGGTTATTAAACCAGAAAAAGTTGCATCGTCTAACAATATCCAACATATTCTCAAGATCGTTATCTTCAATACATTTTCATTAGGTGTGGGAGCGTGTGTATGTGCAGTCTATTTGTCTATGTGTGTCTAATAATTATGAATGTATGCACAATCCTATGTTTTATATAATAAAAAGGGAAATGTGTAAGTTCAATATATGTTAGATAATGTCATAATTTTTTAATAGTTGTTTTATTGATGCAGGTACTTTATCACGTGTTGTGTACATGTATGAAAGTGTGGTGATTTATGCACGCGATTATACTGATTGAGTAGTTGTATTTCTATTTACTATGTTTCTTACGTATTAAGAAAAATATTAATTTAACATGAATGAATATCTCTTGGAAAACAGTATAACCAAAGGTTATAGTACATAACATATACATGTATAAATAAACGCAAACAAATGTTAACAAGTATCTTAACATTGAATGATCGCAGTTATTTATACATACATTGAACGTATTATTGTTAACATATAGTTGCATTTATTTAGTTATTGACGATTCAAGATGTAGAAGTATATTTAAATAGTAAAAATGATTGCATCTGAGCTATTTACTACGAGTAAAATAGTTATGATTTAATGCATGCTATTAACTGTTTCACAATTTAAAATAGTTCCAGCATTTGTGTAACTTTTAATAATATAGTTTTCCGTACGTGCAAAAATTTTATAAAGCTTGTCGTGAAGCTGAGATGTTGTGTACGATTAAAACAAAACAAAATGTGTTTTAAAGTTAAACGTAAAAGCCTTGAATTTAGTTAAATTAATATTTTTCTTAATACCTAAAAAATAACAGTCAATGTCAATGTCACACATTTACTGTTTTAAAGAAAAACTTTGAAAATGAAAAAGAGGGAATGAGGAAGTGGTAGACACTGTGTACATAGCCTGTAGTACAATCTAATGTAACTAGTACGGCCAGAGATACCTCATCGGTTGCTACTCATAACGTTCCCTGGCACGGTTGGTCACAATCCTTACTCCCTCACAACTGACCGACTTCCGCCGGGAGTGTTCCTATGGGAGGAAATTACCTGGCCCAAACCCCTGTTCGCCAGACAGGTTGTGACCTCCATAGGATGAGCGTCACTGGTAACCCCTTCCGCCACGTGCGGTCGGAAACACTCAGTTGCAATGGAGGTAGCCATTTTATTTGCTTATAAACCCATGTCGAGCCTTATCTGGTGAAATTCTGGTGTCAACTTGAAAGACACGTAAGCTGATATATCTGATGTTATTTATGTTGTAACATTACATTAAAATATCGCTTATATGTCATGCTCTATCACATGATACATCAAACATGTTAACATACATAACTATAATTATTAATGTTGACTTATGCAGATTTATGGTTCGGAAGCGGAAGTTTGGCAACAATATGGCGCACACATCGCCGTCGTTTTTTCGTCATAAAATTAAACAAGACATTATTTCTAAACGCAGATACATAATGCAGTGCATCCTACACTGAATAATATAACTCGCATTGATATACGAGAATTCATAATTTAAGATAATAAATCGAGGTGGATTAAAACATTTGTTATTTGCTATTTTATTGTATTAATAAATACAATGCTTACCTAACATTTATATCGACGAAAATAAGCAAGTGGATCCATTCATTACATATC
>OZ024866.1:34326386-34328886 GCA_964017155.1 Oasisia sp. SBJ-2009 | reverse complement strand
TGCTTAGTAGCGTTTTTCTCCTTTTTTCGGAAACCTAACCTTTTGGTTAGAAGCATTACATCCTTTGACTCAAATTTACATTTATGTCGGGGGATGCTACCTTTTCTGAGGACGGAGTAAGCTTAGCTGTGCGGTGGTCGAAGACTATCCAGTACCGGCAGCGCGTACTGCACATCCCCCTTCCTCGCATCCCAGGCTCCCCCCTGTGCCCTGCACAGACGCTTATCCTCGCCTTAAGGCTGTATAACGCTCCGCCATCAGCCCCACTTTTCACATACCCCACGCGCACTGGCTGGCTCCCTTTGACAATGCAGGTCTTCCAGGATAAGCTGCATAATACTTGGGAAACTTGAATTTAAAGCCCTCGGGTTATTCAGGGCATAGTTTTAGACGAGGGGGAGCATCGTTTGCCTTGGAATGTGGGCTTCTATAAGAGGTCATTAAGGCACAGGGTCCCTGGGCTAGTAATGCCTACGAGATTTACATAAACCCCTCCTGGGATATGCGGAAGCATCTTGCAATAACTCTAGGGAAATATATACAGTAGTACACTGTACCAGGGTTTGGGTGTGTTCTGGGAGTTTGCATTGCTATGTGGCTGTTGTTTGAATATATGTTTACTATGTGTGGCATAACATTTGCATGACATTAAAACAATGCAAGTCTTTACAAGTTCACCCACAACCCTGTGCTACTTTTATTTGTTGCAAACCTGACGGAGTGTCAGGGCGGTTTGCTGTGAACAGACAGGATTAAATTTATATATGTAAAGATCAATACTAAGCTGAAATGTATATGAAAATAAACAAATTATAAATATCTAAAATAAACATTAAGCATGATCAACTATTGTAACAGAGTGTTGGGAATCGTACAACTTATAGGCCATGCGCCAGACGGTGTGTCGGTACATTTTAATGACCGAATGTTCATAGAAATGTTTTGATGGGTCTACATCCATAGAGATGGGAAAATGTTTGACAGGGCATAACCCTTTCCATCATTGTGTCCCTCCCCCCCCCCCCTCTCACAATCCCTTATGCCCTCAGTGAATAAAAGTGATGTCACACTGTCAGGAAGTTGTTAACTGTGGCTGCTTCCAGCCAGTGCAGTGACAGAGTGACATGGTGTGGCACAGTGTGACACGGTATGCTGTACTATGTTGACCGATGAATCTCGTCTGTGTTTGTAGAATGTGTGAGTACTGGAGTATAAACCCCACGGTGCCCCACGAGAACTCGTTTCTCTCGAACAAGAGAAACAAACAAGGTAAATAAGAATTGTCACATCTGCAGCTGGTCAGTCTCTTGACAGGGTTGACACCGACAGTGTGACCCTTATGAAGACACTACTTGATGCATTTCTACACTGATCCTATTTTAAATTGGCTATTGTATTCAAATACTTTTTGTATTATTCAATCAAGCAATGTCATGGTATTTCACATACATATACATGTACGTCCATGCACACACTCATACATATACCACACCACAAACACAAACACACACACACACACACTCACACACACACACACACACACACACACACACACACACACACACACACACACACACACACACACACACACACACACACACACATAGCCACACTCACCACACACACCACACACATACACATTCACTGTGAAGAGAAATGTTTGTTTCTGTCTAAACATGTGGTATGGTAATGCAATGTTAAAGATGCACTCAGTCAAGCCTGATAAAGATCTCACATACTGTAATGGACCAACCAAACCTAATTTCACATACACAGATGTAATTATTAACCACACGTGATACTAGCATTGCCATAGGTACTGTTTTGATACATGTAATATAATATCTGTGTAACCTTTGTCAGAAAACTTGATCATTTCATTACAAATTTCATTTTTGCAGAATCATTGATTTTATAGTCAGAGAAAAAAGTTTCGAAAGTAATTCATCACATACTTTGTCGTATCCTAACCAAACATTCACAGAATCAAAGGGTCAATGTTTGTAAGTAAACTGATGAGATATTTTGTTGTTGTCCACGTGTCTCCACCTCAGCCAGTCTTTGTGTTTCCTCTTTCTGTCCTATTACTGCATTACTGGTCTAATGCCAGCATCTTTCAGCTTGGAGACTTTGAACCATTTCAACAGCCTAATCGGTGTTACTGTTCTTTTAAGCTTCAGTGTGTTGTGTGCAACTGCCAACATCCACTGCTGGTGACTGCTGCCAACATCCACTCCACTTCTAAAATGTACATCTTGTAAGGGTCGTCGCCACTTGCCACTGATGAGAAGGTGGTCAATTTGTTTCTTGTCTCTTTGGTTAGGTGAGATCCAAGTAAGCTTGTGTTTCTTTCTGTGGAAATAGGATGACAAAGTTGTTTGTATCAGTAGAGTATGGCACAATGTAAGTACAGCGTGTGACAATAGCATATGACACAATGTAAGTATAGCATGAGAGAGTAGAGTAAGGCACAATGTAAGTCATCATGTGACTGTAGAGT
>OZ024866.1:34303886-34313886 GCA_964017155.1 Oasisia sp. SBJ-2009 | reverse complement strand
AAAGATGGAGGGAATTTAAGAATGTATGATGATGGTTTCATTTATATACATATTTGTTATTAATATGTATCATAGAATAATTAAGAAATTAGATCAACCGTAACATATTACTGTTTGGTTTATATTTATTCTCTAACCTCTGCTGTGAAGGTTTACGTGCTATTTACACAAATATTTCCACTCCATTGTAAGAAAGTTTCAAATTGACTGAAATATAATTGTCAAAACATTTCATAAAAGGCAAACGTTACCTTGTAGATAGAAAAAGGATTATTAAACGCATACCATAGTGCCACACTGCTGTGTGATACAACCTTAGTAGCACGAAGCAACATACATATGCACTGAAAAAACTATTCATACTTACACGTTCTTGCATATGGACGGTTTCAGAAGTTGTCGGCAGATGGTTTAAGCCAAGTTAATAAAATCGATATTCATAATCTGTGCCATCACTGTCGCATTCACAACGTCTTTTACTTTAGATGTGTTCACCATCTCATTCTCCCTCCCTTTCTCTCACTCCTGCTTTCTCTCTTCAGCCACACACACACACTTTACTCTCTTCAGTTGCAGATACGGCCTCTCTCTGTCTATCTTCAGCTACGTTAACCGGCACTCTTCAGACACGTACACTACCCCCATATCTCTCTCTCTCACTCTCTCTCTCCCTCCCTCCCTCCCTCCCTCCCTCCCTCCCTCCCTCCCTCCCTCCCTCTCTTTCATTAATGGATGGTGCCAGTCAGGGCAATATGATTATATATTAAATTTCTAGAGATACTTTCTATAGACAATTACTCAAAGTCATAATAAACATAGCATAGTTACTTTAGATCCCTGTTAAGGGAACAAAACTTGGAGCGAAAACACTGTTAGAAGTCTTTGAATGGGTTCCGTCTTTAAGTGACTGATACCTTGAGAGCACAGTTTGGGAGCTCTCAATCATTTCATTCTGACGCCCCTGTCTGAGGGACTGAATGTATCCTGGACACTCTTAGGGACCCTGTCAATTATTTCACTGTCTGGTACACAGATTACACATAGGGACCGTCTCGTCCTTCTCTGGTGCACTAGTAACTCTCAGGGACCATCTCGATCATCATTCTCTAGTACTGGGCTAATGATTCTTAGGGATTGTGTTGGTCAACATTCTCTGATGCACTGGTGAATGATAGGGACTGTCTCAGTCATCATTCTCTGATGCTCTGATTCTCTTAAGAACCATCTCAATCATAATTCTCTGATGGACTGGTGACTATTAGGGACCATCTCAGTCATCATTCACTGGTGCTCTGATGACTATTAGGGACCATCTCAATCATAATTCTCTGATGGACTGGTGACTATTAGGGACCATCTCAGTCATCATTCACTGGTGCCCTGATGACTCTTAGGGACCATCTCAATCATAATTCCCTTCAACCATAATTCTCTGATGGACTGGTGACTATTAGGGATCATCTCAGTCATCATTCACTGGTGCCCCCACCCCATCTTTCTCTCTCTCTCTCTCTCTCTCTCTCTCTCTCTCACTGTTTTTCTCTCTCTTCAGCAATGCTCATACAATTTACTCACTTTTGTTGTGGACACCACCTCTATCTGTCTCTCTCTCTCTCTCCCTCTCTGTTTAATGTGCACCCAACTAATCATGATAAGATGGATAGAAGTCTCTATTTTTCTAGTCTTCAGCATATGGTATGCTAACCTCAACAAGAGTTCTAATTGTTGTACTTAACTTGATGTCCTGGTAGAACTGACCAGTATGATGCTGCTAGCGAGAAACATGCTATCTGCCTTCTTCTACAGCCCACTTGTAGGTCTTACGTCTTATTTGTGTGAGTTGGATATTAATTCCTCTTTGTTTGGCAACCAAGATGCATGATATCTATGAAGAAAGAATTCATATTCCTGCTGATGTACATGTGTATTATATATATATATATATATATATATATATATATATATATATATATATATATATATATATATATATATATATA
Organism: Oasisia sp. SBJ-2009; assembly: GCA_964017155.1. Lineage (NCBI taxonomy): Eukaryota > Metazoa > Annelida > Polychaeta > Sabellida > Siboglinidae > Oasisia > Oasisia sp. SBJ-2009. The sequence goes on along the minus strand of OZ024866.1, from coordinate 34,311,886 downwards.
TATATATATATTATAACGATATAAGTAGTTTAATGCGTTTCAAAAATATCACAAAACCAGCTAAACGTATGAAATGGAATCAATGTGTGTGCACACAACATGTAGTGTTTGCATAAGGAACACCAGCAGGGTATGAACCTGCCACACACAACACTGAACCGATATTATCCTAAACTGTGCAAGTGAACAAAATGGTTTAGAGAAACATTTGACAGTGCTTTTGCGTTAAAACACAGTATTTTAACTGCAACCATTCACAACTGTATTGTTAGAAAATGAATATGCATGGTCTGATAGATACATAATTAACAGTACACGATCTGTAAAAGCATGCACAAACTGATTTTTCTGGACAGGACTGCTAATTGTGGTTTTGAGCACTTCATATCGCGGCACTAAAGTTGCCCAACAGCCAATTTCAAAGAATGTTTTGCCAGAAAAATTACAAAACGAGTATAATTGCGTCCTACAAGCATGAATGTTTAGTGACGGTTATTAAACCAGAAAATGTTGCATCGTCTAACAATATCCAACATATTCTCAAGATCGTTATCTTCAATAAATGGTCATTAGGTGTGGGAGCGTGTGTATGTGCAGTCTATTTGTCTATGTGTGTCTAATAATTATGAATGTATGCACAATCATATGTTTTATATAATAAAAACGAAAATGTGTAAGTTCAAGATATGTTCGATAATGTCATAATTATTTAATAGTTGTTTTATTGATGCAGGTACTTTATCACGTGTTGTGTACACGTATGAAAGTGTGGTGATGTATGTACGCGATTATACTGATTGAGTAGTAGTATTTCTATTTACTATGTTTCTTAAGTATTAAGACAAATATTAATTTAACATGAATGAATATCTCTTCGAAAAGAGTATAACCAAATGTTATAGTACATAACATATACATGTATAAATAAACGCAAACAAATGTTAACAAGTATCTTAACATTGAATGATCGCAGTTATTTATACATACATTGAACGTATTATTGTTAACATATAGTTGCATTTATTTAGTTATTGACGATTAAAGACATAGCAGTATGTTTAAATAATAAAAATGATTGCATCTGAGCTATTTACTACGAGTAAAATAGTTATGATTTAATGCATGCTATTAACTCTTTCACAATTTAAAATAGTTCCAGCATTTGTGTAACTTTTAATAATATAGTTTTCCGTACGTGCAAAAAATTAAATAAAGCTTGTCGTGAAGCTGACATGTTGTGTACGATTAAAACAAAACAAAATGTGTTTTAAAGTTAAACGTAAAAGCCTTGAATTTAGTTAAATTAATATTTCAATATCACACATTTATTGTTTTAAAGAAAAACTTTGAAAATGAAAAAAAGAGGGAATGAGGAAGTGGTAGACACTGTGTACATAGCCTGTAGTACAATCTAATGTAACTAGTACGGCCAGAGATACCTCATCGGTTGCTACTCATAACGTTCCCTGGCACGGTTGGTCACAATCCTTACTCCCTCACAACTGACCGACTTTCGCCGGGAGTGTTCCTATGGGAGGAAATTACCTGGCCCAAACCCCTGTTCGCCAGACAGGTTGTGACCTCCATAGGATGAGCGTCACTGGTAACCCCTTCCGCCACGTGCGGTCGGTAACACTCAGTTGCAATGGAGGTAGCCATTTTATTTGCTTATAAACCCATGTCGAGCCTTATCTGGTGAAATTATGGTGTCAACTTGTAAGACACGTAAGCTGATATATCTGATGTTATTTATGTTGTAACATTACATTAAAATATCGCTTATATGTCATGCTCTATCATATGATTCATCAAACATGTTAACATACATAACTATAATTATTAATGTTGACTTATGCAGATTTATGGTTCGGAAGCGGAAGTTTGGCAACAATATGGCGCACACATCGCCGTCGTTTTTCCGTCATAAAATTAAACAAGACATTATTTTTAAACGCAGATTCATAATGCAGTGCATCCTACAGTGAATAATATAACTCGCATTGATATACGAGAATTCATAATTTAAGATAATAAACCGAGGTGGATTAAAACATTTGTTATTTGCTATTTTATTGTATTAATAAATACAATGCTAACCTAACATTTATATCGACGAAAATAAGCAAGTGGATCCATTCATTACATAACAAATATGTTGCCAAATAATGTTTTGATTAATGAGAAATGGATTATATATGCAATTATATTCACAGTAGAACGACGCTAACAGTTATGCATAATGATGATAATGCCTTGCAGGTTTGACTATGCAAGTTAGCAATACATAATGTCGAAACTGTACCACATGGCAATATATGTAGTGTATTACCAACAGTTGCAGTTGCCGTTCTAAATAACACAACAACATTACACACATAGCCTACCTTAAAGCAACTGTCTGTGGCAATCGTCGCTCTCTTTGTTGGCGTCTAGTTGTATATCCCAATGTCTGATGACTGCCACACTGCAATATGTGCAGCTCATTCGAGTCCAACTGTCAAACCATTTAGAGCGTCAAATGTGTATTGTTTGCCGAATAGCATGCGATACGCTGCACCCGACCGCACACGAAACATCCATAAACACGCGAAGTTGGTCTTGTACTGAAAACCGGGAGAACTGCATTTCGATTACAACTGCATTTCGATAAATCCATGCTTTCGATCGAACGCTTAAGTCATTTGTTTGTAGCAGCTGTCATGTTCAACGCGAAAGAGGCTGCTAATTATACGTTGTCAATCAATGCGTTCTTGCGCGGGACTAAGAGCATACCATTGTCGGAGACCGCACGTCAGTCTAAGAATGTCCACGGCAGTGAAGCATTGCATTGTCTGTGTTAAACTGACAATGAAACATGACAGGTATTACACACGGACAAAACAACTTTGCCTTGAATAGCACAAGTAACTTCGTTCTTCTTGTCAAGTGTGCAATTACCCATGACCGTACCGAATTGCGGCTTAAATTAGAATGACAGGAAGGTTGAAAAAAGGATTGGTGGATGAACGTATGGAGGAAGAGGGGTGTAGAGGGACATTGAGAAGGGAAACAGTAGAGGATAAAGAAAGGGAGGGAGTTGGAGAAGGAGAGGGCGAGGAGCCGCCAAGCAGGGAGGAAGGGAGAAAATGTTGAGTATTTTTAAAGGAAGGGATGGGGAGAGATAAATCAGAAGGGAGACATATAAAGTGAGAAAACCTCACAAACTTGTTCAAAGGATTGCAGCGCTACTCATTTCTGCATTTCATTTATCTATTTGCTAAAAATGGACATCGGACGGTTTAAATAATAATAATAATAAAGGTTTTATATAGCGCTAATTCCCGCATAGCGGATCGATGCGCTGCACAAGAAATATACTGAATGTATATTAATAAATAGAAATGTAAATTATATAAATTAATATAAGTCATTAATTGTTTTGGTTTTAAGATGTACTAGTAAACCCCTTTGTATATAAATTATATAAATTAATTTAAAATAAATTAAGCACTGTTTTAAGATGTATAGTACTAAAACTTGGTAAGTTAATTATATATATATCAAATTAAAATTAAAACCTTTACTAAAACTGTGTACGTAAATATATATTTATATAAATCTATAAATTAATCTAAAACATAAACACTGATTGAAACGTGTATGACACTAAAAAGAAATTCTAAAGCAATGTCCGTCATTTCAAAACAATTTGAATTAATTGAAATGTCTAATAAAAAGATATGCTTTAAACACTTTCTAAACATACATAATGTCCCGGATGCAAGAATGTTCACAGGTAATTCAATCGACAGTCGAGGTGCTGCTGCGCCAAATCACCAATGCACATCTTCTTTATAATGGTATTCTATATACGGGAATAGATAGATGGGTGATATTAGCACAAACAAACATTATTCTGATGCTGCAGTGAGGGGGTGGAGGGAGGGAAGGAGAGGGATGAAGGAATGAGAGGGAGAGAAGGGAGACTGAGGGGAGAGATTAACGGGAGTAAAAGGAGAGCGTGCTTTAATGTGTAAGAGATTGTGTTGTATGGATATATGTTGTCATCGTCACAATTCTTTTTGTATTAATCGGCACCCTCCTTCCGATGAAAACGTTATATTATCATAGACATTACTGATAAAATCAAGTTTCTTACTGCTTTTAGAGCAAAAATAGAGTATATTTAAAGATAACTTCCAACAATCATCAAATGCGTGCGCAGCGTACTCTAACGTTATCACGTCACGTAACCTCTTGCCTATCACCGGTGTGTCCAAAAAAGATGGGGTCAGTTTGATATAGCAGATATGATGCCGCCCATACATTACCATAATAAATACTGTTGGCAAAGGTTATGCTTGACGAAGGTCACGTGCAGCAATTGATTGTCACGTACACAAACCGCCACGTAACCGTTTAGTAAATTAATTTGGGTTTTATCTATTTTTATAAACCATTACTAATTCAAAAATGTAAAAGCAAGATATTTAAAATATTTAAGAATCGCATAATGTTTCAGTCTGCTTCTGATCTAACACTAGATCGAAGGAATCATAGACCTATATTCCAAAGAGTAATACAGACACAGAAAAAACACCTACTCCCAATATTTTTATTAACTATTGGGGTAAAATGTAAAACAGAATCAGATAATCGATGCTGGATACGTTTTCTAATAGGAGTAAGCAATGAATGTAAATACGACACACGCACACACACACACGCAAACGCACACGCGCACGCACACACACACACGCACACACGCACGCACGCACTCAAGCAATGTAGAAGGAAATAAATTGCCCAAGGATTTAACACCGCAGCACATGATTCGAACCCGGGTCCTCTTAGTTGAACCTGATGGTCAAAAATGGACTAGTGATCCTCCCCCCCCCCCCCCAAATACGGCGTTTATACAGGTACAAAAGAAGCCGATAAAAAGACTTCGGGGAAAGTTATTTCTAATTTCGAAAAATGTGTGAACTATATAGCAGGATGGAATTATAATTTAGGGGGAAAGGTTCGCCATGCAATCTGTGCTGTGCAGCTCCATTTGGCACATAGGGAGTCTTAACTCAGTACCAAACAAGGTGGTGAAAAATTGGCATTTCCATTTCTTTTGAACAGTAAACCCGAAGCTTTGAAAAGAAAATCACTATTAAACACATTTGCGGACGGAGGTCTTAATATTGTAGATATTAGAACTAAAATAGAATCTCTATTTGTCAAAATAAATCTGCAATTAATTAAAGAGCATAACGCCAGGGGGAACTTCTTAGCAGTGTATTGGCTGGGTATACACCTCAAAGACCATCTAGTTCTGTTCCGTCGTTACCCACCTTAAATGTCATGGTGCTGGTTCACGTCCGCCGGGTAATCTATTTGAAGAGACAAGCCATCAATCGATGCAATTTCGACGACTTTCAATGTTACTAGTAAGATAATTTCTTTCCAATTAAACCATTACTTAGAAGTGCATCAGCTTAGAACATGTTAAATGCGCTGCTTTCGAGTTTGACTTGCACGGCGCAATATATTCGTCACATCCCATGATCGTTCGACGGACACCGTGCTTGGATAGCCAGTCTCTGCCACGCCCCACGAACGTCGCCCGGTACAAAATTACGCAACATGTACTGGAGTGCCACCGACCGATGTCGCTTCGATCAGCGCAGCAACTTGTCTCTTGTTTCACACCTCGAAGTGCTGATCCAGGGAATATCATCGGGCAAAAGGATCGTGTTAACAAACACGCCGAACGCTGATATAACCATGTGTATTATATATATATATATATATATATATATATATATATATATATATATATATATATATATATATATATATATTCAATATGTTCAATAAGTACATATCGCGATGTGTATTCATGTATATATATATATATATATATATATATATATATATATATATAATACACATGTTACATCAGCGTTCGGCGTGTTTGTAGACACATGATATTCCATGGGTCAGCACATCGAGGTGTGAATAGATGCCGGCCGAAACAAGAAACAAACAATATATATATATATATATATATATATATATATATATATATATATACACTGTATATATATATATATATATATATATATATATATATATATATAACAAACACGCCAAACGCTGATATAACCATGTGTATTACATATATATATATATATATATATATATATATATATATATATATATATATATATATATATATATATATATATATATATATATATATATATGAATGCACATCGCGATATGTACATATTGAACTTTACAGTAACTTTATACACTCTGCAACTTGACGCATATACAGTACTCCCCTTCTTATACGGCTCCCTCGCCATCGGCCACCCGGATTATACGGCCACATTTTCATTGCAATAGCATTTTCTAATACAAACTACGTCTCACCAGCGGCCACCCGGGCTAACGTGGGCAATGATCAGGGTTGGACGAAGAATGTTCCCCTCTTCAGCCAATCGCTCGTCAAAAACTGCAATCTTTAACTACAAATCAAAAACAAATTAAGAAGGCCTACAATATACACTCGTCGTTCTTGGCGAAACATCACATAGACGGTATTGTTGCAATGTTAGAGGTCTCGCAGGTTGACAACGTATGTGTGTGCTTCAAAAGGAGCGGCCAGTTTGCCTTGAAACGGGCATTTATCGATGGTTCCCCTCATCACATGCCATCTGCCTTACAAGGTCACTTTGGGTTTGCTGAAGGGTTGGCCATATAAGAAGTGGACTATATACATACAATTTACAAGTTCAATTTCTACCACTCCACTGGTATGGGGATTAGCAGCAACTGTCAAAAATGTATTGTAAACAGCTCAAAATCATATAAACACACAAACACACACAAAAAACACCCACACACCCACCCATATATACATACACATGCACGCACGCACGCAAGCACGCACGCACCCCCCCCCCCCCCCACACACACACACACACACACACACACACACGTATTGATGGTAAGGGATGGGAAGGTATAGTAAGGGATGTTACAACCGATAATGTAATAATCGCCCGGTAATGTAATAACTACCCGATAATGTAATAAAATCAACCGATAATGTAATAACCACCCTATAATGTAATAACATCAACCGATAATGTAATAAACTTGCTAACCGATAATGTAATAATTTTCAACCGATAATGTAATAAACTCCTCTTGCCTGATAATGTAATAACTTTCGCCTGATAATGTAATAACGTACACATTTCTCGTAGGACTTAGTCGTTTTCGTGGATTTCATGTTGGTTTCTTGTACTTAGACCTAAGTCTTAGTCGATTTCGTCGATTTCTTCTATTTCGCAATACCACAACTTTTGCTAGCGGAATCAATTTAGATTAAATCCAATATGCTGGTTCCAATTCGGAAGTCATATTTATCCCAGCAGGTCAGGATTTTGAGTTATACATTCTCTTTCCATTTATTAATGACGGGTTGGTGTAATACAACATATGCCGATATGGGCTTCATTGATAACGAAATTGTCGACCCAAATCCTGGTATCGATGATCTCACAAGTGTTCCCTTTCCATGCTATAATGTCAGGGTATCGAATGCCCACAGGCCTGGGGTTTGCTGGCTCAATCCTAGTGTGAAACCCAGATGAAGAAATGGTTTCTTAAAGAATGTGTTATGTATATGTTTTAGTACGATGTTTGTAATTCTCCCGTGATGTGCTCAAGATACATACATACATACATACATACATACATACATACATACATACATACATACATACATACATACATACATACATACATACCTACCTACATACATACCTACATACATACATACATACATACATACATACATACATACATACATACATACATACATACATACATACATACATACATACATACATACATACACACAAATATATATATATATATATATATATATATATATATATATATATATATATATATATATTAAATGTTACATGTTACATGATACACGTAAATGTTCC